>OZ038420.1:10676771-11876771 GCA_964036255.1 Caenorhabditis virilis | reverse complement strand
TACGGATATATAAATACACATTTACTCAGCAATTTCTAAAAAATATGAAAGAGAGAGAGAGTTTCGTTTTGCAGGAAACTCGGAAACTTTCTGCATGAAAGATTGGGAAGGCTTACCTATCGATACATATCCACGCAAATGTGTAAACTGTCGAACAAAAAAGTGCAATTTGAGCATATGCAGCCCCTTTGCAAAGCAGTGAATTGTCTCCACCGATTCGCCAATTTCCCTCTAATGTTGAATAAATGCTTAATGGAATGACGAACACTGCTGTCAGAAGGTCGGCCACAGATAGGGAAATCTGAGAAATAAATAACAATAATAGTTTGTGACACTAGATTGAACTCTGTTTTACAGATTTCATTATGAAGCATAGTATTTTTCTTTTTAAAAGTGTTTTGGTATTCATTTTGTTCGAGCATATTATTTTTGAGAATTTTGGATGATATATTGTCTATTGAAACAAATTTTCAAAATCATATTCAAAAAATAGTTTTCCGTCTGAAATTCAAATTTGCGCACTAAGCATAAACTAGCATATTGCTAGGAAACCTTCACCCAACACAATTTACAAAAGATCAACGTCGTTCAAAACACAACTGTTTGCAAGTTATTTTATTAAAGGCGTCCTGGCAAGGTGCCAGTGCTTGAAGCATGAATAAGAATAGAAATGAGGGAACAATATTTGTAAATTTCAAAATAATCGATATTCAATTCTCCATAAAAATCGATAAATACATAAAAATAATAGAATATGATATGTATTTAAAGAAGGGCATTACGGAGATAATGAATGTATCTGGGATGAAAATAGACTTCACTCTCATTCCAAATCTGTTTTTAAATTTTTCTAAAACCACCTAGAAGCCAAGAAAACACGCTTCAAAACAATGGCCCAGAAAAAGTTTCCACCTGGCCGAACTTGAATTCTTACATTAGTCCTTTTTTAATGTTTCTTCATTTTTTTTTTTGGATTTTTCAAGCCTGTGGACTAGTTTTTGCCGATGGACCCTTTTTCTAGGCCATTGTTTTGGGGAGTTTTCTCGGCTTCTAGGTGGTTTTAGAAAATTTTAAAAACAGATTTGGAATGAGTATGAAGTCTATTTTCTTTCCAACAGCATTCATTATCACCGTAAAGCCCCCTTTAAATGTATTGCTTTCTAAAATCTTGACTCACTTCTAAAATTTTAGAATATCCATACTTTGTAGAGAGAATGACGATTTCAGAACTAGAATCATTCGATACTTACGTCTTAATTTGGAAAGTTATCACTCAGTTTTTGGTATCATTAGTTTCAAAAAACCCTAAAAATGTAACATTATACTAGTCATTTCTAAAATTAAAGCTTTTTTAAAACTCCAAGTAGCACATATGCATTTCTTAAATAAATCCCTTGCATTACGTTCCATTTTCAAAGCATAATTTGGCATAGTTGTACATTTCATTTTCAAAACAAGAAAATCCTAATCGAATCGAACCGACCCGCGACTCGTTAACACTCATATCCTACCATTACCCCAAAATTGAATTTTTTTCTTCCTTCTGCTCAGTCAGCGGCTCACTATTGGTATTTGCATACATACACAGACATATATATAACCCCCATTTCTTGTTCTTTTTTCATATTGTGTGGATGGTTGAAATGCGATGCATAACGGAAATGAGTATTAGTTGCATCACGAGTCATTTAGATATTCGTTTTCTCGATTAAAAAATGACAACGAAATTAAAAAAGAGAAAGGAAACCAATTAATGTCGACCTATTCAATTCTTTTTTTCGTCTTTTTCTTCTCCGAAATAATTTTTACCCCCCAATTCCCATGATGAGTAAGAACGAAAAGTGCACACGAGGCCACACATGATGAAATTAGTGTGGACCTCAAGTGAAGTAAATTTTTCGAGAATAAAAAAGAAGTTGGCAATTGAAGTTTTATATATTTACTTGAAGAAAAGAAAAACATACCAAATAACAACCAATCACATCGTAGAGATCTGGAGTAAATGCTATAACAGTTATATTGAGCAAAGAGGTGACGAGCAGCAGAAGATCAACAGCAAGTATCAGCGAAGCTCTGGCCAACGACTCAGCAGTCAAACTGCGTACGTCGACTGGCGGCCACATGATTGGGCTCGTCGTCCACAGTGCCACCTGTGACAAAAAAAATCATTCATTACTAATTCATGCTTTTTTTCTTGAGGTGTTGCCAAAAACTTTCAAAAATATGTAACCATAGTTACAATGGTTCATTTTTTAAAAAAAAACGTTTAAAAGGCGGAGTTTCAATTCAACTTTCCAAAAAATCACGAAAAGAAACCAACCTTTCACCTAAACCGTCCATTCAGGTTCCCTTTCGAGAACTAGTCGAAATGGTTGTAGAATATTTTTCGGATAAACTTTTTTAAAGCACGTGTTGAGAAAATCCAATTAAATAATTACAAAAAAGAGATGATTTGTTGGATTCTGAAAAAGTTGGGAGATTATTCTTTAAAAGGCTAAAAGTACACGGAAAAAAACTAGAAGTTCTTTTTTTTGGGGGGTGAAAAGCACAATCAGACGGCGCAATTTGCGTTCTGTTGGAAAAGGGGAAAAAAGAGAGACCAACTACTGAAATTCTAAAGAGAGCCAAGGAAAAGTTTCCGCGGAGCTATGGGCACCGTTCTGGATGGATGAAGGATCCTATTCTCCGTCTCTGACCAGTTTTAGCATCTTATCCTTCGGGTAGATAATCCCAAAAAAACTGTTATTGATCAGTGTTGTCTATTGACGTCAATTTCTAAAATTTTCCTACTTTCTAGACGATAAAATGAAAAAAAAACAACCAAAATTGGATTGAAAACAACTAAAATGAAGAAAAATGACATATTTTCTGATTTTTTCCACATAAAAATTGTTTTTTTTTCTAGATTTTTTAAAAGTTTTAAACCATACCAGCCATACGTAAATATTGCTAATTATTTGGATATTAACAAGGGGGAAGGAAAAGAAAAATTGAAAATAAAAAAAACACAAATCATCTGCGAAAATCAAAACTTATTTCTGAGAAAAGTTATTATTGAAGCATCTGGCGTCTCGAATGAAACAATGAAACAAAAAAAATGTTGTTTTCAATTAAATATGATGTGAAATATCCAACACAGCATCAAAGATCTATATATATACGTACATATACACATACATATATATATGACTTCCGCGTAGATGGAAATTCACCACCGGGGTGGTCATTCTCACTTTCTTCAGAAAAACTCAACGAATAAACGGAAATACGACATTTGCAAGAGCCGACAAAAGTCGATGTTAACTGGTTTGGTCGACCAAACTGGGTGCCAAAGGCATCATCTCTTCGTCTCACTTTTTACTTATTCGCCAAGTCGTCCGCCTCACCCTCAAATCCCCCCCCCCCTGTTTCCCCTCAAAAATTTTGCATAGGCGGAAAAAAGAACGTGGCGCGCGCGCACGCTATACCGAATGCAATGGATATTTAATCCGAAAAAGTATAAAATTATGTAACTAGGCTATCTTGCTCTCTTTTCAAATCCATATGTAAGTTTAAAAAACCAGTTTTGTTTTTTTTTAAATGAGGAGAAGATAGCTTATAGAATGAAGAGAAACGTTTTATGAATAAATGAATAAATGAAAAAATGAAAGAAAGAAAACTGGAAAAAAAATTTAAATGACTAAATAAATCGGATTAGAAATGCTTTGAAAAACAATATTTGTTTGAATTGAATAGAAAAAAAAGCGGCTAGAAGTTGTAATAAAAAGGCAAATTTCATAGCTTCTTCGTAGCTACGTTTTGCATCGGTTTGGATTCATGACTAATCATGTGTCATAGTAACAATGTTGTTCTCTTAAAGGACAAACAGAGATGAATGTATTTTGCGAAGAAAATTACGGATATGAAAGTTCAGCACAATATCACGTCTGTAATGTTTACCTCTTTTTTTTGATAGTTCATTCGTGAAAGATATTATTTTCTTCTTCCCCATATAATCGGATAATTTTCGAATAATATTTATGAAAGAGTACAATTCAGATATGAGGTTTAAAGCGGTTTAGAAATGAATGAAAAACTCGAAAATCAAATTGAATTAAGAATTTTACAAAAGATAAACAACACAATAATGCAATTTTTCTTAGATTTCATTAACTCATAATATTAAACTTATTATTTTACGAGTTCGAAACTAAAAATAAATGCTCAAATTCATAAGTGCACGCTGAAGTCACCGTTTCCTACCTGATTACAGATTTCAAGAACTGTTCCATAAAAAGAATTAACAATGAAATCGTGACAGCTCAAAGAACATGGTCTCGGTGACCGAAAAATGACAAGGGCATAGGGAAAAAACCTAAAGCGGAAGGAATAGAGAACATGGAAAGAAAGACCACGTTTTATATTCCCAATGGGAAGCCAGGACACGGCAAAAACTCTTGGATCGTCGACATCTTCTGGCAAAGACACAACTGAAATGAAAGCGAACGAGTTTCGCGACTTGGGCAGACTATCGATTTTTGGTCGAGAAAATTAGAAGGAAATTATTCGGGTTTTTTTTTGTGTGTCTCTTAGTCAACAAGTGCAGTTTTTTTTCTCGTCTCATTGGCGCAATTTTGTCCAATTTCCGATAGCCGAAAGAAAAACAATTTAGTTCGGTTGTACTAGTAGTGATATTTTTTTTGATTGAAAAATATTAATATTTGAAAAATTTCTGTTGCTTATATTTGAACGTAAAATTGATACTAAGCATGATAGAAAATAATTATTGAGAAACATTCTTCAGTTGTGTGTATAAGCGTTTTATGAAAAAGAAAGCGATGATCAATTTTGAACAAAAAATCTTCATTAATTTCTAGTCAATCGAATAAACGGTATAATTTCAGGCAAATTGAAGAATTGGATGAGGATAAAATACTTGGCCCATTTTTAAAATGGGCCCCAGTATTTTTGTCCTTATTTATATGTGCAACTTTTGTAAAGTTGCTCATTAAGAGCCGAGTATTAAATATCGAAAGTTCTATCCAATTTTGAATGATTTTAGCCCAGTTATGGATCGCCAAAGAACCCAAAATTCCTAATTTTCGACACTTTGACAAAACTTCCTGGCTGAAATTCAAATGCCTTTGATAAAACTTTAAGAAAATCATATTAGCAATCAATTCCCATGTTTGAAAACACCCTGTGAGTCACATTTTTGGTAAATGCTTCAAGAAAATAGCACATCTCTATACCATTGCATTTATTCATTTTTCAAGGAGTAAAAGTGGCAAAACGTATCAACTAAGAAGCTTATTTTGACAGAAAGTTAAGCCAATTTCAGAAAACATTTTGCTGCTTACAGTAAATCACGGTTATACGGTAACCTTTAATCTATCAAATTAGTAATACTTATCAAGCTAATCGGCTTGATTCATGTTTTCTTAATAAATGTGATCTCTGAAAAATATGATATTAATAACGTTAGAAAGACAGGAAAATAAACACAAAAATGAACTAAGAATATCAAATTTCTGGTATTAATTACAAAATAATCAAATTAAGCGGAATAATGTTAAGCATCTAAAGAGATATAAAGAACTAAAATGACGACTGGACTCAGTGAGCACTAATTGCAAGAAGAATGTATCGTTATAGGGAAATAGAGCAAGAAAAAGTCGTAGAGCAAAGTAGTTGCGACGAAAGAAAACGAAGACGATGAGAAATAGAAACAGTGAGAAAATGGAAAACAAAAAAAGGAGAGCCGGGAAGAGGGGTGAGCACAACCCCTAAAAGAGAAATGTTGCAATTTTCGATGGCTTGACAAGACTCAACCAGTAAACCTACCAATGTTTTCTCTTGATTCATCGTTTCTAATGCAACCAATGAATTGAAGGTACCTTCAAGTGCGCCACAAAGCTTTCTACTTTTGAGATTTTTTTTCATAAAAACTGCGGTTTCTAAGATCATTTACATAATGCGACAATAATCTCATCTTCTAATCTCAGACAAAGATATAGATTTTTTATTAGTTGGAAAAACATACATTCAACTATTTCAAAATTTCATTTCATATATATATTCAAGTTTCGTAAAAAAATGAAAAAAACGTTTCAATGGCAGAAAAAATGAGAAATAAATGAGGCAACATTTCAAGTTTGAAAAAAGCTATAATTCAAACAAGGAATACAAATGAATGCTCGCCGAAAGAACGTCAAACAAACAGCGGAAAAAAATGAATGAGCATTTGAATTTCCACCTATTTTTTTCTAGCTAAGACGAAATGAAGATCTGTCTTGGGTACTTGAAATTGACTACTGTAGTAGTAAGCCTCTTCAAATCGGCTTTTCGGCCATCTTGGAAGAGATTCACTTTTTTATTTCCTAAAACCGAATACGACACTTTTGCACAGTGCCACCCAGAAATTGACTTAAATAGCAAATGACGTCTGACTGAACTGAACGACCAAGGTGACAAATGAACGAATAGCCAATCGTGGTTTTTTTCTTCTTTCGAAAATTCTAAAGAATTCTAATTTTTCTTTAAAAAAAACTATTTCTACTTTTAGAAAGAAGTAAAAAAAGCTAACTGATTTCGACAAGGTAAACCGGGAATAAAATATTATGTATGAACGAAAAAGAAAACAGAAAATTTAAAGACTTTGATAAACATGCAAAGCTTACTTGAAATTCATGGCAATTTCTACGAAAATGATTTATTATTTATGAGAACTGGAATGAGATTGACTTTACCAAAGAAAAAAAAGAGTTTCAATGGTTTTGGAAGTTCTATGAATTTTTGGCTGAAAGATAAGAATAAGAAATCAGATTTCTTAGCGAGAAAAACGTTGTTCGCATTTCGAATTAACAAAGTAAGCAAAAAGACACGTTCGATACACTCGCTCAGGAAATTCACTAATATTATCCACAATGGTGTAGCTCCGTATATGCATATTCATGTGCACATTTTGATATTAGAGACACATTGAATTAAGAAGAGAGTAGACGGCAAAACTTTTAGCGATTGTCAAAATGAATAGTAAATTCTCATTCCAATGAGTTTCTTTATATTCGTTATGCGCTGCTCTTTTCAGTTTTTGTCCTCAGCATTTGCGTCTCCAAACAAACGTTTGTTAATTAGAATTTGCCCTGAGGATATGTCATTGCAGTCAAACAAAGCATCTAATGAAATGAAGAAGAAGAAAAGACTTGGGAAGGGGAAATGCATTATTGATGGTGACAAGAATCAATGGCACTCATACATCCAAACCCAAAAATTAATTGGTTTTTTTTTTGCGTTCTTCTAACCTACACAAATTACAAAATCTTACCACCGTCCTTTTTTGGGTAGCGGAATAGATGGACGTTCTGAAAGAGAGGTTTGTAGGCAGAATTTTGAAAATAAATAGATCTGCATTCATGGATGGAATAATAAAAACGACAAAATTTAGGTTTGATTCAAAAATTGAATAGAGTTGTCGGGAGAAAAATATAATTTCATTGATGAGGGCTTGAATTCAAGACAGAAAAACACGCTTAAATGGCACACAATAGTGAAATAAATTCAATTCATTAAAGAATTGCTGCAAAATGAGGTTTAGAGTCAGATAAAGCGAAAAGAAGACGAAAAAATATAATCCGAAGGGAAAGCTTTCGGGATTGTGAGTCGGTGAAGACCTCCAGTGAAGATTAGGCTTTGAGCAAGCGACGATTTGATAGATTTAATTAGTTTTTTGACTTTTTAAAAATATTTTTTTGCGATTCATGTTCCAAGCAATTGTTTTTTTCACTTTATAAGAATTTAGATGTTTACCCGGCTTTCTGTATTTATTTGTGTATAACCATGACCAATCATGAAATAAAACACGAGGGCGGTAACTAAAAACTAGAATGATGTCCACCTGTAAAGTATGAGAAACGGATAATCTCGACATTCACTAGATCTGTATCAATTGAAATATAACATTTTTTTTCATGAATATTATATTGAATTGTTTTGACATGACAAATCAATAATTGTTAGCTATTATGTTTATACGATTTTTGATTTTTCTGATTTTCTCTTTATTTTTATCTGTTTCATTTTTGTTGTCCACTTATTGCACAAGCCAAACCGCAACATTCTGGAACAAACATAACACCCTTGTTAGGAGGTTTGTAGCAATTTTTTACCGTGTCTTTTAAAACAGTTTACAGAAATACGAGTTTAAATATAAAGACAAATGTTACAAGTGAAAAACCACAAATTTTAAAGAGCGTTTATCCATCAATGCTGATTCCGCCATTCATTCCATTCAGGTCAACATTTGTAGTAAGTTTATTTTCGGTGAAAAATTCTTAAAAGCCATCATAATATTCTTCAAATTATCTAATGGGAATTTAAATGCAAAGTGTTTTCATACCATTAGTGGAATATCTGTATTTTCCCATTATCCGAATTTTAGACGAGCTTTGTGAACTTGTACCTAATTTGATGTGTGAAAAAATGTGTCGATTCAGTAGAACAATGGGCTTGATAATCATAAAAACAAGATTCTCGCTAAAACATTCAAAAATTCTTCGAGGCGGTTTCACAAACATTATATCTTTAATTTTTTCACATTTTCAACTTTCAAAATAAACTATTCTAAGCATATTTCACAACTGCTCACTTCCAACCAAAAAATAATTAGTGTAAAGTACAACAGTAGACGATATGCTAATCCCCGTTCGAATAATTTACATGGAATCGGTATTTGAAGTTTTAATAGCGTCACCAACATTTCACATGACGTCAAAGATAATGATGTCATATTTATGATGTCGCATCTGCAGTATTATGTTTTAAAACTAAAAGTATTTTTTGAATCACAGTTCAATTTTTGTTATTCATAGCATGTACTCTGACATACATCGATTCGAAATGGTTATATTGGATGGACAAACATTTTTCTTGTGAATAGTTAGGACAACAAAAATTGAACCAGATCGTGTTCTCACCAGTATACGTTCCATCGAATTTCAGATAGCTCGAAACCACAGCATAGCGGCATGTCGAATACAAAAAAATTTGTCAACAATTTTGCTCAATCTTTTCTGTTTCCTAAATAATCCTCAACGATTTGTTCGGTCTGCAAAGTCATTAACTGTTGTTTACAAACCAACGTGAGTGAAACTTTTTAAAGGTTTTTGCAGTCTTTACAATACTAAAAATGTCTTTTATAACAATAAAATTGGGAAGGAACTTGTTGAACAATGTTGTTTTTTGTATAATATGCGGTATATTGTTTTCTACAGATTGTCAAGTAAAACTTGCAACAAAACACATGCTTCTCATATTGCGACAGATTCTTCAATCAAAACAAAGCTTGCAATAATTCGCGATCCAATTGAACGATTTTTGTCAGCTTATGTTGATAAATGCATACAGTTTGTTTTTCTTTTTATTATTTATCAGATGGAAAACAAATCATTGTCCAATTTAAGCGAAGCCAAAACCAGGAGAGATAGATGCTACGGCTGCAACCAAAACATGCTCTGTCTACTTCAAAAACAGTACTTCCGATTTATGAAGATATCCAGGGGAATTATCAAAAATTTCAGTTATGAGGATCGACATTTCGCACCAATGACATGGTAAATCAAGTCCATGTTTGTATGACTTTTTCAAAGATTTCAGGTTTTGCGATTTCAACAATTCTACAATTAGAAACTACAAATTTTTAGTTTTCGGTGATACTGAAAAAGAGCAATCACAAACTATCATCGACTTGATGAATGAATTTCTGAAACATGGTGTTTCGACACAAACAACCGCTTTTTTTCTGGAAGAGTTGTCAGGTTATTCAAGTTCACTGTGTTATTGATCTTAAAATTTTTTTCAGCGAATCGCACAAAGCATTCAACGAGTGGATCTTCAATACGTAACCAAATCAACAAAGAAATGCGATCAAATTACGATATAATGGAATATCTGTATTTAATTTATGCGCATGACTATAATGTTTTCAAATTGAAAAAACCATTTACAAGAAATTTCACATATTTTGAATAAGTCGACGGGTAAAAAACTTTTAGTTTCTTTTTTTATTTATTTAATATTTATGTTTCCTGTATAAAAATAACATTTTTTAAAGGAAAATCACCCGCAAATAAATTAATTTATACCAGTTGAGTCATTGCGATGGTTGCACATTCATTTGTATACGTCTCATCTGATTTGCACATTTTGATAGCTCCGAAACCAGTTTATTTATCATTGCCAGACTTAAACGAACTGTTTTCTTTCCTTCAGTTGTACAAACTTCCATAATGAAACATACATCAGTCATTTGTTTGCACAATTGAGTTGACACCTTTAAATATAATTATTTTTTTCACCTGATAGCAAAATAAATGCTAAATACTATATACCTTGATATCCATTCTCAATTTTGCATAGACGAAATTGCCTCGAAACACGATTGATCGAAGTTTTGCAAAGAAATATGACATGGACATTGTTTGAAACAGCTGCAGCAATTCTTTGTTGTTTTCCTCGCTCAATGGGTTGTTTTTGATTGCGAAGTTCTGTTAAAAAAATATGACATTTTTAGATTTTTTTTATTTATTAAGCTGTAAGACGAAATTTGGTTTTTATTAAGATTTTGGAACTAAAAAAGTGTTCCAAATTTACGCGCAAACTTCCATACTTTGCGTCTAAGGCTTGCTTTATATTTGAATTAAAAACAATTTGTATTACGCTGTAATTTCAAGAATCAACCATTTTTTTATTCAAAATCTTAAGACTTCTATTTCTTTGTGTGAAACCCTAAAAAAACTTACAACATTGCGGCAAGATAATATTTTCCGAATCCATTCAATATTTGCATTCGAAAAAAACGTTTTCTCAATCTCTGAATATCCTAAAAAAAATAACGAATTCTTCAAAAAATTAAAATTTTTACTTACCTTCTTTTGCAAGAAGTAAGGCAACGTTGTGCTCCATATTTCACATCAATTTGCTAAAAAAAAGCAGAATCATATGGATGAATTGAAATATAAAACATTGTGGTTGTGCAAACACCTTCAATTGTTTCTGCGTAAACACACGATTTGACGACAATTTGTAAAATTGAGAATAAATGGCCGTTGTTTAAAAAACGTAAAATAATTTTGAAGAACAGAAGCCTACAAATGTAGCAGTTAAATGGGGAATAGTTTTTTTGGTAAAAAATACTGAAATATTGAGATTTTTTAATAAGGATTTTCATGAAAAATGGAAGTATAAATTCAAACAAATTTGGTAAAGTAAACCAAAGGAATCCAAGAAAATCCCTTTTCTAATTTTTAGTTCTTTAGATTGTAATTTCTAATTACAATTTTTGACTTTTCTTTATTACCAGGAGTTTATTACTAATAAAACATTTATTATTTTAGAAACAGCGCTTCGGCCATCTAGCGTTTCGAAATTTGAAAACCTTCAAAAATCTCGAAGCAGCGAGGAAAAAACAATTATTCTTTTAAACAATATTGAGGAATTGTTTATTTTTCAACTTCTGGGACGAAAGGCAGAAAAGGGAAAGAAGAAAAATACATCATGCTTGAATAGAAACGTGACTAGCTTTGAAGTTACGTTCTTCCGGAGACCAAAAAACATGTGCTTTCTCAAATTGGTGTTAGTCTGCTCAGCGACCGCTGTTTCTTTTTCTTATTTTTTGGTACCTAGAAAAACGAGATGTGTTCCAAAGTTTCCACAAAGTCACTTTGCTTCGATTATTCGCGCTTCATTTCGTGCTTCTGCTCGACAGTCGTTTTCAGCTTTTCCCTTCATTTGGCGTTTTCTATAACTTTTCCCATTTGAGTGGAAAATACTCCTTTAGTATTGTTCAATTTCAATTTTTTAAATCAAACATCAATACAAAATGCTGAATCGATCTTTATTTGATCCATTAGTCTATGAGAATTTTTAGAACTCTTATATTATCGTAAAGTAAAAGCGTCTGATTTGTTTTTTTTCGGCAATTTATCAACCCCCGCGCATGCAGATCACGTTGAGAGTATGACGTTGGACCAACAAAATAAAAACTAATAAAAAATTTTCACTTCTCACTATAGAATAACATTATAGTTGAATTATGTGCAGTTCTCTCCATAATGTCTGCAAATAATTATAATGTGTGAAATTAGAGGGGTAAAACTGGGAGGGGTTTATAATTCTAGTATACAATTCTTATCTTGAAAAATATGAAGATTGGAAAAATGTTCTTCATTCAATTGAGTTATGTTTTTCAATTTCATAAATTTTATACCTGCTTTGGTTCCTACTTATGTACCTTTATTTTCTATAAATGATATTCTCTCAATATCAGCAGAGCTTTCAAAATTCTCTGTTAATATGTAACTCTGATAATTCATAGCACTAGACCAATTGCAAAGCAATTAATGTTTTTCCCCCCTATCAAAAAAATTCCTAAATTCACATGCATTGCAAAAGTGCATCAACTTTTGATCACAATGTTATTTGATATCAGTTTTTGATCATGTTTTTATAAGAGCATCATGAAACAGTTTTCACCTACGCTTATCTGATGACGGAAGGCGCTTTGCCCAGCCAATTCATTTCGTCATCGAAACTTTAATTTTGACTATTTTCCCTTTTCATTTATTTGTTTAAATTACAGCTTCGATTAAAAAAGACTCCAAAAGCCCTCAATGTAATTACATTTTGCAATTTTATCCAATGACATTTTATTTTTAACTTTTTGAGATTCAAAAATTCAAAACAACTCTCGAAAAAATATAAGAATGTTTTTCAAAATATTCAGATATGATTAAGCTATACTTAACATTAATAAGTAGAGTGGGGGAAGACTTACAAGTGGCTAAATATAGTTTTGCACAAATTCTTTATCCCCTTTGCTGTTTTTTTCTTGAATTTTTATATGAATTATTCATGCGAACGTCATAAGTTTAGATATTTTTTGGTGCAAACATACATATTTCATATCGTTCGATTAGGGCAATGGAGCGGTGCTCAAGTATTTCGTAAACCTTAATTTGGTTTCATGTTTCAGTAAAACAATTAGTTTGTGACGCTTTTGGTGATTGCATCTTTCTTGGTAATCTCAAAGTGAAATGTGCAAAGTATAGCGTATTGATAAAACTAGTAAAAATAATTATGTGATACATTTTTTTCATAGCTGGATTGATTTATCAGAAAAAGCTCTTCACTAAGCTCAAAAGGCTCTTAATAGGGAAAAAGAGGCCACAATATCTCATATTCAGAGAAAAATTAAAAAGTTTAGCAGATGTACTTTTGTTTTTCAAACATCAATGACCGATGCTCACTTCATCAAATGGTCCAACAACAAAAATAGCACATCTTTTCCTTTCATCTATTCACGATCCCAAAAAAGGAAACTCTTCGTTTTCTGCTGCTCAATTTCATGCTGTATTGAACAGAGAAAATAAGATTCAAAATGAAATTGTGTAGAAGAATTGTATTCTGTGCGAGGTCTTTTTTTGGACTGGTTTGGTTCTCTCATTTTTCGTTCTTTTTACAGATGACGAAAATAGACGAGTAGGATTAATGATTGCCAACAGAGTTCTATTTCAAAAACTGTTGCCGTTTTTTTTCCCCAAAAATATAAAAGTAATAATGACATTACTGGCATATCATTTCCATTCATAATTTCACAGAACCATGTGATCAACCACACATACATAAACTTGCTTTCGATAGCATTATTTTCATTTTAAAATTTGAGCTCGTTATTTTTCTTCTAGAATGTTCTATTTTTTTCGGCTGCCTAGTAACGATGTCTCATAGTCAGTGCTTTCATTAAAAAAACATGACCACGACATAAAGCTAATGTTAATAACAATTCTTGATTGGATAGAAAGTGGAATAACAATTGTCTACTTGTCTAGCGCCTTCATTTTTTTTTTCCAAAACCTATAAAAGTGGAAGTTTTCTCATTACTTTTTTGTTTTTTTTTTCTTCTAAAAGCAACCTAGTACATCCAATGCTCCAGTGGGTGGGAAACTGTTCTAGAAGGCTGCTACATTTGATCGATATTACTTTGAGTAAGATATTTTCGAATGGAAAACAATTGACTGCTAATATTCGTATTGAAATTCTCTCATGTTTGTATCGCTTTCCGTTTAAATTAAGCTTAGTCGTTGAAAAATCGGATTTAGAAAATGTTCGAGCTGGAAAGACATCGATTGAGGTAGGGTTTCGCCGGGAACGGTAACTAATCTTTAAGAATTTCCCTTGTTCATGTTTAAATGTTGATAGATTAAATTTCTAATGGACATAAATTGTCGCAAAATTTGTTTCAAAAATCAGCTGGAAACGGTGATTTTTGATAAGAATAATATTACGAATTAATTCAATGTTTGCACGACTATTGGAACTATTGGAAATATTAACAAAATCATATAACTCGTTCGAATCTCGGTAATAAGTTGGAGTCACACTTTGAAGAATTTGACGAATCTTGAGATCACAAAACTAGCGCTTTACTATCAATTTTTGAAAACGATTTCCTAATTTTTATGAGATTTTGTTTTTATCAAAAACGCAGAGAACATTTTAAAAACATTCCTTGTGAGATCAAATTATCGTTCACTAATGTGGGTGTTTTCATTGGACGAAAAGACTGATTACTAATTGTAATTGATCCTGTTAATGTGCTTCCGTTCCGATCATTGGTTAGAATGATGTGACACATGGAAAATTACACAAATTAACTACTTCTTCTCCTTCTTTTCCATCGATCATTTGAAAATACTTTGTTTTTCCGTGTTACGGTATCCCATATAGTTAGTTTTAATTCCCTACTTTTCATTCTTATCATTACTGACCTGTTGATTTTCATATTTTTTTCTTTGTTGAAAATTACACTTGACATTTAACATTTTTTCATCGCGTTGTTTTCTAGCATATTAAAACCTTATCGAAGAAATTTTCATTTTTTCCCAGTTGGTCGGACGTCAGAACAAAATAAATGTAACACTTGATTTTTTTTTGTTTTCTTATCTATGACATGCTAGCATGCTTGCAAGAGTGAAGGGTCAGGTTGAAATGGAAATGAATGGCATTCATAAAGACACACGTCACCGCGCCAATTGGCGCAAGGGACAAAAAAACATTGGTGTGGCCTTTGAGTCTCTACTACTTTCACGATATTTTTTTCGTCTAACAGGGTCTCAATCTCCTCTCTACTAGCTAACCCCCCGGTTGGTTTTGCCTCCTCAAGGGGCACCAAATTTTTCCCTTTATTTCGTTTCTCTCACTCACTCCATTTCGCATTTCGCATTTCGCGTCAGCAGCACTGCGCCTCACCCTCTTCTTCTTCTTCTTCTTTTTCCTCATCTTATTCTTCAACTCCATTCATTTTTCATCCTCACCGATGTTTTTCTAACTTTTTTCGCGGCGCGCACCTCATTTTTTTCCAGTATTACGGAAATCCCACCCTCTCGAACACTTTTTCTATTTCACAGGTCGGTCGAAAACTGTCGAAAATGGGAGAGCTCGAAGTACCGGAGCGTGAGCTTGAATATTTCTCGTCGTCTGCTAGATCTGGGCGACGTAATGCTGTTCCAGAAATTGAGGTAAGAAATGGAAATCAACAGTTTTCTATAATTGCCATTGATTTTATTAAAAATCTCAGTTTTGTTACCAATACAAACGTCATCGTTTTTTTCATAATCATTATCAATTATCAAACATACACAGAGAGCAAACGAAAATAAAGTGATAACGTTTTTTATATTTTCTAGCCATTTGCAAATAGTGCACAAAAAATTCAAATTCACGCTTGCAGGTTGAAATAAACGACCCAGGAGCTGATAAACTTGCTGAACGTTTGTCTGATATGACAGCTCAATGTGAATCAAGTTATTCTAGTAAGGATCAACAAGGTATGTCGAAGAATTGAAAAATAATAATAACACAGCTTTTTTTTCCGATTGGTGGTCTGACTTTTGATCTCAACTTTTGATCAACATTTGTTATTTTATAGTTAAAAAACATTTCATAAATATGAATCACTGGAAATGTGTTGAAAACAAATATTTCCATCCATATTTACAGGAACGTCACAACCAAAACAAGCCACAACTTGAATCGAATGACTCCCAATAACAATACGCCCTAACAAATCAACTTATCAAAATTCATTGGTGACAACGTGATAATACGACAATTGGTCTCTGTAATTCTTACCATTTGCATAATAACACATTTCCTCCGTTTCCCAGAAATTCTCCAATTTATTGAGATTTTTCAAAAGTTTGTAAGAGCTTCAAAAATTCACACGCCAACATTCCCATAAGTTCTAAAAAATAATCATTTTGGATCATGCCCCCATTTATTAAACCCCCCTAAAACATATATTCCACTGAAAATGACAGCTTATTTGAACACCAACGGGTTGTTTGATCTTAAAATATTTTTCCCAGTCAATTATACGCAAGTCTTGCCTGATTTTATCTATTTTTATCACAATAAATTATGCTATTATATGTATTTTTTTCTGTTATATATATATATATATTTAGTTTTTTTAGTTATAATCCTTCTCATTCATCAATGTCATGTATATTGAATGTTCAATTCTATAAACCTTCTTTCCAAATTTTTTAAAAGTATTTCCAATTTTCCAAATATGAAAAAGGGGATGTTGATATTTACTGTGGTTCATAAAGTATCTAACTAAGAAATTGTTGGCACAGCTTGCAAACGATTTTTACTATAAAACAGGAATTTTAAATGTTTTTTCTTACTTCTGCAATGATGTCAGCAAAAAAAGTTTATAAAAAAACAGAATAGTTTATTCTTTGCTTCCCCCCCCCCCTTAAAGTTTAACAACAACAAAAAACTTGAATGTCAACTATTCAATTCCCAAAGCAGACATTTTTATAATGGTATTCATTTGTATACTCCCACTCAATTTTGGTATCTGGTTACGTTTGTTATTTTGTTTGCTATAATGTTATTACTCGAAAAATATAAACAATTCATTGACAATTTGATAGGTGAGTAATATCTATCACGAGTGAGTCAGGATGCCCACGAAATTTGAAACTTTTCGTTCAATTAATGACCTTTCTTGACCAGTAATTATTTATAATAATAATAATAATAATAATTTATGTATATATAAACAAGCATTTAATATTTTTCATCAAAAGCCATAAATAAAATATTGCACATGTACTAGGAGTTATTGGAAAATAAAACATGTTCGCTGAACATTGAGAAAGTAATTCATATTTTGATTCAAAATAAGTTAGTAGTATAAACAAAGCTTATTATCACATGAAAGCATCATTAAAAAGTAAACAAAAATAGAGAAACAATTTAAAAAGAAGAGTGATTCACAAGACTCATAATATATAGTAAAGAAAGTGAATAAATATCACAGAATTAAAACTTTTTGGTCCCCATTATGTTTTCCATGGAATTGCAATTAGACCCAAAAATTATGTTACCAGTTTTGAAAAAGCTCGAAAATTGATATGTTATTATTATTCTTCATCCATTTCGTTTGCATTTTTATCATCATCGTTTGGAAGACAAATAATTACAATAATTAGCTAAAACATTTAATTTGAACTCCAATTTCAAATTAGACATTCATATTATTACCTGAATAATTAATAATCCGCAGAAAACGCTATTCGGAATAATAAATGAAATTGTACGGAAGTATGTCACCTGAATTTTTGATTGAAATATTCCATTTATTTAATGAAACAATTTTTTACCATTGGTGCAAAGACTGATCCCAATCGGCCACCCGCGTTGCAAACACCTCTTCCAATACTTCTAACAGACGTTGGGAACAATTCAGCAGAGTATAAATGATTAATTTTCCATGCTGGGTCCATAAAAGCCGTGATAACTAGTGACAAAACACTAATCATGAAACGAATATCGACATTTTCAGAGTATTGTCTGAAAAATGATCTGGATTTTTTTTCATTAAAATATTCGTACTCACATTGGAATAACTATAATTGCACTAGCACAACAGACCAAGAGAGATAAAATAACAATAGAGCGTTTTGTGAAGCATCCAGAAAAAATGAATGGAAGAAAACCCATAATAAATTTCAGTAATCCCATGAATGCAAGATTGGAAAAACGATTTCCTGGCAAAGTATCCACTGAAAAATAAAACCTGGAAAAGAAAATGTTTTCATTTAAATTTTGAAACATCGTGATTCACCCGAATGAGACAATTGATGAGGCCAGGAAACAATAAAACATAACAATTGTGGTTTTAAGAAGCTGGGGAGTGCTGTAATATCAAATAAAATGTCTAATATGAAATCGATTCTGGCTCACGTTATTAAAACCTTCCATTTATTAGGTTTATTGACATGTACTGTCTGTGTGAATCCCAGAATATCAAACCATTCACTATCACAATATTCCGAAAGTTCATACTTCCCACCATTCTTTTTCAAAATTTCGAGTGCAGTTTTCTTTGCCTCGTTATATTTCCCCGCTGCTGACAACCATCGACAGCTTTCAAAAGCAGTGAAAAACTGAAAGGAAAACGTGTGTTCTTTTCACTTTCTTGGACACTTTACCATAATGATTGCAACTGTGACGGCGATAACAGCAACTGTTGCGTGATATTCAAACCAATGTTTACTGTTCCATCCTATGAATGCTGTCGTGATCTTTAAAAATTTTTGGTTATTCTTTGCCACAAAAATGAATTAGATTAAACCATTGATAAACTCCATCCATTACATGAGGCTGCTAGAAGTCTAGACTTAGGTAATTCAAGTGCTTCAGTTAGTAAGACAAAATTAGTGACCTGAAAAGAAATGAATAAAACAGGTGATATTAAAATTGTTAGAATTGCAAATTCACCATATATCCACCAGACGCGAATCCCAGAGTTAGTAAACATACAACAACCGCGAACCAAGATAATGAACTAGCGAAACATAAAATAAAATTTGTGAATGAAATGACAGCCAAACTTCCTGAATATTGTGACACTCAAACAATTACGAATCACAAAGACCAACCTATCACAATGATCTTCCGCCCAAAAAAATCTGACAAGAAACCGCATATGAATGATCCTATAAAAGCTCCCCACATAAGTGAGCTTGAGAGGAATGTCGTTGTTCCGGTCGCTGAGGAATTGCAAAACTTTCCAAACTCCATGTTCAGAGAGAAGAATTCTTGATGTTCTGGTATCCTTCCGGTTGCATTATAAGCGACACAGAATTCCTATAAATAAGGAACATTGGATGGTGTCGTTTTTTTTTAATTTTAAATTCTAAATTTGTGAAAAATTCATCATTTTTCTGAAACTCGACAGTGAAAGCTCGTCATCAAAAAATTGCTAATTCATTATTTTTTAATACAGATTTCATAAAAATTTGATTCTCTACGAATTTCGGGGGGTGGCTCTATACTTATGTTACGGCTACACACGTCATTTTTTCATACTTTGAGCTATTACATATATGTTTTAAGAGGTACTAAAGATGTTTTCCAGAGGTAATTTTGCATGCTGAATCGGATTTTCTGTGTCTCACGACCGGATTTTGCACACGCGCACCAGGACAGTCTATTTTAGGGGTGGCTCTATACTTATGTTACTCACTGTAGTACATACATCGGTACTTAAAAGTTAAATTCTATACCTAAGAACAACAGATACATTTTTCACTCGACCTTTCTGAAAAAATACAAGAAACGAACTTTTGATGGATGCGAAAAGGATGTCAACAACATTGACGCAGCAATCGGAATGTATCCCATTTGTGTGACGATCAAAAGTGTTGTTTCATACTTTCTGCAAATATCGGAATTTGTTGTAAAAAAGTTAAGAGCACGAAATTATGCCTACCCAAAATCCTGTCCCAGCCTTCTTCTCACAGCTGAATTCCTGAATATTTCCAGCCTTTCCTCATTTTTTACCTTTGCTTCGGGCATCTGAAAATTGCGAGAGTAATATTTGGAATGTTTTATGTGACGTTTCAAAAATTTGTGATAAGAAAATAAGAGTTGAAAGATGAAACACGAGTCACGAATAAATTTTAGAAATTATGACAAGAAAAAACGATCCTTTTCGCTTGTGTTTTATCAGCATTCGTTTTAGAATGAGCTTTATAAACCCATATTTATGCCAGAAATATGATGTATGTATGCTTTTATATGTGGCATATCTAGAAATCCATTATATTTTTTGTGCAATTTTAAACTGGAAATGACAGGAAACGAGAAAAAGAATGCCAAAAGAATAAATGGTTTGTCTGTGAAAAAGAAAGAAATAAAGATCTATAAACACGACCAGGATATTTTTTAAAAGAAAACTATGAACAATTTTCTTTTGCGGAAATGTGCAAAAATGAAGAGGGGATATGAAATAAATGAAATGTTTTGTAATGTTTTCTGATTCTTGTGGATCTTTGTAACAACGATTCAGATTCATAAAAGCTTTTTCTTGATTCGAAAATAAATTTTTAGAGGTTTAAACAATCAAGATTTTAAATAAAAATAGTTGAATTTCGGCAACACGATAATTTTGATATAATATATAAAAATAAAATAAAAGAAGAAAATCTATATAGAAAAGCATTCCATTAATATAAAAATAAAATAAAAAGGAATTCCCATTTATAATGAGAAAGCAAAAAAAAAAGAATATAAAATAACTAATAAGATGTATTATGTCAGAATATGATTATAAAAAAAAGTGTCGACCTTCTCCTGAAATGCTGAATGTTTGCAATGATGACATACTCTTTTTTTTTCATTAGAACACTACACATGAAAAACGAGAATAACGTCATTATTTGTCTGCGTTTATTTACTGAACCAGAGCCCATTGGAAAACTAAAATGACCCTTCCGATTACTATACAACAAAAAACAGGAAGAAATGAAACAAACTTCATTTATCACAACCTTATATCAACAAACGAAATGTTAAACGTTTCAATATGGTTACTCATGTCAAAAAAATACGGTTACTCATGTCAAAAAAATACGGTTACTCATGTCAAAAAAATCTGAAAAAGGTGATTGAAGGAAAAAATGGGAAAAAAATTGTTTTTCCTTCAACTGGATCACTTCTTTTCCTTGAATACTCCCATTAGGTTAAAAAAAACTTGCAATGGAAGAAATTCCAATTTGATCTCTGAAAAAAATTGCATCAACTTCTAATTCCCTAGCTCCGTATCCTATTTCTCAAGACATGCCCCCACAAAGAATTATAAAGACGATCCCTCAAGGTTTATTTTTCATTATTCAAAATGCTTATATAAAATTGCGCGGAAAAAAATTTGTCATGCTTTTTTTAATGGTGCTTGGATACGGAGCCCTAAATTCTTCTTGAGGTGGAATACAACATCATCTAGAGATGGGTCAGACACAAAAAGAAATTATCCAATGGAGCGCGATTGTCGCATACACTTGGCAAAGTAATAAAAGAGCGTTGCATTGCAAAAAGAAAATGCATGTTTTTGTTTGAACACTTAAGTACTTGATTATATCCTTTTTACAGATGTCATTTCTTTGGTCTTTGAAACATTTCGATGCATATCGCAAGCCTATGGACGATTTTCGAATAAAAACATTATCGGGTGGATTGGGTTAGTGTTTGGTTTAATTAAAAGTGTGAAATAACGATTTTGGGTGAAAATCCAATTTAATCTAAATTGCAAAAATAAAGTTTTTTTCAAAATTAATAAGAAATTTTGAACAATGAAGTCATTTTAATCTTCAAAACGAATGAAGAGGTTGTTAATACCCAGGAAATTCTAGCTTTGTAAACATTGCTCACATTTTTCTGGAGTTTTTGTATTATATATACAAAAAATATGTCTGAAATAGCTTCGGAAATTATATTTTGATTTTTTGCGAATAAACGAAACCAAATTTTAAAAAATCCGATAAACTTAAAATAAATGAAATCAATTTTCAGTCACACTCGCCGCGACAGTCACAATAGGATTATTAATTCTACTCGAAACTAGGAACTTTCTAACTACAGAAGTGCTTGAGCATCTTTTCGTAGATTCCACAACTTCTGACGAACATGTTCACATCGAATTTGATATCACATTTCATAAGCTACCTTGCAATTGTAAGTTATTTTCCAAAATTTGAATTTTTGTAGAACTTTTTTGATTTTTACAGTTATTACGGTTGATGTTATGGATGTTAGTAGCGAAGCTCAAGAAAATATAAACGACGACATATACAGGTTGAGATTAGACTCTGAAGGCCGCAATATATCTGATAGTGCTCAAAAAATTGGTATATTATTCGATTCGGAATATTTTTGAATATTTTTTCTTTAGAAATTAATCAAAACAAAACCACTATTTTACCATCTGAAGCAGCAGTGGAGGTCAAGTGTGGAAGTTGTTATGGAGCCGGCAGAGATGGAGAGTGGGTTATTTTATGTCAAAGTTACATTAAAAATAATGAAATAATAATTGTTTCAGATGTTGCAACACTTGTGAGGAAGTGAAAAACGCGTATGCTACCAAAGGTTGGCAAGTGAATATTGAAGAAGTAGAACAGTGTAAAGTAATTCAAAACCTTTTCAAGAATTCTTTTATAAAATTTTTAATTTCCAGAATGACAAATGGGTCAAAGAATTTAACGAGCATAAAAATGAAGGATGCCGCGTTTATGGAAAAGTTCAAGTGGCTAAAGTAGCTGGAAATTTCCATTTAGCTCCAGGAGACCCTCATCAAGCCATGCGCTCTCATGGTAATTAGTGGATGTTTATTTTTTTCCAAATTAATTTTATTTTCAAGTTCACGATCTTCATAATCTTGATCCAGTTAAGTTTGATGCTTCACATACAGTTAATCATGTTTCATTTGGTAAATTTTTCCCCGGGAAAACTTATCCGCTGAATGGAAGAGTGGCAAGAGCTGAAAAGGGTAAGAAAATAATTCTTAAAATTTGAAAGAATTGAAAAAAAACAATTTCAGGTGGTGTTATGTATCAATATTATGTTAAAGTAGTGCCAACTCGTTATGACTACCTCGATGGTCGAGTTGAAGATAGTCATCAATTTTCAATCACTTCTCATCGCAAGGATTTGAGCCTGAGTGAGCAGCTATAACCAAATTTTTTATAAAAATCATTTGATTTCAGGACAATCTGGTCTTCCAGGATTCTTTTTACAATACGAGTTCAGTCCACTGATGGTGAATTACCAAGAGCATAGACAGTATGTTACTGATAAACTGTTTACAAAAAAAAACTAATTCTTCTGACCGTTTTGAATTTTTAAGCTTTTTTCATTATCATCAAATATTGTGTAACAATCGTTTACTTCGAAAAATGAAAAAAGATAAAACGCCGCAACCAAACAATTAAAAATAAATTACAGATCACTTTCGACCTTCCTGGTATCGTTGTGTGCAATCATTGGTGGCGTTTTTGCGATGGCTCAACTTGTCGACCTCACAATCTACCATTCGTCGAGATTTGTGAAACAACAAATCGCAGGGAACAAATTAACATAATTTTAACACCACTATTTATGGCTTCGGGTTATCACTGGTCTTACACCAAAGAGTCTAATAAAATTTTTGGTTTATTTGTTCATAAACGGAATAAAAATATTAAAATTGTAATTGAAATATACCATTTTAGTACCAGAGAACAAACAAAAAACAGAAGAAAAGGTTACACGATGTTGCATATACATGTGTATATCAAAGATCAGTTAAATGCGGCTCGATGAATGAGGAAACAAGGTTTTATTGCAAACAATCTAAAACAAGAGAATGATCCTATCGGATCATTGAATGTACAAAGAAATTTCAAGGTGGACAAAATTTAAAAACCTGGAATATGATAGGAAGACGAATATTTTGAACTGTATAAAGAATCAAAACTAAAATAGAATATGAAAATCATAAAACAATCTATTTATATGTAACTTAAGATTTAACTCGAATTGTACAAACCAACATATTCTAAATATAAAAGTTAGGCATAACATTCTTTTGGAATTCTGCCATCCGGCGTTTCAACAAACTGTGTCCACTGGTGAAGTTTACCCGTAAAATTAATTGGCTCTTCAAATTTCAACTCTTCTCCAAAATTCTCTACTGACGGAAAACCTAACCGACCTTCCTTAACAAGATGATTGTAAACGCGATATTCAAATGGATTATGAGATGGATGATAGTCAGTTCGAGGTGGATAAATTTCGGGAGGTAATAAAAGCTCCAGCGATAAAATTTGGCTGTTTATATAAAAATCTGGTGGTGTTGGCGCGGGATGAGTTACTCCTTGTTTCAGTAACCGGCGATCTTCGGCTTTAATCAGTGCTCGGATGCTGATCAGACGAGTCTCGACAATTTCGTTGATCATGGGTGTCCATTTCTTCCAATTGTTGAAAGTTTGTCGAATGTCTTCTTCTCTTTGATCAAGAACTTCAGGCGGAAGAATGGCTTTCAATTGGAATCTCAAGTTCGCCATATCTTTTCGAGTTGTACTATGAATCCACCGGGTTCTTCTACGCAGATCATCCGTAAACACTTCGGTTTTTTCCTAAAAAGTTTCGGTATAGACTTTCAATTGGCAATTTTTTTTCTGTTGTGAAAACATACCACTTTTTGATACACCGCTATGAAGTTTTCTCTGATCATATTAACTTTTGTAATAATATCATTCAAACGAGTTTCGCCTTTGAAACGGCAAGGCATGTCAGTGATTTCAAAAAGTTCAGGATCGAGTAGCTGTTCTGCAGACGGCCTTTCTCTTGGATCCTTTTTCAATATTGATAATACCAACAACTTATCTGGAAAAAGGTGTGATTAAATGAAGTATTGGCGAAAAAAGGGGTTACTACTTACTTTTATCACTAACATTACAGTCCGGGAAGACAACATTCGCTCTTCGAATTCTTCGGAAAACTCCAGTATGCGTTTTATCATAGAACGGGTACTTCCCGAACAACATAATATACAAAAAAATTCCAATGCCCCAAACATCAGCCGCTCTTCCAGCATACGTTCCTTTCTCCCTGTCTAACACTATAACTTCAGGTGGAACATAGGCCGGACTGCAAAATCGTTCTTTCACAGTATCATCATTTGGATCATCAAGAACAACAAGATCTTGAACTCGAAGGAGACGGACAATTTTTCGGCCCTCTTCTTCTTCAATCGCCAGTTTTCTTGGTTTCATATCACGAAACAGAATGCCGATCGTATGGCAGAATCTCATTAGTTTCGCAACCTATTAATTTAAACGATGGACTATTTATCATTTTTGAAATATTGTTATTTTCTTACCTGGATGAAAATGTCGTAAACATCTCTCTCAGTGATCTTATCATTGCGTTCTGATGCATAAGTATGGACACTTTCAGATTCCGATGGGGTAAATAATACATATTTGACACTGCTAACTTTCACTAATTCACTTCTATCCGACATGATGCGATCACTAAAAGTTTGTTATTTTTATTGAAGAACGTAGAATATTCAAATTTTTGAGTACATACCTAAGTTCTTCACAATCTATCTCATGGTAATGTAGATGGGCGGTATTGAGGCGTGCCATGATTTTTATCACCTTTTTCGCTTCTTCATTTTTCAACAAGTATGATGTGTAAACTTGTCCAGTTGGTGAATGAATGGCTTTTACTGACGATCCACTACCAAAAATAAGATAATCTTGAATAATTTCTCCATGTTTCTGAATATAGCAACATTTTGAAAAACAATCTCAACGTATATTGAACATACCAAAAATTGATTAACTCCGGGGATGAGATTGGTAACACCAGCAGAGTTGATAAACTGATATGGAGAACCGGGGAGCTGTAAAAAACGTGCTTTTAGACGTACTTAATTAAATTCGCGACTTACACTTATTTGAGAAACAGGGCTAACCCTATATGAAGCGGTTTTGTCTCCACTAAACGCATTTTTCAAAACTTGTACAGTTGGTGGGACTCTTTTTGGGTTCGGCCCATCATAAAAACTCTTTGAACTTTTAAAATCATTATTGTCGATGTCTTGACAGTTGATTCTTTGACATTCCTCGTCTTCAAGCTGAGACAGACGTGGCGTGAAATTTCTTTTCCTTGATATTGACTGCCTCGATGAAAATACATTCATTTTCTGAAAGAATTGGAAATTTAACAATTTCAACTAGCTTTATATGTATGCGAACTTACCGAGTCAGACGTTAGAGAAGGAACAGAACTTGGGCCATTTTGTTCAACTGAAGTCATGAAATGGAAAGAAGCCGGATGGGAAAATGTTTGACGTTTAGAACACTTGCACTGAAAATGGGAATGATTTCTTTCATAACTTCACAATACAGTAAGAATCGAAAAGGCGGAGTTTTTTTTTTTTTGAACGACACATACAGAGAACGAGAGTTGCGAAACAAGCATCCATCGTTCTATGTGTGTGTGTGTGTGTATGTGTTGTGATCGATAAAAAAAAGACGGCGGTGGCGACGACGACTATTTCGCAACCCGTAAAGACGGGAAAATAGCGATTCTCGCCCACAAAATGAAATAGAGAACGTATTAATGAAAGAGCGAGAGAGAGATAGGCCCGATTGCGAAATTCGTTTTGATGGTTGCCACGAGGGTTGTTTGCAGAACTGTCAGGAGCCTACCTATGTGTTGAATCAAGATTTCGTAATGTTTACATCATGCTTGTTGATGTTTCAAAACATTCTGTTTTCGACAAATTTCAACAACATTGAGAAAAACGAATGAAATTTTGTAATTAGTGCCAAGAATGGGGAGGAAATGGGCAATTTTGAACAAATTTGAAATTTATGTACTGCTCGGATATTTTTATTGTTTGTTTTTCTAAATATAACAATAAAATTATATATTTCTTCCTTAACAATTTTTGAAATTTCTCCCAAATTTAAAATGTGGTATTCATGCCGGAAAAATGTGCAAAAAAGCGATTCAATTGACGACAAAAAAGGAAGAAAATTCAAATTTCAGCGAGATATAATTAAAAACGGTTAGACGCATAGATTAAAAGATTTACGTAACCAGGTGTTTTCCGTGTTGAGACCCAAAAAAACAATTTTCAATGGTGCTCCTTTAAGGATACAGTAATCTTATGCATCTCACCGTTTTTAATTATATTTCGCTGCAATTTTATTCTTTGACGATTTTTTTATATTCGTCTTTGTTTTCCGTTTTTTGCCGACACTTAAAACACTTTTTTTTCGCAATTTTACCGTTTTTCCCTATATGAATACCGGGGTATTTACAAAGAGAAAATTGATAAAGCTTCAGCGTTTCGAACTACATTATCGTAATACAAACAAAATACAAGAAAGCAAAACGTAACTTTCAAAAACGTGAAAGCGTAAGCAGTTGGAAACAAATCCAGTAATTTTCAGGCCAAAATTCGATATTTCCCTAATTTTTAAAATTTTCATAAGCTTTTTCTAAATTCTAAGGGTCTAATTACAGGTTTTGCAAAAGGATATACTTTTAATTTCCATTTTTAAAATAAATATTAATTTAAAATAACAAAGAAAGCTATTCACGATCTTCTAACTTTTTTTAAAACTCCGAACAAGTGCATAACTCGTTAAAATGACGTCAGCATATATGTACTCCATCTATTTCGTAACTACAATTGAGGGAAGGGGTGCAAAATGTATTCCATGTTTTAAAAAAACTCTGTTTTATGAAATAATTTTTTTGTGAAGTTTAAATTTTAAAAAATGGTATTGGAAACTAATTAACAAAAAAAAATTGTTTTAATTAATTAAAAACTTGTAAAAATGTACTATACATTTTTATCCACAGTATTCCAAAAAAAGAGAGAGAGATGCGTATATATATACACGCTTTTAGAACAATATTTTTCTGAAACACAAACAAAAAACATGAAAAGATGCAAGGAGTAGTCCGCGTCGTCGGCAACCCGTTAGGGAGGGAAGCCTAGCTTGCCTGCAACCAAACCCAACCTTCCTCCTATGTGTTGCGTTGCGTATATCGACCGCATCGCGTCGGGCAGTCTTCAGACAACAAATTGTCAATCTAACTAGCTGGCCTGTCTTCCTATGTGTCTTTGTCTGCCCTTCTCGTGATAGGTCCTATAGTGTTCGCTCTATTTTTCGCATACTGACTCGTCTCTGACGCATCTACACTTATTTTTTTTCCAATATTCTGGCCAGTTGTCTATTAGTTAGATGAATGACTTTAACTCCAAGTTTTCTATTAAAAAACTCGACTTTTTTACTATATTTTCACTTTAAAACAATTTATAACAGATGTTTCGTTGAATGTTTGTTTGTCGATATCAACGAACATAAAACATTTCCGGAACTTGAAAAAAAAACACACGATCGATATTAATTTCCATTTTTTTCGTTTGCGTTCAAATTCTTTATTGTTCTCGCCCGTATTATTGAATCAATATATTCAATTTCAGGTAATCAACTATCCAAAAATGAGTAATGCACCATACAACTACTCTTACATCTTCAAATACATCATAATTGGTGACATGGGTGTCGGAAAATCATGTCTGCTTCATCAGTTTACCGAGAAAAAATGTGAGTTAAAAAACTTTTTCCAACTTACAAATATTCGTAACTTGTATATAAATATATATTTTTCATTATAGTCATGGCTGATTGCCCACACACAATTGGTGTTGAATTCGGAACGAGAATCATCGAAGTCAGCGGGCAGAAAATAAAGCTTCAAATTTGGGATACAGCTGGGCAAGAGAGGTGCGTAATATCAGGTTTTCGACGCACTTGAAAACCACATTACGAATATGTGTATATATATATTTTAATTGTAGGTTTCGAGCCGTAACTCGTTCGTATTATCGGGGTGCTGCTGGTGCATTGATGGTTTATGATATGACAAGAAGATCGACATATAATCATCTCAGCAGTTGGTTGGCGGATGCTAGAAGCTTGACCAACCCAAACACTGTAAGTTGGTACAAATTTTAATCTTAAAAAGTGATGAAATTGCTCATATGTTTTCTAAGAGTTTTCATTTATTTTGTCGCTACTTTAAAAAAAGTATCAATAGCGGACATTTCCTATTAATTCTTGCATATCAAGGAATAAGAAAGGATTATATTTAAAAAAAGAGAAATACTCATTATTAATTCTCACTTTGTAGGCTATATTCTTGATTGGAAACAAGGCGGATTTAGAAGACCAACGTGATGTTCCTTATGAAGAAGCCAAAGCATTTGCAGAGGAGAATGGCTTAACATTCTTAGAATGCAGTGCTAAAACGTAAATTTAAAATCAAAACAAGTCTGGTTTATAAAGTTATTTTCAGAGGAAGCAATGTCGAGGATGCCTTCCTTGAGACGGCCAAGCAGATTTATCAAAACATTCAAGACGGAAGGTAAACAACCATATATTGAATATAATCATAACTTCTCATTTTTATAGTCTTGATCTCAATGCGGCTGATACCGGCGTTCAACCAAAGAAAACAATACCGATTGGATCATCCGGAACCAACGAGCAGAAAGATTGCAAGTGCTAAAAATCAAAACTGTCATAATACATTGATGTGTAGAATGTTCCATTCCTTAATTTATAAATCGTTGTGAAATGTAAATCTGTACCATTTTTCTTCAAAAATTCTTTTCTCCCCCTCTCCCTAAATATGATGCCAGACTAGTTGAACGAATTTTTAAGCAAGTTCTCCCCAAAAAAAAAACTTTGTGTTTCTTTCAATCACTTCGGATTACTTATTTGTATGTTTCAATATATTTTTTTAAAGCACCCTATCAGATAACTGTGAAACGTTTCATATTAGGACTGAAGTTTGTTTCAGATCTTTTCTGTCGAAAAAATTTCCATTGTGTTTGTGATAAACCGATACTTTTTATTTTTCAAAGCGTATTTTTAAAAATATGTTTTTTTTTTATAGATAATTCTTTTTGCATAAATATATGTTGCTTGGTGCTTAATTTCATAGTTTTAAAGGATTTGGAAGTTTTAAACAAAACACATTTCCGATAACATGGTTTATTAAGAAAAACATAACATAACAGTTGTAACAGTATTACGAAGAAACAAATGAATTGTGAGATTAGAAGAAAGAAACCAGTGGGCCAGATAAAATAGAAACAGAAATGGAATTAACAAAAAGTTAGTGGGTATTATAGGGGTAAAATTGAAAGGGAAGGGGTTAAAATTATAAGGGAAGGGGTAAAACTGTAACGGAAAAATTGAAAGAGGAATACATGTTCGGAAACTGACAAGAGGATAAAATAACGGAAGTAAAATGAGGTAATTGCAACTGATTTTTAAAAAAAATAAGGAAGGGTAACCATGTATTCGAATTGAAGTAAGAATTAACGGTGGAGATTATAAGTGTTGTTAAATTTGATTTTAAATACTCGAACAATTGTGAAAGATTGCAAAAAAATCAGAAATATGAAGAAAAAGGCAGCCGGAATCGCACGATTGTGTCAAAATTTAGAAAGTTTCGACAAGTTCGATTCCGGGTGCTGTTTAATGTTTTTTCTGATTTTTTTTTGCCGGATTGTTTTTTGTATTAAAAATTGGATTTTAAATTGGTTTAACAACATTTGAAATCTCTGAGCTAGAAAGTGCCAGATACGACGAACCATTTTACAGCCATGGTGAACAAAAGCCCAGAGACGATTCCGAAAATGAGGAAGAAGCCGGCCATCATTCCAGCGGTTTGAGCACGAGATGGGTGAACGCTTCTGAAAAAAAAATGCCAATATTATTCAATTAAAAATGTTCTATATATTTCACTTACACTGGGGCATACATCATGGCGAGTCCACTGAAGTATCCGCTGCTGAAGCTCATGGTAGCCGATACAATGACGAAGACCCAGGTTGATGGGAAGTAAACTGGCAAGGTTCTAGTTTCTGGGAGGTAGTTGCAGAAGGCGAAGAATGGAATATAGACAAGACGGGCGTAGATTGGGATCCAGAGTTTTTCTGCGGATGGCTGAAAAAAATAATTCATATATTTATTGTGATTTTTGTTTTTATTCTTACGTATTGAACTTTGCTGGCAAATAACGAGCCGAGGAAGGCGAACACATTGAATTGCAAGAAGGTTGAGATGTCCATGAAATAATCTTGCGGAATTGGGAAGCTGTATTCTTGTCCGAGTTTTTCATCTTTTACGTACATCGCGATTCCAGGAAAGATGGTGAGTGTAACAAAGAAGACGAGGAAGACATTGGTAAGATGTGGAAGCGCTTCTTTGAAAGTAGTAAGATAATGTCCTTTTCCTCCTTTTTCAGATTGTTCCGAGCTTAAGGCACGTCTGTCGGCGGCTTGCTGTGTGTGGTAAAGGAAGAATGGCTGAAATATTACCGTTCGTTTTAACTGATAAAAACGATTGAGATTACCCTTGTTTTGAGTACAAAAAACGAAGCGAAGCAGCAAGCAAGAGTGATAAGTGAAATTGAGAAATATGCAAATGCACGATCCAACACATTGTTTGTGACTGCCTTGGTAGCAATGCTGAGAAGTGTGACAAATGTTCCGCAAAGATTATTTCCAATGATGACAGCGTTTGTGTACTTGAAGGGGAAGTCTGAAGTAAGCCCGAAGATACTGTTTTGGTAGATTCCGTTGGCAGCATTCAAAATGATGATGGTGACAATAGTCATGGCGAAGAAACCACCAACCCCTGAAATGATTCATTTCTTTGTTCATTAATCTTAATCTTGGAGATCATTTTTTGAACAGGTGACTCTCATTTAAAAAGAGGAGTTGACTCATTTAAAAAGAGGAGCTGGTGGGTTTTTTTTGCACAAAGAACATGTGTGTTTAAAAAAAAACTATGAAACTTACAATCCGAAGTATCAATGAAGATGAAGGACATAATTGAAATAACTGCAGTGGCGATGACAGTGAGTGAGATTGAGATACGAGTGACCAAACCGCCTCTGTAAGATTGAAATAGAAGATCTGTAAAAAATTTTGAGAGTTTGAAAACTTACTTCACGACGACAAAAATATTGATGAAGTTCAACAGCAAGTTCGGAATCTGCGAGGCAATCGTTTGATAACTTTGGAAGTTTGACGAGATGGAGTTTGGAGTTCCAGATATTTCTCCAGTGGTGTGGTTGATAGTCACATTGTCAAGCATTTTGTAAGACTCGTAGTACTGAAAAATTCAAAATGTTTACTGATTAGTGTGAGGAAACGTTTCCTACATCGTAGGAGATGTTGAGAAGCATGTTCCACGGCATCAAAGTCCCGATTCCGTGAAGAAGAATGATCAGGTAGACAACATTATTCTTGTCCTTTGGTTCTTCTTCGAGACGGAAGTGAAGCTCTTCTTCGTTGTTTTCCGGTTTCAAAACACCTTTTTGAAGCGGTTGAAGCTCGATCGAGGATGGGTCAGCCATTCCTAAAAAGTTGCGGCGTTTGTTGACTAGAAAATCAAAAGAACAAAAATATTGAAGGTATAAACAATCGAATTAAAAAAAAAGTTGAGGAGCCATGACAACCAGTTGGTAAGAGATATCAATAATTTCACGGTCTACTACGAAAAACTAGTAGATTGACGTTTATATGACCTTGTGTAGATAAATGGACGTTAAAAGTGGAATGAAAATGAATGGTTTGAAATTGAAACCAAAAAATAAATATTAAAAGAAGGAAGCTTTATTGTTTTTGAAACTGGCGCCAGTTCCTAAAACATTGAACCCTACGACATTCTAGAAAACGCAAGGATTCGTGACAAGACCTAGGAGCTAGAAGGGTGGAGCAACGTTTTGCTCATTTTTTAGCGTAAATTCTTCGTTAGATTTTCATGCCAGAAAAGCTGTCTGTCAAAGAAAATGAGATGAAAAAAAGATGAATGGATTTCAACAAATGATTCACGAGTCTGGGAGAGAGGTAAGAAAGGTGTAATAGAGTGTCCACAGCTTTTTTTTCGAAAAATGGGTGGATAAACTCTAGACATTTTGTAAAGCTTAGTTAGCTCGAAAACGAAAAAAATGAAAAATGGTGCGGGATATTTTCTTTTCTATTAAAAATGTTTGCACAATAGAGAAAAGGTCAATAGGGTTACCTGGATGGTGAAGATACTATGTAAACAGCTTACTGTTATTATTTTCTTGCTTGGAGCTAAATTTACTTATAACTTGAAACCATTAAAAACTATTGTTCTTCATTCAAAATAAAAGAAGAGTGGATTGTTTTGTTTTCCAAACGATTTTTTTAGTTTACTGTATAAAATAGCTTAAATTTCAAGTTATCAAAGAATCTAAGGCAAGCAAAATTATCTAGAGAACTGTTATGATATTTACATCAAAGAAATTCTTAATTCTTATACATAACTAACAAAATAACGGATTATAAAAGTACCTTGATCTAAAGAGGCAGGACAGGAATGGTGATGCAACGGTTGAACTCCAAGAAAGTGGTGGATCATTAGGACCACTTGCCCTATGAATGTGATGAAGGGTTCGGAGATGAGCTTATATATGCGATGGGCGGAGCTTAAGTTCACGCCTTGCGCAGGGTAATAATGACATCTGGTCATCCATAAGAACAGTACATATCAACTGCTTAGGAATAATAATAAAAGAAAGTTCCGCTTTTTGCAAAATCTGGTATTTCTCAAATTTCAACAATGAAACAGTGCCGCCAGCTGGATAACTGTCACGATCTGTTTATTGTTGATATGTGGCAAGTTGTAAAACAGAGATATATACAATCTTGAAGCGAAAACTCAAAGAAACTTCCGATTTATGTGCAGATGGTTTTACTCGAATTTCACTGTTTTGAAAACTTTTTGCGCTGTTGAGGAGATGAAAAATAAAAAGTTGTAATTGATTTATTATATTCGAAAAGAAAAATGTTTTGGCTTTGAACGTTAATCAGGTCATTTGAAACTCGATATCTGTGAACATATCCATCCAGAATCATTTCATACAGTTTGTGTAATAAATGTCTGGCAATGAGAAAAAAAAGAGGATAAACAATGTGGCCACAAATGAACTATAACATAACGTTCTACTGTAATTTGGAATTGGGCTAAAAGAGGCCAGCTAAATTTTGGTTGAATTCACAATTTTTATAGTTAATGGGGCATTTTTTTAAACTAAAAACAAAACAATTCAAACGAAAAACGTTGTGCAATTTGAAAATATGTTTACTGCATAATTATGAAAGTCTAAATTGGGTCTACGTCATTATTTTTTATTTCCAAAAAAACAACTGGAAAATTTTGGTAAAGTTTATGATTTTCATTTCTTATTCCCGATTCAATTCTAAAAAAAATCTATAAGAGCAAATTTTCATTTCTAATAGTAAGAAGTTTAGAAGTTTCAATTATATAAATGCGTCGGAATCAAATATTGTTTTTTTAAGTGCCAATTTTTAAAAATTATTTTGCCAACAGCATGAAAACTTTCAGATGTGATATAGATTTTCTATATGCCTGTAGAGTTTTTTTTAAAGAGATCGCCAGAACTCATCTAGTCAACTAAAAATAAAGAAAAAAAATTCTAAAGAAGAGGACTTATGTATTATCAATGGTAATAAATCATCAGATCAAAAATTGCGAAAAATAAGAACAAAGATTTATACATTTATTTTTTGTTAGTTTTTTTGATTAGACTTCAGAAAAAAATATAGAAAAAAGGGTAACGTATTCTTCAAATGTTAACGTTCCAGTTAGTCTCAATTTCAGTATTGATGGCATTTGGTTAATTGTAAAAAAATAAATATTAGAAAAAGAAGTTACCTTTTTTGCAAAATCTTCAAATATCAATCCCAAAGCAGTATGTGAAAAGTTTAAAAAAATGCCAACTTGAAAATAAAATATCAAAGAAACTTCCGATGGGTGTGCAGATGGTTTTACTCGGATTTCACTATTCTATATTTTTTCCGCTTTGATGAAAAGAAAATAGGAAAGTTTGTTTATTAGAAGAAATATAATTGATTTATAACATTCAAAAATTGTTTTATTTTCTGAACAGTTATCGTGTCATTTGAAACCTGATATCTGTGAACGTATCCATTCGAAAGTATGGCATACAGTTTGTGTAATAATAGTCTGCTAATGAGACAATTGGGAAGTAGAAAAAATGCTGTGACCCCAGAATGATAGTGACGTGTTTTGAAAGAAATTCAATTGTTTGAATCGTGGAATTATTAGTTATAACTATGACTAAGACCAGAAAAATTTTGTTTTTATTTGAATTTCTACAAAAAAACTTTTAAAAATCATAACGGGAATTTTTAAAAGAAAGATACATTCACAAGAAGGGTAGGGTGAATTTTTACGGAATATAAAAAGAAAATCAATCTCAAAATTATGGAAAACTTGATATTTATATTATCTTTCTGAATTCATATAAATATTGACAGGAGACTCACAGTTACAATTTAAAAAAAGCTTGTTTTGACATACACTACAATGTGCTAAAACTTGCGTTTTTGTTGGCGATATATTTTTTGTCATTCATTTTATCAAATTTCATTTGTTTTAACAACAGTTACTGGTGCTTGATTTCCGTTTTTATCCTTCATGGGGTGTGCCATTCAGCTGAAAATTCTCTAGATTTTTTTAAAATTTATTGTTATCGCAGCCGCCACAAAAAGTTTTATAGAAAACGATATGTTCTAAATAACACGTTGATGATTAATAAAGTTTTAAAACTTTAATTCTCTAGGTAGCTTTTTTTGTATTCTAGTGAGTTTTTGCTTGAAAAGCTTCATACCGAATAATATTTTGAAGGTTTTTTTCTTCGTAAGTTTTTTTTTTCATTTGAAAATTTTGAATTAAAATTAATTTCCGTGATGAATTTTTTCCTACATTTTCATTTTATTCTTTATTTTGTTCCTTTTTTTTACTTTCTTCAGGAAAATTTTGATGCTGCAAATTGCAGTTGTTATATGTCTATAACGTGTTTGAATTTAAAATGATCCTAATTGTGTATTCTATTAGAAAATTAGAGCTAAAAAACTAGTAAAAAATTCATTAAAACATAGTCTAAAATTGTTGTTGTAAAATATTTTAAAAAACACTCAAAAATGCAAAAAATTATATTTTTTGTTGCTAAATATTTATTTATTGATTATCAATTAAAAAAACCCCCCAACGCTGAAAAATACGTAAATGTTCGTCAATTTTGATGTCTAATGTTCACGCCCACTACGTACTTTTTTCTGTTCGTTTCCCATTTCTTTTGCAGATTTATTATTTCAATAATCATACATTTTCAGTTTCTGAAATACTTTATTTGAAGCATTTTTCTTAATTTATTCTTTTTTCTATTTAAAACTATGTAAATTTGCGTCGCTTCCGTTCTCTAATGTTGACGACAATTGCGTACACTTTTTTTGTTGTTTTTAAGAAATGCTCTGCTTTCGAATTTGGTACCACTGATAACTAATTTTTCCACTTACATTTTGTCAGCAGTTCTCGTTTTCTTTCAAACAACCACACTTCTGCTCTTGCTTTGAATAAACGGACCATTTTTTTTCAAATTTGGCACCAATGATAACGCAGTTTTAAAATCGTTTTTAATCAAACTAATTCGTCTTGATTTTAGAACTCAAAAATTCCAAATATTAGGTTGTTAAATGTTTCTTTATTCGTTCTCAATTTTTCCAAATAATCAACACTTAAAACTACGCAATTGTTCGTCACCTTCGGTGTCTAATGTTCACGACAACTGCGTACTTTTTTGTTGATGTTTCCCAAACAAATGCGTATTTTTCGAATTTTTTGTTTTCTCATTTCGTTTGCGGAGATATTATTTCAATAATCATAATTTTTCAGTTTCTAAAATATTTTATAAGGATCATTTTTCTTAAATTATCTTTTTTTTCATTTGAAACTGTGTAAATTTGCGTCGTTTCTGTTTTCCAATCTTCACGACAACTGCGCACACTTTTTTGTTGTTTTTAAGAAGTGAGGGGTTTCTTCGTTGAATTTTTTTTTAATTCCATTCATTTTACTTTTTTCGTTTGATTGAATAATTCGAAAATTCCAATTTTATTCTATTTTAGATTTTTTTTTCTAGTGTTATCTGCTAACACGCAGCTTATTTCGTTTTAGATTGTTGGCTTTCGCGATTTTTTATATTTTTGTTATTGTAAACCAAGAATCGAGTACTCACAGTGTTCCTCATAAGTTACTTTTGGACTCAGTAGATATCCCACTTTGTCGAATTGCTTGGGTTATGTTCGATGGACTGTCGTAATTTTAGAGACTCTCGAAGTGAGCCTTTCACATGCAAAAACAGCAAAATTCAACACCTCTTAGAACTGGGTTTTATTTTTTTAGCAATTATCGAATTCCGGTAAGGGATTACTCTAAAGATTAATAAAACCTTCCGAAAACATTTTTAAAACCATAAATGGTCCGTGCAATGCACAGTATTTAATTAGCAGTAAAGTACTTTCCTTTTGCCCGTTTCGTTTTCTTTCAAAGAAACAACGCTTAAAACTACGTAAATGTTCGTCGACTTTGGTGTCTAATGTTCACGACAACTACGTACATTTATGTTAATCTTTCCCCAACAAAATGGGCATTTTTCAAATTGTTTGTCTCACTTCTTCTGCAGACATATTTTTCCAAACAATAATTTTTTTTAAATTATGTTTCGTTTGATATAAAATACTTTATTTTCTTGAGTCATGTTGCTTGGCACAAAAACTACGTCGATGTACGTCGTTTCTTGTCAATGTTCACGACAACTGCGTACACTCTTGCTGTTGCTTTGAATAAGCGGGCCATTTTTTCAAATTTCGTGCCAACGATAACGCAGTTTTAAAATCGTGTTTTTTTTTCAAACTAATTCGTTTTGATTTAACAACTCAAAAATTTCAAATATTGCTTTGTTAAATGTTTCTTTATTCGTTCTCAATTTATTCAAAGAACCAACGCTTAAAACTACGCAATTGTTCGTCACCTTCGGTGTCTAATGTTCACCGCAACTGCGTACATTTTTGTTGACATTTCTGTTGTTCGTTTTAAAAATTTTTTTCGAGTTCCTCCCGTATTTTTGTCGATTATTTTCAAAATTCTGGAATAATTATAATATTTTTCAAAAATTCTATGTAAACATTGATAAATATGAGTTTGCTGGCATTTTTCACTGTTTTTTCGTAGAAAAGGCTACGTAAATGCTCGTCAATTTTGGATTCTAATGTTCACGACAATTGCGTACGATATTGTTGATGGTGACAAAGCAAATTTATAATGAGAAATTTTAAATTTTTTGTTGGGGTTCGGCTTCGTTTTCTCTACCACATACTTTATTCACTGTATCCAGCTTTTTCAGCAATTGTTTGATGTATTTTAGGTTATATAGCTAAGATAGACCTTTGAATAAAAACTTTTCATGAATTTTATTTTATTTTCAGTAAGAATTTATTTTTTCTAACAAAAAACTCTAAAAAAATTGTCCTTTTCTTCATATTTTAGGGCGTTATCATTATGTTTATCGAAAAAATTTTTTGAATCATCTTTTTTTTCATTACTACGGTAAACATTAAAGTATACGCAATTGCTCGTCGTTTAGGCTGCCCCACGCACACATTTTTGCGTACTTGCCTTTCGCGCACTTTGCGTTGGTGTAGCAACCAACATCATGTCTCCTCTTTCCTGTTTTCAAAATATTTGTTGGTTTCTCTTTTGCAATTTCTCACTTTTAACTTTTTTTCAAAGAGTTCTTGCTTTTAAATTAAAATTCAATCGTTTTTTAAGAAAAACTAATTTAAATCCAAATTTTCAGGAGCATTACAACTTGACACCTCAAAATGAACAGAAAAGAGCAGTATTATCGAATGGGGCGACTCCCCCAGGCAGCAATGTAAGTTATTAATAAAAAATTAAATCCAAATTTTAGTGAAAATTCAAAAAAAAATTTTTCAGGAATCCAGTAGCCGCGTCTTTGAAACGTGCATACGATAAAACACCAGGGCACCCAATTCGTAGCGGAATATTGCCAAATAGGAACCGAGTGCCGACTGCAAACAAGCCGTTGGTTGAAGATTATGTTCCGAACGAATTGAGCTCAAGATCAGAGGAATTGATGTGTCGATTCTTTCTCAATAGTGGACTGTCTCACGATACAATTGAGAGTCCGACGTTCGCCAATCTTATTCGTCTTTTAAATCCTCAAACACAATTGCCGTCGGCTGCAATAATGGAAGCATGTGTTGAGAAATTGGCGTTTCCTTCAAAACCGTTTATAAATTATCAAAAAGCTATTGGACCATTGACAGCAACTCTTGACATCCATCGGCACAATGATGAGATTTTCCTTGCATATTCGATTCATTATTTTGATGAATATGTCACGCGTAAGAATGCGATATATTTGAGAAAGCTGATACTTTGCGAGTGAGTTAATTTATTTTCACATTAAACAGAATATTTAAATTAAAAATTTGGTTGTTGCAGAGTTGATGGTGAAAGTATTATGACTTGTGTCCGAAGAGCCATTAATAATTTCAACTATGGAAACGTCAGATTCACCAACTTGGTCACCGCGAATGAAGAATACGCTAGGGAAATGTACAAAACCGATTCTGTCAAACACAGGTATCAATTTTCGCTTTTTTTAGTAACAATGTTAGGGAAGATTTTTTGATAAATTCTTACGCATTTGATTGAGCCCACTAATGAAAGTAACAAAAAATTCAATTGTCTGTGAATATTCTCAAAAGTCAAACTTTGAAAAGCGAAAACGTGGTTCAAAATGACAGAATTCAATAAAAATTACTTTATAGGGTTTGTGGGGATCTGTTCTCAAAGAAATCACAACGAAAACATTCTCAGTCGTTCAAAAATCGAACTTTCAGTCGTTGAAGATAAAACAGTCATGTTTGAAGACATGTAGCCGTTTTTAAAAACAGAACCCCACAAATTCTCTAGAGTGATTTCTATTGAATGAGCTAATTTTTATCATTAGAGCTTCTGTTTATCATAAAAGCCTCCATTTCTTGAATTATCCAACTATTGATATTTATTTCATGACACAAACCAATAATTTTCAGCTACATTTGCTTCTTCACATACCTTACGAGATTTGTCGAGGAGGTTTTGAGCATTGAAGACTTCAGTCGTGGATTGGCCAGCTTGCGTGGATTCGTTTTGTTTTTGAGACGTCACGCTGATCTCTACAGCAAGTTTAGAAGACTGCAATTGTCAAAGAATGGTGATCTCGATCTGCCGTGCCTTGACACTGGAAAATGGACCTCGACCACGACATTTTTGTCAAAATGCTTGGCTCTTCATGAGACATTTGCCGATTTTGCGACACGTTGGCGTTTGACGACTTATATCACGGATGAAGTTTACACAAAGCTTTCGTATTTGCAACGTCTTCTTTCATATGTTCAAAGATTTGCGAAAGAGGTGAGACTTCAAAAAAAAATTAAAAACCTGAAATTTATTCTTCTCTTGTAGATGTCTACCACCGACAGCACAATGTCACAAGTCGTTCCAACTGTTATTTCAATCAAATGCTTTTTGGAAAAGTAAATTTGAGAAAATAGTTTTTTAAAAATCGGTTCATTTTTCAGCAAATCCCTGGGATTCCCATTCGAGAAACATATCAAGAAGATTTTCGCCAAACATTTGAAACCATTGATCAGTGGATATGAAGACATGCGTTACGATTTTGCCTGTTTGTTGGATCCACGCTATGGTTACAGAGAGACAATTTATTCGTTGGATCATTGGAGCCGAATTGAGCTTGAGCTCAAGAAAATATTCTCACAAGAGGATATGGTGATCAATGAGAAATGTCCAAGCGAGACGATTATCCTGAAACCATATGCCAAAGAGATCAGAATGAACAAAATTGAAGTAAGAATTTTTTGAAAAGAAGCTGTTATGTTTAACACGTTTTTTTAGGAAGAGCTCGAGGTTTATCGATCGAATCTTGCGAACACTCGACCAAACATGAGCATCAGTCCATTTTCATGGTGGGGAACTCGCATGCAAGAGCTCCACAATTTGTACAACAAATCGAGAGAGCTTCTCGCACCACCTGCTGTCACGATCGATGCGGAGCATTACTTTGGAAGATGTGGAAAGTTCACTCATATGGCCTCGAAACTCACCTATCAGCAGTTGGAAAATGCTTTGATCGTTGCAGCACAACAAGAAGTTTTCAAGTATCGTTTTGTTTTACTTTTTTTTTCAAATTTAACATGGTTGTTTTACAGAGGACGCGGATATACTAGCGAGACTTTGACAATTCCAGCAGCAATTGCGAATTTCGATCCAATCAAGCACAAAACTGTGCAAGAATTGACAATTCGTCGTCCAGCGCAGAGGATCAATTGCAGTCCTGTGGTTCAAACACGCCCGTATCAAAATCCGTGAGTTTTGCCAAGTTTAGTAAATACCTACATGAATTTTTTTTTGCAGGAATAATGTGAATGAGCCAGAGCCAGTTGCTCGCAGAGTCAATGCCGAGGAAATCGAACGAATGATGATGGAGCCTCCACCAGATAAGCGTTGCAGAATGGATAAGTAAGCTTTTTTTTAAATAAACAAAAGATAATCACTTATGAAGTATTTTTTCTTACAGTGAAGTTAAGGAGGAAGTGTTGGATGAAGAAGAGGATGTTAAACCTGATGTTACAAAAATTGCTGTCAATCCTCCGAAGACGGCTGCAGCTCCTGATGTCCCAGAAGTGAAAGATGAACCAATTGATGATGGTTATGAGCAGGAGAAGAAACCTGAAAATATGACTCTTCATCTGCCGAACATTACAACTGCAAAGGACACGAATTCACTGTCGAAGCAACCATCAGTTGTTGTACAGCAGAAGTCAATCTTGAGAAGACCAGTGGTTTTGTTAGGAAAACGGGGAACAATCGCAGCAGTAGCCAGTCAAATTACGAAACCAAAAGTGCCAAGCAACGCGGATTCAGGTCAGGGAACTTCCTCGTCAGCTTCTAACAGTCAACTCCCTGTCGAACCGAAAGCCGAGCCAGTCGAAGAAACAGTTGCAGAAGGGCAATTGGCTGAGCCAAAGAGTGAAGATCCTCCGAAGAAGAAGGCATGCAATAGACGGTGCAATATTTGTCTGCAGATTGAGGAACACGATGCGTTGAAGCACATCACCATTCCTAATGAGAAACTTGTCGTATTGTTGGGAATGGTGATTGATGGGAAAATGTCTGTTGATGAAGCGAGATATTGCTATAGCAGGGGTCAGAAGTCTTATATCTGTCGTAGACATTTCATTGAATCTGTAAGGAATTTAATTGTTAAGTATATTGAATAATTTTCTTGTATTTTCAGAGGGATCAGCTCTACACTGCTCTCAATGTTTCGTCGACATATGAAGTTTTCAATGCTAAGCTTGATCGTGTGAAGAACATTTTGGAAGTGCTTACAGATATCTTGGTAAATATTTTCGAAATCAAAGCGAACAGTATTGTTTTCTTTTTCCAGGGCTCTACCATGTCCGTTCTTGACTTCAAACAAATGTTCATCGTTTTCGCGGAAAAATATTCCGGGGAGAGTGTGAAAAGAAATGCGCCACGTTATCAGAACCTTGTACTGAATCAGGAGGAGGAACGAGAATCGAATTATGCAGCAGCACCAGCAATAACTGATCCAACTTATCCGACTGAAGGTGTTGAACTTGATTTCATTCTTCCAAAAGCTCTCCGCGCGCCAAGGAAGCAAATTTTGCAAGTTGATGAGGAAGATTCGATTGTTCGTCACATTATTCGAAGCAAACCGTGGGAGCACAAACAAAACCCGGAGGAAGCTGATCCGAAGAATTATAAGAATCCATCAAAGTGCGCATATTGTACTCATGTTCATGAGCGTGGAACAATGCTGAAGGTTCCAAAAAGTGAAGAGAGACGTCACAAATGGGTAAATGAACTTGGACCGGAATTTGCGGAAAGACTCAAGACGATTGAGCTTCCATATATCTGTCGTACTCATTTCCCGGAAAGTGCGTTTAGTTCACGTGGACGCTTGTTGAAAGGAATGCTTCCAGCGAATGAGGATAAAGTTGTTTCCTACAAGGTGAGTTTATAGTTTGTTTTACAGTGTATAGAAATGAAATAAATTATTTTCAGTTCAAAGGAAATCGTCTTGAACAAGTCAGAGATGAACCAGAGCCTGAAGTTGAGGACGAGGAAGAGGAGGACATGAACATGTCTTCCAATGATCAAATTCTTGCCGCTGTTGCAAAACAATTGTAAAAACAAAACAAAATTGCTCCATTGCCTATTTAAGTTTTATCCTATGGCGATCTCTCCATCAGGTGTTCATATATTTTCCCGACTTAAGTTTTAAATTCCCCGTTTATTTACTATTATTTTTAATTATATTTACTTTATTATCTCATTTTCCTTTATTTTTATTTGTGTCAAGTGTTTCACTTGTAATTGGCAGTTTCAACTGACTTGAATCTTAATCAACTTTGGTCATATACCTAACCGCTGCTAAATTATCATCTTTGTTTGTATACATTTCAAAGCTAAGAAAATTGAATAGTTCTTTTTGTGCAGTAGTACACGTTTGCAGTACCAATCATCAGAAAATGTACTACTACAAAAAAGGACTAATCTACCATTTAGCTTTACAATGTATTTTCTTTCTATTAAAATCTACCAATACAATTGCTAATTGCGTCGTTTTATATTTCTTGTAATATGAATAAATGATGGGAAAAAAGTTAATTTTTATGGTGAAATAATTATAAATGTAGCAAATCATGCTTCAAAAAATTTTACACTTTGTATAATTGAATCTTATTTTGAACTTGATTGTTTCAAAACTTTTGCCAAGATTTTTTTCTTTTTTCAGGCGTGCTTTGTTTCTTTTGACAACCTAAATATTTTGACCTGCCCGCCACCTCGAATTTTTTGAACTTTTTTAACCAAAAAAATGTTGACCGTGGTGAGGGTCAGTCATTTTGTTGTTTTAGGGGTTTTGGGAGCTGTTTTTTTTTATTTTGGCTTATGTTTTAAAATTTTATAATTATTAAAATCTTAATACGCGTTTTTGGTGCTTTTCAGTTTTTTCAAAATACAAAATTTTTTAAATTTTAACCCAAACACTTTTTTTTCACACTTCCGTTATTTTATTTGACAACCAAAATGTTTTGACCTGCCCGCCACCTCCAATTCTTAAACTTTTTTTTAACCAAAAAAATGTTGACCGTGGTGAGGGTCAGTCATTTTGTTGTTTTAGGGGTTTTGGGAGCTGTTTTTTTTTATTTTGGCTTATGTTTTAAAATTTTATAATTATTAAAATCTTAATACGCGTTTTTGGTGCTTTTCAGTTTTTTCAAAATACAAAATTTTTTAAATTTTAACCCAAACACTTTTTTTTCACACTTCCGTTATTTTATTTGACAACCAAAATGTTTTGACCTGCCCGCCACCTCCAATTCTTAAACTTTTTTTTAACCAAAAAAATGTTGACCGTGGTGAGGGTCAGTCATTTTGTTGTTTTAGGGGTTTTGGGAGCTGTTTTTTTTTATTTTGGCTTATGTTTTAAAATTTTATAATTATTAAAATCTTAATACGCGTTTTTGGTGCTTTTCAGTTTTTTCAAAATACAAAATTTTTTAAATTTTAACCCAAACACTTTTTTTTCACACTTCCGTTATTTTATTTGACAACCAAAATGTTTTGACCTGCCCGCCACCTCCAATTCTTAAACTTTTTTTTAACCAAAAAAATGTTGGCCGTGGTGAGGGTCAGTCATTTTGTTGTTTTGGGGGGTTGGGAACTGTTTTTTTTTATTTTGGCTTATGTTTTAAAATTTTATAATTATTGAAATTTTAACAAGCGTTTTTGTGCTTACAGTTTTTTTAAATACCAAATTTTTTAAATTTTAGCCCCAACATTTTTTTTCACACTTCTGTTATTTTTTTTGACAGCAAAATGTTTTGACCTGCCCGCCACCTCGAATTTTTTGAACTTTTTTTAAGCAAAAAAAATGTTGTCAGTGGTGAGGGTCAGTCATTTTGTTGTTTTGGGGGTTTTGGGAACAGTTTTTTAAAAATCTTGGCTTATGTTTTAAAATTTTATAATTATTGAAATTTTAACACGCGTTTTTGGTATTTTTCAGTTTTTTAAAATACCAAATTTTTTAAATTTTAACCCAAACATTTTTTTTCACACCTGTGTTCTTGTTTTGACAACCAACACGTTTTGACCTGCACGCGACCTCTAATTTTTAACTTTTTTCAATCAAAAAAATTTTGTTCGTGGTGAGGGTCATTCATTTTGTTGTTTTGGGAGGGTTGGGCATTGTTCTTTTTTTTTAATTTGGCTTATGTGTAAAATTTTATACTTTTTTAATTTTTAACGCGCGTTTTTGGCTACTTTTCGCAGTTTTTTCATATCAATTTTTTTGGAATTTAGCTCAAAACAGTTTTTTTAAACTTTTTTACCAACAAAAACTGCGCGTTGAATGATTCATGATTTTTGTGTATTCAAGGGACATCCCTCTATGTGTCGCTTTCGTTGCGAGACCTCTGACGAAAAAGGCAGCCCGTCTTTAATCATCAACATGTGTTGCGTTTTTAAGGTACTTGTGCAATTTTTTAATAGTAACTACTAAATTCTCTTTAAAAAGGCACTCTGAGATTTTACAATTTTAACATGCATTTTTAGGTAGTTTTTGCAGTTTTTTAAATATCAAATTTTATCTCAAAAATATTTTTTACACTTGTGTCTTTTATTTGACAACCAAAATGTTTTGACCTGCCCGCGATCTCTAATTCTTAAACTTATTTAAACAACAAAAAGTTAGTCCAGGGTGAGGGTCATTCATTTTGTTGTTTTGGGGGTTTTGGGAACTGTTTTTTTTTAAATTTTGGCTTATGTTTTAAATTGTATAATTTTTGAAATGTTACACTCGTTTTTGGTGCTTTTCAGGTTTCTTAAATACAAAATTTTTTAAAGTTATACCCAAACATTGTTTTCACACTTGTGTTATTTTATTTGGCAACCAAAAGGTTTTGACCTGCCCGCTGCTTCTAATTCTTTAACTTTTTTCAACCAAAAAAATTTGTGTCCACGGTGAGGGTCATTCATTTTGTTGTTTTAGGAGGGTTGGGCATTGTTTTTTAAAAATTTGGCTTATGTGTAAAATTTATGCTTTTTAAATTTTTAACACGCGTTTTTGGCTACTTTGCGCAGTTTTTTGCCATATCAATTTTTTGGAATTTAGCTCAAAAAAGTTTTTTTTTAACTTTTTTACCAACAAAACTGCGCGTTGAAGGATTCATGTTTTTTGTGTATTCAAGGGACATCCCTCTATGTGTCGCTTTCGTTGCGAGACCTCTGACGAAAAAGGCAGCCCGTCTTTAATCATCAACATGTGTTGCGTTTTTAAGGTACTTCTGCAATTTTTTAATGTAACTACTAAATTCTCTTTAAAAAGGCACACTGAGATGTTTAAACATTTTATCTTTTTTAAAATTTTAACATGCGTTTTTGGGCCGTTTTTGCAGTTTTTTAAATATCAAATTTTTGGAATTTTAACTCAAAAATGTTTTTCACACTTGTGTTCTTTTTTTTTGACAGCAAAATGTTTTGACCTGCCCGCGACCTCTAATTTTTAAACTTTTTCAAACCACAAAAACTTAGTCCATGGTGAGGGTCATTCATTTTGTTGTGTTTGGGGTTTTTGGGCACCTCTTTTTTAAATAAAAGCTTTTTTTCACCATTATCTTTTTTTTTCGTAAAACGCCAAACTTGAGCAACTGCCTGAGAATAAAGTGTGTTTTTAATATTAGAATTTTCAATTTTTAACTCAAGATTTTTTCCACGCTCGCGTTCTTTTTTATTAACTAAAATTATTTTAACCAATATTTTTTTTAAATTTAGCTTTTTTCTCAACCAATAAAATGTAGTCGTAGGAAAATTTTATTCATTTTGTTATTATGGTAGTTTCGGACAATTTTTTAAATATTTTCTTTTATTGTTTTCTATAATTTCACTTAAACACGAGCGTGATAACAAGATGATATTCTGACTAGATACTATTCTTAATTTTTATGAAAGAATCACTGTTTTTTTTATTTTCTGAAATTTTAACTCTTTAAAATTAACAACGTTTTGTTTTTTTCTTTTTTTCCCAGAAATGTTATTGCGAAAACAACCAAACACAACACACTGTGCGTTGTTTGGGGCATCATATTTTTGAATATTCAAGGGACATGACTCTGTGTCTAGCTTTCGTCGCGAGACCTCTAACGATACACGGCCATGTACCTTTAATCATAAGCACGTGTTCATGCGTTTAGGCACTTTTTTCGCAGTTTTCAAAATATAGGATTTTAGAATTTTTAAAGCAAAAATGTGAGATTTTTCTAAATATGCTATGAAAAAGGTGGTTTAGAAAAATTTGAAGATGATAAAATGTTTTTAAAATTAAAATTTGTGGGTTCATATGTTCTCAACACATTCATTTTTAGTATAAAATTTTAAAAAACTATTTCTTTTTAATTAAAAAAAATATTCTGCAAAGAAACTAAAACGTTGATATTTTCAATACTTTTTATCAAGTATTATTTAGCTTAATACTGCTATTTTAATATAAGCGCTTTGAATTTGTTGTAGCCTAGTAATTTTATATTTTTTAAATGTTCAAAAATGAGTTTTCTTCTCCATTTTTACCTATCATTTTCTTCATTTTGTTAAAATAATGTTGCGAAAACAACCACACAAACACACTTCGTCGTCTGGTGCATCTCTTATTTGTGTACGTATGTGTTCGCCTTCCCTGTGCACTCAAGGACAGGCCTCTGTGTGTCTAGTTGTCGTTGCGAGACCTGTAACAAAAAAGTCCATGTGCCTTTAATCATCACCCCCGTGTTTTCTTTTTTCTTTGGTAAATTTTCACTTTTTTATCCATTTTTTAAATGAATTCCAATAATTTTTGATTAAAAATTGCCGTTCCGTCAAAACTTTATCACTTAATGTCCGTTTTTACAGTTTAGTGAACATTGCTGATATGGCGTCAGCGTCAGCAATGAAACCATTTGACCCATACTATTGTACCCAAATGGAAAATGATCTGTGTGAGAAAACGGGTGATTATTTGACGTGTCGACTATGCAATCATCTGTTGCGGAACAGAAAGGATGAAATTGAGACTCCGGCTTCAAAACATATCAGATGTACTCATCCGGAAGTATATGTGCAGTATGATCCAGAGCAACCAATGGTAAGTCTGATTTTCGAAAATGATATCACATGCAATCTTCCATATTTTTTCAGCCAGATTTATCAACAATTTTTGAATATTACAATGGAGTTTCAAAGCGACCAATTTGTATTGGATGCCACAAAATATTCAGTGATCCGGTGCTCAAACACTTGGAAAATCATTTGCTTTATTTTCACGGACTCAGTAGTGAGGAAATCAATGATGTTCCGAATGGAAAAATGTTGTTATTGAGGTATTAGTCTTATATTTAATTCGAAATAATGTTTCATTTGCAAAAATGTGTGTTTTCAGCCAAGTGCCACGCCTCAGTGTGAAAATGCATGAATTCAGTAACGAGACAGCAGAAGAACTCTTGGTTAGGGAATACTTCACAGCTAAAAGTGATACGGAAAGTGTTTGCAACATTTGCAGTAGAACGTTTGTTCGAAAAAATGCAACAATATTGGCTTGTCATGTCAGTTTAGCGCATCCAGTGGTTGAAAAAACATAGTAAGTTTTGTCTTGTTGAATATCGTTTCAAAGATCTATATCCATTTTCAGCCTTCAAACAACGCCAGAAATTTTGAAAGTGAGTGAATTTCTATAAAGCAATTAATATGTATCAAAAACTATATTTTTAGGAAGTCACAAAAATCTACTTTGAGCCGGTCAAAAATAAGTTGAAGTGTAAATTGTGCAGTCAGTTCTTCACATTGAACTTTTGTTTGCCACATATGGAAATGTCCCATGAAACCATTTTGAGGACAATTTATCAAGATGTTAATAAGAGGAATGCGTTAGAGAAGTATCGTCTTCAAAATTGTTTAGAAATCAAGCCTGAGGTAATTTTTTCAGAGCACCGATGAGACGTGATGAGAACAGACGACACGAGATGCTGAAGAAGCTGAACTACAACCCAAGAGCAGGTTCAACGGTTACACACATTGAATATGATGATGTTGACGTGAGTTTAGGAATATTTTAAAAAGAATAATAGAAATAACAATAAATTTTAGCCGGATAATCTCAGATGCGACTTTTTTGAAAACGTTGGCAGCAAAATGCAGTGTCTAGTTTGCGGTTTGATGATCAAAACGACGAAGATCTGTTATTTGTTGAAACATTTGCGCGTCCAGCATTGCATTTATCAGGCAAATAAACCAAACGCTGAAATGGTTGCGACACCAGCTGAGCCACCTGTTAAGAAGATAAAGTGTAGAGAGCAGAATATTGCATTTGAGCATGGATATGCGAATCCTTCTCCGTTTGAACTGGTAAACACTTTATGAATCAGTTGGATATTTCTGATTTTTGTTTTTTTCAGGATGAACTGTTCATTTACAACTTCTTTGTATTGGTGCATAAAGAAACAATCTGTATGTGTTGTGGCTTGAAATTTGGGAACAATAGTTATGCGACACTTTTCAAGCATATTCGAATGATGCATCCTTCGATTTTCTCGGATTATGCGGATAGAGACGATTGCAGTAATGAAAAACGAGCATTGCCACCTTATACAAGGTTGGTTGAACTTATTATTATCAATATTCTTTTAAAAAATAGGTTTTTTAATTTCAGAAGACGTCCTGCAAAAGCTGAGAGAAATTTGGCTCAATTGATGCTGTCGAACGGGTTTTCCTTCGAATCGCTCGAGGATCCAACACTTCACCAAATCCAATACGCACTTATTCGTAATTCGAGTTTGACGGATGCTTCGTTTTTCAATACGGTTATGGAGGATTTGTCGAATGAATCGCAGGTAATTTATTGGAATTTTATTGAAATTTTGAGTTTTTTCTGACAATTTTAGAAAGTTTTCAATGGAAGATCGTATGGAGACTTGTGCGCTACTGTTGACTGGGTAGAAGATGATGACGGTGACTGCTTTGCTGCAATTTCGATGCATCATATCGACGAGAATGGAAAACGTGTAAATAATGTATATTTGAAGAAAATTGTCGAGCCAACGTATGTTTGAAATTTTATTAAAAATTCGTTATTTTTTCATAATTAAATTTTAGAATGACTAAGGAAAGAATTCAAAGCCTCCTCACCAATATTATCAAAGATTACAATTATGGAAATGTAACGGTGAAAAGAATAGTTGTGAAGGAATCACAAAAAGAGTATTGCTCAAATATGGACGCTGAGATGCAAGAATTTATAGATGTTTTGGGTTAAAAATAACAGAATTCTTCAGATTTCAATGCTTTTACTCTGGCTTATCAGATTGTATGGATAGAATTTTCAAATCTGAACAGATAAAGAACATGATTGACCGCACGTTTGCGATTTTTTACAAAATCAGAAACAGCTCGGAACTGTATTCGAAGTTTGAATTGTAAGCTTTAGAGTTTAGGTAATTTTTTAAAAAATATTTTTGCAGGGTGAAAAATGCAACGGGATCAAAACTTGATATCAATAATGTGCGCCGCAATTGTTGGCGATCGGTTCTTGGTTGTTTCGAACTTCTTTATGACAATACTCGAACGGTTTGAACGTTATTTTTTGCTACGAAATAATTATATTATTCAGCTATTCATGTTCAAATCTTTTGTTCACCGCTGGGAAATTGGAAAATGGTTGACAGATGCGGAAATTGAAGCGATTCGCGGGGTTGTGAAGTTCTTCAGATCTGTGGATGAAATTGGGTGGACGGTATCAACAACAAATGCGTTTTCTTTAACAAAATACTCCTTTTTCAGCTCAGCAACAGGAATAGTACAATTTCAAGAGTTCTTCCAACATTCCGCGAACTTCATAACTTTGTAGACAAGTGAGTATTTGTTTGAAAGTGTTCATTATAACAATCGAAATGTTTTCAGTTGTTTTCCGAATTGTGATGATATCAAAAAAGAAGTGACAAACAAAATCTGCAGTTTCTATGCTCGTTTTGTTGGGGAATACAAGCAAACTTATGAGTTTGCAATGTTTTTGGATCCTCGTTATGCCTATGATGAAACCGTTGAGAAGGATTGGAATGCAATTTCATCTGCTTATTTGTTATGTCGAGGTTATTAATTTAAAATGTCATATCTTAGAAATTATTCAAATTTTTTCAGGTGATGCGCAATCGTCGGATTCATTGAGAGATGAAAAGTGGCCAGATGTAACGTATGATGAAAAACTTCAAGAGGAGATTTATACATACTTCAAAATGTGCCCCGTACCATTGGATATGGACATGATTGCATGGTGGGATAGCAAACGTTCGGAAATCCCATATCTTTACGAGCGAGCAGCGGACTACTTCAACATTCCAGCGTGTACCTTGAATGCAAAGTTCTTCTTTGGGTAATTGAATTGAATTCACTGTTGGTTTAAAAAGATTATTATTCTGACAGGCCGAAGGGTAAATTCTCTCACATGGCAAAAGGAATGACATTTGAGCAGTTGGACCATGCGCTGAGAGCAATTAGCAAAAGCGAGCAGTTTAGGTGATTTTCAAGAAAATGGAAGCGTTTTTTAAACAATTCTTTATTTTCAGAGGGGAGGGATGTGAACTGCTTCCTGAAAATCATGATGGTAAAGCAAAAACTGAAAAGGATGATGACGATTACTCGCAAAATGATGGTATTGATCAAGCGCCTCCACTTCCGGAAAAAATTGCGGTACTAGCTCGAACAAGATTGGATGATGATGCGGAAGCTCATCGAGCGGCGAAGAAAGATGAAAGGTTGATATCTCGCCAAACTCTTCGACATAATAAGTTATTGTGAGTGATTATTTGATGACAAACTTCATAGAAAAATTTTTTTTAGCATGCCTTCTTTGGACATGTTGATTCCACCACCACCAGTATTGGACAGAATGGATGAGGATACCAAAAATGAGATTAATGATGAAAGGTAGAAATTGTCTTATTAAACATGAAACAAAATGTGTTTTTTTTCAGCGAGGATCAGAAACCTGTTTTGAATCCATATTTCCAAACGGTTCAAACTGAAAGCACATCTAAACCAGTGGAAGCGAGCAAATCGAGCCCAACTCTGCGGGAAGTTAAAGAAGAACCGATATCCGATGATGAACCAATTGCAAATATTTCGCCAATGAACATGAATGCGGTGAAAGCAGAAGTTGATGATATGTCTGACGATAATTTGGCAATGCCTGTTCTCTTTTCTGAAGTGAAATTGTCGGAACCAGTTGAACCACCAAGACTGAGTTTGGCAAGTCCAGTAATCCCGCCGAAGAAAGTCATTCGTGTTCTGAAAACAGTTGTCCCGAAAGCAGTTGTGCCGACTAACTTTTCACAAACTGTCGTTCGAAAACGCCCATTGGATGTTGCACCGCATCGAAGTGGAATTAAGCCGGGATTGTATCAACCAGGCACTAGTGTGGTTATGAGAAATATTAATAATCCGAAAGCGAGTCCGGGTTTGATCAATAAACAAACTATCAAGGTTCTACCACAAAGAATGATTCGTGTTCTGCCGAGACCATCGCCTTTCCACCAAGTTAAGGAACAATTGCCCATTAAAGACGCAACACCACCGTTGAAGGAAGTGAAAACTGAAGTTTGCGAGGATTCGAACAAGCAACCGAGTACATCAAAACCTGGTCCAGAACTGTTAGCAGAAGTGAAAACCGAAGAAGTTGAACAACCAACAACGTTCGTCAATGCTCAGAAAACCGTACGCGTATTGCCGAAACCAATGTCCTTTTTGAAAGAAGGAGCGCGAATGTCGACGAAACTTTCGCAAAACTCAACGCCTGATGATGTGAAGCGTGAAGTTGATGATGGTGGTTACGACAAAAGTGCGGCTACTTCAAGTGGTGTCGCGCAACCTCGAAAGATGATTCGTGTAGTTCGGGTTAATGATAAGAATCGAGTTGCTCAAGATTCGTCGAAAAAAGAAGGACCGCGTAATGGTTTTTCTTTGAGTAATGTTAATATTGTTCCACAAAAATTGATCAAAGTTTCCCACAACTCTGGTGTTTCCCAAACTAAATACAAATAATTCATAATTTGTGATTTGTTTTATAACTTTTTTTGTAAAAATCCGGTATTTTTTGTTGCCTCTTCCTTCATATTACTCAGATTACTTAGATCTCTTTTTTGTCATGCCTCAAAAACAATTCTTCACGTATATTGTCATTATTAATGCAGTCATTGATCATCTCTGCATTTTTATGTTACTTTCTGTTTTTGAGTGAGAAAGTATGGAATAAAGTTTTATCATAAAATTATCTGGTTTTTAAAAAATGTGAAAGACTGTGCGAAATGTTTCAGATTAAAGATATTTAAATATTAATATTAAATAGAGACGAGTGCAAAACATGGTCAAGTTTCAGGGATTTTTTAAAAATCGCAAATCGTTTCTAAACTTGCCCGCTCTCATTTTTAGTGTATTAAAGGTAAAGGTATTTATAAAAAATTGAATGCGTAAAATATTTTATGTTAAGCATCATTCAAACTAACAAATTGCACAATTTTGCGTTCAAATTCACAAAAATATGTTCATTATTCACCAATTTCCACTAAATTTTGTTTCGAATTTTCGTTTTCGCCAAAGATTTTTTTTTCAAACTCTCTATTTAATAAGAAAATTAGCTTACTGGTAATATATGGCCTAGGATCCGTGAGATCGTTAGACATTCTAGCAAACATGCTCCATTGCACACTATTTTCTTTTAGGCAAAGCCATTGCCTTACAATTGTGTCGTTAGTCGCGTCGCGTCGCTTTCTTGCGTAGCGGTTGTGAGGATTCGCTGAAATTGATGTTTATTTAAGCTTGGAATGTTTAATTTTGTTTGAATTTTGTTAGGAAAAGTGAATTATGTGTTAATATTTTAGTTTAGAAGAATTTAGAAGCCATTTTCAACAAACAAGTAGACTAAGCTGGATTTTTTAAAATTAATTTTTCTTAATTAATTTTTCCCTAAAATAGTAAGCTTTTCCTGCTTTTAAGCGCATGAGTAAATGCCCGCAATAAACACAAACTAAAAAATTCTAACTTTGTCTGATAGCGAAATGTATGTCATTGTGACAGTTGATTTGGCTCTAAAAATCTTTAAAAAAACATAAAATTAGGATTCTTCACTCAAATTTATGCTTTACTTAATTGATTTATTAAATATCAAGACATATTTTCAGCGAAAAATGGACGATGAGATAGCGATTCGTATGAGTTTTCACCGAATTCCGGGAAATCCGGAATTTTCTGCCTGTGCCATTTGTGGAGACCATGTTCAATTTCGCACTACAGATCTAGCAAAAATGCGCGGTCACGTTTACAGAGTGCATGAAAATGACGTTGATGAAGAAACAAAACAGCCTGGACCTTCGACATCAGCTGCAATTGCGGCGGCGCAAGCCAAGAGAGAAGTAGGATCAGTTTATGTATGAATTCAAAAAGTAATATTATTTGTTGCAGTCTCACTGGTTCATGGGTTATTTTGAAGAGAAAGTCAATGATGCTGTTTGCAAGCTGTGCAAGTCGTTTTCACAAAAGAAGACGAGATATATGGCTTTGAGAAAGCATTTGGAACACTGTCATACAACCCAATTCCAAGAGCATGAGATGTTCATAAGATTGACCAAAAAAAGTGAAAAGTAAGAATTACTTACAAAAACGATATGGCAAAAAAAATAACGTTTTTCAGTGAAAATAGTGCGAGTGAGCAAGGTTCATCGTCTAATGAATCGGATATGATTGATGATATAATAAGCAAATTCTTTGCTAAAAATGGGCTTCCATCAGACACTATTAGAGATTCAACCTTCATGCAACTAATATATTGTTTGAATAAGGACTATTTGTTGCCAACACCGAAAACAATTGATAACATGCAAGAAGTGATTGCAATCAAATCTAGGGTAAAATAAAAGATGAGCAATTTTTAAGTTGGATCTTGTTTTCAGAAATTTGACACGGAAGAGCCGGAACCATCTGCTGTTACCGTTGACATCGTTAAAAACAACAACGTACTCTTTTTGGCGTTTTCAGTTCACGGATATGATAAATCGGGATTGAGGGTTGACTCAGTTCACTTGAGAAAATTGAGATCCGTTGCGTAAGTTAATCAAACGCGACGACGAATAATAAAATAACGGTGATTTCAGCCCAATACGCGTTGAGATTATGGATGAGATGAAAAAAGCAGTCGATGAGGTGCACTACTCGGTGATCACGTTTTCCAGTCTAGTGACATCTACACACGAAATTGAGCGATTGTTGTATATCACTGATTCTGTTAAGAAAAGGTAGAATTCCAATAATTTGAATTAGTAAGAGAAAAAACGCCTTTCAGCTATGTTTGCTTCTATACCTACATCTGCAAATTTGTTACCGATTTGCTTTCTATACCAGAGATTGATGCGGGTGTGCGAGATTTAGTTCAGTTTGTGGCAACTATTCGAAACACGTATTACAATAAATTCATTCGGTTAGTTTTTTGGGTTGGTACAGTTAAGCAAAAATCGTTTTTTTTTTCAGTTATCTATCCAGCCGTAATATTATTTACGAATTGCCAGATTTGCCGAACGATGATTGGAGAGAGATCAACTTCTTCTTGATGCGAGTTTTCCAAAACGTTAGTTATTTACAAAAACCAGAACCGCCCTAATTTAAACATCACTTATTTACAGCACACAAATTTCGAACAGTTCGATCAGCTTGAACATACCGAAGCATACATTTCAAACAATGTTTATACCGAATTGATGCGCTTGCATCGTGTTTTGACAATTTTGGAGGATTCCATGAAATTTGTGAGCGCCTTCAAGTTATAGAAAAAAACACTTAACTCTAAATTTCAGCTCTCTAAACCGGGCGTCTCGATTTCGACTGTTCTGCCAGAGCTGTTGAAAATTAAGTTTTTCATTTCAAAGTAATTTGAATTTTTTGCAAGTTAAGCGTATTTCTTCAATTTACAGACAAACTAGCAGATCGGGTTACAAGAAAGCCTATGGTGACAAATTCAGCTTGCATTTTGATTGTTTCTTCGATGGATTCCGTGAGAATCATTATGCATTTGCTACATTTTTGGATCCGCGTTATTCGTATGCTGAGGAATTGAAACCAATACCATTTTGGAAAGGGGTGGAGAAATTGTTGATTGAAGACATTGGTAAAGATTTTAAAGAAAATGTTCTGAGAATGTGAATAACAATTATTCCAGTCACAAATTATGTTCCATATCAGTACAGTGACATGCCGCAATTGTTCAGAAAAGTGTTGATCGTAAGAAATTATCATAATTTACCAAACTATGTGGTCAACTAATTTTATTTCAGAGAGAGATGGGAATGTTTATGAAAGAAATTGATAGATACCGTCCGGCTCAGTCAATCAATCCATTCGATTGGTGGTCGAAGAATAAGGAGCAATTTCCAATATTGTGTAACAGAGCGCGCAGTGCTCTGGCTCCACCACCAACTGCGATTGATGGACTTTATTACTTTGGGTATAACAAAAATTTAAACACATTAAAATAGTTGATGATTTTGTTTCAGAGATAAAGGAAAATTCGGAAACTTTCCGAAAAGCACATCAGCTCAGGTTTATAACAATCAGTTGCGAGTGGCCGCTTCTTTGCAGAAGTTCCGAGGTCGTGGAGCGAATGTCGAGCAGTTGAAGCTGGAAATGTTCACCGTGCCAACAAATGAGCATCCATCTGTCAGTAAAACGGTGTTGCCGCCTCGTTTCAGTAAGAGCACGAGAAAGACAAAAGCAAATGCTGAATTCAATCCGGATTGTCCGAGCACATCAACTGAGTGAGTCAACTATTGCTGACGTTTTTCCATTCATTATGAGTTTTGGAGGGGTTCTCTTATTTTTGGGTGTGACACTCCGAGCTACACTATTCTCATTATTTAGAAAAAGGGTAAGCGCGGAGTGTCGTTTACACGCAATTAAGACAAAATAGTGGGAAAAGGGATTTTGTCATCGTTTTGTTTTGTACAGTTTACATCTGATTTTGACAAGACATCTCAAGATATAACATATCACAATTCCTTTTATAGACCTGTCGCACAACAAAACTCCGAAATGGACAATTCCGAAGATCATGATGCAGCGCTCGATTCTCTTTTAGACCCGGATATGAACACGGTCGCTGAGACAAATGATGAATTGCCACGTCGAATAAACGAACAAGAAATTTCGCGAATGCTGATGGAACCACCAGAAAATGCTTATGCACCGTATATTGACGGCGATGTTGTGCGTTTTCCAGTTCCCCATGTGAGAGAAATCAAAAAGGAAGAAGTTTTGGAGGAAACCAACGAATCGAAGAATGTTCCTCGAATCAATCAGATAGTGGTTCCGAAAATTGAAGTTGAAGAAACCGTAGCAGTTGAGGAACGTGTTATAAAAACGGAAGTTCAGGATGAAAGGTTTGGAAATAATATATTTTTTTCAAAAATCCGAATCTTGTTACAACAAAAACTTGGCTTTATATAACTTTTTGTTGAAATCAGAATCATTAAGTTTTGTACAGTAGAATGTTGGAAGTTCGTGATAAGATTGTTAGACGATACTTCTCATTGATGATTGTTTGTTTTTCAGCGAGCCTGTTGCCATACAGGAACAACCAGTTGGAGAGGTAGTAAGAGGAGCAATCAAAAGAAAACTTCCGGAAGTTATTATGTAAACCGAATCATTCTTAAATTTGAGTGAACTAATTGTTGTGTTTCCAGCGAAAGAAGAAGCCCTTCTCCAAACAATGCAGTGGCAATGCCACCGGTCGCCCGTAACAGGGTTATGGAAAGGCCAATAAAGTGATTTTTCAACTTTTTATTCTTGAAAAAAACAATTCTCATGTTTTAGGAGACGTGTTGTTTTGGCTCCACCAGAAAACAAAGCAACGGCAATGGTTTCAACATCAGCACCATCACCAATGGCTGCATTGGCATTGAATTATAAAGCGTTGATTGCAAAGCAAGAAGCAATGAACTCTGGTACAGCATCACAAGGTGCCATTCCATCTGGATCGCCGCAGCAAGGAAGCATTAGAATTCACAGTAGTTCATATCAAGATTCATTGAATGAAATCAGAAATAGTGTTCGAATTAATGGAAGGGATGGGTGAGTTTTGGATATATTAACGGTGTTATAAATGCTTTCTTTAGGGCGGAGATACCAGGAAGTACAGGACAACCGCGAATAATTAAAAGAATACATCTTAGACCGCATGCCACTGCGGATAAAAATGGAGTGAATAGAGTAGCGGTGTCACGTGCCAATCTAACTAATTTGCCAGTAATATTGGACAGGTATCCTGAAGAAACGAAGCTTTATAAATTTAAATTTATTTTTTCAGCGGAAATCGAATTGCTCGAGCTTCTGGAACTGGTAGTGGTGCGGAAGGTACCGATAGAACAGGAAAAAACTCCAATGAAAGTGGAAGCACTGCCAATAATGCATTGGATTTGGTTCAAGTTGACAAACAAGACTTGGATGGAAGTTCAGCAGATGATACACAAAACGCATCTTAAAGTTTTTTTTTTCTGTAATTTTACTTGTTTAACCGAATGTAACTGTTTTATATTCTTGATAATCCTGGTTTATTTTTTTATATATTTTCTTTGTAAGCTTTCCCGCATTTTCAACCAAGCATGATAATTTAATGAAGATTCTGAACATGCATTTCAAACTCTTACATGTCGTATCGTGGAAAAATTGTGAAAAATATTGGGTTTTCTCAAAACATGTGTGGTTAAAGCTACAAAGTTGGCATTTCTTTTCAATGGAACACTTTTACATTTGGTTATTTGTGGTGACAACAAAACTTCAAAATGGTGATTCGCATATCACGGTGTTTAAAAGTATTCAACTGCTTTCTCCACGGACCAAGGTGATTTTCAAATTGCGATATTTGTCAGTGGATTTGAAAATAGTGCACACTTCTAGGCATGGATCCCTTATTGGATTACTATAAGTATAAATACTTATTTTCATAATTGATCGATTCATTAATTAATACAATTGTCAAGTACGCAATAAAAACCCGCTGAAAACTCTACTGATGAATTGTACAGATTTAAAGTAAAAGTTACAAAAAAATAGCACATTTTATTCAGTCGAACTTATTATTGTTATTATTATGAATTTAAAAATTGTATGAAGTTTATTTGGGGAGAGTATCGAAAAATACAATGTAGATTACGATGGTCAGCAAACTTCCTGCGAGGATGGCCCACATCCACTGGCAAATGCGTTCACATCTTGAGAAACTAGTAGTTAGTGCCTAGAATAATGAACATTGATTTCAAGTTTTTGATATTCGATCCATGAAAGGCTACAATTGTTCTACCGTTTTTATGAAACAAGTTGAAATATTCAAGATTCAACTTGTTTCATAAAAACGTATACCTTTCTAATTTTCAAGACATAAGATGAACATAAAATTTACCTGTTGCGGTTCCTCAAACTGTAATTGTTCGGAATAATATCTTCTTCCAACACTCGAATTCGGTTGAATCATTCGTGAAACCGTGAAATTGAGAATGAATGGAACCTGGGGTGGCGGAAGGTTGATTCCATGTCGTAAATCGGTCACAATTTTTTAATACTAAATATTGTCTTGTACGTTTTCAATTATGTCGACAGAAACGCATTAGATATATAAGAAAAATTGGACGCTTTTGAAAAATCTATTTTAATTTGTTTATAATGTCTTCGGGACATTTTTTAAAGATCTTATGAATAAAAATAAGGGATTGTTTTTCACTAAACAAAATTTGAATTTTTTTTCGTGTTCTTTATTAAAAATGAATGACTATTATAAATAGATCACATTTTTAAAACTATTAACATATTGGTATCAAGCAATATAATGCAAAAAGTGAAGAAATTGCCAAATGTAATTGTAAAAAAATACAGAAGAACAAAAACATAAGAAAATTATGTCAAACAGTTGATGAGGGTGTAACTAAAGTAATAGTTGGAGTTGACACAATGTTTTTATACACGGTAGAACAGGAATCTATATGACAAATGCTCACTTATTAAAAGACGGCCTATAGTGAAACAAATTGGGTATTTTGGCTGACAATGTTAAAAATGATAAGCAAATCGAAAATCCATTCAAAAATGAAGGCGCTGGGAAGAAATTAAGGCAAAGATCTAGTTTTCACTGTGCATAGGTCAATGGTTTCTTATTTTATAATACTGAAAACCAGGATAACAGATCTAGAAATCCATTTTGTTGGGGTTTTAGGTGACAGTCCAAATTTCTATAAAGTGTGCACTTCATTAATTGTATGGATCATGACAGTGTGAACATGGTGAAGCTTGAATTGTGCAAGAAGGCATTTGATAATCACACTGAAAATTTCAAAGAGATTTGTTATTAATAAACAGTGAAGTAAATCTCACCACTGTAGTTTTGGTTTATTTATTCGAATATTCTCCGTGTGCAATGAAGATAACAATTATGGAGATGAAAAAAATTCCGAAGAGCCATATCGCGAAGTGACGATTTTTGATGAACTGTAAAAATTCTGTAGTTAAAAGTCATCTAACAAATTAATTAATTTGAAAAATGAAATGAGCATTACCTTTTCCATAAGCTTCTTTCTTTCAGTTCTTTGGACCACAAAACTAGTTGGCAAGAGTGGTGGAGAGTTGGCAAGTGTGGCAAGTGGTGACATTCTAAAACATTTCTAGTGAATCTCAACAAAGAACCAACATGTTTCAATGGCAGTTAATTATAAATGGTAGTCTTGACCAAAAAAAATACAGTACCAAAAAATGCTCAACATTTTAAAAAACCATTCATTCAAAGTGCAATAAAAAGAAAAAGAGCAAGAAGTTAGGGATGCTGATTGCTAAAAAAAAGTGCAAGAAAGGAAATGGAAGTGTAATATTAATTTTTAATTAATGGTTAAAAAATGAATAACGACAGCAAAAACTAAAAAAGCAGAATCAACGGTATGAAAAGGTTGAAGATGACATACGAAAAAACTATAAAAGAATGAATGCTGTAAGTTTTAAAAAATACCATCAAATGGTGCATAAGTTGAACAACACAAGTCAATTTGAACAACCATGAAGAGGGGTGGTTTACATTTGAAAAATTTGAAGGAAAATAGGTTTTTAAGGTTAAGGTTAAGAAAGGTGAAAATAGGAATTAGGTTTTTAAAAATTAGTGCACGACTAAAGAAATCACAGCATTTTGAGAATAGAAGTATGAATTGGAATGCATTGTTGGTCTGTAAAATTAATATCTTCACATTTTGTTAAATGAAAATCTGTAAATTTAATTTTTCAAAAAAAAAACTTTTTAGTAACCAGCTTGTTCTATTCGTATTGAGTATAAAGTCTATTTTCATCCGAGTTACATTAATTGGCTCTGAAAAGCCCAGATTTACATATCCTTTGTGAAAAAGTTTGAAGTTTCAAATTAATTGAAAACTAAAGCTTACCCTAATCTTGAGTTTCAGTTTGATCATCATCAACGGAATCAGCGTTCTCCTCCACCGCTTGTTCCATGTCTTCTTTCTCGCTTGAATCAATTTCCTCCTGGTCTTCGTTGTCCTCAAACTCTTGAGCTGAGCCGAGCTCGTCAAAACCTTCGTCTTCTGGCTGAAATTTTAATTTTGATTTGAGTGTTCTTCAAAAAAAATCTCACCGCCTCCTGCTCAAACAAGTCGATGTTCTCCTGATTCGGTGATTCTCCCAGTTCCGGGCAGCCATCAAGCTGAAAACTCGTTAGAAAAATTGGAAAATATGATAGTTAAGATATTACTCTGTTTCTGTTGTTCATTGCAAGACGAATGAGCAAACGATTGACTTGAACACCTGCATTGATCTGAAACAATTGTTTATCAATAATTATATAAATTGCTCGAAACATACTGTGATGTAATCAGCATCTTCCATGGTGATGATCTAAAATAAACGAACACATTAGAGGATATGTTGCTTAGATTTCCGGACACAAGTTGGCAATAGACATTTCAGGCGGGTAAGAATAATGACAGAAGTATAAACACGAGCAGACTTTGAGAGATGTAGGAAAAAAAGTTGTGGGACAGTAAATCTGTCAGAAAACAAAAGAATGAAATGAGGAAAATGCCGCAATATACATATAATAAAATAAAAAGCCGCAATAAGAACAGAGGAAACCCCCAATATCAACAATGTTTGTTTTTTGAGTAACTTCGGACATTTCGCTTAAAGACACTCTGTTAATGAATTTGAAAAACAATTTGGTTTTAAAGGGGACTTCAAGGATCAATAAATGTGTCTCAATACAAAGAAAAAATCTCGACCGTATCAGCATCGCCAAAAAAGACGATGAAAACAGGAGAAAATAAAGGATTTTTTTTTTGAAAAACAAGCACCATGAATAACATGTGTCATCGTTTTTTTAACATGTGCAAGGGGGAGATCTAGGCCAGCATTAGGAATTCTAGGCTATTGATTGCAGTGTTTTTTTACAAAAACTGTTTTTCATGTTAAGCAGAACATAAAAAGAAAAAAAAGAAATATCGAATAAAACTAAAAATGGAAGATCTGAAAGACACTGAATGTAACTCCCACGTTTTTCAATCCTGAATATGAATGAAAATGGGTGTAAAATTTGAAATGCGATGAAGATTGATCGTATTCTTTTGGCATAAATTGGACTTATTGTTAATTTTTATTTTTAGTTTTAGGATTACTAGGATGACCTTTTTATTCTCAACACTCGTTTAATATCATTATACTTGTAACACAATACATTGACACCTAACTAAATGAAGAACAAACTATTGCGCAATGATTAGCATCTCCTAACGATATTATAAACAAATTTGAATAAGATCTGATGTTAACTGACAGTTATTGTAAATTAACTTCACACTTTTTTTTAAATGAATGCTCCCAAAAATACAAAAAATGCCATTCAATCTGTGAAAAAGATTACATTTAAAATTTCATTATTGTTTTAGCAAGATGTACATGAAATTTACAGGCAGAAAAACTAATATTTTATGAAATTGTTTCTCACGTTCATTTCCCGAGAATAAACAGTCAAAAATGTAAAAAAAAATGTACTAGACATTTTTGAAAAAATGAAGCAATAAATGATTGTTGGGTTAGCTAGTTTAGTGAAAAAAAAGTAAGATAAAACAAATTTTCATCAAAATTGTTGTCGTTACTTTACAAACATTATAATTATCAAAAGATTTACGCAATAGATTCATTTTTCTGGCAAACATTTTAATTTTGAAATAAACGTTGCAAAAAATGATCCAAAATAAGGATCAGTAAAGTTTGAAACGCTCGATTTAAAGTTCAGATAAAGTATACTTTTCTGAGCAATAACAAAAAGAAGGAGAAGGAAACACAAATGAAAGACCGTTTTATGTGGGAAAATCGCATCGTGTCTCTTTGTCGTTCCCGTACCTTTCACAGTCTACAACAAGCATCTTTGATGAATAATATGTTGCCAACTGCAGATGTACTTTCTCGAGAATTTTGTGGGCGCCTCTTTTTTTTTTCGAAAAGTGGTAATCACTATGATACATCGAGAGTGAACAGACAAGTCATGAAGGACCGGCCGCTCATTAGGAAGACCTGAAGCCAACATTGATGAAAAATGTAAATCAAGACCTCTCTCAATATTTTTTCCTTGTTTTGAACTCGGAATCGGTGATTTATTTTATATTTTGTTGGCAGAATAATGTTGAAAAATATTATGAACATTTAGGTTTACATTTTTCAAGTTCGAACCCTCTCTGATGAACCGTAAAGCTTACGTATGTCATTTATAAAATGTTATCGATTTTATTTTTTGCACCTTTTTCTAATTTTTGGAAGCAAGTTTATTCCAAAATGATGATTTTTTTATGAAGCTTGCAAACATAATTAGTATTGATAACAAGAACATAATTGTAAAAAATCTTTTATTTTGGCTTCTAAAAAGAAAGAATGCGAGTTCAGGCACGTCTAGCAACTCAAGCTGCAGCAACACATCGCGTTTAGCGACGACGAGTTCCATCCTCGAAGAAGATTCCTCCGTCGATGGCGCAATATCTGTAAATCGCATTTTTGCGGAACCATATAAATGTAGAAATCTTACTTTGGACAGATTCCCTTTTCTCCTTCGCCTCCTGGGTTTCCTGCTGGTCCCGGTGGTCCTGGGTTTCCGTCGCTTCCTGGTTGTCCCGCTGGTCCTGGTGGCCCCTTTGGTCCTGGTTCGCCTGGTCCACTTGTTGCACTTTGTCCATCTGGTCCTGGTGGTCCGGCTGGTCCTGGTGGTCCAGCTGGTCCTGGTCCTGCTGGTTCGGCGTAGGAACTTTCACCGTCTTGTCCAGGCCCTCCTGGTTGCCCTGGTTGTCCATCGTTTCCTGCTGGTCCTGGTGGTCCTGGTGGCCCTGGTGGTCCTGCTGGAGATGGTCCTGCTGGCGATCCTGGTTGTCCTGGCCCTCCGGCTGGTCCTGGCTGTCCATCTGGTCCTGGTGGTCCCGGTGGTCCTGGTGGGCATGGTTGGCATGGTGGTGGTGTGGAAGCTTCACATGGGGCACTGGCTCCTTTTCCTTCAGCTCCTGGTGCTCCAGAGGCTCCTGGCTTTCCTGGTTTTCCTGGTTTTCCCGGCTTTCCAGCTGGACCTGGTGGTCCTGGATTACAGCAGCCTGAGCAGCCTCCTCCACCGCCACCGCCACCGCCACCACCAGCAGCTCCTCCGCCACCACCGGCATATCCTTCGCCACCTCCTCCTGCAGCTCCTCCTGAAGCGTATGCCTGTCTTGCGGTTCTGTTCCTGGGGAGTTCGGAGTCATTGATTTCTAACCACATATCATGCACAGAGTTCTAAAAATATGATATTCGTAATTTGTATACTATATAAATGTAAAACCTTGCAATACAAAGATTCTTTCGCCATTTGAATCTTGGTATTTTGAACATAATTGTACATAAGCGGCAGAGTAAAGACGAGGGAAACTGAAGCAATCAAAGAGAAACCAACAGCCGAATAGGCAAGGAATCTATATGTCTTCAATTTCAGATCCACGTAAGACTCCATGGTGACTGGTTTGCTGTTGAAATGCAATACCAGTGATTTGATGTAGTAGCTCGGTTTTTGCCTTCTTTTATATGGTAGACGTCTTCAAAACAAACCAGTTATGTAAACAAGAAAATCTTTGTTTTTGTGTTTGTGAAATCTAAACAGATTGATATATTATGTAGATAATTTGGTACGTCCATACAAACAGTTGGTTCCACATTGATTTCATCTCATTGTAACTGTTAGAATTTACTACTTTTTTACCTGTTTTCATTTGATTTGCTTCTCGATAGTATTTCTTGAATTTAGAAAGCTTTTTCAAATGTTATTCATACTTTGAACATTATTCTTAAAGTCGCCGCACTTGATATTTTGCATGTTTCTAAAGTCTTACAATATTTTACCCGAACTTGTAAACCTTTCCAATTTCTTCATTAGACAACAACTGCCACAATGATGACTGGAAAAAAGAGGAAAAAGAAAATTGCGGAACTATTATAGAATCCTAGAAAAAAAAAAGAAATCGGATAGAATGCAGTAACAATCAGTTTTTCATCATTCACAACGCTGAACTTTTTTCTCTGAACTGATAACAAGACTGTGACCACTTGATAGTTTGCCGAAAACCTCTATAAAATGCGCGGGTTGTGGCAAATTAAAGGACGACTGTTCAGGATACTGATTGTCTTTTTCTGAAGGTATTATCAAGTTGTTCTTCATTTTGTTTTATTTTTTAGCATTGATGTTACAGATGTCGTATTTGGTTGCAGTTACTAGCATTGCGTCAATTGTTGCAACTGGGTTGTTATTGATCTCTGTTGGGAGCATCATCTCGGATTTGAACAATTTGCAACTCGAAATCCATGATGGTATCAATGATTTCAAGGTATGCTGAAATAACAACAAGAACGAAACAAAACCATATTTATTCTAGATGAAGTCTGATGAAACATGGTCGAGAATTCTTTCTCTCCATGTCAACCCAAGTGGAGAATCCGTTGCTCCACCAACATTCCAAACACTCTTCGGAAGACACAAGCGTGACAACAGCCAATGTAACTGCGGTGTACAATCTCAAGGATGTCCTGATGGACCACCAGGAGCTCGTGGACCACCAGGAAATCCAGGAGATAATGGATTACCAGGACTTGACGGACGTCCAGGGCTTGATGGAAAGACTCTCACATATGTCCATGCTGCCGATGCTGACTGTCTTCCATGTCCAGCAGGAGAGGCCGGACCACCAGGACCAGACGGAGAACCAGGACTCCCAGGACAAAACGGACCACCAGGGCCAAGCGGAAAGCCAGGACAATCAGGAATCCCAGGACCACAAGGACCACCAGGACCAGCAGGAAAGAACGGAGGACAAGGAGAGCCAGGACCACGCGGACCAGCTGGACCAAGAGGAACACGCTATTCAGCCGGAGTTCCAGGAAAGCCAGGAGTGCCAGGACCATGCGGACCAGTCGGACCACAAGGAACTCCTGGACAGCCTGGAAAGGTTGGAGGCCAAGGAGAACCAGGACCAAGCGGACAGCCAGGAGTTCCAGGAGCACCAGGAGACGATGGAAATCCGGGAAGACCAGGACTCGACTCCGCACCAGGAATCGATGCCGGATACTGTCCATGCCCAGGAAGAACTGCGTTCGAAGCTTAAGGACTTTTTCGAAAATAAACAATTCATTAAATTTCTTGTTGTGATAATCATGTTGAACATAATCCATACAAAACACAGAAACCATTTGTATTTGTTTAAAAAGGGGTGTTTAAACAAAAGTGTTACTTTGATTTGTTTACGAATTTTCTATTATACAATCGAAAATATTATGGCACTCATTTCATTCCAACTTTCATGTATTTTGAACCAAAGTTGCTGAACCAAAAATCATGCATTGAGTTTTTTGTTTGAAAATTTTCAATTCTTTCAAATCCTGAACAAAAGTGTAAAAATTCCTATTAGTCTACAAGTTCTCAATGCTATTTCAGATCATAAGGGTCTAGACGTTTAAGACAAACTAGTTTTGGATAGATTTTACAATCATCCCATCAGCCGATTGATAGTGAATTATCAGTAAAACTTTTTCTATTTTTTTATATTTTAAGTGCACTCCTTGAACAATCACTCTTGTCCTTCTCTTTTCCGTCTATTCGATTTTAATACTCTCTTCGGGAAAGATATCATCGTTTCAACGACACTACGTTTTTACTGTTTTTTTTTGCTAGTTTTACCGAATATATTTAATTAGTTTTTAATTTATCAATCTATGTATATTTTTCAGAACCTATGTGGAGTACTGGTATAGGAATAATATTATGCCTAACGCCTTGCGTTTTATCAGAAAATAACAATAGTCGGAGTCAATTTTTCCAAAAATACAGGTCGCAAAAGGTAATATTTGAGTATTTTTTCAAAAGAAAGAAATTAATAAAAACCGTCCATTATAGTTTTATGATGTTGTTGAAGAAATAAGCGGGCCATTGGATGTTCCATGTACGGTTCCTATGTGTGATGGTCCACAAAGAATGATTTATTGTCACGGTCCCATTTTATCAGCTGCTTCACAATTTGGCTTACAATATAGTTGTCCAGGAGATAAGATGAAATTCACAGCGGATGTTATTTTGAAAAATTTTGAAAAGTTGGTATTTTCTTTTTTCTTCCTATTCCTTTTTTCCTACTTTTCAGATTAGGATACCCGTTGAAAAAGTCGGTTTTTGAAACATTTTGCAATGAAAATTTCGAACAGGTTGCATATCTGAAACGAGCAGATTTACCAGATTGGGTGCCAAATCCGGAGTTTTTGCGTAATATAACAAATACTAGGAATAGGTGATTATATAATTTTCTTTTCAAGATAATTTATTTTTATTCATGTTTCAGAATATTGGCGAGAGAAGTCCACGATCGTTGGATAAATTTAGCTCGACAGTTCACTGATGATGTCCTTCAAAATCCAGATAGTTATCCATTATGGCCGGTTCACCATCCATTCATTGTACCTGGTGGTCGCTTTGAAGTGTATTTTTATTGGGATAGTTACTGGATTTTAAAAGGTGTGGTTTCCTTTCATTGAATTTTGAATTAATAGCTTTTTCAGGGCTTCTTTTATCTGACATGACGTCTACTGCTGAAGGAATTATCAATAACTTTGGTGATTTGATAGATACTCATGGCTTCATTCCAAACTCTGGAAATATTCAGTAATTTATTTTAATTTGTTAGAGGTTAAGTTGTATAATAATCTTTTTTAAAGATTGTCAAAGAGAACACAACCTCCACTTTTCTCTCAAATGGTTTGGGATTTCACAAAACATACTGGTCAGTACAATGAAGTATGGCTGAATCAAATGGAACAAGAAATGCTGTTCTGGGAACGCAACCGAAGTATTTCAGTGGAGGGAAAGAAAATGTTTTTATACAATGTAAATTTTATAGAGGTCGACATTTTTAAACCATATTTTCAGACAATCACCAATTGTCCAAGACCTGAAAACTTCATGGGCGATTTTAATATAGGAATAAATCAGTCAGATCCGTCTCAAGTCTGGAAAGGGATTTCATCTGCTTGTGAAAGCGGCTGGGATTTTAGTTCAAGATGGATGGATCAATTGGATAAATGTAATGATCTTTTTGCTTTTCAATACATATTAACCAAAAACATTTCAGCTCTCGAATCTATCCACGCCGATTCCATCATTCCAGTAGATTTGAATGTTTTTCTTGCTTTGAACTATCAAATATTGGCCGACTATAACGAATATTTCCAAAATTATGCGTTAGTTACATTTCTCATTTAAATATAGCCATTTTTAAATTTAAAAATACATGTTTAGAAAATCCGTATTGTATCGCAAAAAATTCAACAACCTGGTGTACGCCATTCAATCAACATTGTGGGATGAACAGAAAGGATTATGGTTCGATTATGATTTAGAGAAGAAACAAAGGAAGTAAGAAAAAAAAAATTTTTTTTAATTTTCAGAACAACTAATTTTCAGCACAAATTTTTATCCATCAAATGTGTTTCCTTTATTGATCAGTAGTCTCACGAGATATGCCGATAGAGTTGCAAGTTATGTTTCACAGTCTGAAGCGTTCAAATACGAAGGTAAAAATGTAATTACATTCTTATCCTAACCTTTTTTTGTTTTAGGAGGTGTTCCATCAACTGTCCCCGTCAATTCGAATCAACAATGGGATTTTCCAAATGTGTGGGCTCCTAACCAGCATTTGCTTATTGAAAGTTTTCTCGCGACTAACAATGCAGTTTTGAAAAAGGTTTCTTGATTTAAAATGTTATACTTCAAGCTTCTACATTTATTCAGGAAGCAGAGATTCAAGCAAATAAATTCATCACCGCGGTTTACAACGGGTTATTCAATCCAACCGGTAAACAAGGATCGATTTGGGAGAAATATGACGCTAGAAGTTCGTCAGGTTCACCAGGAAGTGGTGGTGAATATATTGTAAGTTTGAAAAATGAATATTTTAACGATACTTTCTTCACAAAATCAGGTTCAAGAAGGATTTGGATGGACAAATGGTGCAGTTCTGGATTTGATTTGGACCTTTAGAGAGGGTAAATTCAACTTGAAACAAGAAGAAGATAGCATGTTTGGAACATTATTCCAAAAAATTGTTATTATTTTGTCCTGGGTTTTGGTTGGATTGATTCTTGTTTGGTTCCTTATTCGAGGGATAATTTACCAGCGTAATCGATTGAATAGAAGAAATGAAGAAAGAGGGTTGCTTGAAGCCGACAATGCAAATGAAGTATAGAATATGTAGATATTTGTACAATACAATATTTTTTAATTCTCTTATGACATAGATGTACAGAATTTGTTCAAACATTTTTATTTTCATTTACTTTATTGATTTATTCCCGGTGCAATTTTATGTATCTATGGAACTGATTTTTATCCATTTTTTGGTGTAAAACTCGTTTTTTCCGTTTGTATTATAAAGAAAAAGAATAGGAGAGAATAGTCCTGCTGAAGTCTCAACAGAGCGCGTTTGCCGCGTAAGCAATAAAAGAGTGGCGTCATTCTCAGAAAAATAGAAAAACAATGTTTTACTTTTTAAAAGGAAATTGATGAATGAAGAGAAATTTAGCAAGGACGTGGATGGGACACAGATGGTGGTGTTTGACGAATTTCAGGTATAAAAGGAGGAACCAATTCTTCGTCCTCGACTAGTCCTAAATCAATATGCCCAAAATCGTGGGAATATTGGTAACAAAAAACGCTGAGCCATTCGATATCGTAAATTGTTTGGCCCTCTTCCAAGCGGATAATTATGTCTTGGTCGACGATATCAGTTCTCATTGCACAAATTCTGTAATGGGATTAGATTTTTGATCCGAAAATACTACTTCGGTGATTTGTTACCTATTTGGATCGTCCCTCCCAATAATTTGCGCTTTTTTACCAGAAGATGCATTAATTTCTGGACCCGCACCAGCGTAAAAGTAACCGTCTGCAAATTAAATAATTTCAAAACATGGGTTTCCAAAAAAAACCTGGAGTTTGTGAAGCTTTATATGAAAAACTTGGGATCCTCAAAGTTCTTGAATCTAATACTTCAATTGAGTCGGATATAATTCCATATTCTCCGAAAAGGCCCATGTCAGCCTCCTTTTCGAAGCAGCAAAATGGTTGTGGCGGAGTTTTATCCAATTGAATAGAAGCCAAGACCTTCTGCAAAAAGCGCCCCTCTTCAGTTTTGTTTCGCTTCTAGTTTTTTGAACGTCATTTCATACCCCATCGTTATTGACAACGGCAAATTGTTTCTTCTGCACATCTGAGCCCGACATTTTCACCACTAATCGTGTGCTCTTCTTATTCTCATTTCCCATTGTGCCACTGTCATTAATTAGGTTTGTGTTTGGTATGACTCGTTTTTTTTCTTGAATGCCATTTACGAACGTCATGAACGTGGCAGATGTTTATTGCTATTAAAGAGGAAAAAACTCACATAATGCGCAACCACTCACCGCCTTGTGATTGAAGGTATTCATATAATTTCACGCCTTCTCTTTTTCCATTCTGCTCAATGATTACAAAAGAAATTGATGATAAATCTGAAATTTCTTTATTCTGCGTGATTGCTTAAAAAAAAGAAGTTTTTGTGTTGGATTTGAACGATGATTTCATTTAAAATGTATCAAATATGCATTACCTGCAATTGTTGTCCGAAAATTGTTAATCTGAAGATGTGTAGAGTTCACCAAATACACTTCAGCTTGTAATTCAGATGTTGCGATTTTCCCCACAAATGCACCGTAATATTCCACACTACAAACGATCACTAAAAAACATTTTGGATTTGTAATCCTCTCAAAATCATGAATTACCGCAAAACCATGAATAAAATACCAGATGTCGGGTCATTATAGTAATGGAATTAGAAGTAGCTGACTAAAAAAAGACAATGGAAAGAGAAATTTGTTATCCTAGTGATCTGAATGAATTGTTCACGGGTTTTATCGGAACTTAACCACATTAGCAGTAAAACCAGTACTAACAGTTTGACGTCCAGAGGTGACGTTTGCAACAGAAAAAACTAGAACTTCCCATTTTTCTAGTGGCATTCTTGAAGGTTATCAAACAACTTTCTGTTTCATTGTGTCTTGAAAGTTTGATCGTAATGTTGTGGTAAATATTTCAGTTCAGATTATAAAAAGGTTTTCACTTTTTCCGAAAAAATTTGATAGATAATGATCAAAGTTTAATTTAAAGTGTTAGAATGGGAATTAAAAGTTAAGATAACTTGATAAAGTTTCACTTTGCTTGAAAGTATTGAACCTGCAACGGAAGACAAAGTTGAAAAACGTTATTGTCAACTCAAATATTCTTGATCATGCAAAGTTGGTTTTGATCTACCGAAAAAATCTAAGTCTCTGTCGTGCTATTTTTAAACGCAAGCGGCTGCGCTGCGGTCTTTTAATAGAAAACGGATGATCCAAAATTTTTAACTTGACAATATGATAAAGTTGAAAAATGTTAAAGTTAATAAAATAATCATTTGATTACACATGGACACATTTAAACGGAATTTCTGATGTCTTCTAGTTTTCACTGATTTCGGTTTCTAGACCCCCAATTTTCGGCAACTGTTTCTTTCTTGTGACTCTCGACTTGCCACAAATTTAAGTTTGTTTAATGTTAAAAATATTCTTAACCTGAAATCGTACTGTTGTCACACATTGTTAGATTTCAAAACAGAAAATGCGAATATTTGAAAATTGTGCCATAAACGTATGGCGATGGTTAATAATTTCTCAGCTATAATCTTACTTTCTCAGGTTTCAGAATTGTTTAAAGTTGAACAGAAGCATTTTCGATTTTTTTTCAATCCTAACCAACCACTTTTGTTTATTTATTTATTAAAACTGAAGGTCCATAGAATCTACGAGTGCTGTTGTTTTCATGGAAACGAGGTTTTGTATATTTGTGTTCATATAAATAATTACCAATGACCTGCTCCACCCCATATTAATGTCCTCTTTACTTATTTTGGGGTGTACTGCAAAATGTGAAATAAACATGTACATACTTGACAACATTTCTCACATTTTGCTCCATTTCATGTTCAAGACGTCTGTCATCTCATTAATTCGCTTGCTATTCTTGCGCTAAATGCACTTTATAATTTGGGTGGTTTTCGTTCTGTGAGCCATGATGTATTCCGGACGCACATGCATTTATGCATAAGCCACTACAAGTCGGGTTTGTCGTTCCAATTAATTTGCTTTCCCGAATGTATATTACCATTTTTTGTTGTTCTCATTTGCCAGTTTCTCAACTTCGGCATTTTTTTGGCATTTCCTTCATTTATTGTCTATTTTATTTTTCCATCGAAAAAAATGAATAACATGAGATGAAAAGGAAGTATAGAATCACTGTCTTTGTTTGCGCTAGAATGTCTTTTGGTTTGTTGCCGAAGAAAAACAAAAAACCAAGTGTAGAAAAATGTATTCAGTTTTTTTCGTCTTCATAGGATTTTTTGTTCAATCCGTTAAAAAACAAAAAGATTTCTGGAGGTATGGGGAATTGAACCCCAGCCCTCTCCCATGCTAAGGGAGCGCTCTACCACTGAGCTATACCCCCTCTTGTATAAGACGAGATAAGCAGATGTAATATCGACAAGTTGACGATATTTCTTTAATGTCGTATGTATAGAACATTTCTTCAAAATTGAAGAAATACGTAATTCCAAAATGAGCTTTGAAATGGGTAGCCACTTTTGGAAATTGAAAGTTTGAACATGGAAAAAAAAAGTTCATCAGTGAAATGAAAAAAGGAACAAGAACTGGCATCTAATACGTTTTAAAATTAAAGCGCCTGAATATAATTATACATTTCGCACAATTTTTTTTATGAAACTAATTTCTCCGCCAAATTTACCAAATGTAGGAAAAATAAGAATGAACATTTTAAATTAAAAATTAAGCCAGTAATCACATTTGGTACTTATCTAAATATCTTACTCAAGAATGACTTTTTAGTTTTCCGTCAGTTATTAAAGTAGGGCTTTACGGAGATAATAAATGTACGTTAAATGAAAATTGACTTCATTCTCATTTCAAATCTATTCTTAAAATTTTCTAAATCCACCCAGAAGCCGAGAAAATGATCTTCAAAACAATGGCCTAGAAAACGTTTCCACCTGGCCGAACTTTTTCCTATTAGCTTTTTTCGTGTTTCGCTAATAAATAGTTATGCAGAATGCTTATATTATTTAATATTGACAAGTTTTGGTAGTCTGAATTTCGGTTCCATAATGTGTGAGATATTTATCAGTTTTCATGTATTTCTGACCAATATCTATAAGAAATTTATAGCAAGCGAGCACAGATACACACCAAAAACGTTTATTTTTCAGTACTTATATAGTTTTCACGGTCTGAAAAATAATGTGTTCAGTGTTTTTTGCAGAAAAAAAAGAATATTTTCCAATCCATCTCCTGAGGCATCATGAAATCAGATTTGATGATTTTCGCTGCTGATGACTTCTCAACTCAAGTGTGCGAAGTATGTGATTTTCTTGCCTTTTTCTCATTCTTCCTTTTTCGCAGTTTCCGCCACTTCTTGTTAGGAATTCCACAAAATGCCTGTGGTGCATAACTAGAAAGCGAGCATGTGTTCATTGCGAACTGATGCCTCCCGTTGGCGTTGAGCCCTCACTACTACTTGGTTTAGATGAAAAGACGACAACGTCGGGGCTCGCTGTGTGGGTGCATTTATGGTGGAAGCGGAGCAAAAAGAAGGGGGGGGGGGAGAAAGTAGAAGTAGAAGGAAGGATAGAAAGGAAGACCGATGCAGGAGGGGATCTAGTCGAGTGAAGCATGGTTGGTCGCAAAGAGCATGAGCTGATGAGAGAGAATGCGAGCTACACAACACCCAAGGCTTATTGGACATGCTATTGAGCGCTGTGGAGCGTCGGACGTGTGCGCGCCTTCTGCTCACCCTTTTTTTAGCTATCTCTCTATAAAGTATCTCGCAATTTTCAATTTTTATTCCCATTGTGAAGATTATGACTTTTCACTATAAACTATTATATGTATTAGGTCGTCCGGAAAGTAATCGCAATTTTTTCGATTTTTTTCAAACAAAAATTTATTAATTGAAATCAATTATCAATGAGTGATATAGTAACTGTGTTGTTGGATGAACTCGTGCCAACGCAGCGGAAGTTGTTCGATTCCCTTTGCGTCGAATTCCGGAGGCTGGCAGGCGAAAAAGTCATCAAGGTACGATTCCAGGTGCTCTCGGTCGTCGAACTGCAAATCTTTGAGAGAGTTTTGAAGTGAGCGGAACAAATGATAATAAGTTAGGGCAAGGTCCGAACTATACGGTGGATGTGGCAGAACTTTGATATCCAGTGCCCGCAGTCTGTCCTTGGTCGCTAAAGCGACATGTAGTCTTACATTGTCATGAAGTAAGGGAATCCGTGAGGCTCCTGGGCGAAATAGGTGGTGTTGATCGCAAATTTTTTGTATTTGGAGAGAGTACAGGTCCGCATTGACAGTGGCTCGATCTTGAATAAGTTCACGGTAGCTAACGCATTCCTTGTCCCACCAAATCGAAAGCATCACTTTTTTTTTTCCTTTGACGTCTGTTTTTGGAGTTTCTCCAGCTGCTACCCATTGAAGCTTTCTACTGTGATTGAATAAAGCACATCACTTTTAATCTCCAATGAAAATATTTTGAATTCACTCCGTGCTCCGTTTTCGGCAGAGCAAAGACAAGGCAACGCATGCTCTTCTGATCAGTCATAACGTGAGGAACAAGTTGACCAAACTTTGGCTCTTTCCACTTGCTCGGAAGTGGTTGTGTACTGTTGTTTTGTGTAGCCCAAGTGCCGAAGAAACTTCACGAACAATTGATCTGGGCTCTTACTTCAGCTCGTTCTGGAAACGCTCGTCTGATGGCGGCCGGTGAGTGGCTTGTTCGAGAGATCGTCGTCACCTTCTTTGAAGCGATGGAACCAGAAGTTCACCATTTCATATTTGAGGGTGTCCGTGCCTGTCGCATCGCACAAATTTCGATGAGCAACAGCGGCCGAATGTCCCAACAGGAACTCGTAAAGGAAACAGCCCCTGAAGGCATGTTTATCTTTCAAGAGAAATTCAGCCATAATAAGGATTATCTGAAATACGGAAACACGTATTCATTGTGAAAGACTTAATGCATAAAATAAAAAAATAAAAACGGAAAAAAACTGCTCGAGAAATGAACGAGGTGAAACAGAAAAAAAATTGCGATTACTTTCCGGACGACCTAATATATATGTATAGTTATCTGCAGCTTATTGAATTTCGTTTTTCAAAAAAAAAATTGGTCTCGTTTAGTGACTTTATTTTTTATTGCCAATTTTCTAAAAATTTATCTTGCAGAATTTCTTTTTTATTGCTTATAACATCAGTGAAAAATACAATTCTAAATCTTATGCTCTCTTGAAAAAAAATTTATGTATAAAAACGAAAACTTCCCAACACGGGATTAGAATGAATATGTTTACGTGCACCAGGATTAATTTTCTCGAAACTGATTATGTTCGTATTCTGTTTTCATACTTAAAATTTCCTTCAAATCTTATTGTCATTGATCTAGTCGATATTCCTAGTCTTTTGTAAATCTGATTTACTCTACAGCGGTTTGATTCGAGGTGAACTGACCTGCAATTAATGATAGAAAACAACAAATATTCTTGAAATGTATTGTATTCTATGATGTGTGACCCTTTGGTAATACAAAGATTAATTCTGTCAAAACACAAAGCTGCCAACTTACATCACTTCATTACCTGATTTGTACACAGAGTTAGACCCTGGAAGCGCTTCACCGGGGCACTAAAAACCAACTCTGCTTGAAAAAAGTCACTTAACACAATGAATTCTTTTGAAATATGCCCATATGTTACAACCGAATAAAAAATTGATTTTTTTTAAACCTATCCTAAAATTCTGTCAAAAAAACTTTTAAAAGGTATAAATTAAAGGTAAATAACTCATTTAATTGAAGTATTCATCTTCTTATAGAGTGCCAACGGAATTGAAATGAAAGTATTTGTTGACATCATTTTACAAACTTAAAGACACGTTTTTTTATTTAATTCAAGTTTGTTTTGTATTATAAAAACACGCATATTAAAAAATAATGTTTGAATTTCTGATTAGTGACCATCTTCAAATATTACTACTTTCAACAGCTTCATCTACTTGTTTTTCTTAAGCGAAATTTATTGATTACCCGACTCTTTCTTTACAAATATAGAATTCTGCTGTTTTTCTTTCTTTTTTGAATGTTTTTTTTTAAATAGAAAGATTTTCAAAATTCCAGAACAGTGGCTATCTCATTTCCTTTCCTCATTTGAGTTTCAGCACTTCATTTTCTTTATTTTAATTCATTATTTTCATTCAATTTCTACCCTATTTTTGTTCTAATAAAGAATAATAATCTCGTTTTTTCCTTTTTTCTGCTGAACAACTGGGACAAATAAAAAAATGTACATTCTAATATATACATCGCATAAAAAAACCAAAACCATTAAATTCGCTGTCAATCTATTTTATATGCTCTCAGTGACTCAATCTTTCAAGGCTTTTTTTATAGTCACTCTTGGATGTTTATCCAATTCACTAAGCGAATTGCACACACTTTTCAGACATTTTTCTATTTTGCTATTTTTATGAGCACTCCCTGGAGTCGCAAAATGCTCGTCCGCCAAATTCATTGCCAAAGAGAGTATGAAGGGCCTCTCGGCCAACCAAACTCTCAACTATTTGCATTCAACTTTTTTTTTTGTTTCTCACTGAGATCTTCTACTTCTGCTTTTTCTCCTCATTTTTCGATTTCGTCAAGAAGCACTCCCTTGCGCTCTTTTTTCTTCATCTTTCGTTTTTGTTTCTGCTCCACCTTCTTTTATTTTTTTTTGCTTTTTGAATTGGCAATTGTATTTGTTTTTTTTTGCAGCCCACAAAAGTCAGCGGAACTTTGGAAGAAGGAACATCGACGCATGACTGAGCTCGTAAGACGGGCGAAGTCTGCACATGTTTGAAGCTCTCAAGGTGGGAAAATTCGTTTTTTCGTTTAATAAAAAAAAATTTTTTTCAAAAAAAGAAGGAAATTGGAAAAAAAAGTGTGTATTCGTTTCCGACAAATTAGAACTCAAAAATTTCACAATGTTTCATAATAGGCCTAATTTTGTGAGTAAGTTCAGTTCTGGGACTCTGAGCTGTATTTCAAAAAAACTCAACATAACGTTATTCTGGGTAAAATATGAAACTTGACCTTTATTGTCGTGTTCGAAGCTATGGAACTCATACGAATTTCAATATTTGTTATGAATTATTCTTCCAATTTTTGCTGCAAAATAGTTTTATTTATTTAATTTATCTTAAAATATTTAGTTTTTATAATAAGAACCTTTCTAATCCATTTCTAAGACAATTAAAATTTAAAAAAATTGTTGGCAAACTGTTCTCATGTCAATTTCTAACAACTATATATCGCGTGCTCATTTTTCGTATCAATCACCCCATCGTACCAGCCGGCTGAAAAATAATGTGCACACCCTTTCTTATTTTTTCCTATTTTTTTGTTTTACGAAATTGCACGTTTTGAAAACTGAAAGTGCCAAAGAGGGTCACTTCATGTCATCCTATATTTCGCATCAAATGGATGAAATGAAAAAAAAATCAAAAACGAAAATGCGTGGGCCTCTCGTATTGCATACGCACTATTCAGATTTCAGAACAAGTAGTACTTGATGAAGTATAAATCGTTAAATTTTTTGAGCTCTGAAATAATGTGAGTAAAATGTTCTGTTGGAATACGATACATGTTCAAAATGGCGTTTTTCATTTTTTTGCCAACATTTAAAGATAACGTTTTTGAGTAGAAATATTAAATGGAAGTGCTCATCTGGTATATTTTTCCAGGTCATAGAAATGTAACCTCGTTGTTTTAAAATTTTTCAAGGGAAGTGCACAGTTCGAACTTTAAAAAGTGAAACGTGGCTAACAATTTATAATGACATCATTATTAGCCGATGTGCAAAATTGAGACTTAATTTAAATTTTTTGCAAAAAAAGAAAAAAAAACGTATTTTTTGTGTTTTGTGAGAAAGTTTTGTGTGACAGCTCTAAGCCTATGTTAACGGCTACCACAACTAGTTTTCGAAATAATTTCATGTCTGCTAAAATTTGGCACATGTTCACATTATGAAATCCTCAAAATTGCATCCTTGAAATTTTTGACAACATGTTTTTAAAAAGTTTTTCAGAGAATATTTAAAATTAAAGGGTAGCAGGATCTTTGAAGTTCCAGTGCTCCAAATTATCAAAATATGCATTTCAGGTAGTTGAGGAATTTTGCCAAAAAATTAACAAAAAAACAAAGATGATTTCATAACTCATGACGAATAACTAATATAAAATGTGATTCAACAGTGAGAACACTTTTTTGCCTAACAAAAAAAATTGGAAAAAGACGAAATCACAAGAAAGAGCACGATGAGACAGAAATCGTTGTTGACTATAGCTACCACTTTTTTCAGTATTTCATTTATTTCGAAATATATGTAGCTAATTTTGAAAGTTTTGAAGTTTTTCTTCATTTTAATTGGATTATGAGCAATTATTTCATATTTAGAACATTTCTAAAAAAAACTGTAGGACATGTGAGTCATTTCTCGTTTAATGTTTTTCTCCTTTTAAAAAATATTCATTAGTTAAGGGCTTTCTCAATGTTAAACCTCATTTAAGGACTATTTATGGTCATTCTTTGAATTGGGAAAAAGAAATTTATAATCGTGTATGTTTTCTCAATCAATTATGCATTAAAACTAATTGAAACATTCAGTATATTGAGAAAACTAATTCATCAAATGATATTTATTCGTATTGTAACCTTATTATTAGTCTCGCCTTCTTTATTAATGTTATAATCAAATTCATCTCAAAACTTAACCTTGGTAAAAAAAAATATCCAGATAATATTCGAGAATAATAGAGTAGTGAAATATTCATGAAAAATGTATAGATGCAACCATTTTTGCGCAATATCCAAGCCATTAGATTCTTCAATTATTAAACGTTTCTTCTCTCTTCAAGTTCTCCCACCAATTTTTTCCCATTTTTATAAAATTTTAATTGAATTGGTAATTTTGAGTTATTTTTGTTACACCAGAAAAATTGTTACCAATTGTTTCACTTCAAAACGTTTTAACGAAAAAATTCGCAAAACGCTTTAGAGCACTAATCGTTGGTAGCCGCTTTTGGCAAAATACATTTATTCATGCCCACCTGAGACGTACACATTGGTTTTTTGTTCATTTGGAATTCTAGTTTCTTTGCTTTTTTTCTATTTTTGGAGACAAAAAAAAACTCGAAACAACTATCGATTTTTCTTCTTCTTCTTATTCAAATAAATATGCTCAAATTTGTTTCTAAACGTTCTAAATCTCGTTGTGCGGTGAGTTTTATGTTTTTTTTTCTTGAAGACCCCCTCATTTTCATCAGATCTTCAATTGCTGACCTTTAATATTTACATCACAAGATTAATCAAGATGTAGTTTTATTTCAGGAAGTTCTCGGAGAGATTAATAGCAAATTAGCTGCAGTAAATAATGAGCTGAATACAAAAATGTCTGAGAATCTGTCATCGTCACGTCCTGTTGCGCAAGCGCAATATTGCGGGCCGTATAAACTTGAGAAGACACTTGGCAAGGGTCAAACTGGTTAGTTTATTTTTATTTCTGTTATTTATGTGTTTTATGTAACGAAAATCAATAAGAAGCGTATAGTAGTGAATCTACACATTACGCACCCCAAAAACTGCACCGTTTCCCTTGGGATTTATTTCAAATTCCTCTTCTTTCGCAACATAAAAATAACAAATGAGAAATCAATTCGTTTTAAACAATTCATGTTCTTTAAACCCATATAGCATCTAACACAATATTCCGATTTGAACTTAACTTTGTTCTCATAATCTCATGATTAAAAATAACATTCATATTCTCTAACAAAAAAAAACACATATTCCAATGAATGTCATAATCCGAGTGGCCCTTTTCATGCTAATTCCTTAAAAACGTCCCCCGAGGCATAACTAATAACGATGCGTGCAAAGCCTTAGAAAAATATGCAAATTTTGGTATAAAATTAGGTTGGAGGAAAGAAAAATGATGAATAAAAAAGTACCCTCAATTTTCAGGTTTGGTAAAAACGGGAACACATTGTATTACGGGCCGGAAAGTGGCTATCAAAATAGTGAACAAGGAGAAATTAAGCGAATCAGTCTTGCAGAAGGTGAACTATTTTATTTTTGTTGATTTTTATTGGAGGTGACTCCAAAAAAGAATATTTTCAAAAGAAAAAGAAGGCAATTTTTCAAACTTGTATCATTTTCGTTTCAAATTCTTGGTGCAACAAGAAATATAGACCGGCTTTAAGGATTCTAAACACTCTTCTATAAAAACATTTTGAGTATTCGAAATTGTCCTTTTTTGTATTTCTTCGAAGAATAACCTTTATTATTTCTATTCCAGGTGGAGCGTGAAATTGCGATAATGAAACTAATCGAGCATCCACATGTGCTTCATTTGTTTGACGTTTACGAAAATAAGAAATATCTGTAAGCTGAATGAAAAATGAAATTCACAGCGAAAAGGTCGTTTTTTTAGATACTTACTGCTAGAACATGTAAGCGGGGGTGAATTGTTTGATTACCTTGTCCGGAAAGGAAGACTGATGTCGAAAGAAGCTCGAAAGTTTTTTCGACAAATCATCTCAGCTTTAGATTTTTGTCATGCTCATAATATTTGGTACGTTGATGAAAAATGAACAAAAAAATAAAAGCATTGATTAAATTTCAGTCATCGAGATCTTAAACCAGAGAATTTGCTGCTAGATGACAGGAATAATATTAAAGTTGCGGATTTTGGAATGGCTTCATTACAAGTTGAAGGATCAATGTTGGAGACAAGTTGTGGGTCGCCACATTATGCTTGCCCTGAAGTTATTAGGGTATGAAATTCAATCTTTGAAAAATATTATTTGTATGATTCTCCAGGGTGAGAAATATGATGGTAGAAAAGCAGACGTTTGGAGTTGTGGTGTTATTCTCTATGCATTGTTAGTTGGTGCTTTACCTTTCGACGATGACAATTTGAGAAATTTACTTGAAAAGGTAAAACGAGGCGTTTTCCATATCCCTCATTTTGTGCCAGCTGATGTACAAAGCTTGTTACGAGCTATGATTGAAGTTGATCCTGGAAAGCGATATTCGGTAAATATATTCAAAGAATCATACACGATTTAATTCTTGTTTTTTTTCAGTTGGCTGATGTATTCCGCCATCCGTGGGTTGCAGGAACATCAAAAGGTGATCCAGATCTAGAACTTCCAATGTCGCAAGTTGTCCAAACCCATGTGATACCTGGAGAAGATAACATCGATCCAGACGTTCTTCGCCATATGAATTGTCTTGGATGTTTTAAAGACAAGCAAAAACTAATCGCAGAATTGTTATCACCAAGACACAACACTGAAAAAATGGTTTACTTCCTGTTATTGGATCGAAAACGTCGCCGTCCTGCACAAGAAGATGACACTGAAATTGTTCTTCGTGGTGCTGCACAAACCACTGATCCGCCGAAGAAACGGACAGATACTGCGAGAACAACGAGATACCCGATGGGCAGTATTGCAGATGGCAGTCCAATCAATCCACGAAAAACTTATGGACGTAATAGCAAACACGGAAGACATTCAAGTTTGGGTGGATCCCCGACAGAATCGCCAAGAAACTCGAGAGATGTTTTCAATCCATCAGGACCATACTCAGCAAGAGGAGCAGAAGAAAGAAGCAGATCCACTGCAAGGTAATCAATATTTTTAGCAATTGGAATAGAACATTTTGAAAATTTACAGAACTACAAATAGTTATCATTATTATACCCAACCTGTTGACCCACAAACATTAGCTGAAGCTGCTAGACATGTTCGTGAAGTTCGCGAACAAGAAAGAAGGGAAAGTAGAGATAGCGGCCGAGGATCATCGAGAAAAGAAAGCAAAGAACGTAGAGATAAAACCGAGAAGACGACTTGTAATGATACCGCACCAGTGGAATTGGTAACTAGTTCCAGTTGTTCTGTTCCTAAGAATAATGGGATTTTACAGACTCCCAAATACAGTCCACCCTCAATTATGTCTGAAAGTGTGGTTATTGGTGGAAGTGGAATGGGCTCAACAGCTTCGTCAACAAATAGCTTAATCGCTGGAAATAGTCAAACAAGTATTGGTTCATCAAGTGGACCATGGAGATCAAAATTAACCAACATTAAAAATTCGTTCCTTGGTACACCAAGGTTCCATAGAAGAAAAATGTCAAATGGAACTGCGGAAAGTGACTCAGAGGACAGCCAAATGATTGATACATCAGAGTACGCCATTGGCTTATATGACAATTTTTCAAAGAATTTTTTTTCAGTTTGGTTAAAAAGTCTTGGTTTGGTTCACTGGCTTCAAGTATGAGTGTGGAAAGGGATGACACACATTGTGTACCAGTTCAAGGCAAAACGTTGAACGGAATAAAGGCTGAATTGATAAGAGCATTTTTAACAGTAATAGAAAATTTCAAGAGTTCAGCAAAAAGAAAAATATACTTTCAGATTCATGAATTGAGCCACTCCGTTGTAGGACAGAATTCATTCCGTGTTGAATATAAACGAGGTCCAACAGTTGGTGGCAGTGTTTTTAGTCGAGGCGTTAAAATGAATGTGAGAATTAGCAACAAATATTGCATTGAAGTATAATATTCCTTTAAGGTTGATATCATAGCATCTCCGCAACAAGTGGTAATGGCTGGTGAAACCCCTACATATGTGGTTCAGTTTACACTTTTAGCAGGTTTGTTTTTTTAATCCAACAACGTTATCAATGATATTTAAGGCCCTGTTCGTCGTTTCAAGCGGCTCGTTGAGCATCTCTCAGCAATTCTACAAAACTCAACGCAACAACGGTAAACAAAAATCTTAAGTTTTGAAATTCATAAAAAACGTCGACATTCAGAGCTGATCGTCAACAGCAAGCAGCTATGATGGTCCGCCCACGTCGGTTAAGTGACTCCAGTGTTGGAAGTGCTTGTTCTGAAAGCGAAAGTAATGCCAGCAGCATTAATATTATTTCAAGACACGCTGTACTGAAACTTTCTTCTCAAAATTATATAGAAAGCATTTTTTTAGGATAAGACAGAAACATCGCCCCCAAAAAATGATCCATATTGCCAATCTCCATCACTTCGTTCAGTTGGAAGTAGCACAGGTAAACTAAAATAAACAATTGTTTTTTAAGTTGGTGACTCTATCACTATCGCTTCAAATCTTTTCCAAAAGTTCCTTTGTTTATTTTTATTTCATTTTACTTCATAAACCATAAATTCAGGACAACCTTCATAGCCCAACATCAAAGGTAAACCAACTAACTATAGCCATTCATTTGTTTTTCTTTTGCACGCTTTTCTGAAAAGTGATGACAACTCGTACAGTTCTTCGCTTAAAGAAAACTGTGTGTTGGTCTGCATTTCTCGAAAAGTTTTATTTTTTATTATTTTTTTTTTTTTAAATCATCAAGTTTTTCCCCATTCTTACCCATTTCACGACTAACTCACCCTTTTAAAACCCCCTAAAAAATATTTGCTTGGCGTTTTTTGTAGCGTTGGTTGCGGTTTTTGACCTCGCCTTTTTTCAACATGTGTTGTGGTTTTCTGCTACTTTTAATTATAAATTTCCAAAGAAAATTTTGAAAAAAAAAGATACAATTAATTAAATAATAGATTCGCACGTAGTTTGTCACCAAAAATTAATATAGATTTAGAAATTATTGATATTATATTTAGAATCGGAGAAAATAATATATTTATCATTCAGGTTCATATAAATCGCCAACACCACATAGGCGGAATATAGGATCTTCAAATTCTGGTTCATCAGCAACTAGCCGATATGTAGGATCCACCTCTTCAGCTGCTTATACTTCCTCCAATGATTATTCTTATCAAAACGAAAGAACAAACAGGTTTTTAAAAATATATTTGTTAAAAACAAATAAAACAAATATTTCAGTGCATCATCAACTCCAAAAACGCAATATTCACCAGGGTCGCAACGTAGTTTTGCCTTCTCTGTATTCAACAAAGCTGATAAAGTTTAAAGTTCTAGAGTTTATGTTCTAATTGTTTATTTTGTTTGTTTTTTTTTAAATTCTTCTTCGCTCTCCAAGTCTTTTAACGAACTTTTTTTTTCGTACGGTGTTTGTGGCCATCAATATATAGTTAATTTTTTTCATTGAAAATACTATTTATGTTTATTTATATTTCGAAAAATCTCAAAAATGTTTGTTTCCAGACGCCATTTTGTTTTCGAAAATGTTCTTTCCGACCAAAACTATCATCAGAAATTACTTTTTTTGCCGTGATACTCATCAACATAATGTTTCAATCTGTCCATGAAACCCTGGTCCTTTTTCGGTTATTTTCTATATTTTTAGATTTTGATTCGATATTTAAATAAATAAAATTTAGACTTGTTTTGGAAATGGGGACAATCTTTGTAGTTTTTGCAAGATGAAAACAAACGCGTTTGTTAGTGAAAATTTGCATTGTTCATAAGACAACAAGTAAATTAAAAGAATTAACGACGACGTGTTCCATCCTCGAAGAAAATTCCTCCGTCGATTGCGCAATACCTGTAATTCTCTAATCAGTACTTACAGTTCAAACAATTCACTCACTTTGGACAGATTCCTTTTTCTCCTTCGTTTCCTGGCTTTCCTGGTTGTCCTGGTGTTCCTGGGTTACCGTCGCTTCCTGGTTGTCCTGCTGGTCCTGGTGGCCCCTTTGGTCCAGGCGGTCCTGGCACGGCTGGTTGACTGTGACCATCTGGTCCCGGTGGACCTGCTGGTCCTGGTGGTCCAGCTGGCCCTGGCCCTGATGGTTCAGCATAGCTACTTTCTCCGGCTGGCCCTGGTGCTCCCGGAGCTCCCGGTGCGCCGTCATTTCCATTTGCTCCTGGTGGTCCTGGTGGTCCTGGTGGACCTGGTGGAGATGGTCCTGCTGGTGATCCTGGTTGCCCTGGTGCTCCTGCTGGTCCCGGTGGCCCGTCTGGTCCTGGTGGACCTGGTGGTCCAGCTGGACATGGTTGACATGGCGGTGGTGTTGAAGCTTCACATGGTGCATTTGCTCCTTTTCCTGCTGCTCCTGGAGCCCCAGGTGCTCCCGGTCTTCCAGGTTTTCCTGGTTTCCCTGGTGTGCCGGATGGTCCTGGTGGCCCGGGATTACAACAACCTGAGCATTCACCGCCACCACTCTTTGGGGCACTGCTGTCCGCTGAGCCATACACATCAGCGCTGGCAGCACCCGAGGCATATGCTTGTCTTGCAGTTCTGTTTCTTGATGTACCGCTGACATCATTAATCTCGGACCACATATCATGAACAGAAGTCTGAAAAAATTTCAATGATGACGGGTGACAATTTATAACTCACTTTGCAATAAACGGATTCTTTCACAAGCTGAGCTTTAGTATTTTGTACATAATTGTACAGCATGGGAAGAGTGAGGCAAAGTGAAACAGCGGCGGTGATAGAAAATCCAACTGCGGAATAGGCAATGAAACGGAAAGCTTTTAAACGAAGATCAGCTGGTGAATCCATTGTCTATTGACGATGGAATACTGAAGTGAACTGCATTAATACGGTTCCTGTCCCCTTTTATACCATTTGTGATGATGTTGTGCAAATACTGACTGGTATTTTAATCAAGATATGAATAGATTCGTTTGCAAGATATATAGACAGTTATACCAAAACTGTTTGATCTGTTGCATGAACAAAATGCTAATTTCTAGTAACTGTCAAAATGTTTTAATTATTTTGAGCCATTTGAATTCAAATTTAGCAATCACGTGTAATATTTCATACAGTTGCGGTCAAAAAGAAATACACATTTGGTTTTTTTTTTCATAACTCTAGTTCAAGTTTTACAAATTGAATGAAATTCGGAACTCAATTCAAATCAGTATTTCAAATAGTATGTTTGAATGAAATCACCAAAATATGCAGGGTTCGCATTTTTCGAAGAAAAACCCGATTTTTTGTAAAACGCGGAAATTAATAACATGTTTTATTACTCATAACAAGTCGTAAGAATAAAGAAATGATACGGGATGCTTAAAAAAAACATAGAAAGACATTAATATTTTGTCGAAAAACCATTTGCATTAATGACGGCCTTAATCTTGTGATTTTTTTTCATACTTCCATCAATTGTTCAAACTTCTGGTTGGCATTTCTTGCTCGGACCCCCTTCAACTGACGCTCACAATGTTCCCAGAGATGTTCAATAGGATTCAAGTCCGGACTATAGCTTGGCCACGTCATAACACGAACTCTTTTACGATTGAACCAGTCCTTGAGCGCACGACTGGGGTGCTTTGGGTCGTTGTCCTGTTGGAACGTGTAACTTTGACCGAAATTTTGACATGCAAATGGAAGCATATGGTTCTCAAAAAATATTTGATTCCATCGAGAGTCATCTTATATTGCTCAGCAAGTTGTTTCTGTGGTGTTCCGGCATTGAAAGCGATAACGATGGCTTCTTGCTCTCTCACGGTGAGTGTTTTTTGGCTTCGCGATTTACCCATGACTCGAAATGAAAGAAATATATGCGTTATTGATTAAAAAGTTCAAAAATAATTATAAAATCGTGTAAAGACAAAACAATTTATTGTAAAACTTTTTTTAAAATTTCGAAATTCGAAAAATTCGAAAAATCAAGAAATGTTAGCGATGGAGCGCACTTGCAGCAGAAATTGTATTGAATTTCCCATTGCGTGTTTAATATACGTTCCAAATTTCCTAAAAATATTGATTTTTGACAAAGTAATGACAAAAAAACCAATCAATGTTTTTATTTCTAAAAAACAAATGAAATTTAAAAAAATATTCAATTCGTTTGATAACATCGTTTCTAACGACGACGAGTTCCATCCTCGAAGAAGATTCCACCATCGATAGCACAGTATCTGAAATTATGCGTTTTCTTGAAGTTATAAAAATGAAAATAAATTCAAGATAAAATATTTTAAATCTCACTTTGGACAGATTCCTTTTTCACCTTCGCCTCCAGGGTTTCCTGGTGTTCCAGGTGGTCCTGGGTTTCCATCGCTTCCCGGTTGTCCCGCTGGTCCTGGTGGTCCCTTTGGCCCTGGTTGTCCTGGTCCTGCTGATGCACTTTGTCCATCTGGACCTGGTGGACCGGCTGGTCCTGGTGGTCCAGCTGGTCCGGGTCCTGCTGGTTCCGCGTAGGAACTTTCACCATCTTGTCCAGGCCCTCCCGGTTGTCCTGGCTGTCCATTGTTTCCTGCTGGTCCTGGTGGTCCTGGTGGCCCAGGCGGTCCTGCTGGAGATGGTCCGGCTGGTGATCCTGGTTGTCCTGGCCCTCCGGCTGGTCCTGGCTGTCCATTTGGTCCTGGTGGTCCCGGTGGGCCTGGTGGGCATGGCTGACATGGTGGTGGTGTAGAAGCTTCACACGGGGCACTGGCTCCCTTTCCTGCAGCACCTGGGGCACCCGACGCTCCAGGCTTTCCTGGCTTTCCTGGTTTTCCTGGCCTTCCGGATGGTCCTGGTGGTCCTGGATTACAGCATCCTGAGCATCCTCCTCCACCGCCGCCTCCTGCAGATCCTCCTCCTGCGTATCCGCCACCTCCTCCTGCGGCAGATGCGTATGCTTGTCTTGCAGTTCTGTTTCTTGGTAGATCGACATTGATTTCTGACCACATATCATGCACAGAGTTCTGAGTTTTTTAAAGATTATTTTAAAAACTATGTAATGAATATTTATACCTTGCAGTACAAAGACTCTTTTTCCATTTGAATCTTCGTATTTTGAACATAGTTGTACATTAATGGAAGAGTAAAGCAAAGGGAAACAGAAACAATGAAAGAGAATCCAACTGCCGAATAGGCAATAAATCTATACGTCTTCAATTTCAGGTCCACATGAGACTCCATATCGAACAGCCAGGAGAAATGATGACTGTTCTAGCTCACCCATTGGTTTTTATAGCAATTCCAACAAACAAGAGAACATTTGAACTGGTATTTTTAAGCTAATCATCAAAACAAAAGTCTGTTAAGTATGTGAAACGGTTGAAAGAAATTGAAATTGAAAGTGTCAACATGTCAACATTTCGTGTTTTCATTGTTTTGTTCATGAGTCATTAGATTCTTTGATAATGAGGTACTTTTTATTCAATAAAAATATGAGATCGGGAATGAAAAAAAATATAAACAATATTGGGTCGCAATAAATAAAATTGACCGGTGTAAAACAAGTTTGAAAGATTAACCATTATATTTTGGGGACAAAACTATCTTTGCTAAAATATTATCAAAAGGCAGTGATGAAAAATTAGATCCAATGAATTAAACAAATGAAAATGTTGTCACAAAAAATTGAGAAAAACAAAACAAAATAACAATGGGAAAAATGAAAAATTTATTCACTGTAGTTCAGTTTTCCATGAACGCGGAGACGATAAAGACAAGTGTATTCAGCTCCATAGTTGCTTGTAATTTCCAACTCAACAATCTTTACAGGGAATGTTGGTTTATTCTAAAATTTCAGACATTATTCTAGATTTTTAGAAGATAAATTATATCAATACCTTAGCAATAAAGAACTGCAACTGTGGTCCATCAAGATCATATTGATATTCTCCAATTAAAAATCTGGTTTTAATGTCATCAACTGTGCGATAAGCCCAGATTTTGAAGTTTTTCGGCGCACTGTGACGATTTCCTCCTGGTGCTAGCTCCTTACCTGAAATTAAAATTTTACAGTATCATAATTTCTAGACAAATTCCTCACTTATATGTTCATAACTGACGCTGGATATATCAATTTGATGCGACAAGTCAACAGTCAAGTAGCCGCGATCATTTTTAAACGACCAGCATTCACCAGGGAACAAAGTTTTCGAGTTCCGTTGTATGACTGTTCTTGGACCATATGTTGAATACCAAAGAGGTATGTTCCAAATTTTCTCAAGTCTCGAATAACTGTTATAAGTTTCACTGCATCTTGTAGAAATAACCGATGCACCAGCGCTTTCAAGAGCATAATCAACTTGGCCAGTTTTGTCGGCATCGTATTCATAAATCATTTGACGAATAATTGCTTCAATATCCGAGTAGTCATTCTTAAACAAACATTTGTTGCAAAACTTTTTCAAATCCCAATATTACCTTTATGTTGATATTCTGGCTAGACAAATTCTCAATAATTGCACTATACTTCTTCTCAATCGCCAATGTCAACTCATTCTGGAACTGAGCCGACAGTTCAGATCGCAACTTTTCCGTTATTTCAGCAATTATTGCTGCTTTATCAAGTTCAACAATTTGCACTTCTGGTTGTGGCATGATTATTGGCACTTCAACTTCTTTTACTTCGATATTATTAAAATCAATCAAATCGTCCAATGAACCATCCGCTGGAATTGGGTCACCAGGCTGAACAAAACATTTCTCTTCAAAGCAAAACATTTCGCAACTCACCTTATATTCAATGATCTTTTTTGGTGTTGGTGTCCAAAACCATTTCCAAAACTGATAATAAATGTCAGCGGCGCCAACAATAAATTGCCAAACTTTGTACAATATTTTATTCAGCTGAAAATGTTCATTGGTGTTTCATTTTGATAACGATTTTTGTTCACCAATGCAAAAAAACTGAGAATGCTCTCAAAAACAAAATTGAAGGCGTTGCTCACGGTTCCTGTGACCCATTTTTGGAAAACATTGTAAAAGTGTCCGACGGAGGTCAATACATAGTCTGAAAAATGATGTATTGAGATTTAAGGGGGTTCTGTTTGGAAATTTACCTATTCCGTTATAAAAGGTGTTGCGAATCAGTTGCAAAAACGAAGCCACATCGTCATCTATAACAGAAAAAATAATTTTTCTCGTTTTTCGAAGAAACTTACATATGTTACTGTGAAACTTCAGATGTTTATCATGTTCCTTTTCAAAATGGATTTCATGCTCATCGTCAACGTGAGTAACTGGGATTTCTTCTTCTCGTGATTTGAAATAATCAATCGTTTTGTAAACTCCGTTTTCAGCAGCTTCATAGCCTTTACTATACCCTTTATAAAAGGAAATCAGAATACTTTGAGTCCATCCGCTGATGATTCTATACCCTCCACCGAAAATGTTTGAGCCATATCCAAACAAGTCAACAATTCCTTCGAAAACACGGTTAACTGTAGTGCGCAATACGTTGTATATCCAACCAACAACGTTCGAAATGTGATTAGGAGTTCCGGCAAAGAATGAATAAACTTCAAATACAACATTCACAATCTTGTTCCAAATATATCCAATGAAACCGCCAACACTTCTGCCAATTCCTTTTCCAAGTCTTACGATTGCTAATTGTTTGGTTTCGTCGTCTGGTTTTTCAGCTGAAATTCAAAACGACCTTATATTTAGTTCATTGAAAATATTGACTTACATTTACCGAATGGTAGTACAAAAAGGAAATAAGCTAATGCAAGGATCAAGAGTGGGACGAGAATATAACGATAGTCAATGCTTCTTGCCTTTTTTGATAGGTAGAGGAAGAAATTTGGAACCAATAGAAGTGAATCAATCAAAACCAAGTAACCAAATGATTTTATCTGTTCAAAGAACGAATCTTCGGTTTTGAAAAGAGCTGGCGCAATTTCAAAGAACGATGGCTGTTGGCTGAAAATTAATATTCCAAATATACATTCGCGTTTTTCGAAAACTCACGAATATCGTTCAAGGAATTGAGTTTTAGTTTGATTAGGGTTCGCATCATTCGCAAATGTTCTATATTGCATCAACAACTTTTTCGTTGGTGTAGCAAAACTGTAAATTAGTTTCATATTTTAAAATTTATTAAAAGTCTTTGTAAGGTCTTACTCAGCATCGGGTACTCTTTTTGAGACGACATTTTGTTGTTGTGCAAAAACTCTATTGTAAATACCATTGTAGGCATAATGAGACAAAACGTAAATGGCATGGAATGGGAGCCAAAGTAGAGCGAGAATCCATTTAACCACTTTGAACTGTGATTGATTTTCTGACTGAAAATAATTATCAATATTTATCAAACAATTTTCATCAAATCCTCTTACCGAATTTTGATTAAGAACGTTTCCAAATACTGAGAAGATAGACGTTGACTTCTTTCCCTTTCTCGAAGCTTTTCCAGAATTCGAACCACTTTCATTGCTGAAATTATGAATATATTACCAATAAGAAAACATTAATAATATCCTCACAAATTAATATTTCTTGTCTCAAACGTCGGTTCCGGTGTATTTCTCTCCACATTTCTCGATCTCAATCCATAAACCGAAAGTGGAGTATCCTCAGAAATCCCTTCAGCAGACGCTTTCGTTGGCGGTCTTCCACGTTTCGGTGTCGTCGAACGACGCGTTTTCACTGAACGGAAGGAGTTCAATTGTTGCGTGAGTGGCGAATCAGTTCCTCCATTCTCTTGGGAAACAGATGATGAAAACAGAGGACGGAAAGCATATTGTTTCTGTGAGATTCGAGCCGACACACGTGCCGGTGAGAGGGAATTGTCTGCCACGCGACGTCCTCTAGTATAAATTGGCGAAGACTAAATAGTAAAATAGATTATTACATTTCAAGAAACGGAAACAATGAAGCTTACTCTTCTGTTTTGCATTTCTGATTCAAGCTTATCACGAATCGATACGTGATTGTATTGGTTCAAAGCACGCCTCTGGGACAGCTTGTGGTACGGTATCGTAACAAATGTCCAAACCGATGAAACAAATTGCGAGATGTACGAAAGGAAAACTGCCCAGCTCGATTTATGAGCAAATGACAGGGATTTTGATTGGCGAACTGTCAAACTCGATAAATACTTGGCACCTGAAATTAGTTTATTTTCAATAACATATTTACAATTGAAAACAAAACTCACTTCTCTTGATACAATAAACAAAATACTCCCATAAAGTGACGGTGGAGAGTTTGGTTCCGCGATACAAGTGATCAAGTATGAAAAGGATCACATGAAGAAAAAGGACAAATGGAAGTCGAATTATATAAAACGCCTGAAATAAGTGATCATCTCTTTTGAATGTAAGACTTTTTTAAATTATTTCACTTCAGATTTTCTTTAAAATTTTAAAAGAAATAAACATTTCGCTAATTATTACTTCAAAATTGATGACTCGTGCTACGGCGGGCACATGCACATTGCCACAGCCTAGAAAACGATGCGCATAAGAAAAAATAGCGTAAGTATGGTCTTTTATACAGAAAAATTGGCTAGCTATAAAAATTTATAAATACCACACATCAGAATACAAATATTTAAGAAAAAAACTTTAAATATTTCTAGAAAAACTAAACGATACCTGTCTAGCAATGCTGGCAGCCGACCAATGTTCCTCAATAAATGCCCCCGATGAGGCGGATCCTACCAAATTCGGTACCTCCCAATGATCCGGCAATGATGGGTCGTAAATTTTGCTGTACGCGTATGTATAGTTCGTCTTGTACGGCCTATAAAATTGTTCATAATATTAAAAGCGCATAAAAATGATAAAACGGGCAAATGAACGCAAAAAAGACTATGCGGGTGGAGTTTGGCGAGGTCACCACTCAACGGGTGGCCTTCCTCAAGATATAGAGTTACATTTTTTGTTCGATTTCTGGTGCGAAATACTTTAATAACCGTGTCAATGATACAATGATAAAATACTTACAAATCACTTGTCAATGCATCCAGCTCTTCCTCTGTGAATCTCGGGGATCTTAAGGTACGCACTGGTGGTGTCAAAATAAGCTTTTTTCGCAGCTTAGCAAAAAGATTTGGAGAATTTCGGCCAGATCTGAATTATTATTTTTCTATGATTAAATTAAGATTTATTTCGTTTTACCTTGTTGATGCAAATTCCGACTTCCATTCATGCTCATCAATTGGGCCATCATAATTGTCCTGCCTTGACGGCACACCCATTTTTGTGATTTTTATAAAATCTTGTTTTTAAAACACTTCTGTCAAGCAATAGTTTTCTGAAAAAAATAATTTTGGTAGACCATAGCATACAAAGAAAAACGGTGTTTTCATTATTTTCAACATTTGGTGAAACAAAAAATGAGACACAAAAAAAAAAGAAATGTATTCCAACAAAATGAATGCAAAATGCAAACATTGCATATATTGTTTCGAATTGGCATTTTTTAATAAAAATTTATATACGATGAAATAGTTAGATTCTAAGACACATTGCAAACAACAAATTCAAAAGTTTGTAGAGTAAGTGATGATCAGAGAAAATGACATAAATAAACAGAAAAGTGGAAGTTGTTCTGATATTTTAAAAAAATTTTCGCACCAAGAAGAGATAACTGCGACAGTGAAAATGGAATCGAGAAAAAGCAAATAACAAAGGCTAACTGTTTTTATCATTGCAAATCGAATCAAGCAAATAAACAAAAGAATGCATTGCACATTAAACACCAATAAATTCCATTTTGAAATGACGCGAGAGAGAGAGAGAGCGAAAAAGACCCAAATTCAAATGAAAAGCTATTCGGCTATAAAGGAAGAAGGAGGCAGATTGACACCAATTTGAATTTTGGTGTGGACGAAACGGATAATGGTGTTGAGGTCGTGGTGCAACGCGCGCTGTTCTGATGGAGAAAAGATTAGTGAGGAGTAAGAGGGGGGTCGAGAGATGAGGGGGCAGAAAAGAGGTAGGGCAATGGTGGTTGAGGTTCGAAGATGGCGATAAGAGATTGGGTAAACATAAGAGACTGAGATAACTTTTTCCTGTGGTTGGCTGCCAACATGTTGTACACGTAAACAGCATTCAATGCGAAACGCCGCAAATTTGTGTTGTTGTTGAATGTTGCGAATTTTTAATTAGTTATTTTGAGGTTGAAAAGAAGGGTAAAATCGTTAGTGTAAACAAAATTTTCAGTTGACCTTATGATCACGTGGTTCTATGGCATTCCTTTTGAAAGAAATGGGATTAATGGTTATGATAAATATGGTATTGAACATCTACGTAAAAATATACAGTTTTTACTCCAAAATTTGTAAATCAGAGAAATCAAAAAAGAGAGAATATTTGAATCCAATTTTCGAAATAAATTAAAACAAAATCCAGAAAAAAAGGCATTAGGAATCCCTAGACGTTCTATTCCGGGTGTCAATTTTCACACATTTCTAACGAGGTTCTATTTTTTCAGTATTATTTACAGATGCTTTTTTTGAAGTGTTTCTTTTGAAGTATTTCTTTAACTTTCACATACGGATTTAATGAAATGAAACAGAAACATTAAAAAAAATGATAAAATCAGACGAAAATGCACTTTATTTATTCAAAAATTGAAATGCGCGGAGTGGATCAAACAACAACTGCTGATGTTGTTTTTGCTTTCGATGTTCCATGAAACTCATAGTCAAGAACAACATATTTTTAAAATTGAAAATATTTCAAAGATTATACAGTAACCACTAAAAATTAGAGTGATGTCATCTACAAGGTTGTTATTTTGTGGGTGTGTTTTTTTTTTCAAAAGAGTGTGCGCAATTTTATTAATTACTAGGTTTAATCCTAACAACAAAAAACCACTAGAGACAAGTTCACATTTTCAGCTGCACATATGTGAATTCTAGTGAGAAATTGAGAAATCGACACAACAAAAAGAAAACAAATAAAAACGATTTTTTGGGGGGAAAACGTTAGAGTTCTTCCATTTCATCTTCCAGCTCTGCTTGCCTGATATCCTCGTCAATTTCTTGTTGGCGTTTGAATTGTTCTATTTTATCTGGAAAGATGGCATTTTTGTTGGAGGAATGATGAACAAATAAATGTTGTTTTTCTCTCTCACATGAATGAGCACAACAAAAGTCCATATCACATCGGGAGTGTACGCATGAATAAGGTTTTGGACATTTTTGACCTCCCATTGCATTACACGTGTGTGCAGTTCCATCTGGCCTTCTTAAGACGTTCCAACCACCGGGACAATAATCATCTGAAAGTACTGATTTTATGATTCTGAAGAAAATTGCTCACCAAGAGCATGCTGAATTATATTGCGCGCTTTTGAAAAATGTTGAAAAATACAGTAGTGATCAAAAAGAAATACATCTTCAGTATTTCTGTCATAACTACGCGCATCGTTGGAATTTTTTGATAAAGTTTGGCTATGATATGCACGTCACTGGGATCTTAAATATATACAACACTTGCATACCAGATCATATTTTGGATATTTTTAAATACTTTTTTCAGACAGTGATTTTTACAATTTTTTGAAGTTGTGATTGTGTTTTCATGTAAAACTGTATACAAATTTCGAGCACCTTCAAATTCGTAAATATATTTTTTTCGAAAATCGAAATTTGCAAAGTAACGCTATTTTTATTAAAATAAAAGAAAAATCGAGTTAGATCGCAAAAAAATTCTAAGTCTTTTGAAAAAATGTCAAATTCCATCAATGTATTTTTAAAACAAAAAATTTCAAAAACTCACTCGAATTACAAATTCCAACAATTAATTGAATCAAATTTACCAGCACCAAAATAGTGAATAAAATGTTCCTCATTTTCAAAAAAGACAAATGAATGAATGAGGAAGGTCATGTCGGGGGAAAACAAAGATTTCAGATAAAATCAAGCAAATGGAAACTTTGATGAAATTAGGTCATCTACATACATACTTATGACATGGATTTTTCTAACAATTGAAATAAGAAATAAAAAATTTGGATTAAAAAAAAACATAAATCAAGACATCTTCTGAACCCATAATAAAATAAAAAGCAAGGTCAACTACATAATAAAATATATCACAATGATACGGAAACTATCTGAATTCTATCAAATTATCGTACCTGAATTTTGGGTAATTATTGGGTGGGGGGGAATAAAGACATCAAGTATAAAACAACGGCTTGTAAAAATTGTTGAAAAAACGAAAAAATTTATTTGTAGGTACGTCGTCATGACATTTAAAAAAAACAAAGTTGTGTTAGATTAATCCGAACAAAAATTGTTGTTGCTCTTCATAATTGAAACTGAAGTTTAAATTACAAAAAGCATCAACATTTTGATGTTGTCTAGAAAACGGACCAAACGTTTTTGTAGTCTACTCTCTAAAACCAGCACTAAAAAATGTAAGCATTTTGACTCTTATTCTTTCACATATTTTGAAATTCTATACTGCGTTTTCAATGCATATCTGATTTGATTGAAAAGCATCTTCCCACAGTTAAGAATTCTCATAGCTTATAATTCTTCTTTTTTTTCAACTATATTAATTTCTAAAAATTGCTTCATAAAATATGCAAAATTGTTGTTTTTTTTCTTTGTCTATTTTTAAAAAATTTGTTTTTTTTGAACAAAAACATCACGAACTATTTCTTCAATGTATGGAGGGTGTAAAGTATGTAAAATTGAAGAATTACCAACAAAATTTCACGTGTTTACCTTGACAACGTTTAAGAACACAATAGCCAATGATTAGTTATGTTCCCCCGTGGAAAATTATTCTATGGGAAAATGCTTGGTATCAAAGGAAAACATGACATCCCTCGTCCCCTTTCTTATGCTTTATTCTTTAGGATATCTCTAACATTTTATCAGATTATTATTTTTTCACATTAATTTCAATAATCCTATGTACTTATCGAAGCTATGCAATGCAGATTATCACATATTCTAACTAAAAATCCTTTTCTCATTTATAAAAAATTTCACGAAAAAATGCACTTTTTTCCATTACATAAATATCACAATAAAAAAAAAGTTCTGTGGTGGGATTACAGAATACCCATTCACAATGAATTGTTTTCTTTCGAAAGGATAACTAGACACTTTTTTTAAAGAAGAAATCACATATGTTTCGCACTCGGAAATATTCAAGCGGTTTTTCTTTTTCTATCTATTTTTTTCCCAAGTGTGAATATGAAATGATGATCACGTAAATTTTGAAGTACAAGTGATGTAAAAGATCCATTCTCAACCATACAATTTTCGTCGTGACCTTATTGTTTTTTTGTCGTTTTGCTTTTTTTTGTATTATTTTTTGGAGGTCTCTCTTTTTTATATTTCTTAAAAAGTGCAACACGTTTTATTTCTTTCAAATACCCCCCCCCCCCCCCCCCAATTCTTCTTTTCCGAGAAAATATGAAAAAAAGAACTTATGATCGAAGATTTTATTCACTTTTAATAATGTGTAGGTGCCATTTTTATTTAATCCAGACATGGATTTGTTAACATTTTATTTCTATTCATTGTTATATATTCTGTTTTATCTTTCCTTCAGATTAACTCACGATTTTTTTTTTCACAGATTTTCCATTTTTCATCTATCGAAATAATTGCTACTTTTTTACCCCCACGGAAGGGTAAAAAAGTGTCATAAAATTTTTAAAAACACAAAAAAATAAAACATAAAAAACGTAAAAAAATAACTAACAAGACATGAGAACAAAACCAAAAATAAGACGAGGATCTTCCGGCAATATTTATTCCAAAGAGAAAAAGATTTGAAATTTTGTTTTACCGCGACTAAAAATAACCACTTCTTTTAATTTCTGGCGTTTTTTCCTATTTTTTACTATTTTTAATTAGGTGAAAATCCTAATTTGCTACATTTCTCGAGACTAATAATCGCACTTGTAGTCAAGATCCTAGTGTTATTTAACCTTTTTTGCTTAGAATCTTTCAATTATAAAATTTTTCAAAAATTCAATTTTTTGAAGTAGCGGACCAAAGTTCCAAAAATTAAATTTCAAAAAGTATCAAACATGAGATTAACAGGAAACGTTAATTTTAAACTTTAAGAAACTAATGTCCAATAAAACATATTTTTTTGGACGTTTTAGCAGATTCTGAATGGTTTTTTGGTACGGAGAAGATTTAAATAAACATTCCGATTTTAATTAATGGAGGGTGCTTGCAACATAAATTTTGGCTGGAATTCAAATTATTTTTTTAATTCCTGCATTTCAACAAGTTTGCGTCATTTTTATGGGGCCTAACACCAAGTAGGTCATTTTTATGGGACCTAACACCAAGTAGGTAATTTTTATTCGGCCTAACACCAAGTAGGCCATTTTTTGGGGCCTAACACCAAGTAGGTAATTTTTATTCGGCCTGCAACCAAGTAGATAATTTTATGCGGTCTAACACCAAGTAGGTCATTTTTATATGGCCTAACACCAAGTTGGACTTTTTATGCCGCCTAACACCAAGTAGGTCATTTTTATGCGGCCAAACACCAAGTAGGCTTGATAAAATGCCCTTGCAACTTACACCACGCATTTTTTAGCACATTTATTTTGATAAGTGCGAATTTGTTTGACTTATCAGAACTATTTTCAAATCGTGTATGGATCTTTTAGGTGTTAGAAAGTCCGTCATATCCTAAAGTGTTTGGGACGACCGTGTTCAACAGAGTGAGTCCACCCATGACCTTTCTTTTTTATGCAAAAGTATTCCGTTTTTAAAACTTCATCACCCACTTGAAAACTTCATAAAACCTAAAATAAAAGTAAATACTTTTTTCCCAATTGTTCATTCGTGTTTACATCTTTGAACCATCTTTGTTCCCTCAATAAATTATCATGTTTTAGAAGACATCCGTATCGTTTTTGAAAAAAAAACACTAGCATTTTTTATTATTCAACTCGGTTTATTTGGAACAGAAGATTTCTAATCTAATTCCAAGCTCCACCTCCTTCAAAAAAATAGAGATTCACTGAAACCAATTGTTCAGAATAAATGAGAGGTTTTGAGCCAAAATAATTTGATTTATTAAAACAATATTTTATAATATTTTCCGTTCCGTTTCTTAACAAATTATAGTCTTCGCAAATTTTGTGTTGTTCAATGATCATCAAAATTCAAAATTTTTTTCTCGACTAGCTCATTTTTTCCATTTTTATATGATTTTTAAAATTTTTTGAAGCTTTTTTAATCCAAAATAATAAATCAACCAACTAAAAAATATGTGGTGGTCGAAGCCTACCATTATTTCTATGTGGGTTTCCGTGAGACGATGAAAAAAATCAAAAAAAAAATACTAAAGACTTTTCTTTATTGTCAGCGGCTTATTGCTTATTTTTAGTGGTTGAGATTAGTTTCGAAAAATTGGTTTCGTCGGAAATATTTAAAATTTTCAAAAAGAAATCCCTTAAGCGAAACCCCACAAAAATTTTTTTTTGGTAGAAGTCATCATTTTTCAGTCACCTCGTCAAATAGTGAATTCGTTCATCTTTCCTTCAGTTGATTATACACATATAAAGGCGTTGTCCAACAAAGAAATGAATTTGTACAAAGAAAAAATGTGTAATAACTTTTCGAATAAGATTTTTTTTGTCGGAAGACATATTTTTTGGTGGATTATAAGATATTCACTTCAATATTCACTTTGTTTTTCATCTCTATGAAAAATTTCAGCAAAGTCAGATTTTTGTTTTTTTCTTCCTTGTCAACAAAATTTCAGAATTTCACCTCATATTAGATTGATTTACTTCCAATTCATTTTTGCTTCTGCCAGTTTTCTTGAGGTCATTATTTACTTTGATTCATTTTTGCTCTCCCGTTTTTGTTTTGTTTTTGAATCTCGTGTTTTTTCCTTTAAAATATGTCTACGTTTTTCCCAAACAAAATTGGAATAGACAAACCGAATTGGACATTTTCTCAATCTTGAAATTTGAGATCGGGAGACCTCCCGGTCTCTCACAACTTCTATCCTTCAAACGTTTTTATTCACTGGTTCTTCAAATTGTCATTAGAAAATGAATCCTAACACTTATAGAATCGTTAATTGTATAATTCGCCAAAACATCGCGGAACCAAGAATATTCTCAAGAAATAATACTATTGTTATATGCAAATATCATGGCTCAGTGTTTTTTTTCACTCAAACAATTCTTTTTTGGGACGAACACAAGTAAATGGGTTTTGACTAGTTATGTCCAAAAATGTGATATTTATGGATGGTGTTTTGCATACACCTAGAAGTGTCTATTTGCATATGTTTTGAAATCTTCAGCTTTTTTCTTTTCATAATTCTCGTCACATTTCATATGCTAGTTTTTTTCTTTTTTGAATATTTTAACTTATCATTTGCTTTCTGGTTTCTTCTTGAAAAGTAATACCCGTTCAATTTTGATATTTTGAATATCTTTAATTTTCTGACGCGGTGTATTTTGGAAAAAATATTTATTGTTTTGATCTGTTGATCATAGCTGTTCTATTCTTTGTTGTCTTATACAGTGCTCTAAAAATTGTTATTATTATTGTCAAGTTAAAAATTTTGGATCATCCATTTTCTACTGAAAGACAGCAGCGCAACCGCTCGCAGGTAAAAATATCATTAATTTGTGAGAGACTTAGATTTTCTGGGTAGGTCAAAACCACCTTGCATGATCAAGAATATTTGAGTTTACAATAGCTAAAGAATGAAAAAGATGCTTTCAAACAAAGTTGACAAGATGTAGCAAAATTTAGCTCTTTAAATTAGTAATTTTGACAAATTTTGAGACTTTGAGATTTGGAGACAATTATTTAAAATTTTGAGACCATTGCGGTTTTTGCCAGAGTTTCTTTCGCTAAGATATAATAGATCAATTAAGAAAACATTTTAATTAACAAGGATTCATATAAATTTATCAATTTTACAAATAATATTTATTAAATTTAATAGCTTCACTTCGACAGCTCATTTCCCATAAGAAATGGATAGAAAAATAATACAATTAGTGAAAAAAATTTATGGGAGTAGCTCTCTTTTTGAAAAAAAAGAAGTTTTTTTATAGAAGACAGCAATTACTTTATTTCTAATCTCAATAGAGGTTCAAATAATCAAAGTGTGGGATGACAAATCAATCTAATAATCAAATGTTTCTTTTTAGAGCGCTAAATTTTGAGAAAATCACTCCGAACCTCCTCATATCTTTTTTAAATGTTATTGAGATGAATGAATCACTATTCCTTTAAATTTAAATGTTTCAAGACGCGCGTTTTTCTAATTGTATGGCTTTCACAAAAATTATCTGTTCTGCTAAAACAACCCAAATCCGTCGAGAATTTGTTTGTTTTTCGCCCCACAGCAGCCAGATTTGTATCGGTTGTCATGGTGGACAAGGATTTGAGCAGAAGTATCAATATAGTAGACGGATTGAAATGAGGATTTTTTATAGACAATCTCGCTAATACACCTTTTCCTTTTTCCACTTCTCAATTTTTTTTTATGAATTATTTATTTTCTTCATATTATCTTTATCATTTTCAGATTTAATTTTTTTATTCCGGCAATAAAACGAAGATACTTCGATGACAGCACAAAGTTAACCTAATGTCTTCATGCGTGCTGTTTTACTTATTTTACTCTTCATTATCAAACTTTCTGGGTCGTTCATTATTCGATCATTTGTGTCATCGTAAGTAGTATTAAAATTTCCTAATCGCAAATGTGGTTGATTTGAAGCATGTGACTTTTTATGTAGTTTGATAAATTTGAAATCCGGATATGCTGAGCAAATTTCTAACAACCAAAAATCATCTAACATGCGTTTGTTTTTAAAACTAACACCTTTAAACTTTACTACTTCTAGTGACGCAAAGTGCAATTCTACGGTCGCTATCAGATGCTTTGCAGAGCTGTTTGGAATGATGTCCGAAGTTTGTCAACAAAGAGAAATATCATTCAAATGCGTTCATTACAACGTAAGCAGCCTAATTAATAACATTTTTCTTATTTATTATATTTCTAGTTTCTTGACGAGTGTTTCGCATCAAGAGTCGGAAAATGTGATGCTGCAACTGTTGCACGGATTGGAGCACATGGTTACAAACAAGCGTTGAGTAGTTGCCATCCAGCACAAAAACATAATTCAGAAGGAGTTTGTACCAATAAATAACAAAAATATTTAAAGTTTATTTTTTCAGACTCTTCCAATTCTTGGAGCTCCTGCACAAAACTTCCCCTCTCCAATTCAATTAATTTCAGCATTAGGTTATCTACAAACACAGTGTTCGATCAGTAGAAGCAAAAATTGCTCAAGTGATCATGTTCTTAATATTATGTCGCAATGTGAAGAACAAATGAAACCATTGGCGGGTTATCCACAATATGATCGTCATCGCTTGTTAAGGTCTTTTTAAAAAATCTTAATTTGAAAAACAAATCTTTTTCATTTTCAGAATAAAAATAGATACTTCAAGAAAAATAATGATGTATCCAGAGACTGACAAAAACCGAGAATGCTTGATTATTCGTTCAACTTTGTCAGAAATGTATGCCCTACACCATGCAAATTGTTATCACGTAAGTTAAACAAAATTTTTAGAAATTGTTACCAGAAAAAGAAACCGTTCAGTCACTGGTAACGCGATGTCTTTGCGAACGACATCGTTTTGATATTCAATGTGGTATCAGGTGTGATAAATTGGAACCAACTTCTCCGGATCAAGATACATTGGCATGGGATGAGTGGAAAGACGCAAGACTTATTCACGGAAATCTGGCTTCCAATTTTTACCACCATTTACTTTTTCTTTTTTTCTTTCTTTTGATGTTTCAATTATGATGGGTTTAAATGTTTTGAGGGATTGCTCAGAAAATGTCGTCCTTATGATAGCGTGAGGAAAAATTAGTCCAATCTCAGAAATCGTATTTTTATAGTTTTTTTTCCGAAGTTAATCGAAGAAAAAATTTTGGCAATCATTTTGACATTTCAAATATATAGAAAACGGAAAATATCGAGCAGAAAAATCGAACTTTTAGTTAATAAAAAAATGGACAAACCACATTTTTGCGTAGTTTCATCTTCAGTTAATAATTTGAAATTTGTGTTTATCTTGTGATTTTCTAGAGAAGATTTATGTAATTTCGTTACTGAAACCTCATTTTTGTAAAAATATATGAAGTTTATGAACTAAACACAATTTTACGAATTTTTTTCTTAGGTTTTTAACCACTTATTTTAATTTCGAATTTAAAAAAATTGTAAACTGTGATACAACTTGTGACTCGACCTTTCCTAAATCTAAACCTTCTGCAGGGGTTTCTTCATGATTAGGCTTCAATTAATCTTTCGATGATCACTATCAAAATTACTATTTTGTGTATTGCTTCGAATAATTTGAGAGGCTTTGCTTTAAACTTCTTAAATAACATGCTGAAAAAACAATCGACTATAAATTTGGAGTGACATTTTTCTGGGCAATCCTTTTATTTCAAAAACATAAGTTTTATATATTTTTTAAAGTAACTGTAATTTTCAGAACTACTTTTATTTTATTCATTTTTCGCCAATAAAGAAAATTAATGTCATTTTATTTCGGTTTCATTCTATCTTAGAATAAATATGCACATAATTTATATTTTTCTTTGTCTGATATGCCCCTTGAAACAATATTTGAAAATCGGTTTGTTGTGTAAATATTATATCAAAACACACAAAAAAAGTTTCTTCGAGGCGAACGAGCAGAAAATTTATTTTAAAAAAATGGTTGTTCATCCCAGAAAGGAAAACTAATGATAAAATAAACAATGGTTCGAAAAACTTTGTTCAAACATTGTCTGAAGAAGCCCAATTTTTGAAGCACTAATTTGTTTTCCCCCTGCTTCAGGTTAAGCATATGCGTGATTGTTCTGTTTTGAGTGTCGAAATCGAGCAAACTCTCTTTGTCTCCGTCTTGCAACGCAGATTAAAAACGATCCCGACAGTTTCTTGACCTCCGACACAAAGCACAATTTTTTGATATGTTTCGTTTGGAAAAATAGAAATAGAAATAGAAAAACGGCGCGACCGCCTTCGGTGGCTTGCGGAGAGCTGTATAAATTGCTGTGTTTGACAATTGATCGCTTCGAAAAGCTTTTGTTTTTTGAAATGTGGAGGTGAGTGATCTTGTTGATATTTTAATTTTGGTATGATCTTTTAAAGACTCATCGCGTGTTTGGCTCTTTTACAATGTATTTCCACCGTGAGCTACAGCAATGGTGGTAATATGGGCTGCATAGTTACGGTATGTTTACGGTATGATTAAAACCAATTAATATTTTTTTGTATTAAACAAACTTTTTATTTATTTTTCCAGAAAAATTTGCTCTTCTCTCAAGGAAATCTTATCCGACATTTAAAAAAAGAAGAAGTTGATGAATTCAAAAAATATAAGAAAGAACTCCATATTTTCAACACGGTGGGCAATTACTTCACCAATTCCAGCAATAGGTTGAAAAATAATTTTTAGAAAATAAATGAAGCATTCGACAAGGCTGAAGAAAACGAAGCTAAAAATTCAACAGTACCCCCGATGCCAGTTCGTCCAGCTCTTCCATCATTCTGTACCGGGTCTGATACCACTATGTACATTTTTGGAGCATGCTCTGTTCAGGTAAGATTCTAGAAGTTATAAATTATATTTTAATTTTCAATTTTTCAGAACAATAAAGTTTATATCGGTCATTTGTTTGCCAGAGATCTTGAGGAGAAGGAAAAAGTCAAACTTGCTGAATTCACAAAGAAAATTTCAGCAGTAAAGGCAAGCTTTTCAGTTTTTTTTGAAACTATATTTCATATTTGAAAAATGTTTTACAGCCAGGAACCACCCCACCATCAGACATTTACAAAGGACTTGAGTTCTGTACCGAGTTATAATAAATTTATTTCATTTTGGTTTAGTTGAACATTCCATTTTTTCTCATTCTTTTGTTCTTATTATTAGTTGTTTCAATGAAACGTTTGGAAAATTATAATATTCTAGCCCCAGACAACATTTCGTATAAAAAAGGAAATCAGAAGCCTTTTTTGTTTCCTGTCAAAATATAATTTTATTCCAAAAAAAGGAAATTGGTGTCACGATTCAATCAAGTTTTGCATTAAAAAACGGAAATGAACAAAATGATTGACACATCCACACATCCATGAGATCTATTGTGTTCTGTTTTCTAGTTGTTTTTTTTTCTCACAGAGCATAATAATTTCAGGAAAAAAAATTGAAAAATTCATGAAGAATTCTATTTTATTGGTTCGTTCAAAGAAATTGGGCAATTTGACAACAACTGTTACTCCCAGCTTTTTGCTGTCTGAAGTTTTGATGGAGGGGAAAGATTTGAACTTCATTCTAGTCGATATATCATCGAAAGTTTGACTTGTAAAAGTTCTAATAACTACTAATTGCTATAGAAAGTTATCTAGGTTTTTGGAATCTGAAAACTATAAATCTTTCTAGTCACAAATTCAAGTCTATAACTTTGAAATATATTTTTCGACATTTTTTGAAGGATATTTTTAACTTTTTGAAATTCCCCAGTGATTTCACATCGAATTTGATCATGCAACTTGAGAATTTTTGAACTATATGTCGCACAAAGAGAAAAAATTCTACGTTCTTTAATTCTTTTAAATTTTCTAACCTAACCACTTCAATATAATCCACCCATTCATCAATTCATTTCAAATAAAAGCTATTTATTGTTCATCGGTTTTATAATATTACCTCTTTTTTTCATGGTAAATGAAGGCGATTTATTTTTTCTTCGGCTTGTTTTTTATGTCATTGTATTCATTCCCCCTTCATTTTTTGTCTTAAAGTTAGCTTGCCGATCGATAAACATCCCAATGTTTACAATCTTTTCGAGATCGACTGCTCGATTCTCATCGATTCAAGAGAATGAAACTTTTTATATTTCAGATTTTTCTTGAACATTGGAGTGTTTGTCGCGGTCCTGCCGCAGTGCTTTAATGTGCCTATCTGTTGAAAAATCTGTTCTTTTTTTGAGATTTTCGTCAGCTGTCATGGATTATATTTAACACAAATAACAATAGGCGAACCTCAATCTTTAATGATATATGTATTGTTTGAAATTCTATCTGGCAACTTTGGTTTTGAACGCTTTGATACAAAATGATATGCTTCAGAACTTTTTTCACTCTAGAAAGTTTGCACTCTTGTCATCACCTTTTTCTCACTTCTTGCAGAATTATCAGTTCTCAAACCTGATATTAATTTCCATTGAGCCATGCAAATAATATTTTTAAATCTGCAAGTGCTACTTTATTTTGGATAGAAACTTGAAGTAAAGTTACCTTTTGATACTGATCTATCAACAGCATTTTCATGGAAGTATGGTCTTGCTAAAATTTGTTTGATTACAACTTATTCTTGACTCTGAAAATTTTAGAAAATATGACTCTTAATTCATTATCGGTTCCTGAGCAGGAACAGTGTTAGCTGGCTTGTTTCAGTTCAGTGCGCCAAAAATTAGAGTGCCTTGCTCCAGTCAAATAGTGTGATATGCACGGTTCGCGTAAAATTTGTTAGCCAAAATTATGTTTTATTGTTTGTCGCGTTGGCAATTTGCCAGATAATATTCATCTTTTCTCACGTGAACAAAGCATGTTCTGGAGTTGCTCCGAAGAAAACCGATTGCTAAAGCGAAAGCCGATTGCTGTACTTCATCCGCTCTATGTGCGGATGAGGTACATAGTTTCCTATCAATTCAATTATTAAAGACAGTGTGATACTTTTTTAAATTTTAAATGAATTCAATTGTAATGAGCTTCTTTTTTTTAATGTATCATTATATAGAATTCATTCGAAGAAAAACTTTGCATCGTGTTTAAAAAATTGCAAAAATGAAATATTAACTATGCAGATGTTCATAGTGTTCGCGACTTGGACTGTTGTGTGAAATGGATTCAAACGCTATTAACCCTCTGCCTTTAATGAAGGACTTTAATGAGTTAATAAATTTAACATGTATAAAACTAGACCTCAAACTCAGTCATAATCAGTTTTCGAAATTTTCTACAAATGTATGGGAACCGAGAAGTCATTATAAACAATGATCTAGTAAAAGTTTCATATTTTTTAGAACATGCCCGAAAAAACCTGAGCTTTTCCTTATCTTCCTATAATTTCAACTGATCAGACGTTATCTTCATTTTTTTTGACAATTGCCTGTGTCTACTTCCTGAAAAAAATATCACAACACAACATTTTAGCTTCCCGTCTTATTTTTAACAAGATTTTTCGTGTCATTTGATTTCGATAGCAAATCAGTGAAGCTTGATTGAATTCGGAATATTTTATGGACATTTATTATTGCTATGTGTCCTTTGTTCCAAACATGGAAGCGTGAACTTATTTCAGCTTGATTGAATGTTACGCCAAGAAAATGAATAGAAATTCGTCCTAAATATTTCATTAACACACTTTTCTAAGATCAAAAGTATCCGAATTCAATAAAGATATATCTTTATTTTTTTTCAAGCCGCACTTTAAAAAAAATAGTTTCCCGATCAAACACAACTATTTTCGACTTCTGACCAACTATTACATTTTGTTTTTTTTTGAGAATATGTTTGTTTTTTTTTACCTAAATAAAATAATAAGTTTATACCAATTTCGTCGATAGATATTATTTTTTTAAGTAAAACTCCAACATTGTTTCACCCGATTTTGATATACCTCATGAAAATGTTATTACTTTTAATAATAAAAACGGTGCCGTGGGAAACATGGCAAACTTATCGGAAAACATGTACACCTACTTGTTCAAGACTTTACGAAAAAAGTAAATATATTGACGGAAACTATATTCTAATGTTTCTTTGAATTTTTTAAATTCTTGTTTCATTTCAATTTCGATTTAAGCATACATATTTAATAAAATCTAATACATTTTTCATAAATGAAGAAACGTGTGTAGCTCTGATAGGAAATTGAGAAAAATCTGGAGCTGATACTAACTCATTCTGAATTCATTAAAGGAAAGTGAACATGTTTTAAAGGAATTCGTGATAAACTTTATGAAAATGAAAAAAAATCATCGCTATGAATTTGTTATTACTTAAATAAAGCTGATTATAACGAATTTTCCAGAAGGTATGTACATTAAAAATACACTCGTATTTGACAACAAATATTTCAAGACCTTCCTTTTTTTTTGTCTTTATACGTGACAGAGTTCCGCATAAAAAATTAGCATATTCTTCTTTCTCAAACACAGATTGATTTAGAAAACCTCATTTATCTTTCTTTCCGTATACATAGCGAATTAGAAACACAAGGCGTATTAACTCCGCCCCTTTTTTTACTGCTCTAGATATGAACAAAAATACGCCCCAGCCATTTTCATAGTTTTTTTTTGAATCTTTTCACATTATTTTCCTGTTTTACACTACCGACGTTTTTCTTCTTTTAAGAAAACAATTCTTCCGGTTATTTGTTCGACATTGTTCTTTTAATGGTCCAGTGAAGTAAGTTGTTTCCTTTCTTTTGCGTTTGATATACCGAGAAAAATGTTGGGGACAATTAACAATAGGTCTTCAAGTGTTTGTTTTTTCATCTTCAAGTTTGTTTTTGTTTTTTTTTATGAATATATTTTAAATATACTAATTTTAATGGGCGTTTTCACGATTTTAAATGTTATCCTTTTCAGCGGCCAAAATACCTCAAATTTTTCGGCTCTTTAAAATATGAAACGGAAATTTCAAATTCATGCAACATTAAGAAATGCTCAAGTTTGCGCGAAAAGATTGCCCAAAGAACACTACATCATTTTTTTCAACCGAAAAATGATTTCCTGGTCTCGAAAGTTTTTTGAGAATTTATAAGGTTTAAGGGTACCAAGCAAAATCATGTTACTTGTCACAATCGAGAAGTTATCAATTCTGTGAAATTTAACAGAAATTTGCCTTCGATTGTTGTAATAATCTGATGAAATTAAGAGGACAATTGTTTCTTAAAATATATTGAGCGAATTTCTAGATGCCGTAGATTTTGGTACTATTAAATAAATTTCGAAAAAGGGATCAATAAAAAAAGCATACGACACATAAGAAATATAAATAGCGAGCGACTCTTTTTTTTTCTTAATTTATTAATGGCATTCATTTAAGACTGTCATAAGATCCGTAAATCATCTTTTTGGGATATGCAAATTTCTTTGCTTTTTTCAAACAAAAAATGAGTAATAAATTCTATTTATAGAAAAAAACTAAAGCAAGTCCTACACGTTAGTTGATTATTTGATGTGAACTCCGTTTGCCTAATAGCCGTGTCGTTGATATCCTCGAACAACATTGTCGCCCTCAATGAAACCACTTGCACACAGCTTATAAAAATCCTAAACATATGTTTTTTTTCCTTCTTGCCGATCCTGCGAGCCAAAAGGTCTATGAGCGAAAAAAATTCGGGAGCAGAGGCTAGAGTATTATTCATCCGTCACCTTGACAACTTCTTTATCTTTATCCATCCGAAATCCTCATTTTTTTTATGTTGTCATCCGTGTTTAATTTTTTTTTCCAGATATATATTTATATATAAATATGTATATTTTTTCAGGATGGGAAACTCATCTTCCAGCTCGTCGAGCCGAATATCAAAGAAATCAGAGTCGATGGAAATTCGAAGCAATGCCAATCGAAAGGCTTCGGTTGCCAAAGTGAGTTTAACTGATTAGTGGAACTTTGTTTGATAAGGGTGTACGAGTCGAAGTCTACGTCAAAATTCAATTATTATTGTTCGATTAATTTTGGGCAACAATTTTATTTTACTTTATTCAATTTGATAAAGCGTAAACATTTTCTGGGGGTTTTCCTAAGTTTCCAATGTAAGTAATTTAAAGCTCCGAGAGATTAAAAATCAAGACAATTACAACTAGCCTTTACATTGGTCGAAACGGTGATAGTAACCAAACAACGAGAGAGATAGAGCCAAAGCTTATCTATAATTATCATGATTTCACTTTTTTTTCAGAATGATTTTTGTAAGAGCAAAAGTATGATGGACGTGAGTACAAAATCATCATCCCGTGTGTCATCACTGTCAACTACATCAGCGACACCACGACAGAAGAGTATTACTAGTATCAAAGAAAAAGATAATAAATCTAAAAATAATAAGGATTCGAAGTGAGTTTTATCCAAATCTTTTTCTAGCACATTTTCCTCCTCTTTAGATATGATATTTCGCGTCAAAAATCTATAAAAAAGGAAGCACCTCATCCTATTTCTCAACAAAGCCGTGATATCATTTCTCAATGTTTTGAAAACCCACATTCCGAATTTGCAAATAAGGTGGGTTATCTTATACTTTTTCGATCAAAATTATTTTTTCGCCAATATTTACAACGCATCATAGAACAACTACGTGATCGTTGTGCTTTTTCTGTTTCTTTTCGAGGTTGCTATTTTTCTTATTAGATCCCATCTTCTTCTTTTTTTTTATTTTTTTACTGATTTTACAATGAGAGAAAGAACTGGGAGATGACGGAAATACATCGTCTCATTCTTTGATGGCTCGAGAGAATCTATTGATTTTTACAGGTTGTTCAAAGAATATTCGAAAAACGGGATGATTATCAGAAGTTTATATTGAATGTTGGGAAGGATCGGTCGTTTTTGATTAACACTCGTCTGAAAATCTTGCTGGAGGATATTGTGGGACGGGTAAGGTTTTCAAAGAACAAAAAACAAGCAACATTTTGTTGTTTACTATCTTGGAATTTGAAAAAAAACTATTTTTTTTGAAATGCATGCGTGGATTAACAGGGCTCAATTTTGATATATGTGCTGCGGTTTTATTCAAACATTTTTTTTCCACGACGTCGAAATAATACTGAAGTTTCAAGTCTAGATTTTTTTTTGTGCTCATTTGAAACTCATTCGCAAGTCTATTAGAACCACAAAAACCAAAGGGATAGAAAATATCTGAATGAATTATTGCAGATTCATGACTCGGAGTTCATTGAACTCGTCTCACGGCAATACGGAGAAGAGCATGTGGAATTGAAACAGTTTGGATTCAAACCAGATTTTTGGGTTGCTGTTGCTGATGCAATGACGCTTGAAGGCGTTATTTTAGACATGGCAAATCATCAAGTTGGAAATATAAAAATTAGGGTTTATGAATTTTATAATTTTCCAGCCTGCTGATACAGTATCAGCTTGGTCATCATTGGTGACAATGATATTCTCATCAGTTAGAGATGGATATTATTCTGAACTTCGTAGGCATAGAATGAGCTCTCGTCGGACATTGAAGCATCAAAGTACTGTAGATTCAAAGGAGGAAGGCGAAGTAATATCTAACAATATTTCGAAGTTTGGAATAAATAATCATTTACAGCAGCCACCTCCAACAGAAAGAGAGTTATCTTCCCGGTTGTCAATGTCAACGATTGAAGATACAACCCAACCATCAAGCAGTAGGAACAGTTCGGGAAACTACAGTAAATCAGCACGGACAATGTCCTGTTATTCTACTGATTCATCATGTTCTAGGAGAAATGGTTCAGGTTTGTAAAATAAGTTTTGATTTTTGATTGATGAATAATGTATTTTTGTAGAAACATTCTCCCCATCAACGATGACAAGACGCCCCATTTTCGAATAAAATCAAACCATAAGTAACACGAATCAACAATCACATGGGTACTTGAAAAGATGAACCAAAAATCTTTAATTTTCTTATCACAAAAAAATTTAATTATTCATTAACTAATGTATGCAGAAGTTTTTTCAGCACATTTTAACAAATTTGACAGTTATTTTGAATTGATAAATATTATTTGGCAATTTTCAGCAAAATCATTTGCATCCAGTTGAGCAACAACGATCATTCTGTAACAAAAAAAAGAGTCGTGAGATTTTTACGAATTATTTTTAGAATAATGTCTTCGTTACGCATTTCGTTTCTCGCAGTACAAAAAATTGTGCGCGGTGAATTTCTGAGAATTTGTGTGAGAATGGGTGGGAAAATGTACAACTCAAAACACAGATTTTATTCACATTGACGCATACAGGTGCGCATTTGATGCAAAAAAAATCGTGAGAAAATATTCAAAAAATGTATGACTGAAATACATTAAAACCAAAACCTAGGTTTCACACACATATCTGTGTTGAGCAAGAGTGAACAAAAATAAAGTCTTGTGACACTTGTAGATAATTAATCGATGATATGGGACTGACATAGGATTAAAAATCTACAATCGCAGAATGAAACGAAAAAATTATACAAAACAACATGCACACTTTTTTGTTACTGTCAAATAAAACAATTTATAGTTATTTAACGGACTGATATACCCGTACGGCTTTTACGTCACTTTCTGAAAACGGAACGAAATTTTTGAATTCTGCTAGAAATTCGTTTTTGGTGGGATAACAAAGGAGGTAAGTGATAATATTTTGAAACTTCAGAAGTTCTTAAGAAACGGAACATAACTAATGGAACATTCTTTTAATTTAAAAAATTTTGATTTTGATCATTTGTGACAGTAAAATCTTAAAACTTCAAACACACAGAAAGTAATCAGAATGCTATGAAATGTGGAACGAAACGAAATTAGAAGCGTGGTTTGATGATCCCAAAAATATATTTGGTTCATGACTTAAAACTTGTTGGAATTACGTTAAAATTTAAAGTTATAGCTTCAGAAGTGTATTCAAAAAATATAAAGTTTCATATTTTTCAGGAAAATTTTTTTTGAAAACATTATCTTCTTTGATATTAACTACAGTTTTTATCATCTTCTTACAAGTTGCATTTATAGTTATGAAATACATTCTCAACCTTGAAAATTATTCCCATATTCCATATAAAAACTCTCATTCATTTTTCAACATTACTTTTTATCTGCTAAACAGGTATTTGAAATTGATAGTAAGATTTATTCATTGCCATAATCCTCATTTCAAATGAAAAGAGATAATAATATATCTCCAAAGAAGATAATAGGTACCTACTTGCATAACAACTATTCATGAAAAATAATCTATCAAGTGTTATGAGTTTGCTATGGTGATGATTATGATTATGGCTTATTGAAGTTTCTTTCGAGTAACTCAAGCTTGTTGGCCATCTTTATCGATTTTCATGTTTTCAGTCGTCTGTCTTCTGACTCGTCCTATTTGTTTTAGAAATTTTTAAATGTTTGAATTATTATTATTACTACTATTTTTGTTTCTTAACATCTTCGTGGGCAATATTTATTGTATTCGATTAGTTTTATCTGATGATTATCCAATGGCTTATAATGTTTGTTTATCGGCGATAAACGATGCAAGGGCTAATGCTGTGTGTACAACGAAAAATATCGAGTTAGAATTAACTTAAAATTGTGCAGAATTTTGAATCAAAACTGATTTTAGCATAATTACACGCCAGGGCTGTGATAAAGAAGACACCGTCAGAGGTGCTGCTTATGCTCTGGATTCTATGACAGCACTAACCGGAGAATCGGTACTTTAAAAATAATGTGCTTTTTTCTAAATATAGAATATCTAGGATTATGTTTTTGTCGGACCTCCATGTGCAACTGATCTCGGAACAATTGCAGAATTTGCTCAAATTTGGAAAACACCTGTTATTGGCTATAGCCCAAATCTTCATGAACAAAGATATATTGTAATACATATTAAAAGCGATTTGATTTTCCATCAATTTTATAGAATCAAAATTCATTCATAAACGTTATTGGAACGTCGGTGGCAGGATTAACAGAAAGTCTGGCGATTGTTTTAAATGAATTGGGAGAAAAACAAGTATTGCAAATTAGCAATAACAAAAATAAAATAACTAGAAATTCAGATCACTCTCGTTGGATCAATAGGACAAAATCCAACAACATCTTCTTTGGTCGAAGATGTTTCTCAATATAATGAAATTGCTCAAAAATTTGAAATTGTAACATTTTTGGAAATCGATGAAACAGATGCGCAGTGGGATGATGTTGGAACTGCTATCAAAGAGTCCGTAAGAAGTGAATTGATTTGTTTTTCTGTTTAAAATATCAAACCTTGAATAATTTTAGCGGTTGTGATTTGTACGGATTTCATAGAAATTTACGACGCGCTACGCAGTATTGATATTCGTCATCTTAGCAGTTTAAGATTCATTATCATCTTAATAAATGCATTTCCACCTGAACAGTATTTAGATCATGCAAATATATTGAATTTGATTTATGGATCAAGTGCATTATTGGTATTTTTAGTGAGTACTCCAGTAGAAAATTTTTTTTAACAGATTGCACCAACCTCTACTGAATTTCAAGAAAATTTGAACAAAATAACAGTAATGCTGCCATCAGCATCATATGAAGACTACACAACTATATTAGCTATTTATAATGCTTGTTATTCATATTGTTTTGGAACTCAATACGGAGCTGAAACTTCTGTTAATGACTATCGAAGTGTCATGAATGGAAAAACTGTCAATAGTATGTTTTTTATTAAGATTTGTAAAGCTTAAAATATCACTTTTTAGACAAATTTGGATCGCTTTCATTCGGTCCATCTGGCTCAATACTTTCTGACTACACAGTTTATTCTGTAGAACCAACACGTTTGTATTTATGTTATGATTTTTAATTATAATTGTTTCATTCAGAAATGGTTTTTGAAGTTATTATGACTATCAAAGCTTCAATGAAGTCTTGTGACAATTTGAATTGTTTCTCTCTTGTGAGTTTAATTGGGAGTTAATATTGTCAAAAAAACTTGTTCGCATTTCTTCTAGGCACCAACTAAAATTGATGATCAACTTTGGTTGTTGAAAGATTTGGAAAAACCTGATGATTGCGCTTTGACAGACAGTTGCTCTAATAATACATGTAAGTTTTTAAATCAAATTGCATAGTGTTATTGTCAACTCAAATATTTTTGATCATGTAAGTTGGTTTTGACCTACCCAGAAAAACTAAGTCTCTCAAACAGTCGTGCTTTTTTTTAATCGAGCGGTTGCGCTGCGGACTTTTAGTAGAAAAGGGATGATCCAAAATGTTCAACTTGACAATATTAAATCAATAATTAATTTTTCAACAAGACTCTTCTAAATTAATCTGTTCAGCTTATATTATCTTCGGAGTCATCATTATTATTTTTCTCATTGCGGCTGGTATCGTATACGTGATACAAAGGAGGTAAGGATTAAGAGAATGTATAAAAAAATCCTAAAAATTGAATATGAAGACGGATTAACATTTTCAAACTAACATGGAAAGTGCAGAAAGAAAGTCTGAAGATTATTGTCAACAAAAATGCCGACCAGAAAATGCAACGCGAGCTGGAAAACCGAAAAGCGGCTTCTGATGGGAAAACAGCAACAGAGGGGATCTCATCAAGAAAACGTGTTTTTGGTTCATATGCGATTGTGGGCACGTCAAGAGCGGAATTTCTTGCGTTCAAGCAATTGAAGAAAATCAAATGGACTGAGTATACAAACTTGGGCAAAAATAACAATAAATTTATTCATTTTCAGAGAACAACTCAAATATTTGTACAATTTGAAACAGATTCAGAATGATAATTTGGCAAAATTTATTGGAATTAACTATAATGATTCTGAAAACTTTTATATATTACAGTCATTGATTGATAGATCGACTCTTGAAGTAATAATAATTTAACAAACAATTTATAATCAATCATTTATTTAAGGATTTCTGCCTTGACAATGATTTCAATATGGATAGTACTTTCAAATCTGCGTTTATGAGAGATATTTTGAAGGTAGTTTCTATATTGCAAATTTTTTCTTCAATCGAAAAAATGTAGGGTGTTCAATATCTTCATAAATCATCCATTGGTTATCATGGATATTTGAACTCAGCAACATGCTTAATTGATGCGAATTGGGTGTTAAAACTTGCATATTTTGGCATTGGAAACGTTGTTTCAGATTTTTTCGATCAGGAAATTTTGAGAAATGTCGAACATGCTCCACCAATAAGTTTGTTTTTGTTTATTGATTGCTAATAAATTTCGATTTGTTTTCAGTATCATATGGTCAGTTTGCTTGGTTCGCTCCCGAGCACTTGAAAGCAGTTGATCCAAAAGGAAAGAGTCCACCAAGAATGGTTCGCGGTAGCCCAGAGGGAGATATGTACGGAATTGGCTTGATTTTCTACGAAATGATGTTCAGGCAAGATCCGTTCACTCCAAATCTATCATCTATAGAGAGACCAAGTCCTGGTTAGTTTTCTCACTTGTTGCAAAAAGAAAATGAAAGACCTGCAGCATTAATCAATGATATCATCGAACATGGCCTGCTACCACCGGTTCACAGTATTGGAGATGAGGATCAATTAGTTAAGATGTGTCAAGCTTGTTGGGACCGAGACCCTTCAAAGCGGCCAACACTAAAAAGATTTTTAGAATGTATTTCAACAACATACCCAACATCGTGAATACTTCACCTTGTTTAGTGTAAAGTATTGAACATTTTCAGAAAAGGAAATCTTGTTGACCAGATGATGAAAATGAATGAAGCATATGCAGAAGGTTTAGAAACTGTCGTGGCAGAAAGAAGTGCATTAATTGCTCAAGCTGAAATGCAAACTATGGCTTTGCTTAATGAAATGCTTCCAGCGTATTTTCTAAATTTAGAAAGTGGTTTATTTAAATTATTCAGGTCAATTGCACAAGATCTCAAAAATGGTAGACATATTCCACCAATGAGTTTTGAATCAGCAACAGTGATGTTTGTACAAATCTGCGATTTCACTTATTTAATGACTCAAAGTAAGGCAGATGAGGTAACTAAAGACATTTTTAAAATGTATGACAAACATACCATTTTCTAAAGATCATTTCGTTCTTGAACAATGTATTTGACCAATTCGACAATGTCATCAAACGTCACGACGCTTACAAAGTGAGAATCTTGTTTCGATGGTCAAAATGACGTGTTTTATTAAGGTTGAAACGACTGGTGAAACGTACATGGTTGCTTCCGGGGTGCCGACCAAAAATGAAGGGAGGCATACTTTCGAAATTGCGGAAATAAGTTTAGAAATCAGAGAAGTTTCATATACTTATGTTCACCCAACTAAACCAGAATACAAGGTAAATTGTTGGATTTGTGAACATAGCTACAAAAATAATCACAGCTTCGCTTAAAAATTGGTTTCCATGCTGGACCTATTGCTGCCGGAGTTATTGGAATACGTTCTCCACGATATTGTCTATTTGGAGACACTGTCAATTTTGCATCCAGAATGCAGTCTAATTGTCCACCTAATCAAATTCAAACTAGTGAACAGACGGCTAAGATCCTTCTCGCATTACATGAATATAAATTGGTGAAGCGTGGAATTGTGCACGTTAAAGGAAAAGGTTAGTAATGAATTCAAAAATGTTTTAATTGCTATATTTCAGGAGAGGTTAATTGTTACTGGCTAAACGAACATCTTCATGAGGACGACGTGGATCCTCTGACTTCTAGACCAGTAACAACTGCCGGAATCTGATTCTTTTGGCTCTGATGAAAAGTAATGAAAAAACAGTTGCTTTTCTTATTTTCCAATCCTAGATTTTCAATTTCTTCTAAATGTGTTTGCTTCATTTCTTATCACAATCAAATTAACGTAATCAAAAGGTTCCCAAAACATTTGATTGGATTTCAATAATTAAATTAAAATGTCTCTTTATTAATTTTCTGATACAGCATTTTTACAACAAGCAATTAAAGTTATTACACGAATTTTGTTTTTTGGTACGTCTACATGTATGTATGGGTACAGGAGATTAAATTATATTGACACGAAAATTTAAGCGTTTAGGGTTGTTGATGATCGGATTGTTCGTCCGCATCTATCTTGGCACTGACGATGGTTGGAAGGGATGATATTGCGAAGAACGTTGAGTTGTCCAAGTGAAACTTCAACAGGTTCAGTAAAAAGTGTCCAGATTACGCACTCATTGAATGGTGGAGTCGTAAGCGATCCCAAATAAGTCACGAAATCGCGCTTATCAACTGGCGGAAGTAGTTGTTCGAGGTAGAAATCCTTTGGCATTGCGAGAGGGATGTTTGATCCTGTTGCTTTTCGTACAGTATCAATAAGTCCATAATAATTGTCATTGTACTTTCCTTCCTACAAGTTATTCTTGAGTTTGTCACGATTGGTTTTTTATTGCTTTTTTACCTTCAAGAACACACCAACTACTGATAATCCATCATCTTTCTCACATGCTTCGTTAAAAGACGCGTAGGCGGTGTTCCAAAAAACAAAGTGAACTTCACCGCTAAATTGTTTTCCATTCAACAAGTGTTCTGAACCTTCTTTGCTGTCACATCCCCAGTGAGCGTGGAATTGAGCAAGCTTGAATTTTGAATCCAAATGATTTGAAGTCAAGACTGAAAATGTGACATTTTTGAAGTATGCAAACTTTCAAATTTCTTACAAGTTTTGCAATTTCTTTTAACATTCACAACAAAGCCATTTTCGTTAACAAGAACATCACAACAGTCACCATTATTGTAGTCGATGTTCAATGCGTCGACCTAAAATAATCGAGGACTATAAACAAACTCAACAATTGTGTACCTGACAGGTTTCGGCGTCACAGCATACAGCTTGCGGAACAATGTCAATCGGACTTTGTCTAACATTCGCTGAAAAAAATTGATTATGATGCATGAAACAACCTCTCTTTTTTCGGCACTCACAAATCTTTTTACTCTTCGTATTTTCCCGCTTTTTCCTAAACGCAACAACTTTGTTTATGGGCACGCATTCTCTCCGAGCAATTCTGTCAGATCTCCGCAGAGTTAGCGGCATTTCAACCTATCAAACTCAGAAAAAAACATGAAATAGAGACAACAATAGGAAAAACTTTCATCCGCAGGTATTTTGAAAAAAAAACGCACGAGTTTGCTCTCAATTTGCTATCCGTTTTTCTTTTCGCTTTTTCTCGACACACTCTTTTTAGTCTCTCGCTGAATATGCAGGTTTCGGATATCTTGTTAGATGAGGAAAACGCATCAGCTTTTTTTCACTTACCCATTGGTGATTTTTGAAAAGATTTTGTTTTGTAGAAGGTTGGCTCTTCTGAAAAAATGAAATATTGGAGAAAAATTTGCGCACAAACTCAAATAATGCTATCATAGTTATATAAAATAAAGCGTAAAAACAAAAAATGTATATTACAATTTTCATGTATTTAATATTGGAGCTACTTTTTAACATCAGGAGATAATTCGAATTACACTAAATTAAAAATATGATGAAACAAGACTGCAATTTTTCAAAAAAAAATGATTCTATAAAAATACATGATACTGCAAGTCGAAAGATGGTTGTTTGAACTGATTATCAATATGAAAGAACAAACATTTTTCGAGAAAAGAAATAAAAACAATATTTAGACAGTTGATTGATGAAATATCAAGCAATAAAAACGCTGATCTTTGGAATAAATGGACACAAGGAAACCGTATCAATCGACGATATCACCATCGCATAGTGACAGCATTCAGACCGCTTCTATTTATACTATACAGTCATTCTTTATTTAAAAAGGGCGGGACTTTCTGACAAAGATCACAGCCTGAAAAATACAATAACCAAGAGGCATAAACCCCCTTTTTTAATATGTTCAGGAGTTTTATTGTGATTTCCATAATTCAAAATACTGGATTATTTGTACAAGAGTCTCTCTTTTTCATAGATCATAACGGAACAAGATGAAATAAATATCAAACAAGATACAATGTTGACGGCGAAGAAATTTTATAATATGTTTTCAAATAAGTTGTCATTCATTTTTGGAAAACTAAGGGTACTGATGGTTTAAACTTTTGAACTTTTGAATGAAACCGTTTATACCATCGATCACGATGGTCTGTGAGATTGAACGGAATGAAAGATTGGGAGAAAAACTGGAATGATTGGGTAAAAGAAAAGAAGAGATTGATCACCATCCAAAATTTGTTGTTGCACACTATTTTTTTGGAGGTCATTAAGAAAACGTCTGTTGTTTGGTATGAAATTTCTTCCAGAAAGCAAACTGATATTTTTTCTTAAAGACGTCTTGATTTTTGATTTTGATTGGTAAAAAACATAATAAATAGCTAACCATATCTCCCAACTTCTGCTGAATCAGGTAACACATAAAATATTAAAAGACGAAAAAAAACTGTCTTATCAATTTAGAGAAAGTCGTTGTTTAGTTTTTGAATGCGTTTTGACCGCAAGTTCGATCACGTGCGCAATTATTTGATTATTTTTCTTATTCCCTTTTTCATACTACTGATTTTGCTGATCTTAATCAAGTTTGCTAAGACTCAAAGAACAACCAAGAATAAGAATTCATTCATTTTCGCAACGTAGTGATTATTCATCAGTGAACGGGGAATTTCACTACACTTACTTCAGCAAATAAGAAAAAAGAACGACACTGATTTGTTTGGACAAAATGACGTAGTGAAAATGATTCCGAAAAGATGTTTGATATTAAATTTGACTGCGTGATCAATGAAAAATGAACACTGTTTGAGAATACAATGTTTGTTGCTGAAATTATGTTAGAAGGACGAAATGGGATATTTATATTCTATGCAGGTGATAAAACTCTGCATTCTGAAATTAATAACAGTGTATTTTGGAAAGTTTTCGGGAAAGGACAGCTGAAAAAGTTTAAAAATTTAATAACTCGTGCGTCACTAACCAGGGGGTATACTTTTTAAATTAATGACAATTTGAGAAAAGGTTATACTAAAAATAAAATTTCATGATTGAAATATTAATTTTCTAGAATAATATAACAAGCTTTTACAAAAAAAACCTGATTACTTCGTACCGTAAATTCTTTTTCTAATGAACTTGGGTTTACTAGCTTGTTGAATTAGTCTTAAACATATTATTGTACTTTTATAGTTTTTTTAAACTCAAAAGCAAACAGCTTTTTGAAAAACAAATCTTACAATTTTTAAAGATCTAAAACTAGACACACTGTGTCGCATTTTAATATGGCAGACACCAATGAAACAATCCAATTTTCTAGGTAAAATTAGATTGTTTCGTTGCTCCCAATAAACCAGAATATATGTACCTACAAAACCAGTTCAAAATAACTTTTAAAAAACATCCATTTTGAATTAGTTTTTTCGCATAGAAACCATCATATTTTTCGATAAAATTGAAGTTGGGCAAAAAAATAGTTCAAACAAAATTTTCAGTTTTAAATACATTTTGGTTTTCCGATGAACTTTAAACTACACTAGTTTGTGGATTGACATACCGACCAGCACAATTTTTTCAATGAAAATATATAATTTTGAAGAAATAAAACGAATACAAAGTTGATACATGCAGAAAAAGAAGCCTCATGACGTAAAACTATTCCAATTCCAGTGGGAATAATCAAAAAATACAAAATGATATTAAAGGAAACAAAAAGTGCCTTGGTTGAACTCTCGCATACCCCATTTATATATACTTTATTCTCTCAAATCTTTGATTGAGTGACGCAAATTGAAACAAAGACCATGATTCTGAAAAAAAGAACCTTATTAATAAAAAAACCATTTCGGTTTTTATAAAGAGTAACCAAGACTAATCCAGAAACAAACAAACGAACGAAATTCCGCGAAGAACTTATTTTAGATTGACTTGTGGTTTTATTGAATTTGAAAAAAAAAGTGTCAATCGCAAAGAAAATTTGATTGAATCATGTTCTCTATTCAAAATTTCATCGTCGTTAGGAGCAATGTTGAAAACTCGATTTTTTGAAAAGAATTAGTAACGTTTTCTTTAATCATAGGTTTCATTTTAGAAGAAAGTTGATATCATCGCACTTTTGAATATTAGAGGTGAATAAAAGATAGAATTAAGAATTTATGAGCGTTTTTTGAGTTGTTGTTTTGAAAATTTTAAAGGGCAGCGTTGTCTCGATCATTTGCTACCAACGTGATTTAGAAGTTTAGATTCAAAGTTCATCTCACGTTTCTGTCAAAAATATGTATATTTAATTGTTTTTATCGGCCAAAATGAACGCACCAACACATACCAACGAGGAAAACATTAATTAAGGACGATTCACGTCACACGTCATCGTTCTGAGAAACTTTTCAGAAGAATTGTTATGGCTATAAAATGCTCTATTCGTGAGAAGTTTATGTTCCTTTAAAATGTGCCATTAACTCTGACACTTTATTTCCTCTGTCTTATGTTCATGATTGCCTCCGCTCTGGGAGATTTTCTAATTCAAATGTCAACTGAATAGCACTAATCTTACACAAAATTCTGCAATTTTCGAGCAAGGGAAAAGTCAAGTAGGAATTGAATGAAAGACTTGATGTTTCCTTGTACACAAATATAATTTGGTATAATAGTGATTCCTGGTCTCAAAAGTCAGACCTGGTCTCAGTTTAATCATGTGGTTATGACCATTTTTTTTGAAATAATTGAAATTGTGTAATTGACACGGGAACAAGATAACAGTATTCCTTGATAATATTCTGGAAACAAGAAAATAATCAGAAAGCAAACACGTCTAGAAACCAAGTTTCGATATGATTGTGACCGAAGTTATATTCCAGATCTTCAATAAACTAGTTTACCTATTTCAAAAAATTCATTTTCTCATATTTTCTTTTTGCTATGCGAATAAAAACATCAAAATTTTGAGATTCTAATGACTCCGTAAAGAAAAAATAATGTCACTTTTTGTTTGTGGCACACGTGCTGATAGTGAATAAATAATTAGTTTTCAGTAGACAGCACGCATATTTTACATTTTTCTGATGTTATTATCTTACTTTTTTAAGGCAAAAGGGTTTTGAAAGGGGAGGGAGCAATATCTTAAACATGATTTATTAAAAATGCTTTTAAGCATGATGTTTTTGAATGTATTTAAAATTCAGAATTCGAATGCATACATTGCTCAGTAAACAAGAATTTTGATCACTAATCATTTATTCCCAAAAAAAGAAAAATTAGAAAGAAAACCATCACAATCGAGAGAAACATTTAAAAAAGAGATATGCTCAATCAATAAAGAGAACATTATACTGTTAAACTATTCAGTAGTGTGGAGCATCGAATCCGTAGTATGGTTCGCTGTGGTATTGTCCATTGCTTCCGTGTCTTCCAGCAGATCCGTGTCTTTCATATCCGTATCCGTATTTTGGCTTGGAGTGGTAGTAGGATGGTTGGTAGCTCTCGTTTTCACGTCCGTTTCCGTAGTTGTCGTGTCCTTTGCTGTAGTATCCATCGGAATGGTCTCCGTATTTGCCCTCGTTGTCATCGTAGTTGGATTTGTGTCCAGCGTCTTCGTTTCCGTAGTCAGAGTGGGAAGCTCCGTGCTTTTCTTGGGCTTTGTCTGAAATTGAGATGTTTTCGGAATGTTTTATTTATAAAAGATGATTCTTACCGTATCCTTCGTATCCATCGGCGTGGTATCCTCCGTTGTCATTGTGTTTTTGTCCAGCGGCGTGCTCATCTCCGGCATATTTGTTGGCGTGTTTCTCATCAGTGTGGTATTGTTCCATGTGGTATTGTGGTTGAACGTATCTGTAGTCGAAGAATCCGAAAGTCTTGGTCTTCACATCTGGAAAACAATTGACAGTGAGTAAATGTGATTTGAGAAATATAGAATAATACCTTTGTTGTAGTTGGAGGCATCATCGGTGTATTTGTTGCCAGATCCAGCTTGGTGAGCTTCTTTGTTGTGTTTGTTGGCTGCAGCATCCTTGGAAGCGGCGTCGTGATCAACAGCTTTTCCATCGTGTGAGTATCTAGAATATATTGAATTATCTTATGATTAGTAAATTAATCAAATTGTACCCCTTGTCTCTCACATCGTGTCCAGAGTGCTCAGCCTTATTGTGGAAGTTCTTAGCATGAGCAGCTTCATCCCCGTAGCCGTACTTGCCAGAACCATTTTCATGGCTGAAAAATATTTAACGAGATATTAAGAACTACTGAAAAGTTAATAGAAAATCACCTTGAATGGCTAATTGGGCTAGCAATGATAGCCACAACGAGAAGAGAAGAGCAGACGATTTGAGTAGTAGTGAACATTGTTGTTCTGATGCTGAATGTCGCTACACTTCGCGCTTTTATACTATTCTTCGAGGTCGTATCCACGATGATTTGTACTATTATTATTTCAGTTTTTTCGACCCATATCCTTTGTTTTTTTGTATTTTTCTCATTTCTTTTCTTCACAATAGTGTCCGGTTTGTGTGCGTCGCTGGTATGTTAACTGCATAGTATTCATCCATTCTCCTTCAAAAGTTTTTTTCGTCTTCGATTATTGTTGTCGTGGTTGTCGTATGTATGTTCGCTTGTGTGATTTGCATAATATATCTTTTTTTGACTTTTTGAGAGGATTCGAAATCTCAATGTCAACTAGTACTTTATTATTACAATAATTATACACCGCAAGAATTGGATTCTAATTCCAAGAACTATAGTAGTTTGCTTGTCCTAATGGTTTGCTAGGAACCGTGATATTCAATGGTTCGGAATAATCATACAACGATGGAGATTCTAAAATAATGAATATTGTTCCTACATTCAGAACTGAAAAAATTATTAAAAATAATCTATCGAGCACCATTGCAACAAACGTCCAGTCGTCGGATATCTATAAAAAGGTATTTTAAGAATATTTAGTTTAAAAACAGAATGAACCTCTCCTTCAACTTCGTTGTGTCGAAAATGCTCCGCAATAAACCTTACTTGGTTTAATAAATTAACGAAAACAACATCTTCTATCGTTTTACTTTTCTGTTTTTTAGTTTTTCTGAAAGCAACGGTTGGAGCGGTGTTATTTTGCAAAGCAAGATACGGTTTCAAATGCTGAAATGAAATACCTAATTCAAAAAACGTATCATACTAATTTAATTACCGCTTCCATATTATTATCACTCGTTTTCGGCCTTATATTAAATGTATTGTTCAAAACAGCTTGAGAACTAGGCTTATCTCGTAAATTCACGCATTCGCTCAGTTTTTTCGTCTGATTTCTATACTCATTTGCAACCTAGAAGAAAACTTTGAGTTGAAAAAGGTTTTTGGCTTCAAACCTTTGCAGCAGCCGCGTAATTGCTTCCAACCAAACTTGCTGGGTCTACCAATGATGGTGGCGCCTTGGTTGTTTCGTTCTTCTCTGGTCGTTTCATCATCAAAATTTTTGGCAAAAATTTGAGGAACAATGCTCTAATCCATGGGGACATTTTATGAGCGGAGCCGGAACGAAAACGGAAGTTTACGGTGATAACGGAAACAACCGTTGATAGAGCAACTAATATCATTGTCGTGATGAGATATCGACCAAACATTGGTATGACTAAACTCGTCGGAGGCATCAGATCAATTAATACCTGAAATTATAGAACGGATTGAACATTGTTTGAAATTAAATCTGTTTAAACTCACCAAGAAAAACACAGTCAATGTAACCAAAATAGAAATAGAAAAAGTGATTTTGTGATCCGAAAGGTAGAAGACAAATGTTGTCAAAATTGAAATCAGGAAGCAAGGCACAATAAGATTACACGTGAAAAACAAGGTTTTGCGCCTGAATCAATGACATTATACAACTATTTTTGCTCAAACACAACCTTAGCCCAAAATAATAAGTGATATCAACATATTTTTCTGGTCCGCAACACGAAGCATATAAAACAGAATGACGTTCAGACGTCAGCGATAATAAATCCCATTCTGCTGACCTATAGAAGAAGCTCAGGTCCATCCCTTGCTGCATGAATTCTACATCATTTCCTTCTTTAGTAACAGTTACGACTTCTTCTGAATTTTAATTGATGAGTCTTGTTTCTAAATATATTCAATGAACCTTTTGGTAGCTGTTTCAAATCAACATATCGACCAGTGTATGTCCATGTTCCGAACTTCATTTCACATTTTTGTGAATCATAAGGAAACCAGGTAACATCAATCTGAAAAATTAATGAAACTTTTCTGAATAGGCAGTAAACTACAAACCGGACAAAATGATTTATAAATTGCTGGAGGTTGCCAATAGACATTTCCTTCAAAGGTGACTAAGGCATCCGTCAGAATCGTTATGTCAGGATCACCAGCAGCGCTAAAAATGAGAAAGTTGGATTTTACGATTAGAACATTGTAAGACTCTAATACTTTCAGGATTTGCCAGTTCCTACATTTCTGCTATATGAGTTTTTTCTTATATTTATGTGCGAGCAACAAGGCAGTTACAAAAATTTAGAGAAAAAAACTGGACAAACGAAAATTTAGCTTTTGTGTTAATTTTTGTTGTTTCAGACTCAGGCTATGGAATTTAGAAAAAGAAGAATACGTACTTATTATACAAAACCAAATCCGGAGTCCATATAAAATCACTTGGAATGTGAAGTGTTTTGAGTCCACCATACTTTTCAGGTGTCCATGTTAATTTAGCATCATTCCATTTCTGAAACAAAAAACTGGCTAAAAACAAAAAATTTGCATCTCATTACCATTTCAAGCCACAAATTTGTGGTCAGCACCTGATTCTTTTCATCAACGTCAATAATTCTTATGAGTGAGGCTCCCACGTCTACTGTTAAAATATCGGAACTATTTTTCACTGGTCTCGGAACCTGAAAAAATCCCCTCTCGCAATTTTTCAATCCCGTATTTGTTCAACACCTCATAATAATTCGTATTGAAACAAAATATGTTTATTCAGCATACCTTATTATAATCAAATAATAAATCCTCATACAATTGGCTCTCTAAATCCTTTGCCGTCCGCTTTATAGTAACCGCATTAGTAAAGTCAACGAAACACGAAAAACAGCAGAGAGCAACAATTTGCAGGATTACTGTGGATTTTGAGTAATTCCGATTAGTCAACAATTTATGAGATTTCGCCATTCAGGGTGGCTAATAACAATAACACTCAAAATACGAGAGGAATAAAAGAAGACAACGAAAAAATGAATAGTAGGTGCCGAGGATTGACTGGTTAAGGAAGAAAAAAAAGAAGAAGAAGAAGAAGCACAGACTTTGGGCCATCAATGAGTAGAAAAAAGAAGGAAGAAGAAAAGGAAGAAGAAGACGAAGAAGGGTTCTCTATTTATGGATTTTGGGAATTACGAGTGAGCGACTGAATGGTTGAGAAGAACGACCAAAACGATGCATCTGCAGGAAGCCGCTTGGCTCCTCTTGTGCTTTTGAATGTGTAAGAGTTTGAGATGCACATGTGAAATGAAACCATGAATATGACACAACATTTTTTTTACTTCCTTTGCTGCATATAATCCCAAAAAAAAATCGTGAATAGGCATTAGGAAGACATTGATATAAGCAAACTAGTTAACCGATTGAAACAATGAATATATGTATATATATATATTTTTTTTTCAAATAATTTAAACAAATTGAAATGCATGTTAGCATCATAATTTAAATTCCAAAAAGCCTAATGAATGATTGTTGTGAATCATATTCACTTTTGAAAGAACACAAAAAAAATTCCGAAAACCAATTATATCAAAATGATGACATACTCCAAAAAGAGAGTAACTTCTGAACCTACCTCAAATTCCGGCGTATGGTTTTCTACAGAAGATCCTTGTTGTTTTCGTTTCAAAGATTCAAATGTCCAATTGAAGGAAAGATTCAAATGTCCAATTGAAGGAATTTGACTATTCAAGTTATGTTCACTGTAATTTGAATGCTTGATGACAAAACCCTTTTTAGATAGGAGCACAGTAATATTCAATTTAGTTATCCTGCGTTTCGGCTCGATGCCATCTTCAAGAAAAAGCACAACTGCCAAAAAAATGGATAGAGATAATAAGATAACACAAAAAAGAAAAAAGTTTGAAATATGTAGTGTAAATGATACCGTGACGCTCAAGTAGGTGAGAAATGACTCATTAGGTTGGGGTTGGTGTCAGCGTCTACTTTTCAATAGGTCATTGATATATGGAACGGATAAATTTTAAGAGTGTTATTTAATTGACGTTGGATTTTTTTAAGTTGAAGATGATCAAGATATCCATCCTTACTACCATCTCGATCTACATCGGCCTCCGGAGCAGTACGTTTTTCTGACTGACAACAACTCATCAGTATTGATGGTGTTTCAAACTGTTAACTTTTTTTTTCTAAATACACGAAAGTGATAATATTTTTATTATAAATCCTAAACATAAAAACAAATATTTAGAAAAAATGAGCAAACTCTTATAATTGTGAACTTTTGATGATTACAGGTAAGGCAGATCGTGATGTGGATAGGTTAATAATACAAATTTGGCAAAATATAAATAAAGACCCGTCTTTTCTTAACTCTGATTTTTTTTCTGAAGACAAACAAATTAAATATTAAAAAGAAAACAATTATTTGCAACATTATCATATGTAAATGAATGACTGGAACTGAAGTGAAAATATAATTGGCCATAAATGCTAAAAACGTTTGATAAATAATGTAGTAAAACTATGTAAAAAAAAATAGGGAATACTTTGTTTCTGTCACGTATAGTGCAGCGGAGATTGGCAGCTTGATCTACTTGCACCGCGAAACGAGCTCGACATACTTCCAACTTCCGAAATCGAGTCGTCGAAAAATGTGGATTCCATATCACTTATCGATGCAGAAGCTGTCATAGGATCATCTGTAAACAACAAATGTGCGATAATAAAAGTAGGCAAAACAACTCTACCGTTATCTGGAAACTCATCTCCCCAGTCAATTTCATTCGTTGTTTGTTGCTCATAAAATGCAAGTTTTTCCTTAACCTAAAAAAAACAAATTTTGTTTAACAATTGTAAGTTATCCAACTCACATTTTCCAAAGCTTCCGGAACTTCATTATACAATGTTGGAACTTCGACTTCAACAGCTCCAAAAAGTTTATAAATTTCTAAATTATGCGAAATAGGCTGAGTTGGTTTTTTCAAGTGCTTTCTTATCCCAGTGACACATGGCTTCACATTCCCGTTTAACAAATTCGCGAGATTTGGAGGCAATTCGTCTGCAGAGTCTTCATCAGTATCAATTGATTTTGTTGCTTGAATCGGTATCTTTGTCGTTTCTTGTTGTGCATTATTTTTCAAGCCTTCCAGATAATGTATCAACCTCCTACAATCTCGTTTCCCTTCATAAAATGGTTCAAGTTCTTCGTCTTCAATAAACGTTTCTATAATTCATTAAATTTTAAATTTTAAGTGTAAAAAATTAATTAAAACATACTTTTCCGTGTATTTGGGAATGTAGACGGCACTGTACTACCACCATGAGTTTGCTTTTTCTCCGAAACCCATGTCGTATATTCCGCTCTGTCAATTTCATAACTCTCGATCAACTTTCGCCGTTCCTCTTTCAATGTATTCAGAGCTTTGTGACAAGAATCAATTTCTAGTCGATTCATTCTCGTTTCTTTTTTATACTTCATGATTTCAGCATGTGCTATCGATATTTCATGGTAAATTTTCTGTAGCATAAAACGGTACTAAAAAAATTTAATTGGTATCTCACTCACATTTTTCTTCATTTTCAGCTCCTTCAACTCATTTTCCAATTGTTTCTTCTCTGCAATCATTTCTTCAAGTGCTCTGAAAATATTTTTGAAATCTTTAAAATTGTTTCAATTTAGATTTTATATTTACAGCAGTTTTGTCCTATTCCTCCGTAACGCATCCAGCTCATTTACCAATGCTTGTTCATCCCGTAGTGACAGCGTTTTTGTAGCGTATCTGTTCTCAGCAATTGCTAAATGTCGTTCCAAACTCTCTTTCTTCCGAAAACGGCAGTCTTTCTCAAGATCCAATTGTAATTTACGCTAAATAATAAATATTTCTTTCATAATAATATTTTAACTTTTTTTTCCCTTCATTCTTTTCCAAATGAAAATAAATTCTTATCAATCACTTCATTTTTATGAATCATCCATGAATAAGAAGTTTTGTTATTCGGGAACCAGATTTTATGATTTTGATTTGAACATTCCTTCAATATGTTATTAACGCTTTATCTCATTATAAAAATATGTCCAAGTTAGCATGTATACGAAAAGTGATTCCAAAACAATCGCCGCGTATCCATGTCATATGCGAACACTGATAATGATCAGCAGATAAATCAATAATAATCTATCTGACGGATACTTATGAAATGTTGCGATCTTTTGTTGGTTATCCGACACGAAAAAAAACTGCGCAATAACGGATTTGTGGATAACCAGTGATTCTACATGTCAAATAACAAAATCATGGTAACTTTCTGATAGTGTCAGTTATTGCAATCTCATGTGTGGAACACTATCAAAATTTAAAGATGGAAAGAAATGAGTCATAAATTTTTGTTCTTCGTACAAAGTATAAATTACAACGTTAACAATTTATCAGTCATGAGCAAACATTAGGTGTAAACTAAGCTCACAATTCGAAAAAAATATGTTTCAAAAACGGAATTTTAATGATTATGGGAATAGTGCACTCACTATCAAAAAAGATTGATTTTAGAGTTCAAAAATGAATCGAAAGAACAACTTTTGAAGCAACTAGAAAGCGTATTCACAACTAAAAAGCGTAAACTCTAATATTTAGTATTTATTCAGCTTGATGACCAATATTTTGCGGAAAAATCAAACCAAAATAAATTTAAAAAAAAAATAAATATTTCAATTGTTTTGAAAAATTTCAAAGAAATAAACACACCTTATTTTCTATTTTCAGCTTAATTTCGTCGCTTTCAGCAGCTAACTGTTTAATAGTCGATGTCTGAGATTTTCGACATCAGGCCTATTGGCTATGGCACAGTTGCACCAACGTGAAGCTAGGATCTTGATATTTTGCATGGAGGTTACATAGGCCCCCCTTAGAAAAAAAATACATAATTTATTTGGCCACGCCCCCTTTGACCTAGTGAAAAAAATCCGGGTGGTCCCTAAATCGAAATTTTTAGTTTTAAAGATAAAGTCAAAATCTCATCGGGAATGGATTACCCGCACATTTTTGAGTATTTTTTATGTTGACACCTAATTTCGAGCTTGTCGGCATCATGCCGAAAATTTGATTTTTCTCAAAAAGTGGTCCAAATTTTCCAGTTTTTCCCATTTTTCGATATGATGAAGTACTTGGCCCCGAATGGAAAAATGGAAATTTTTAATCCTTATGATGTTTATCATCAAATACCATGTTGATTTAGCGGAATTGCTGTAACCTTTTTGGGGTTTCAGGGCAAAATAGGCGAGATTTTTGCAAAATTCCAAAGGGTCCCCTATGGAAAAAGTTTGCAAAAAAATTTTAAATTTTAAAATTTCCTCATATTATCAGAGGGACTCTTACTAATAAATATTTAGTGTTTCCCAAAATATGAGCCATCTTGTGGACCTATGGACGATGTAGCAACAGCTCAAATACCTTCAGTCCCCGTACACAGAAAACTGTTGCATGTATTGGAAATCGCGATATTGAATGAAGGTTCTTTGAGCTGTTGCCACGCGGCCCATAGGTCCACACGATGGCTAATATTTTGGGAAAAAGTAGATATTTATTAGTAAGAGTCCCTCTGATAATATGGGGAGATTTTAAAATTTTCGATTTTTTATTCCATGGAGGGGACCCTTTGGAATTTGGCGAAAATCTCGCCTATTTTGCCCTGAAACCCCAAAAAGGTTACAGCAATTCCGCTAAATCAACATGGTATTTGATGATAAACATCATAAGGATTGAAAATTTCCATATTTCCCTTCGGGGCCAAGTACTTCATCATATCGAAAAATGGGAAAAACTGAAAAATTTGGACCATTTTTTCAGAAAAATAAAAATTTCGGCATGATGCCGACGAGCTGGAAATTAGGTGTCAACATGAAAAATACTCAAAAATGTTCGGGTAATCCATTCCCGATGAGATTTTGACTTTATCTTTAAAACTAAAAATTTCGATTTAGGGACCACCCGGATTTTTTAAGCTAGGTCAAAGGGGGCGTGGCCAACTAAATTATGTATTTTTTTTCTAAGGGGGGCCTAGGTACCCTCCATGCAAAATATCAAGATCCTAGCTTCACGTTGGTGCAACTGTGCCACAGTATGTTAGACTTTCTGAGACATCGACTCTTAAGCTGTTCATTAAGATTCGTCTTCATTGCAATCAGCTCAGTTTTCCGTGTGTTTGGTACAGTAAACGTCTTCCGAAGTCTGTGGATCTGAAATCAAATATCATATTAATTTTTAAAAAATTAATCAAATTCACATCGTTTTGGAACTTTTTCATCTCAGCATGCGTATTTGCAAGATCACTTTCAAATCGTTGTCTATCTGGTGGATAAGCTCCATTTTTTTCATTTTCTTCCTTTATATCTTCTAACTTATGGATTTCATGCATAACCTGAAAAAATGTTCCTGATATTAAATTTTTTATAGAAAAAATCTGAGACTAAGATTTGAAAAAATCGTGTTTTATCGACAACTTTGAATATTATCATCAAAATGACGTTGACCAACGACGAAAAAAAATCTCTAGAAAGTTTGCTTTATCGTGACTGCACATTTGCAAAGGGAGTCGTTTCGAGACCCTCTCAAGGATCCCCCTACCACCTACTCATTGACGGAAAAAGAGACGAAAAAGATTGAGAACCAATGAGTGTACGTGAGCGTATGAGTGTGCGTGTGTGTGTTAGGTTTGTATGTCGGGGGTTTGTGTGAGGGAGATTGCAATGCGCTCCGCTCGGTCGTCAACCAACACACTCGCAAAAGACCCTCATTGTGTCTGGTGGCCTCTTTGCAAGCGGTCATTTTCTTTAGCCTAACACATCAATAACTACAAAAATCCAAAAAAAATTGAAAAAATCTCCCCAAAACCCCCAAAATCATTATCCATATATTCAACAATATTCATTAATATTATTGGCTTGTACTCTTTTCCTTGTTCAACTTTCAACTTCAACTTCCGTGCTGTTTGATTGAAAAAAAAGTGAGTTCAATTATTTTTTCATTTCCTATTCGTTTTTTCTTTGCATTTTCACTTCTATTTCCTCGTTATCAAAGTTTAAAAATTTCCAAAAATTTCAAAGGCCAAAAAATTCGATTTTGTAATATTTCATCATCTTTCAATTTTTTGTGAAGTATGAATTATTTTGAAATAAAATTCGAGAAAGTTCAAAAATCAATAAATTGCCGCAACATTCCTCTCTGTCTGCCATTTAATACCATTATGGGTGCATGCATATGTAAGCGAAAAACGCTCGGGACAATGTATCCTGGATTGATTTCTTACTTTTCATTTCATTTCAATTTCTTCTGAACAAAACATCGATTGATCATGTCTATGAGATAGTTAATCCTCGTATTATGTGTTCCCGAAAAATAGATGCCAGAAATCGATAACGACAGTTTTAATGAATCACTTCGCTTGGTCGTTTTGACAATTTAGAAATGAATTTTAAATGAAGTGTTGGGAAATATCATTTGAGATTATTAAAAAGAAAAAAGCCCTGGAAAATATATACACAATTGATATTAATTTCAGTATTAAATAATCCCCTCTATTGAATGGTTTCTTCATTTCCATTTTTTTCTTTTCAAACAAAAAATATTCCTTGCAGCAAAAAGAAGATTTGGTTATTTTTTCTAAATGTAGAGAAAAAATTTCCTCTTCAAGTGTGTTTTTTAATCGATGTTCTTTGATAAATTACACGGAACTTCTTGCGAAAAAATTGATAGAGATTATCAAGATGTAATCAAATAATTATCGATTTTTAGGAAAATGGCTCAACCTGTTTCAACCCCGGCTCAACCGCAAGGAAATGGTCAAGGACCGGCCCCAGTTGGGATGGTGGTTCCAACCAACCCGGCTGCGACCACCTACTCGATGGCTTCGCTCTATGTTGGTGATCTCACCGCTGATGTTAGCGAAGCTCTTCTCTTTGAGAAGTTTAGGTATGTTTTCAATCGATTCTCCAACACTTTCTTCATAATATTATTTTAGCGCTATCGGTCCGGTGCTTTCAATCCGTGTTTGTCGCGACAACTCGAGTCGTCTCTCGCTTGGATACGCTTATGTCAACTTCCAACAACCCGCTGATGGTAATTATGAGATTAACAAAATATAATTTGTGTCGATTAGAGCGCATAGAAACTGTGTATAACGGACTATTATGCAACTTATTAAGCAGGTGTAACTTCTTTCTAGTGTTTGAGAGCGCAGCGTGTGTGTTAGATGATGTTGAGAAAGTGCGCATTTTTTATGGCCCGCTTTGCGGGGCAAGCAAGCGCCACGGCCAGGCAGCACTGCAAAAAAAAACAAAAGCTACGGAATGCGAATGCACAACATTCATATCACACGCTCTTTAGAATTTTATGTAGCGAAAGGAAAGGTGTTTTTTCTTAATACTATAAAGGGAATATGAGAGAAAACGGCTGATAAAATAAAAGTTTCACAAAAAGTTGGAATGAAATTAGATTTCCAGTGTGTGTGAACATTAATCATGGCAAACATTTAGAAGTAGATGAATCAGTAACAAATAAAACTGAAAATGTATGTTTTAGCGATTGATACGTGTGTTTTTTAGCGGAGCGTGCCCTCGACACCATGAACTATGAGATTCTCAGCGGAAAGCCGATGAGAATCATGTGGTCCCAACGTGATCCGTCTGCTCGTCGCATGGGAACCAACAACATCTTCATCAAAAATTTGGATCGTAACATTGACAACAAGTCGATTTACGACACTTTCTCGTTGTTTGGCAACATTTTGTCATGCAAAGTGGCCACCGATGATGGCGGAAAGAGCAAAGGCTATGGATTCGTCCATTTCGAAGAAGAATCGGCAGCTCTTTCTGCCATTAACAAAGTCAATGGAATGCTTTTGTCTGGAAAGAAAGTGTAAGCGGAATATTTAACAAATGAGTTTTTAAAAAATCATAAAACGTTTTTTTAGATATGTTGGAAAATTCAAGACTCGCGCTGAACGCCTGAAGGAAATTGGAGACATTTCCAAGAAATTCACCAATGTTTTCGTTAAAAACTTTGGACAACATCTCGATCACGACAAGTTTGTCGAGTTGTTCTCGAAATTCGGCACAATCACCAGTGCTACTTTGATGTATGACGAAGATGGAAAACCAAAAGGTTTTGGATTTGTTGCTTATGAGAAGCCGGAATACGCCGCCAAAGCTGTCGAAGAAATGCATGAGAAAGAATTGGAAGGAACTGATGCGAAATTGGCGGTTTGCCGTGCGCAGAAGAAATCTGAAAGATCATCTGAATTGAAGAAGAAATTCGATTCGCTTAAGGTGATAATGAACACTAATTACTTTTAAAAAACGTTATATTTTTCAGCAAGAACGTGCTCAACGTTATCAAGGAGTCAATCTTTATGTCAAGAACATTGATGAAAGCTGGAACGATGAAGATCTTCAAAATCATTTCAATGATTTCGGAACCATTACGTCTGCCAAGATAATGGCTGATGAGAATGGTCGTTCAAAAGGATTTGGCTTTGTCTGCTTTGAAAAACCTGAAGAAGCGACCAATGCGGTAACCGAGATGAATTCGAAAATGGTCGGATCGAAACCACTGTATGTTGCACTTGCGCAGCGCAAGGAAGATCGTCGTGCTCAATTGGCATCACAATACATGCAGAGATTGGCAACGATCAGAAATAATAGTGGCCCACAAGCAGCTGCGATCTATGCTGGACAACCTGGAATGTTTGTCAACAATCCAATGCCGGTAAGAAAGAATTAGTAAGAAAATGTCATACATTTTAATTTTTCAGGCACAAGGTCGTTATCCGCAACAATTGCCTGTTCGTGCGGCGCCACAAGTCTTCCAAGGATCGCAAGTTATGGTTCCATATCCATACCAAAACCAGCAAAGAGTTTCGTACCCACCAAACCGCCCATTGCGCAATGAACCAGTCAGACATGCTTATGGAGCATATGCTGGACAACGCATTGGAGGACCACCAGGTGGACGTATCGGACAAGGAATCCAACATCCAATGGCCCGTCAGGTAAACTCATAATTAGAGGGACAAAATATGGTAATTATTTTCTTTTCAGCAACAAAGAGGTGGAATGCAAAAACAATACTATGGAAATCCAAGACACCCAATGCAACATCAACATCAACAACCGCCACAACAACAGCAAACTCAATCTGGAATCGTTATCTCGGGTCAAGAACCGCTTACTTCCCACATGCTTGCTCAAGCAGCACCACAAGAGCAGAAGCAACTTCTTGGAGAGCGTATCTATGCTCTTATCGAGAAAACATATCCGGGACACAAAGATGCTGGAAAGATTACTGGAATGATGTTGGAGATTGATAATTCCGAGTTGATCATGATGTTGCAAGATACCGAGTTGTTCCGCAGCAAAGTCGATGAAGCTTCGACAGTTTTGGCGAAGGCGAACATTGAGAGTACAGCCCAATAAAATAATAATAATGAAACTGTATTAATCATTAACTAAATTTATTTTTTTACTCACCCTATCCACCATTTCTATATCTTTTGTCAGGTCTTTAGAAAACAAAACTTGCCGACCGAAAATTTCAAGTCGTTTTGCGAATGCTATCCAGACCAATGAGACCATTTTAACATATTTTATTGTCATAAATTTTGAAAAATGACAAGCTAATTGCATTGTATTATATATTCTGCATCTTTTTTTTCCTAGTGTTAGTCAAAAATACTGTCCTATTTTTTTAATTAATGTGCAACATTTTATGGAGTTTTACCGAACTGTTTAGTCTTTAATTGTAGTTCTTTCACCGTTTTGTATTTAAATTTCACATTTATTTTGCCTGAAATATTCATTTGAATCAATCTTATCAATAAAATTATAATATCCCCCTGTTAAATACGAGTTTATAGAGTTCAAATAATTTGTCGGAATTGAGAAATTTTAATGACAGTGATGTTGCGTGACGAGAATTTTTCACAATGGGTCCAAGCACCATAGCGCACGTTTTTTTGAAAACTGGTTGTTGAACATAGTGGTTCAATGAGAATACACTTTAAAAATAAAACCAAGATGAATTTATACATTTTTTGGGAAATTTCAGAAACCCACGAAAAAAAATTCATCGTTTCTCGGCATTGTCAAATTTAAAACGTTGTATCATCCATCTTCTTCTAAAAAACCGCAAAGCAACCGCTAGCAATTAAAAATAGCATGATTCATAGCATAAAATTATGTTGGTCATTAGATCTTGAAGATTTGATATTAAATAAAACATGCGCAAATGAAATTCGGAATCTTTAATTTTAAGAATTTTCTAAGAATAACGGGAGTTCACAACAAGAGTAATAAAATTTAGCGTAACGTTATTTTGGATACATTTTCACGGCGGACTGAGTTTGCGGCGCTAGCTTGTGGGCGGAGTCATGCTTGCAAAGAGCGCACACTTTCTATTTTTTTACGTGTGATTTGAAGAATTCTTCAATTAATTTATAAAAACGTTTATTTCAAAATTCTCTCAATTCTTCCTGTAGTAAATATCCGTGCAATAATTATCAATAGGCCACAATTAAGATTGTTTCAGTGTATTGTTTTGAAGAGGGTTTTAGCTCGGCTTCCACGCATTCGTGAACATTTCACAAACAGATTTTCATTGAGCACGAGGACGAGGACTTTGCGCAGTCATTTTTTAAAAATATATTTTTATTTCCATTCAAAAAGCCTTATGGCGTAATATTTTTGTTATAAATATCATAAAATAGATAATAGAATTTTAATGAATACATCAAAAAATTGAATTTTAATCAATACATCAAAATATTTGAACATTGTTAAATACATGACATGAAGCGGAATTGTGATCCATTTGTCAAAAATCTTAAAGTATCGTCTGTTCGACAAGAATTTCACTGTATCCGGACGGTGGTTCTTGTACAAAGTTTTTGAACGTGATATCCAAGATTGCCGAATCATCGACATAAAGCATTGGGTAGACCTATAAATACTTTTTGTTGTTAAATTAAATTTAAATAAGACTGAAGTTTACTTATTTTTAAAAATAACTTTAATGAATTAGTGGACTTTGTTTCGTTGGTACAAAAATTAATACTTGTTTAATAAAAGAGATTAGCTTTTTTTGAGATTAGCTCCTTGATATCTTTGAACTTTTTAAATTTTTAAGCCTAATGTTTCATCTTTCATTTATATTTTCACTTTTTAATATCTACATCACATGATACCTTCATCAATGAATTTATTCTACTCACCGGTCCTTTTATTCCCGTGATAACATTATCAAGTTGTGTTCCATTTACGAAAAATTTCAACTCAACGTGGTCGTATGCTATACCCTGAAATAGGAAATTTTTATTTTCATGTTTTTTAAAATGACAAATCGAAAAAAAAGGAAAACATAAAAGTAGAAAATCTAAATATTTTTCAACTTACAACAATATCTCCTTCCTCAATCGGTTTCGTTATTTTTGCAATAACTTCTGATTCCTTCACAATATCTCCATTATCTCTTATTCCCCAAAATTGTTCAGTGCATGGAACTTTCTCCAACGGTGATTGTTTATGTCCGAGACCAATTCCCCAGACGCCTGAAACAGAGCATGTCAAAAAATCGATAATTTAGAAAATGTAACCTGTTTGTTGTATTGTCACATGAAAATACGCCTTATTCTGTACAATTGGCACTGTTGCAATTGATGCTCCAACTCCACATATCCGCTCACCTTCTTTCAATATCACAACATTTTTTCCTATAATATTTTCTCGCTATAAAAAACCAAATTAAATAAATAAATCTCACCCATGCGTCCAACATCTAAACGAACAGTTGGGTGATAATTTGAGCTGTATTTTGCATAAGGCATGCCATCAAAACTAGGACCTTCAAAACAGTCAAAGCATGGAGTAAAGCATGGAAGCAGTGAACGAAGAGTATTCATGTCTGAAAATGAAACAATTTTGTTATAAAATAAATATTTAAAAGCGAAAAAAGTCATTAAAAATGCGTCCATAAAACTGAATGTGTGCAACAATGAACAATTTCAAAATATGACGTTTGCGCCAATATTAAAACTGAAGAGAGTATTGGTGGAAAATTAATGAGCCCCTTAAGAGAAAACATTTTGCATTAGAGCGCACATGCAATGGCACTGTGTACTGACGCACCAAAAGTCATCAAATATGGTATGCGATACATCTTTTGCGCAACAATTGTGTTCTCAAGGCCGCCTACCCTCAACGTCCTCAATTTTTCTTGACTCTTTGTTCATTTTCAAACGAAAAAAATGCTGTTTGCCATTTTTTCTTCAATAATTTTTCAAATATTTATTTTCTATAGGAGATGGAGGTGCAACGGCTAGGGAATATGATGGACAAAATGAGTTGCAGAAAAAAGGAACCTCCGAAACTCAGCGATTACATCTTTTGTCGCGTACGTTTTATATCGATTTTTTTTCTTCCTGATTATGTATATTTTATAGGCACTTGGGCAAGGAGCTTATGGTGTTGTTTATCATGTGCGAGGAAAGGATGACAAAAGAGATGTAATTTAAAATTCAAGGTTTTTGCGGAATATATAACTTTTGCAGTATGCTTTGAAACAAATTGAAATGCCTGCAAATCATGAAGGAATACCACAAACTGTATTACGTGAATTAGCTATAATGAAGACGCTTTCGAGAAAACATCATCCAAATCTAATGGGGTAAAAATATAAATTCCTAGCTCAATTTTTACTAATTATTAATTACGAGTTATTTTCAGTTTGAAAGCGGTGTTCCATAACATGTTGAAAGACAAACCATATGTCCAAGTAAATATGATCCTGGAGAAGTGTGATTGGGACCTTTACTCCTTCTTGCGGGATATTCCAAAGGGACTTCCAGAGTATCAATGCCAAAATATAGCCGTTCAATTATTGCGAGGTCTCGACTTCCTGCATTCACATAACATTGTTCATCGAGATCTCAAGCCGCAGAATATTTTATTAAACAGAGATCAAAGCGTGAAAATTGCTGACTTTGGTTTATCCCGTGCTTTTTCGAACACCAGTGCTTTCACAACTTTGGTATGCTTACTATTAGCGGAATTGTGTCTAGTTCAAATATAATTTAAGGTTGTTACGCTTTGGTACCGAAGCCCGGAAATCTTGCTCCAAACTTATTATGACAGCGCTACGGACATGTGGGCTGCTGGATGTATTATATACGAGGTTTTCAAGAGGGATTCTTTGTTGCAAGGACAAACTGAAGCTGAGCAGCTGAGGATTATATTCCAGTGAGTTTTATGAATAAAATGAAATAAGCAAAATATACAATTTCAGAAAAATTGGCACCCCTTCTGAAGTTGAATGGCCGGGTGATGCGATTGTACCAAGATCTGCCTTCCAAGATTATCCTCCGCTCCCTATCACATCGTAAACATTTTGAATTTTAACAAAAACCCCCAACTTATTTCAGATTCATCTCCGGAATGTCATGTAACGCAGCAGATTTGATTTTCAATTGCTTAAGATTCTGCCGTTTCAAACGATTGTCAGCTAGCCAAGCTTTGAGGCATCCGTGGCTGGCTCCACACCAACCCCGTCGCGTTTTGCGATCTCTTAACCACAATCAAAATTTCTTCCGTTAAACATCAGATTCTTGTTTATATTGCTCAAAATTCTCTAAATCAAATGATCTATTTCAAATTAAACGATCTTTTATGAATCAATTGACACTTATCAAAACTATTTTTTCTCGTAATCATTTTCATATTTTAACATTTTCAAATGCATTCCTTCTTTTATTTTAAATTTTTATGACCATATCTGATCTCTGGTAAGATTTAAATGCATGTATTAAATTCCTCACTTGTTTAAAGAATAAGTATTTTATATTGAAAGAAATTTTGTTTTTATCACCGCAAAAAAGGTTGAAAGAAAAGTTATGAGTTATTATTTAACAATGAAAAAAATAGAGAGAGATGCGTCAGTAGACTAATAGTACAAACAATATATCTTTGGTTTTGGTTTCGAATAGTATGCAATAAATTATGAATAAAGTTTTGAAATGTAGAAAGCTGATATTACCCGAGTATAAAATGTTCTAAAATAAATGATAATTATACAGATTTTTGTTAATTTTTCTTGGTGTTAGTGTTATTAAAAGGCCACGGCTTTTCATCAGTCATATCCATTTGAGAAACATAATCATTTGCTGTGTAGATTGTACCCAGTCGCTTGATCCGTTCATCTGCGAATAAAAAATTTGTTGCTTTTATTTATCGTATATTTATGCATTTAAAACTCTATTTTTCAAACAGTTTTTAATTACAGTATTATAGCCAATAATTTTCTCTATTAAATGAGCTATAACACTTAAAATTTGGTTCACGTCTTCAAAAGTTATGATGTTTTGAAAAAAATGCCTAATTTTTTGCGAGCTCGTTTAAAAGTACACTTTACATCGGAGGTCATATCTCAGAAATACATTAAAAGTGGCTCGTCAAATTTTGGTCAGTTACTATACCGTTCAAGACCTTTCATTTAATTTTTCCAACCTTCTGTTTCTTCCTTTCTTGACGTCTTTCTCCTGGCAGATCTCTGACTATGAGTAGTTGTTTCTGTATCTGATTCGGGTTCATTTTTTATTGCCGCATTTGTTTCAGTCTTATTGCCTTCCACACTACTTTCTGCTGGAATCTTCGGTTCTTCGAATAATGCTTGTCCACTGCGATAACGTCTGCCTAAAATCAAAAAAGTTCAGTTTTTGTTATTTACCTTCCAAAAATATGTTACCTGAAATAATAACATCTACTCCCGGACCGCTATCATAGTTTTTATCCGTTCGCTGGATTGGAACTTCATGAACTGGTTTCGTAATATTCCAATAATCTGGAATTTTGACAATTTTTTAAATTTTGTACCAGTATTTTCACTCACTATCTGCGCTTCTGCTCATAATATCGTTTATACTTGAAGTCGATGGAATTTGTATTCCAGAAGCATAAGTTGATCTTTTTTCAATAATTGTTTCTTTTTCTTCAACCGTTCTCTTTGACATCAACGTTTCCATGCTTCGATACGACGCCCCCGCTTTGGTATTCGAATCATCTTCAAAAAACAATTCCACACAATTTGAACAATAAAAAACGAGATTTTCTTACCTTCATTATTATATCGATTTTTATAGCCAATCGGTTCCGCGGCAATTTTTGCATTAACTATCGAAAACATCTGTTCCTCACATGGTGGCCTTGGAGGTACCGGCGAACATCGTAAATCAGGCGGCGGGGGAATCGACGAAGATGATGGTTTCAATATTCCGGAATACAAATGAGACGTATCGCCAATAGACACAGGACGACTTCGGCCAGGTACTGGAGAAGTTGGAGGTGGTGGGACATCCATCTCAATTATTGTTGATATATCCGCAAGTGGGGCTGGAAAAAATATGTTGTGAATACAAATTTAGTAATTTACGAAGATTTATTTATAGTTTTTTCTATAAAAATGTTTATTTTATTGTATTTTTAAATGTTTCAACATTTTCAATAAGCGACATACATACCTTGTAAAGGGGCTTCAACTCTTTGTGGTTCAGCGGACACAAAAGGGCTGTTATTGATCTGAAAGCTAAAAATTTCTACAAGTTTTAATAATAACACTAACAGTCTCGTAATCATTTCCAATTGTTGAGTAATAATGTTCTCTTCTTGGTCTGTCTAATTGCCCTTGTTGTCGCAATCTCTCCCGAACAATTTCAGCATTCTCTCTGAAAAGTTATATTACTCTTTAAAAAACATTAATTTCAATGTTACCTCATGGTTATATAACGGTAAGATGGTTCTCGACTAGAAATAGCAGATTGTTGATCAAAGGTTGTAGGCTGAGTGGGTCCGGTCATATGATTATAAGCTGGAATATCAGGCTCAAGCCTTGACGGTCCCGCAAGTTCTTCATTTGTGTAGTTAGGAACAGTCCTTCGTATCTTAAATGACAAAATATTGAATTTTTATAAAATTTTAAAAAAAGCACCTTAGAATATAATAAATCAAGCTCTCTTTCCGTCCGCTCAATTTTTTCTTTTTTCCTATCTTCTTTTCCTTTCGGCAGATCATCAAGCTTCACCTTAGCGTAACCTGGATCATAAGCACTGCTATTATCACCATCGCCTTCTGCAAATGTGGGATTTCTTCCGCGTTCCGATGTAATTGAGCTAAAAATATAACGAATTTTCAAAGTTTCGAAGAGAAACTTTTACCTGTATGGATCTTCACTTCCAGCTACATAAATTTGAGAAGCACTTTGGTACAGGGTTTCATCAGGTTTATTTCTTTTCTGCTGACGCCCGGAAAAAATCGGGTAATCGTATTTACGTTCTCGAGCTGTTGATGTAACGGGTGCGCCAACCTGAAAACGATTGGTGATTGTTTTTAAAAATCTTATTTCATTTAATGAATTACCTTTGAATACAATGGATCCACAAATGAATCAGTTTCTGCGTCAATGCATTCATACATTGGATTTACGCTTTCATCAGCGAATCGGATATCATCGGTTTTTGGTTTTTTATCGATTGCTGCAATTTTTATTTGTTTCTTTTTTTTCAGTAATCGAATATATACTCACGCGTATATAAATCTGCTGGTAATTTGGGTAAAGCTCGACCAGGTGCTGATTGACGATTAAAAGCAATAGTATTCTGAAAACAGAAATTGAGATATATATTTTAAAAATGATTTATTACGTTAGATGAAGGTTGAGAATGCCTGTCTTGTAACCTTTTCGATGAAGTATCGCGAAAATTGATCGTATGAATTGGTGGAGGTTTATTCGCCGGATTTGGTGCGGTAGACACTGTTACTACACCATAATCACATTCATCCTCACTTTCTCTGAAAATTTGACTTATTTTTACTAAAAATAAAATAACGTACCTTTGATTTTTCGACCCGCTACAACATGTACAGATGGAAACCACAGATATCATCACAATAAATACAGAAACTGTTAGAAAAAATTCGAGTGGTCCAATTGATGTAACTGCCGTTAATGCTGGATTCAAGTCGGCCAACGGCATTGCCACTGAAGAAAAAGCAAAAACGCTTTCCTTCAGTTCACGGTTAAAATTCGAATGTCCGGTTCTGTAAAAAAGAGAAAACAAAATTAATCATTTCTATTTATCAAAAATAAAAGAACAAACAAATTGATAAAAACAAATGGGCTGTTGAAAACGAAAAAAAAAGAAAGAAAGAGAGGAAGCTTTTGAAATGCAAATGAAAGCAATTTGAAATGAATATTGGTGCAGCAAACAATTGGAACTGTGGAAAGGAAAAGAAAGAACAAGGTTGAATGAGCGTCACTATTTTTTGGAAGAGGAAAGAGGGAAAAGGGACGAGGAAAGGTTGCTGGCTGTTTGCCAAGAGGATGACCACTACATTGATGTTGGTCGGGTCGGTGTTCTTTTATTGGTATTCAATAAAATTGTACGCGTTTTTTTTTGAATTGATTAGAATATTGATTATTAGATTAAAAGTGTGGAACCATTATCAAATTCATTTCTGAAAATAAAAGAAATATTGCAAATTCCAAAGAAAATAGTGAGAAATCGAGTCCCAGGCAGTGAAAGAAAAAACATTTCCAAGAGAAGTACACAGTTGGGAAACGCTGCGCGGACGAGATCCCACATTTCCTTCAGATTGTTGTTCTAGGCCATTTATCAGAAACCCTGGTAGTTTTTTCTCATTTGATGTTTCTGAACTTTCTGAAAATGTTTTTCTCAAAATATGAAACCAATAGGTAAACAAATCTCGTAAATGTAAATGAAAAAAACTATTCTTGGTTTTATTAAATAGTTATTGTCAAGATAAAAATTTCTGGCCGCTCGTTTTGCGGAGTGTCGTTGGGAATTTCCTCGCAGCGCGACCGCAACGCGCAAGACCAACTGATAAATTTGAAAAAGACCAACTGATAAATTTGAATTTGAGCGCGTGGCGGTCGCGCTGCGAGGAAATTCTCAACGACACTCCGCAAAATATTTTCTGACAATTTAAAAAAGAAAAAGGAAACGATTGAAAATAAAAGGTTAAAAACATCCATTAAAATGGGAAACCAACAATAATTTCCCTGACTTCCCTGGCTTCCCTTTTCAGCATTCGCGAACATGTTAGGTTTTGTGGAGGATTAAAATAGTAGTAAACTTCGCCGTGAAAATTATAGCGAATGTGGTTTAATCAAAAATTCCGGAGCATAAGAATGAGCCAGCATTATTGAAACCATTAAAATTAATTTATATCCACCCGATCAAGGTTGAAAGGTTCACATCATAAATTAAGTTATCCTCAAAAAATGACTCGTAAAAACTACGAAAATCATCGTATGCCAAGAAGTATGGTGAAAAAAGAGCCATAAGATTGAGAAACGTGTCATATTGTGAAGCTTCGTTAAAAGTTGAGCGACAAAAATTAGTATGTCACAACAAAATGTTACTTCATAATGCTGCTTAACACTTATGGTCGGTCTCTGAACCGCTTGCGATTTTAGAACTGGTTGTAACTAGTTTGTTATAAACGGAGTTCAAATATTTGTGAATAAAAGTTAAGTTGTTAAGTACATGTTTATGTTTCGTCACCCATTGTCTGTTCAACGGTTTCCCTTTGAAGTTTTCATGTATTTATTGAATAATTATTTTAGAAACTTTAAAATGAGTTGAATAAATAAGAATATGGATTTTGATTTAAAAACATTAAAAAACATTCGATATATAAAAAAAAGTAAATTTTAAGGACCTTTTTCTTTTATACACTTTTTAGATCTTAAAGGTATATGGTAAGGTATATTAAAGGTAATGTATATGAGTTCAATTGTATTGATTGAGTTCCTCCATAATTTTCTATTGGACCTATGCAGAAACTAAAAATACTGCAAAAAAATGCAAAAAATTGCAAGAAATGATAAAAATTGCAATTTTTTGCAGCCGATTTACTGGAAATCTACGGTACGGTATTCAAAGGTTCTTACTCTTCGCTGCGGGACCCGGCACACATTTCACCAGTGTGTGTCCATAAATTCGGAAAATACGGTCAAGAGCCGTTTTTTCTTTGATTGTCTCACAACGATTACCGTAGATTTCCCGTAAATTGGCTGCAAAAAATAGCAATTTATTGTCATTTCTTGCAATTTTTTGCAGCATTTTTAGTTTCTGCATAGGTCCATATATAAAACAATTATTTTTACATCAAAACTAGAAAATTTAAAAGTTTACATTGCCATGAAAGGTAAAACGAAACGAAAAACATTATTATTATTATTATTATTACAATGACTTTAAAACACTGTAGTTTTAATAAAAGTAGAATTTTAAAAGTTACAATAACTATTCAGTAAAGAATCATTGTTTCTGTATCCAGATTTTAAAAAGTTTTATTTTACATTGGATAAATGTAATATTAATAGATATAAGAAATTAATTTCCGTCAAACATATCTTTATTGAAATAAGTATAACATAAAGCCACAAATAATTTATAGCTTACAGAAGAAGGAGAATATTTTCCAAAACCACTTCTATGCAACAAATTGCGGACAATTACATGTTTCTTCAACACAATTCATTGTGAACTTCAAAGCGCAATTATCTCAAAATTGCCCTTTCAATTGAAACGCTTTGTGAAAACCAATGAATTAAGCCGATGAATTCAAGCGCTTAATCGTCCATCAAAAATCACATTTCTAAAGTTAAAAAAAAGCCCCGCAAAAAAAAACGAAACCAAAACTTTTGTACGAAACCGAGTGTAACGGAAGTGAAAACCGTTGACAGTTTGGGTTGAGTGACGTGTAAACATCTCAATAAAGATCTTGCAAGACCGGCCGAAAATCTGCGACTCTTTGAAGTCATTGTCTGTTTTCAAAGGTAAACAATTTTCTTTACTCATTCGAACATGTCTCAATTTTTATTGTGACCGACAGCGAGAAAATGAGCAAAAACTGAAAATTGGTTTATTGTGAAGTTTAAAAACCGAAAGCTAAAATGTTAAAAATGAGAAGTGCGAATAATTTGGCTGAGAATGCGAGGTAGTTGACAGAGTTACAGAAATCAATGTTTTTGCAGTAGCAATTGACATGGGAGCCGATCTTTGTTGTCACAGTTTTGCATTCTGTAAATTTTAAGATTTTGCTTTAATTTAATATTAAATTTGATGTACTTGGTCCTGTAGCATCAACAGGTGGCGCATCGGAGCAACCATGGTAGATACCGTTAGCTTAAAATAAATGAAGCTTTGTAAAAAAATTTTTAATATAAATAAATACATTGAGCGTCAGGCCCTTTTGTACACCAAACACCGTCGCAGGATAAACTACTGTTGCAGAAGTCAACAGCGCTGGCCACCCCGATCGGAGTAATACAATCATAACATTTTATTTTTACTTGTTGCAGTGAACCTTAATGCCATTATTAATTTTGTGATAAATCACAAAAATCACATAAACTTACCACCAATAAACATGAAAAGCAACAGAATTTTGTACATTTCCAGAAAATCTGGCGTTTTATATATGTATTTGTGTAGTTTATTTTTCAAAAAATGAAAAGAAAACGGTTGCTAGCCACAAAATTTTATTCAACCTCCTATCGGAAAATTTCCATGGTGAAATTCAATTGTCAGAATAAAAAAAAAAGAAGAATTCGTTTTACAATAAAAAATGATAAGTGTAAGAGAATTGTGAAGAATTAATTCAAAGAACACGCTGTTGAGTTGTACCTGCAAGGTTTGGCAATATTTGGAAAATTGTTGTATAGTTTATGTTCTACTCTGATTTGGAGATTCTTCCGTCCTGAAAATTTGAATAATTAATGAACTGTTAAATTAAACGAAAAATTAAACGAACCTAGAAAGCATAGGCATTCCTCTATTTTGTCGGAAGGAGCGTTCAGTACTTCCATAAATCTTAGTTGCATTCACCGTGGTAAATGATGATGGAGCACACAATGAAACCTCCTGTAAAAATATATTAATTTGCAAGTGAACAACTAGACAAATTACCGAATCAGTGTTCCATTTTGCCATTTCGTAAATATATGCTCCAATATGAGTTGATCTTATAGTTTTTCGGCAGGAACGGCGGAATCGTTTACCCCAAACGAAGAAAACCCAAAAATTGGAGGAGCAGTTTAAGACAATCAAAAAATTTGATAAATCGACGAATAATGAAGCAAGTGGGGAAGTCATGAATGCAGATTGTCCTACGAGCTGAAAGTAAAGCCCTTTTTTCCTAACAATATGGTTTTGTTTAGAACTCACATGTTCTAGAACATCAATAACGGTTGGTAGAATATCAGATACTAAAAATTTTGCTATCACTAATACTAACATTATATTCGATTTGTGGTCTTTTCTGAAAAACACAATTTTTTAACAGCTTCTTTCTATCTTTTCAAACCTTGATGAATTATATCTCGAAGATTTGATCATTTTACTCCTAGTATCAACTTCTGAATTTGGTGCACATAGTGATTTCCTCTTAGCAATGGCAGATCGTAAAGCAATTGAGATTCTCAAAGTTAGACCAAAAAGCAGAAGGCAAGGACAGAGCGTCACAAAGAGCATCGCAAGAATAACATGATAAATAGACCAATAAAGGCGATTCTAAAATTTATTAAATTTTTATGTCAAGACAAGTGTGCCCACCTCAAAAAGTTCAGTTCTGTCTATTGTTGGAGTGCACGTATCATTTTCACAAATATCGATTACATGTACCTAGAAATTGAATTTAAAAATTTCCTTTGAATGTTTTGTATGACTCTACCTCAAAAAATCTAGGTACACAGAATAAAATCGCAAGGATTGACACAACAATCATTAGTCGGCGGACACGACTGAAATTAGTGTTTTTTTAAATAACTACTCGATGTATCATTATTGTTTCGAACCTTTTCTTTCCAATTGCTCGATGTTTTAAAGGTTGACAAAGCGCCAAATAGCGATCGATTGTTAAAGTGAGAACAATCCATACTGATCCAGTGTGGGTTGTATTTGCAAATGTATAAACATAAGGATACAGATGTACGTAATTTCCTTGCGATACTAATTTTCCGAATATCAGCGTCGGAAAAGAATATAAAAGAAACGCATTAGCCAGAAGTGCTGTCTGCCAAATTGTTAGAGTCACCTGAAATTATTGTTTTGTGTCGATGTTCCCCATTAATTTAACCTACCAAATAATATTGAATTGCTGGTGTTCCTGCTCTCTCTTTCCTCAAAAAGATTGAAACAGATAATAAATTCAAAATAATACCTAAAATTTGTAGTAAAACTATCAGCATCAACTTTCATATAGTGATATCTCACCCGTTATAACAAATAGTGCTGTTAGGTATCCATTCAGCAAATGAGACAACATTTGAATAAGCCAGACGATATGATTAATAAGAATCTCCGACAGTTGCGATGTCGCAACATCTGATGAGGACATCACAGATGACAACTGTTGTGAACTGAAAAAAACGCATGTTAAAATCTTGGAAAAACACCCCGGAATGTAAAACGGTTTTCTATTTTAATTACAGACAAAAATTTCGAAAAAGTTCATAATTTTAACGTATTTTTCGTGAGTAAAATAGATCGAAAAACAATGCTTATTAGAACTATTGTTCCCCTCTTCCGATATGAATATTCGTCAATAAAATATATGTCATTTTCAGTCGCATATCCTTTTTTGCATCGTAAAAAAATATTGAAGACAAAAATTTGTGCGTGAAAGGGACGGAGCACAAATTTAAAATAGATCTCTTATAGCTTTACTTGGAAAACGTTTTCAGTATTTTTCAAATCTAACTCTAAATTTATTGAAGCCAATTTATATGACGTGTTGGGATGAATTCAAAATTGGTATATTCTGATTTCTGGTGTTTAATAATGCTTTATCGTAGAAAGACATCACAAAGAACTTGAATTTGAATTTGACAAATTCAAATGTTTTAAAATTTTAAATCATCGTCAAGAACTTCTTCAACCCAACTTTAATAACTGAAGAGAAAATGTTCTACGTGTGCAAAATGTGTGCAAAACAGAATCATTATAATATCGATAAAATACTCAGATGCGAACCGGCGCGTGCCCATTTTTGTCAGGGACTCGTCCCAGGCACCACCCCGAATAAAACAGGTGACGCTCCATCCCACGACGTTTTAACTGAGCATATATTGCACCTGTTTCGCCGATGGATGTACTGTATAACTGTTGATGAGGTACCATTTAAAAAAAACACACATTTTGGTGCGATCCACGACAAAATGGGCACGATCAAGGACATTTTTATAGGGAACGTTTTGCACCTGTTATTACGTTCGGGACTGTTATGGACAACTGAAAGTTCAGCAAAACAAGGGAACTAACTAGTAGTTATGAGCTCTGAATAATGTATTTACGTTGAACTTTACTGGTGGACGTTACGCTGGTCATGTGTTGTTAAATCAATCGGAAATTTAATTTAATTTAATTTAATATACTAAAAATTCTTAAAAAATTGCAAAAAATAAAAATTACGAAAATAAATTACACCTTGAGCCGAACTTTGGTGCCTAAATTATAGAACATCCGGTCATCGTTTCGGCGAAGTTTGATTACGTTTGTTAGTTATTTCAAGATTTTTTTTATTTTTGTATTATCGTTTCAGTATATAATACTGAATCCTAAATTGATCTAACAACATTAGAAGCTGCGTAAAATAATATGAAAACTATTAATAAAGATCGAAAAGCTATTGTCTGTTAGGAAACTATAAAAAACGTGTACTACAAATGTTTTTCAATAGGTTTTCTGTCTAACTTAAATTATCAAAGAAAAAATATTGGAAAACGTTCTATGTCACGTTTTCCACGATAAAAAAACTACTTTTTCGCCGTTTACATATTTTTAAAGAGTCTAATTTTCTATTTTTGGACCGAATATTAGGCCTTCTTTTTATTATTGTTGTCTTACTAAAGACGTGATCCAAATGAACTTTATTTTAAGCATAATGTTTTATTCGAGCAATCAGAACTGACTCACAATCAACAATTTAAAATTTATAAAAGTACATTCTTATTAAACTTCTTGAAAAAAATTTGATTGGTCAAGTTCTACATGTTTCGATAAAGAAATTCGAACACACGAATTGAAATTTGAAAAATTGAAAAAAAAATGTTTTGAATAGTTTGTAACTCAATATCTCCAATAAACAAGGAATGAGAAGACATCTACAGCATCACAAAATGTAAAAAATATAAAACGAGACGTTGCAGCTGATGAATTAACAACATTTTAAGGTGGATATACGATTCTTCATGTCACAAATATATATAAAAGGATACTCTTGGCGTAATTAACCCCCAGAGCTGTTTTTTTCACAAACAAGTTTTCTCATCGAAAAAAAGTTAGTTCATTTCTCAATATGAAAAAAAAAGAGAAAAAAATCAGTTTTGTTTTTCGAAAGTAGTACGCCAGCCATAACTTTAATCAAAAAAAAATTGCCGAACATTATACTTAACTCTATATTTAACAAAAAAAATACGGGGGCAAAAATACCTACTAATTAGTCTGTTGTGGTCACTTCTTTTCGTGAGAGCTCACCAAACAATAGGATCTAGAACTCAATCAAACTTTGTGCAAATAAAAAAAGGAAACTATTCAAATTCTGGCACGCACAAAATTGTAGTCTTCTAATTATAAGAAATATAATTGGTTGTTTCCACTAAAAAATATATTGAAAAAGTAAAGATCATACAAGATTTGTAAGTGCCTTTTTTTCTCGAGCAAGCATTTCTGGCAAACACAATACAATTTTTTCTCAATAATTCTGAAAGGGTGTTGCCAAAGCATGAATTTTTATAGCTATGACACAAGTCTGGAAAAAAAGTCAAATTTATTTTGGTGTTTTTCAACGTCGATTTTAATACTGAAAATTGAAATGGTGGAAAAAATCCATCTAAATTAATGAAAAAGGAATTTTTTGATTTCAAAAAAAAATGGTTTTCTTCTAAATGATGTTCGTAAACATTTTTTCAACTATTTAATAAATAATGATGGCCAAAAATAGTAAAACATTGGGGATTGAACATGAAAAAAAAGTAGTAGATAAAAGTAACGTAAGTGAGCTAATATAGAATGATGAGTCAAATAAAATACTACTTTTAAAGTCTCAAGCTAGTTGAATATGCAATTTGCCATTTAGGTCATTCTATTTTCAATTATTTTCAATTACACAACGTAAAAAAGAATGAAAAAGAAAGATGATTACTCTTCGAAACCTTTCTACTTCACTTTAATGTTTCAAAAACATTTTCAGCACATATCTATAATTTCCATGAATTTTGCTATTCCTGTATAGGGAATTTATCATTATCTCTCGATTAAATGATCCTTGAACATTGAAGCCGTATTTATTGCCGAACATTTTATTTTGTTTTTTTTTTGACGAAAAAGGATGTAAATATAAAATTGGCATAACCCAGACATCGAACACTCCTAGTTTCATTCACAATCCCATGAGTGTAATATTGAAATTGGGTGGGCTTAACTATGTTCGAATCTGGAATCTGGCACCCTTTGTTTCTAAAAAAAAGGGGGGGGGTTGAAAAAATGAAAAATTTGAAGTAAGGACGAATGAAATAGATCTGCAAAGATTTGTTTTCTAAAAAAAAAGCTCGAATTCGGTTTTTTTGTTGGACGTCCGAATAGAGACATAAATCATTGACAGCTATTTTTTCCACAAAATTAATAGAACACAGGAACAAAACAAACTGAGTTCTCTTTTTCTCCAGAAGCCAAAACGAAATAATACGTTAGCACTCTGAGGTGTACTTTCGAAATGAGAAAAAAATAATACATCCTCTGTCAAAACCACCAACATTTATCCGTACACTGTTATTTTGTGCTACGCTATTTTTTTCTATTTCAAAAAAATTCTTGAAAAAAAGATGAAGATCTTTGTTGAACCGAAAATCATCGAAAACATACCTTCATTGCTATATTTGTCGGCTTCTTTTCTTTTCCTTATTCTTTTGGACAAATAACAAATTGACCCAAAGGTTGAATGTTCTGGAAAAATTCTCTGAATTTTAAAAGTACAAAAATTTAAGAATTCAGCAATTAGGTTAAGTTTAAATAAAAACACAAAAGACAATAATGAGAAAGTTGTTCGGGAAGGAAATACAAATGTGACGAAAACTTTACAGTATTTATTTTGTACAAAACTACTTTTTATACTTTTTCTTATTCCTTTTTTTCAGCTGCGTGCTCGTTGACATTGTAATTAGCTAAAAGAATCAGATACATGTGTTGTTTTTCGCGGGCGTACTTATGATTATCTAATTTTCGTGTTTTGATGTTCTAAAGTTTACATGTTCTTTCAAGACTTTCATGATTACTTCGCAACTTGAAAAGGAGAGAGAGAGAGTGAGTAATTATAATCTGTCGGTACAATTCTTACCAAGAAATCTATGATGTTATGAAGAAAAAAAAACTTTTTTTCGACAAAAAATTCATGAAAAGTACAGATTAAATTGATGAATCCCTGGAGCGCTCATGAAAATTAAGCATTGATATTTGAAACAATTTTTGACATTTGGAATTTAAAATGTTTCTCATTATCTGAACTTTAAAGCATTTGGATAACATCATTGAAAAAGTACAGAAAATTTGTTTTACAACTTTAAAGATGTGTTCGTTTTGAAAAAGTTTGGGCGATGATTGATGATATTTATGTTCAGTAACTTTTTTTGTCATTCAGTATTCACTCAAAAACATATTATTATGCTAGTCACAAAATTTTAATTTTAAGCTTTTGGTTTTAAGTTTATCCATTGTTCCTGTGTGGGGTTGAGTGACCTAGTAGTAATTTTTGGTTTTCAATACCAGATTAGTTTTAAATCAATAAAACCGTTTATGCCCCCAAAAAATGGATGAACTAAAAGCGAGGAGTAGAAAACTTTCTTTCAGGCCCAAAATTTTTTTTCTATGTTAGGTATTACTCGGCCAATTTCGACTGCATCATTTTTGAAACTTAAAAACTATAAATCCAATGAAATTGCCGGCTACCTCAACTAATTTTCGAAATTTCAAAATTTATGAAAAGTCAGTTTTTTGAATATTGTTCCTTAGATTTTTTTCGTTATAATTCTGTTTAAAATGCAAAAACGCAAAAGCTATCAGTAAAAAACAATATTGCGTGCTGCAGTCACACACGAATTTTGGACAAAATATTCTGAAAACATTATTGAAAAGATAAGAAGCTTTTGTTCAGTTGAATCATATTTCCTTCTCTAAACTTGCGTTAATTCAATAAATTTGAGAAGGATATATGGTAGCCTATAATTCGTTATGCAGCGCAAAAATATTGAATTTTGAAATTAAGATTTATAAAAGTATGAAAATATTTTTTCGAAGTTTTATAATTACAACAAAATGAGTTTTAAGAAAATATAATTTGATGCGGTTAGAAATTACTATAAAATAAATTAATATTTCTATTTTGAGGTTAAACAATGACAGAGAACGACATGAGTAAACAATTTAAAACTCAAACTCATCTATGGTGAAACAAAAAGGCGTTTTTTGATGTAATCAATTACGGAAAACTGACAAAGATGACGTCGAAAAATAAATCAGTTTTGAAGTTCCTAAAATATGGACATAAATAGATATTTCTCATTTTTTGCCTAAAGGATGAAACAACAAGAAAAATGAGTACATATTTCAAGAGCCTAATATTTTCGTTTACAAAGATGCCGCGAAGATTGACAAGTTATGCCGCCGTGAACAGAGGGAAAAATTTTCAGTTTTTCAAGCAATGTCTCAAACAAAAAAAGGAATACACAAGTTGTTTTTGGACTTTAAGGAAATGAAATGCATAAAATTTTATTTGTCATCCCAAGCGTGAAGATTCAAAGCTTGTTCTGACCAATAAAAAGAAAGGGGTACTTGGAACTAATGAATTAAAAATATTCTTTAAATTTCATTACTCTTCCGTTTTTTGTCAAGGAGCGTCAATGGAGTTGAAATAAAATAGTAAAACTTGTTTTTGGTTAAAAATAAAAATAAAAAACACTTTTAGAAGAAGTTTTAAAGCAAACATCAATCAGCGTATTCTTCTAATAAGAGCTTTCAAAAATCATTCATTAAAAATTTTCGTATAAAATTAGGACGTCCCTGAAAAACAGAAAAATTAGATTTTGCTGTTTTTCAATAAAAGGAGATTATTCTACCAGGTAGTGAAATAAGATAATAATAGTTAAATGATTTTGCAAGTTATATTCCTTGGATCATCGTTCAGATTTTTTTTCAGATTAAAGGTTCAAAAATATAAATTTGAATGACTAGATTTTAGCAAAACAAGGAACTAAAGTATTTTGATTGAATATTGCGCATAAGTGTGCATGTTTCATATTCGCGAAAAAATAAATATAATTGAAGCATGCGTAGGAGATTTCACGGTTGGGACTCTTTATATAAAACTTTACATAAATATATAAAAAACGAGTTGAACTGTTGAAATGTGAATTTAACATCGCCGGAAATTATTTTCTGAAACAGAATTTGAAAACAAAACAAAAAACAAAAAAAGACTAAGCTGATTTAACTAAAGATAAGTCACAAAAAATCTCAAAGGAAAAACAAAAAATTTAAATTACTTTAAAAGAAAACGTCATTCAAAGCCAATAGTATTAAAAATAGGCCATGATGATATGGTGAGTTTGCAACATATCGAAGAAAACGAACGTTCGTTTTTTGAATTTTCGCGGAAATAAACACCGGCAAGCATAATCCATTGGCTAAAGTTGCATTTTTTTTCTAGTTTTTTTATCTGCAGAATCATTACACGAATGACTGCTTTCGATGACGGCTAACAAAAGTAAATCTGATTCTTCCGAGAGAACGTATGCTCGTTAGAAGTATTCTGGTTTTTGTTTTGAGTGGGAAAAAATATGATATTGCTAGAAAAAATGTCACAATAATCGATTTTTAATAATCTAATATTTTCTGTTTTCATTTTTTCATATAACGTGAGATTGTGCGTTGACAGGGAAACAACGGAACATTTAAATTTTTCTAAAATTTTATTCAAAATTGAAAACATAACAAGATTGAAAATAACATTAACATCCGATTTTGACCCTATTAACATTAAAAGGGATCATCATCTCAATGCATTTGATGAAAAATTGCAGGAAAAAGCTTAATCAATCAAGTTGCAAAATTCAAAAATTAAAACCGACAAAAGTGTATGTGGGTGTGTCTGAATGATTTCAGAATTGCGACCAAATGATTCTAAAATTTTCAATTATCGACCACCTTTTGAATTATATTAGCGGTCTCTCTATCTTTAAAGAAAAACATTTTTTTCAGCAAGAACTTAGAAAAGCATGAATTATAATTTGCAGAAATCTAATTTGACACAACATATATCTGATTCACTCCTACTCACTCAATGATGTCGAAAACACCCCCCCCCCTCTAATCCACAATCTATCTATACAGCCAATAATGTAATCATTAGTAAAGTCCCTTACATCAGAGATTTGGGTGTTTTTGTTGACTCTAGCCTAACCTTTAAATATCATATCAACCATATTTTAAACTTAGCCAATCTTAGGGTTTCTCAAATTTTAAAATGCTATCATTTTTTTGATGTTTATAAATATATCCGTATTTTCAAAATTTATGTATCTCCTCTTATTGATTACTGCTGTGAAATTTTCTTTCCCTCTCTTACAGCCTCACTCATTCAAAAAATTGAGGGCCCCTTACGAAAATTTTCTAAAATAATTTTTTCTCGTTGTAATATATCTTATTCATCCTATGAAAATCGCCTACATCACCTAAATATCATAAAAACTTCCCATAGGATTCTCAATTTTGCACTTTGCCATATTGCGAAATGCCTCAAATGCTTAACTCACCAACCATCTTTTTACGAATTTTGTAGACTATCTAAATCATCCAGAAATCCAAATAGAATTATTCTTATTAAAAAACCATGCCATTCTTTTTATGATAAAATCATTCCACAATGGAATAAAGTCTCTCATCTTATTGATCTTAGTCTCCCCTACCCTATTGTCAAAAAATGTATATTCTCAATCTCTAAAAACATTGTATAAATCTCATGTTACTCACTTCTTTTTCTGATGGCCTTATACTCTTGCGGGTATATGGGTCTTTGTAACATTCAATTGATTATAAATTATTCATCCGGTTTCTTCATTTTTTTGTTTGTTCATTTTTTGTTATGATTATATATTTCAATTGAATTTAAATAAATAAATAAATAAATAAATAAATAAACAAAAAAAAATCAGCATTATTTTCTAGTTTTGAATTTCTAAACAACATACATAAATATTTGATTTTTACATATTTTAGTTTTGTTGAATAACTCTTCCCCCCTCCCCTTGAACGTTTTTTAAAGGAAAACCAATGGGCAACTTGTCTCCTCAAATGGATCAAGAAACTTTTGTTTTTGAAAATTACTTGCACTTCAAGCAACGAAAGACTGGAACAAAAAACTGATGAATAAGGGAAAAATAATTCCCTTTTGTTTTTGAAAAGTTTTGAAAAATGAGAGTTTATGAAAAAAATAGTTATTTTCTTTCAATACTGGAAAAAAGGCGAATGCTGGAAAAAAGACATTAGTTTTAGGTCAGGTAATCGGCGGAAGTTATGAAGTCATTTTCTACTCTATTTGGATGTCATTTATAAAAAGAAAAGAGTATTTTTTAGATTGTAAACATTTCGATAACTATGAGACAATGCTAATTACTTTTCCAGTATAAATGAAAGTTTTCCAGAATAAAAAATAGATCTAAAAAGAAACATGGAAAATGTCTAGCACCGCATCCTTTTCTTAGAAAGAAGGGGAGGAAAAAGTAGTTGGGAATAAAGTGAATTAAGATGGGTGAAAAAACCAAGAGAGTTTTTTATTCTGTGACAGAAGGAAATATGATTTCTTCATATGTTTTGAATTCGTACTCCTTCTGTCGTATTTTTTTGTTTGAATATTTTTTGTTCTATTTATGTATGTCTATTTCTATTCAACAACTAGACAAGTCAAATGAGCAGGAATATGGAAGCCACATCAATTCGTCTCTAGAAAATAATAATAATCTAGTTTTGGTAACAGTAAACAAATTAACATTCCAGGTTTGTGTTATTTTCAAAGTGCCAGAGAATTGCACTTACATTATGGATATTAGATATTTTTAGGGATGATAATGATTAATGTATACCGAAAATAACTGAAAAACGTTCGTTTCCACAAGAAGAGGATCGGATTGGATCAAAAAATAAACATTGTAAAAGCCAAAAAAAGCTGTTGTATTGTGTCTATTATAGACGAGTGCTAGAATTTAGCAAATTGCCAGATCGCTCTCCCAAACTGCCAGGTCACAAAACAAAATGCAAACGATCGCTCAAATTGCTTTGGTAATGAATCAGAGCGTATAGAAAAAAATGGAATGGTAAAGTTTAGATTTTACAACAAGCAGGATCTCGAAATAAAAAAGAAAAGTCACACGATCAGTATTTTTTTGGTGAAAGTTGAAGCGATTTCACGATAAGTCAATGTGATTAATTAAAATATGCTGTTACAAAATTACGAAAATACAGCTGCGGTCCAAAATTGCAAAAAGGCAAAAAAAAAAACACCTTAATGGAGGTTGTGAATGGGTTACGGTAAAAAACACGATTATTTGAAATTTTTAACGAAACTCACAGAATTTACGACGCAACTAACTTAAGAATTTATATATTGGCTGTGGTGTCAAAGTTATTAATCTAGATATTGAGGGCATCGCGTTTTGCCAAAAGTATTTTCCTCTAACTTTCAATGATTACAGTAAATATAAATAAATATTAGCTATATTGCAAGCTAAAGTACTCAATTTGTCTGAAATGTGTTATTAGCAACACTCGTTTGGCATTCAACTATGTTATTTACTATTAGAACATTAGTCCTTACAAAACTATAGGTATAGACTGACATTATGTCTTTAAGATACTGATCTTGTTTAGCCCTCTTCTGACATTTTCTACTAACTATAAAACAGTAAACATAAAACAAATAAAAACTTATACCACACTCGAGCCATTAGTCTATCACCATCTCAATCAGTTAAGAAAACTCCAACCTAAACGATGGCAAAGAACAAAAAGGAAATTAAAACATTTAGGAGCCGTCCAAATCAATAGAAAAATTTCTTCAAAAAAAAAGTAGAACTTTTAAATAAAGGTTGTAGGCGTGGGGATTTCCTAAAAAATTGTTTTCATTGGAACCTATTTGCTAACATCCGCCTTCATTTTGTGCAAATCTAGTTTACCTCAAAATGAGTCCTAAATCCCGCAGAAAACACATACATACACTTTTATTCAGATTGGACCATTCTCAATTGTTAGAAAATGAAAAATGTTGGAAACTGGGTGGAGCATTTCCATGATAAGAGTTCTTTGAAAACATTTTAAAAGAACGGCTTTTATATTCACCTGTAATTTTAATAAAATATATATTCACCTGTCAGTGTTACAAATTTTATGAGAACGTATAAATTTTAACCAATGATACGTTGGCAGTTTTTGCGAAATCTTGCTGATAATCACACATTTTTACACCTGTCGTTCAAAGTTGCAGACATTTGATGAGTAGGTGTTCAACGATCGGAATCGACGATTAATACTATTTTACGAGTGCTCCTAGATCGAATAACGTCTTGAATTGAATTAACTTACTCATTGTTTTCAGCAAAAGTTGACGTTTCCTATTAACTATAAGTTTTCAAATTTTTTTTTGAAACACATATATTTCTATGTTGTAAAAAAATAATAAAATAACATGTTTTCTAGACAAGGAAGCTTTTTTTTCAATGACACAATTTTGGAGTTTAACAGTTGTTTCAATCAAAAACGTTGGCTTTCTGTTGTCAGCTTTTCATTTCTTTTAACACTAAAACGAAAAAGTTAGATTTTTTAACAAACTTTTAAAAAAAAATATTAAAATAACAGGAAACGCGAAGAAAAGAATGAACAATATTCAGAAATAACAAAAACATGCTGTAATATTTCAAAAGAGAACGAATTTAACTAGTTGCACTTACCGACGTTGTTGTTCGTGTGAAGAAAACCATTTAAAAAAAATGAATCATTCACATCAATTGACTAGAAAAAGAAGGAGTTTTCTGAGCTCATTTCTTCCAAAAATGGACTGAAGAAAAGCAGTGTTTTTGAAAAAAGTTAGGAAAACGAGTGAGATTTTCAATTACGTAGTAAAAAGAAAACTATTTCTAGTGAGCGGTGTGGATTACTGTGATTGATTAGATGGAATTCGCTTTTTTTTCGCTCTCATTTTTAGAATCCTTCTTTTTGTGGATTAGGAAGTAACTGATTCGTTTGAGTTTCAAACGGTTTTTCCATCTGTTACATAAAATGGGGAAAAAAGAAAAGCTCATGATCCAAGAAAATACTTAAAATGCTGAATGTGTGTTCGGAGGTTTATTTTGGTCTTTTTTTTGAAAAAGAAAAAATAAAGTTTTTTCATAATAAATGTGGTTTTTGATATAAGCTCTAAAAGCCTAAGATGCACAAAGATACATAAGTTCTTCTTTAAATGCCATGTTCTCTTTTTAGAGGGTAATAAAAATTGTTTAAAATATTGTCATTATTATCTGAAAAAAATACTGAAAAAATAAAAAAATATATTTATGAGACAGACAAAGATGTGGATTATAAAAATCGCGAACTTTATGAGAATGTTCTCGTTGTTTAATTAATGGAAAAAGTTTCGGTCTTTGCACTTTGTTCTGTGTTTTGTTTTTTTGAAATTAACTAAAAGAGCACATAATCCTAAAAGATTTATGATTTTCATTTCTTTTTGTCCAGGTGAAACATAAGAACAACTATTGAATAATTCTAAAGAACAGCGAACAACCAATTTTTGAACAGTCAACGTGCATTATTTCATTTTTAAGCCAATAGTCAGAAGATGTCCAATAACGAATGCTCTAATTTTTATCCATTATTTTAGAGTTGAGTCAAGGTTTCAAAATTGGAAATTTAGAAAAAAAATTGGGTTTAATGAACACTTTATACGTCAGTGTCTGAATATCGAAAGAAGATCTTATTATTTAAGATTATGTGTTCATCCTGAGCATATTTAGAGAATTATCAACGTATTTAACAAATTGGGCAAGAACCGAAATGTTTGTAAAAACAGTAGTAACTTGGGCTTTTGGAGCTCCAGTGTGATTGTTTTGGAAATTCGGAGTTGCGTTGAAATTTCGAAATTTGTTCTCACATTTCAAATATATATTTTATTTCATTTGCATTTCATTGCCCTTCTTCAAAAATATCAAATTTTTAATGTCATGCGAGAAACGTCATAGATTAGTACAAAAATCATCGTTTACATGTAAATGCTTATTTCAGCTCGTTGATAACACTGCGTGATGCGAAAAAATGTGAATATAAAACGTCGAAAACTGTTTCATATTTGCGATAAGACTCATTTTTATCAACCTCTCAAACATGCAGCCCATTCTAAACCCGGTATGATTTTTTAAATATTAATATACTTTATTTTCTATTTCAAACTCTATACTTTCTAGGAATGCCCTGGATCTTATGCGCTTCACTTTGGAGTTCGCTCTGGTCTTCAAATCTCTATCAACGGATTGGTGAAAAAAAGCAAAAAGTAATTACCATCTAATGTTCGCATGCACAATTCAATGAAATTGTTTGCAGAGACTTTGCCATTAACCTTATTGCTGGATCCAATATCGCACTTCATGTCAACTTCAGATGGGAGAAGAATAAAACGGTGGCCATCAACGCAAAAATTGACAATGCATGGGGAACTGAGGTAAATTTCTTTCAGGCAGTATTAAAATTTGAACCTTTTTCGAATCTCAGATGAAACACGATAACCCTCTCCACAGCGACACTCCATTTGATTTACAAATCCGTGTTTATCCAGGATATTTCCATGTAAGATTTTGTATCGAATTACAAAACTCCGGAAGCTTGAAATGACGTATTTAGATCACAACAAATGGCGTTCTTCTCGGCGACTTCCCTCACAGACTTCCATTCGAAACAATCCAAGCAGTTGCCGTTGATGGGCATGTTCATCTCAACAACATTACATTCAATTCTTTCGCTTGAACATGTATTGATTTAGCTTGAATAAATGGTTTATTGGAATATAAGTTTTAAAAAATCATGAAAAACAAAACATCTGAAAGTTAAACTAAAAAAAGATAGAAAATCCATTTCCGAAAAAAAACGCTTAAAAAAATTAATTTCTATTAAACCAAATTGAAGATATGAAAGAAAGTACAATAATTTAGATAAAAATAAATTATGGATGAAATTCATCTATTATGATAATAAATTCGAATATCAATATATTAATTGTATGTTGGAAAATTAATCAATAAAACAAATGATACATGAACAAAAATTTATCAGGAGTTATGATTCATAATTGATGATAAAATTGTTTGAACATGAAAGGTTTTCAGGCAAGAAACATTTGATGTGAAAATTATAAATAATCTGATATTTCTCAGTAACAGAGCTGCAACAATGACATAAAAGAGGAAGGGGGTAGGGCACGGAAAACTCTGAAATTAGTTTCAGATGAATAATAATGCGATTACTGATAGCAAAAAATTTTAAGTAGAAAAATAAGAAAAACCGAATATTGATAATGACCGAAGAAATGCAATATGGATTTCTAGGTCATCTTTGCATTTTTCCTTATTTTTATAGCGTTTCTAATTTTTCAGCTTAAAACTTGTTTTATGGTAGATAATCATATTCTTATTCACCTGAAACCTATTTCTAAGCTCTCCCCCTGTAGCTCCCCGTTAGATAGGCAGTATTCAAATATAGTTCACTATCAGCCGAGACGTTTGTTAAAATAAGAATGAAAGTCAATAAAATAGTTGATAGTATTGTAATGATTCAGAAATATGATACATATGCTTTAACTTATTTAGATTTTTTAAAAACCATATTTTTTATGAATTCTCGGTTTTTTGTGCGTCTTCAGTGGTCTCCACAGTGTTCACAGAACTACTTGCATTTTCGACGTTAGCTATTTCACTTGTTTCGCCTTCCGAAGTTGAAGCCAACTGAAAATATTGCACCAGTTGCTAAACAACTAATTTTTAAACTTACAATTCCACCAGACGTAGACTGTTTTTCAAATTCCGATTTGGCATTTTCGGGATTCTTAACATCATTTGAAGCTCGAATCTCATTGTTTGACGGTTCTGATGTTTTCTTAACCGAATCGCTTCTTGGCTCAACTGCTTGGACTGATTCGTTAGCATGATTCTGAAATAAAACTCATTTAAAAAATGGGAATTAGCCTTAATCTTACCGGTACGCGCGCATTTAGAGCTTGACGAACTGCATCAACATTTGCATGTTCTCTAATCAATCGGTGTCGTGCTTGATTTTCTTCAATTCGCCGAAGTTCCTCTTGACCGCGGGCTTGAATTTCTTCAAATCGTCGAAGTTCATCTTGACCGCGAGCTTGAAGATGTTGTAACTGTAAATCGATTATTTTTTATAGAAAGTAATAATTATAATCACATCTTCTTCTTCATCTTCAGACGACGAAGAGTTTTCATTAAGCATATTCATAGCATAATTCCGAATTCCTCGATCAACGGGGCGTTCTGGAACATCTGCTGGTCCATTCGCAACTTTGGCTGCTTCCGGTACATTCGGAACAACGTCCTCTTCGATTTGCGCTTCAGGAATTTCTGCAAAAACCGCATTTGCTTCACCGCCGAACACTACTTCTTCTTCAGGGAAATCATTTTGCGAAAGGTCTTCTTCCGGATTGTATGCAGCCATGTTGTTATCAACCATATCATCTGGTATTTGAGCAATGTTCATTTCCTCACCTCCAGGAATGTTTGGAATATCAGCTTCTGCAGCTTCAGGAATGTCGAAAGATAATTCGGGCACAGTTGCCTCATGCAAATCCTTGTCGGCATCAGAACTAGCTTCTCGGTTTTCAACAGATTTGTTGTCAGGTTGAACATTGTTTTGTGCTGGGACCTCTAGACTCAACGATGCGTCACTGTTCTTCAAATCGTCTGTATCTTCCAAAATTGGTTGTTCGACCTGTTCATCATTGGCAACTTTTTTTTCCAAGTTTTCAGAATTTCCTTCAACTTTTTCACTTTCATCATTCAACTCTGTCGTTTTACTCGGTTCAACCACTTTTTCAACGTTATCCGAAGTTAATAAAGCAGTGTCAGCAACTGGAATTACTACATTTTTTGCTTGAACAGTATCCTGAACAGATTCTTCTCTTTCAGCAGGTTTTACAAAAACTGGTTTTTCGGCAGAAATTTCCTGGTTGTCCTTATCTTCATTTCCTTGGTTACAAGTTTGTACATTGCTGGTATCATTTTTACCATCATTGACTTCAGTTCCTGCTTGTGCCTCAGAAACACTATCCGCAGTTTCAGTTTCTATTTTTTTCTCCGATTGGACTACATCACTTTCTATCGATTTTGCAGCAATATCATCACTGCCTTCTTGTTGTTTTGATGTTTCATCATCCTTCTCAGGCTTATTTCCTGCATTATTTACATCCTTTTCGTCAGCTTTTGGAACATCAACATCCATTGGTTCTGGAGCGGGTTCAGTTTTTTCTTCTGATTTTTCTTCTGGTTCAGGCTCCAGTTCCTTCTGCGGAGTTTCCCGAGATTTTTGTGGAGTTTCACGAGCGCCACCTTTCTTTTTCGGTGTCTGAAAACATTCATCTACATTTGTAATTCAACCACGAATTTTACCATTTTCGCTTTTTTGGCCAGTGGCGCAGTAATGCTGTTTTTTGCTGGTTTTCCTCGTTTCTCAGGCTTTGGCGGCTCTGGCTCGTCATCGGATCCATCGCTCTCAAAATCATGTTTATCCTGAACAAAACTTTCACCATTCTCAAATGTTAAAATAAGATTAAAATATACCCAAGTACTTCCAAGTGGACAATCTTTTTGTGCTTTTGTTGCGGTTTCTGCCCATCTTTTTTTCTTCAAAACTTCTTCAATAGTCTTATCTGATTCTGAAACAAATGAATATTTTTTTCAAGGTACACGATTAAAGAAAATTTCAAGCTAACCGCCTCTCTGAATTCTTGCAATTTCATTAACCGTTTCATCACGCAAAGCAGTTGCATCAACGGCCCAAATCATTTTATCAACACATCGACGAACTGCAATTAACATATTTCACAAAAATTCTCAAAATAAACTTTTCTACCACAAGTTTCGTCATCTTCAATAGCAGGATTCTTATTAGCCAAGTTTCGCGACGAACGTTTTGGTCTGTTCATGTTGCGAATCACTGAAAATATAAAAATATACATTAAAATATGTGAACGATTTGGAGAAAATAAAACATCTGCAAGATAGACAGCGTGTTTGTTATTGATTGAGAGAACGCCAGCAGAGTTTACGTCAAAGTCCGAGAGAAATACAAGACGCTGGGGACGAAGAAACATACATGTACCTTTTCCCCCCTCTTTGTTGCACACTTCGGCCATATTAGCGGTTTGTATGCATCGGTGGACAAATAAACCGGATTTTTTGAAGCAGTGCAATAGACGATTGAAAATCTTCCCAAAAGAATAAAAAATTCTATTTAAGCACAGAATAATTAAAATAATAGCTGAAAGAAAAATTATGATATTTTATGAAAATATATTATTATCAGGTTTGCCTGCAAATAATAGCAGTGTTAGGACATTTCCAATGAAAAATAAGGGTTTCTTATTTTTTTTCGAATTTTTCTATTGCTTATATCAGTTCCTTATATTTAAAAAATGTTATTTAATTTTATACCTATGAGCACCTACATAGTCTGGAAAATTAGAGGTGTTGCCTCATTAGTTGTATAAAAATCAAAGAAAGATGTATTATTAGAAATGGAAAAACAATTATTAATGCTCGTTTGTCTTTGCAAAATGATATGAATCGTGCACGAAACAGGAAATATACATGTTAGTTAACAGCAAAAAAACTATTAGGAAAATTGTGATAACTGGTTCGGTATCTTTAAGAGTGGTTAGTGAAGGCATGTGTTAGGTCTAAATACCTTTCCAGAAAATTACGACAAACAACTTTATTCCATGAAAAATATTAAAAGAAAGAGAAATATATTTGGATGACTTCAGCAATTACATTTAATGAATTAGCTACTTCTCAGAACTCTGAAAATGGGATTAATGTGCATATTCTTGTTAGTTTTTGTCATTAGATCTTATGTCCAAAAAATATTTTGAAAATATGTGAAAATATTTATAAAAAGTTCATTGTTTCTCGATCTCTACAAATCCTGCTGCTTCAAATTGTATGATTTTCCCACTTTATTGACCTATTATCTTTCAAGCTTATCAAAAAAAAACAAAGTGTTCCCATAGCACCCAAATATCGATGTAACTCTTTTTTGTTGTTATTTTTTCTTTTCTACAAACCACTTTTCTTTGGATGACATGGTTATTCTATTTCTAGCGTTGGATAAGAAATAAAACGCTAGTGTCACGTTTTTATTACCAGATGGAACCTAGCCAAAACTGAAATGAGAAAAATTAGTTTTCTTCAAATTGTTCATTCTCCTTTTTTTCATCGAATAACTTTGCAAGATTTTTACTACTTCTTTGTCTATCGCCAAAAAAACATTGAATAACAGATAATGTTTGCTCATGCATCCGATACAAGATGTTTCAATACTTTTAAAGGTTTTTTCTAGTTCCTCATAACCCTAGTTTCAAACACTGGTTTTTTATCGGGGAAAAATCCCACACAAATGTATTCCATTTTTCCCCGATGGCATTTTGAAAATCTTTTTCATCTCATATAAATTTGAAATATTAAATATATTCGCAACATTACATTGTTCAGATATGCATTAAACACATCGCTACGCTGAATTTTGGTTGTTGGAATTATTTTGAAGACATTTGATGACATTTTGGAATCATAACGTCGAAATCAAAAAATAACATCCGGTGGAATTAATAATAACATATTAGAATTAATATATACGAGACTACAATTTATTCTCTGGCTAATTGTATATATTTGGCGACTACATTAGTCATTTGTTGCAGATCTTATAAAACAGAATTCCAAACATTGTTCATATTCAGTCTTGTATCATATTCCTATTCAAAAAATTCTAATATTCAACATGGTTATTCGACCTCCCGAAGACCCGTTTGTTTATTATAACTTGGGTGAGTGACTTTTATTTTCCTTCCTGTTTTCAGCAAGTCTTGGAATATGGTATGAATGACGCAGCAAAAAGAAACCCAACATGTCAATCAAAAAATATATAAAAAGTAATAATATATGTTTGAGACAATTGAGTTTTTAGCAAACCCCCAAAATAGACTTATTCTTCTGGAAAATAAAAAAAATAACGTGTTGCTCTGAAATGAACAAAAAGTCGATTTATTTATTATTTTGTTTTTGGTTGCCAATGCAGGTGGTTTTCCATTTCCTGTAGATTAATGATGTTGTTATGAAGCTGATTCGTTTATCACTTTATAAATAGAGCAATTTTGCCAAAGAAATCTTGTTTATTATCATGATTATTGGAAATAATTTATTAAAAATGAATCTAGCTTATTCCATAAGATTCTATTTCATTTTCATTATTTCGAAAGTCTTGTTAAATTGATTTCAAATTCAATTTTAAATACTGAGACAATTGCGAAAAAAATTGTTTTAAAAAAACTATAAATGTGAAAAATCACCCGGAATTGAACTTCTGAGTGCAAATGGTGGTTTTTGAGACCAAAGTTCGTACCAAATTGTAGCATTTCTAGTTTTTTTTTTGCAATTTTTTCACTATTGCTTCGGTATAAAAAATTAAAATTTAAAACCGTTTTAACAACAATTACAGTTGTTTTTCGTACAGCCCTTCTTTAACTTTTCTTCTTCGATTCCAGACTGGTTCTTAAAACATCGTTGTTTTTCTATTTCATGTAAGCAAATTATGAATATTAAAATTCGCATTATTATTAAAATTCATAGAATTCTTGATGTGTCGAGGACTTGTCTTTAAAAAAACCCTATCTTCAAATAGAGCCCCCTAAAATAGGATAAATTCACATTTATTTTACAAAAAACCTTCAAGAAATACAATGTTTTTTGAATGCTCATCTAGCGAAAGAAAATGAGCCACTTAAAAATTTTCAACTTAAAAAAATTTGCAGTGATTTATTGGTTCGAACAAATCTTTCATCCATCTGTTTCGCATTCTGAACATTTTTATTACCTACGAAGTTCACATTAATATTATTGACGTTTTCTCAACTCTTGTTTTGATTTTTCTTCGCATTTCCGCATTTGAAACCACAAAACAAAGGATGTCCTCTTTTCAAGACAAAAAAAAACTAAGAAATGAAAATGACAAAAGAGGTCAAGACGAGCATCATCATATAAATGTGCATGGCAAAGCTTCGATACATTCCATGTCACGATGAATTTTCAATGTCTAAAATCGAAAAAGGGAGCCATTTATTGTCTTTTCTGTTTTTCTTTATTTATTCAGACTCTCTTGTTTTACTTTTCCAAAAAATATATATAAATTTTCTTTCATCTTAATATACTTAAACTACAGTGTACATATTATGCTAGGAAGTGCTTCTTGTGTGAGGCCATTACATCAAGCATTAATTCCATTGGCAGCAACCGTTCCACCAGCTGCTTTATTCATTTCTGGGAGGACAAAAGCTCAATGGAGTATAATTTTGAACCACAAATCTGAATATCAACTATTTTTCAAAAAAAACTTATTTTCAGTGGAAGAAGAACTCGACACCCAACCAGCAATCGAACGTCAGCGACCACCAAGTATCGATTTTCTGCTGGCAACGACTAAATTCTCACGAAATGAAATACAGTATTTGTATCGGACGTTCAAAGAGGTAAAAGTCTTTCAATTTATAGTTAGTTTGTTTGAAAATGTATTGATTCTAGCTCTGGCCAAATGGGACAGTGACATTGGAACAGTTTCAAAACATTTATTCCGAAATCTTCCCACAAGGAAATTCAAAATCGTATGCTGAATTAGTGTTTCGAAATATTGATAGAGGTCGGAAAGGGTCTATAAGCTTCATGGTAATATTTTTATCTCAAAAATTTGAAAATTCCAATTCTTTCAACTCAAATTACTGAAAAATCTTATTGCAAATGTTGAAATGAATTATAATGACGATAATTAATAACCGCGGGGTTTTCTATCTATAACCGCGGGGTTTTCTATGTAGTTATTTGCAAAATATAACATTTTTAAAAATGAGATTAGTCTATTTACCCGCTTTTTGATATTTTAAAACAATTGCCTTTTTTCTTTATATCAATAAACCATATCTTTCGTTTTTCCATCCAGCTAGAAAGATTTCAAAAATATTTTAAAGGAGGCAATTTAATTTCAAACCATGTTTATTTTTTCTTAACCTTGGGGCACAAAAAATAAGGCATCAAAAGTTTTAAAGCAAACTCCTTAAAATCAACACATTAAAGTCAGTGTGTCAGTTAATTTGACCCTGCTTTTTTCAAAAATTGTGGCTTTCTCTCATTAGTACAATGCAATTTATGCGCATTTTAAAAACCCCCCAATTTTCGCCGAATTTTCAGACTCTGATCTCGAAAAAATAATGCTCAGAAGCCTATTTTTTACTTTTTTCACTCTTGTTAATCCAATCTTTCAGGACTTTCTAATAAATTTCTCAAAAATCGCCAAAGGTGACATCGACGAAAAATTAGATTGGATTTTCTCCTTGTACGACGCTTCAAACTGTGGCTTCATCGGCTACAACGAAATTTACTGTGTTGTTAGGTAATCCAATCAATTTTAAAGTCCCAAACACATCGATAAATCAAAATATCTTGAACAGAGCTATGTATCAGTTGGTGGACTCGACGCTGAAACCAGCCGTTATTGCAACCATATGTCGTCAACACGTAAAACTAGTTCTGAAGGTCCCAAAAATCTTTTTCAATAATGAAAAAATAAGCCTTCCTTATTTTTTTCTATTTCAGAAAATGAGCATTCAACACACCACTCGTCTGAGCCGCGAAGAATTTTATGAAAAGTGTAAAACAAATACTGAGATAATGGGTTCGCTAGAAATTTTGGAACAGTTTCCAAAAGAGTTTCTATCTATCAATACTATGTAATATTATTTATATTTTCCTTGCAATTGTTAAAAATGTCTTTTTTATAATTTTTTATTTTTCTATGCTCGTAATTCATAAATAATACAAATAAATCACTCGCTTAATTAATCTTGTATAAAAATTGAACATCAAAAAGCATTGAATGTCGATGGTTGATGTAGATTTCAATTATGAGCAAGAAAGAATAATGTAAGGTTAGTACACACTGGCAAAAAATAGAGTACAAATATTTGAATATGAGAAAATGCCTTGTGTTGTATATTTCGTGTGAAAAAAAATACAAAAAAAATGTTATCTGTTAATTACATGAAAATTTATCACAAACCTATCCTAATGACCGTTTTCAGTTTCGGACCAATTTTTTAGATTATAATAAGAAGATGAAGAACAAACAAATTTTCAACAGCAAAAAAAAATAGAAAATTCTTTAAAGCTTCTATTTTTTGGAGGGTATTAAAATTAAGTGATATGAAAACTTTGCGCAGGTGGAAGTATTAAATACACTGTTAGATATCAAAACTAGTGACAACATTCATTGATTGGTAGTAAAAAATAATAAAAAATATCCAATTTTTCGCGGCGAAGGTTGTGTAAAACATGTTTGATATCAAAGGACACCAGGGTCTAAGAACAGTGTTAAAAAATAATCATTTAGAACATTTTGCAAATAATCAATTAAAAAATCAAAAGATTAAATAAATTAGTTAGCAAACAAAAAACATGTTAATGATACCACACAAAAAAAAGAGTTTTCTGAGACGAGATCATCCTTGTTGATGTCTGAGGAGAGATAAAAGAACACATGAGCGGGAAAAGAGAGACCTTTAAAAGTTACAACGCGCATTTGTACTAACATTACCTCCTTTCTCCCATTGATTTTTTGATTTTTTAAACCAATTATATACCAACTGATAGGATTATAGGATTAGTGTAGTTTATCAATTTTGAAAACTATGCTGTTGACAAAAAAGCATTGATTTTGCGTAGGTGTCGATGATATTTACAATAGAGCGAACATAATGTTTCACAGTTTGCGCAGTGCACAAAGACCAGAAAATGGCGCATTTGCAAGATTTTTTTTGATTAAAAAGAAACGCGAACACCATTTGTTGACTGCATATTATTTTTTAACATAACACGTTGACATTCGCAGTTCAACACAACAACTAGAGCGAGTGGACATGTACGTGATCGGTAGAAACAGAAGAGTGGACACGATCGAGAGCAACACCAACAGCAGCAGCAGTAGCACAAATGAACGGGGCTCCTCCCCATTCTTCCTATCATCGATGACAAGGATGTCGGCGGTACGTGAACTTTTGCAGGATCTCTCCCAACCTCAAGATGAACCTATTTCTGTAGATGCTGTAGTTGACACGTGAATTCTTCAGACTTCTTTCGTTTCAATGACAAATATGAGTAGTATGTAAAAAGTTGTCGCTGGACGGTCATTTTGCCCATTCTCCACTTTTTGCACTTTTTAGCTATTTTAATGCTGAAAAACATCAAAAATCTGTCTTAACTTATCGAAAATTGGTCATTTCTGAAAAAATGATAAATTTGGACTGGACGGTCCTTTGACCACATTTTCGAATAAATTAATCCTAATAAATGAACAAGTTAAATAAAAATCTGAAACCACTAACTAATCTAGATCTTATGAATCTTGTAGAAAAGCTAGGAATCAAGAATTTCCGTGGAATCTTTATATTTATTACTTTGACTCTTTCAGGCTAGATCCACCATTAGAACTTCAAGAGTATTTAAAAGATGAAAAAGATAAAAGAGGAGTAGTAGAACTTTCAAGATTCCCTTCTTTACATCTTTATTTAGAAACTATTACCAGAAAAAGCACAAACGAGTGAAAGAGGAAGTCACAAAATATGAAAGAAGAAATACAAGCTTTTAAAATAATAACGAGCATGACTCCTTACTAGGGAAGTGCACTCTAGTGTACACGACTCTGAATTAAAGGTTTAGTGGAAATGAAAGGACCATAATACAATAATAAACTGTGAGAATAAAAATTCTCAATGCGGCGGTTTTCCTCACTAACCCACGTGTGACGTCATCACAGCCAAAACGCACAGTTGCAACAACAGTCATTTTTTAACAGCATGTAGCTTTGGAACCCCTGAACCAATTTTTATGTTTTATAGCTCATTAGAAGGAGAAAATATTTTTCTTTCAGAATATAACAGTATACATAGTTAAAAACAAAAAACTGTCAACCGAGAATCAAAAAAACTGAACGTGTTTTAGTGATATGCAGAAAAATGACCTATATTTTTTTTTTGAAACATAGAATTTTTTTGAATTTACGATTTTCGAATTCTACTGGATCACGTACGTATTACGGAAGTAAAGTTATGTGCGCTTGCCGTTGAGTTTAGAGAAATAAATAGCAAAAACAAATTTTTTTTCGTACTTTTCACTCATTATATGTAGTCTTGTGATGGAAACAGCTTCTCAAACGTAAGAAAACTATTCTTTTTTTCAAGTTTTTCACTTTTTCGGATTTTATTCTTTTCGATCTCGTGTTTAACAGAAGTTTTAAGCTTTTTATCAGAACATGTTGTGACATTTTTCGACAGACGCATGCAGAATTCCCAATTTCGAAGAGGGAAAATTTGATATCAATTCTCAACTTGTTATATAACCAGATCAACGCCGATCAATATAATGAGCTCGTCAAAGAAGCATTTTTCTTTGAAGCAATACGTTGCAGGTGCATCGTAACCTTCTGGATGATTTCGGAGAATACCAGCTTTGAAAAATGCTTCTTTTACTAACTCTTTATATCGATCGACCTTGATCTGGTTGACAAGTTGAGAATTGATATCAAATTTTCCCTCTTTGAAATTGGGAATTCTGCATGTTTCTGTCGAATAATGTCACAACATGTTCTGATAAAATGATTAAAACTTCCGTTAAACACGAGATCGAAAAGAATAAAATCCGAAAAAAATAACCGAAAAATTGAAAACCCTGAAAAAAAAGAACAGTTTCCTTACGTTTGAGAAGCTGTTTCCAATACAAGACTACATATAATGAGTGAAAAGTACGAAAAAAATTTTGTTTTTGCTATTTATTTCTCTAAACTCAACGGCAAGCGCACATAACTTTACTTCCGTAATACGTACGTGATCCAGTAGAATTCGAAAATCATAAATTCAAAAAAATTCTATGTTTCAAAAAAAATATATAGGTCATTTTTCAGCATATCACTAAAACACGTTCAGTTTTTTTGATTCTCGGTTGACAGTTTTTTGTTTTTAACTATGTATACTGTTATATTCTGAAAGAAAAATATTTTCTCCTTCTAATGAGCTATAAAACATAAAAATTGGTTCAGGGGTTCCAAAGCTACATGCTGTTAAAAAATGACTGTTGTTGCAACTGTGCGTTTTGGCTGTGATGACGTCACACGTGGGTTAGTGAGGAAAACCGCCGCATTGAGAATTTTTATTCTCACAGTTTATTATTGTATTATGGTCCTTTCATTTCCACTAAACCTTTAATTCAGAGTCGTGTACACTAGAGTGCACTTCCCTAGTTAGTCGGAGTCAGCATGTGAATCCGAACCAGAAGAAGAAGACGGTGGTGTAATCGTGTCGTACAAGAGATTCAGCACCTGCTGGGCCCTCGATAGGACTTCAGCCTCATTCGCATTAGCTGGTGGGTCTAAAAGCAATGTCATTAATCCAAATGTCAAATATAGAAAGATTCTAAAAATATATTTTTAAAAGTATTGAAACATACCAATATAAACAACGTCGGCGAGAGTACAAATTGCCTTAATTTGTCGTTTCATTCGTCTCAGAAGCACTCCTGTTGTCGATTGCTAAATACAATATTGAGTAATTAAATGATTATGTATATACTTTTGCATAAATTAGTCTAATATTATAATTCATTGTTGATGGAATATTAGAAAAAAGAAACATACCATATCAACCATAGGAGTGCGCATGGTCGGATCATTGTTTCCTCGCACTAAAACAAAATCTTTTTATAAACTACTGGAAAATTTTCAAATTTATCAAATAAGAATATTTTTAAAAATTTTATATGAGAAACCGAAAATATTAGAGGTTTCGTATACCTGACGGGTGTTGAAGAAGAACATCGAGCTCCCCGATGTACTGGAGCACAGCTCCGTCCAAAACTGCACGCGTTTCGTTATCGTTGTTGATGATTCTAGAACATAAAAAATAAATAAAAAGCCAAAATTTAAAAAATAATTATAAGTCATATACTCACTTTTCTTTCAGTCTGGTGCGGACATCAATAAACGTCGCGAATAGCGAACGAGCTTGTGGCTAAAATGAAATGTTAAATTAATATAAACTAAACATACAAGAATTCTAAAATTAAAGTTTAACTTACTGAGATGAAGTGCCGGGGCATGTTTGAACTCAAATCGCCCTGTAAAAACCGATCAGTTTGAGAAAAAAGTGGGGAAAGTTAATGACAACTCAAAATAAAAGAGAAAATAATAATAAACATGAAAGTTAATGGAAGAATGCGATGTTGGCAGTTTCTCGCCTTCCTCTGCGTCTCTGCTCGCAGACGCGTCACTCTCATCACCCTTTCACTCTAGCCCAACGCATTTGCGTGTCGCGTCGCGTGCGCCTAGTTCAACTGGAGCAAATGTGTGATTGTGCTCGGCCACAGTGAGGAAGAGAAAAGAAGGTCACACAAAGAGAAAGAGAAAAGAAGGTCACACAAAGAGAAAGAGAAATTGCCAGGGTGAAGGTGTCACACCAACATAAGCCCATGACTTTCGAAAAGTTTTGAAAGTTTTGGAAAATCTTTTTTGGCGTGCTGCCAGCAGCGGCTCAAAGTCGCGATCAATACTTAATCGCCACCCTGTAATATTAGAAGTGTTAAACATCAGGTATTCACTCAATGTCAGAATAATGTAGCTTTGAATAATGACTCACAATCATGTGAACATAAACGTTATATCATTAAAGATAGTCATAATACTATGGCTTTTGGTAATGTTAATATTAAACCAGAGGTTATACTTTGATTCATAATACTTCCAACGAAATTAAAGATAGAATTGTACTTCTGAAGTCATTGTTTTCCAACATTTTCAGAATGAGAAGACAATAATAACCACAATGATGATTTCCAAATTCTTGAATTTGAAATGTTGATAATTCTATTGAATTCATAGATACTTCATAAGGAAGCTTTGCTGATGTTGAATCCGAAGGAGAATCCTTTTTTCTATCTTTTGCGTAAGCAAGCTTCTTAGAAGTACATCCTTTTAAATATTTTTGAAGTTCAATTGGTGGGTCTAATCCAAAGGAATCAAAGTAATAAATATCCTTATTGTTCTTGGAATAGCAGACCCAATGAGTACCTTTACCTTCAGAAGAATCTAGATTCACAATTCCTACTTTTCTTTCTTCAATTCCTTGTGGCAAAGTGTCTCTCATAAAGATTCCACGTAAATTCTTGATTCCTAGCTTTTCTACAAGATTCATAAGATCTAGATTAGTTAGTGGTTTCAGATTTTTATTTAACTTGTTCATTTATTAGGATTAATTTATTCGAAAATGTGAAAAAGCTTGAATTTGGGAAAAGGGGGGTACTGGGCGAAATGGTCAAAGGACCGTCCAGTCCAAATTTACCATTTTTTCAGAAATGACCAACTTTCGATGAGTTATGGCAGATTTTTGATGTTTTTGTGCATTAAAATAGCTAAAAAGTGCAAAAAGTGGAGAATGGGCAAAATGGCCGTCCAGCGACAACTTTATACATACTACTAATATGATAATAATATTCATAAAAACAAGACTGTGGGTCGTTTGGATATCAATCAAATTTTGGAAACAAGGTGTTTTGGACAGTTGCCAAGTTGAGAATTTTGCCTTCATTTCTTAAATTAAAGTGTTCTTTGGTTTAAGAGGGAATATTAATTATACAATGGGATATTGAGAGTTGTATCTCAACTTGATCTCCGCGTTATTGACGAAATCTAGCTCATTCTATGAAACTGAGATCCGAGGGTGAGAACACCTATTTCAAAAGTGCTCCTTTAAATTTTTCAAAATAAGAAATTCTAAAATGTACATCGTGACTCAAAAAAATAGAGTTATGTTTATCATTTTTTTAAAAACATTACCGTTGTCAGATCTAGCGAATGAGCAGTTTTCATAAAAAAAACAGGAATCTGATTCGAAAAACCTTGCAAGTAAATCGAAGTAAAAACATTCCGATAAGTGATCAAAAATGGTTATTTTCCATATCAGTCACTTATTGGTCATTAGGAAAACTGCAAATTTTGTTAAAAAGCCAAAGCCGACATGCCACTTCCAATAAATCACCAATCAGAATTTCCACAAAATAGGCATACCGTTTTCTTTTTTTAGAGAAATGGTCCACCAGTTTCCTTATTTATCGTTGGACAAGAAAAAACAAGATAGGAAAAGCAATTAAACTTTTAATGACCAACTACTTTGCAAATAAAAAAATTGTTTTAATCAGAATCAGCCTTTGACCAATACCTTTATCAGAAAATAATCTTCGAACGGGGTTGGTTTATTTTTTTTCTGATAAAGATGGGATGCATTTGTCTCGTGTTTTGCGTGGTAGAGTTTCAACGGAAAATCTTTTTCGTTGCATTTTGTATAGAAAAGGTCATGCTGAATATGCGGAGTGTCATATTATCCTCACTTTATAGACAAAAACAGACCGGCCGTAATCTTGATAGGGTAAAATATGATTGATTATTGTCAACTCAAATATTCTTGATCATGCAACTTGGTTTTGACCTACCCAGAAAATATAAGTCTCTCACAAAGTCATGCTATTTTTACCTGCGAGCGGTTGCGCTGCGGTATTTTAGTAGAAAATGGATGATCCAAAGTTTTTAACTTGACAATAATAAATGAAAGGATACATTTTTTCACGTAGGTTTGATATAGTGTCATTTTTTGTCTGTCTACGTTTTGGAGGAAGGTTTACAAAAAGTTTATAATCTAAAACTGCGGACGTCAAACAGAAATCCAGATGAAATTTTGTTAAAGGATAGCAAATGTTTCTCTTATTAATTCAATATTTCAGGATTTCCTAATAAATTTCTCAAAAATCGCCAAAGGTGACATCGACGAAAAACTAGATTGGATTTTCTCCTTGTACGACGCTTCAAACTGTGGCTTCATCGGCTACAACGAAAGTTACTGTGTTGTTAGGTAATCCAATCAATTTTAAAGTCCCAAACACATCGATAAATCAAAATATCTTGAACAGAGCTATGTATCAGTTGGTGGACTCGACGCTGAAACCAGCTGTTATTGCAACCATATGTCGTCAACACGTAAAACTAGTTCTGAAGGTCCCAAAAATCTTTTTCAATAATGAAAAAATAAGCCTTCCTTATTTTTTTTCCTATTTCAGAAAATGAGCATTCAACACACCACTCGTCTGAGCCGCGAAGAATTTTATGAAAAGTGTAAAACAAATACTGAGATAATGGGTTCGCTAGAAATTTTGGAACAGTTTCCAAAAGAGTTTCTATCAATCAATACTATGTAATATTATTTATATTTTCCTTGCAATTGTTAAAAATGTATTTTTTTATAATTTTTTTTATTTTTCTATGCTCGTAATTCATAAATAATACAAATAAATCACTCGCTTAATTAATCTTGTATAAAAATTGAACATCAAAAAGCATTGAATGTCGATGGTTGATGTAGATTTCAATTATGAGCAAGAAAGAATAATGTAAGGTTAGTACACACTGGCAAAAAATAGAGTACAAATATTTGAATATGAGAAAATGCCTTGTGTTGTATAGTTCGTGTGAGAAAAAATACAAAAAAAATGTTATCTGTTAATTACATGAAAATTTATCACAAACCTATCCTAATGACCGTTTTCAGTTTCGGACCAATTTTTTAGATTAAAATAAGAAGATGAAGAACAAATTTTTACCAGTTCTTGATTTCGGTTTCAACGATTTTTGAACAAAAAATCTATATTTGCGCAAAAACGAAGAAAAAAATAAGAGTGAATTGTAAAATTACAAAGAAATACAACTAATTTTCTGGAAAGTACAAAAAAGAAGAAGAAGAAGAAGAATGAAAAAAATTCACTATACCGGACTAATTGTACCCTAATAAACACACCACGAAAAATGGCAAGCGGACTCATATTTGACGTCTATGGAGACTGGAGTAAAAAAAAAGAAAATATACTATGGCAAACGAAAATGGATAAAAAGAAATATTACACGTTTTTTCAAGACAATGACTTGAACTAATAAAAATCTCATGGTAAGAATTTCCCCTGGAAATAATACATGGCCCTATTCAAAACAGAAAAAGAGCATCAAATTAAAAAGAAAACACACACTATTCTAAAAACAAGCAATAAAAAAATATTTTCTGTGAAGTTGTTTAGAAAAAAAAACGAATTCAATACAAAAAAAATGTGATAAACATTCAACTCCTACACCCGGCACACTGTGTACCAGTAGTCAAGGCAAAAGAGAAGTAAATTAATCATCGGAACAAAAAATAAATGAAAAAGAAGAATGTGTTATGTTTTTAAGAAAAAAGTATATGTGAATAGCAGAGGCCAATTGATGTAAATCTACCAATATGGACCATCAGTGCTCAGAGCTTTCCACGAAGCAAACTTGCTCCAATCACTGTAGTTCAATCTGTAGGCATCATCACGATCAACGCACCTCGCACTACAAAAAAACACCAATTCTTACACGGTTATTACACACAAGGCTTTTCAAAACGTTACCTTCCAAACACTGCGTTATGAGAGCTGAGAAGTTGAGTCGAGTGCTGTTCGCACTGAAGACCATAATTTACACCGCCGTTCGAGTCCCAGAATTCGGCGTTATCGGTTTTGAAACAAATGCAAAAGTCGATTTTGTGCACTTTTTCGACCGATGTCGGCAAGTCCAATTCAAATTTAAAAGTGTCGTAGATTTTGCTGGTGGTTGGTTGATAAATTGCAGCTTTATCCATGTACGAAGTCCATCCATTCACTGTATAACGAACGAACACGTTTTTCTCGAACGCAATATTTCCGACTTTGATGGTTCCAATAACTTTGTATCCTTCGTTGTTCAGTACAAGATTCTCCAAACAAACTTTGTTCTAAAAGAAATAAGCGTTTTTTTCAATTTAACCCCTTATTTTCCATCAACTTACCTTTTCAAGATTCTCCCTGAAACGCAAATAGTCCGCTGCCGGCTGTTTGAACAACAAATTCCAAATAGGAGCAGGTTCATGGCACTGACTATCCTCCTCGAATGAATCTCCTCTGTAACGACGCAAAACCGCAGGGCTGAGCTTTGGTGGACAATCGCTTGGCTCGGTGGCTACCTTGACCATGTAAAGATCTTTCCCGCAATCATCGGCAAATCTAACACACTTTCTAGGTTTGACCTGTGAAAAAGATTCATTGAGCTTCATCACTCCCTATCATTATCTATACCTCTTCCGCAATCTCTAGGGGACCCGCGCAGAAGAAATCCGAATCATCACCACCACATTCGCTACTTGATGAACTATGCGATTGATAGTCGCTTCCTTCGTCTGAAACAAATCAAAACATGAAAAACTTTCTTATCAAACGCCAAAAACAATAAGAATGTTCGAAAAACAAGTAAACAAAGAATATTTTAACACCACTATAACATACCATTCTCTTTGATAGTTGTTGTCTCACGTAGGCGATTCTGAATCGCTTCAAACTGTCCTTGACTCAAACGCATTTTGTTCAACCCTTCAGATTCGCTTTGTGAACGCACCTAGAACAAAAAAACGATTATTGTTCGAGGTCTGAACCAGTTCCTTTCACTTTTTTTACTGTTTATTTTAAATTATTCTGACAGTCTTCTGACAAATTAACGTTGACAATCAGATTTTTCGTCAGTTTAAGCGAAAGACACACATTTCTTACAAGCTGTTTAGAATATTGAAAACTATTCAAACTTTCTATGTTTTGTTGTAGTTTCAATCATCCACAGTAGGTTTAAACCGAGTTATCCCCCACAAAATCAGTGTATTTCGGACTTTTGGGGGTTCATAGTTCATAACTAGGTTCAAACATTACAATGTCCGATAAAAATCACATCCTTTTTTGCAAAAAATCCGTGAAATTGAAATTAATTCAAAGTTCAAAGACTTTCAGAACTCGGATTAGAAAAAAAATGTTCATCAATGATTCGTAATCTCTGATATATTGTCATAAAAATATTGTAATTATTTATTGTTTATCATCACGCTTTTTTAAGAAAACAAAACAACAAAACACGACTGAATTTTCATTTTGATCTTTTGGTTTTTAGCCTTCATAAAACTCAAGTCATTTTTGTGCTGTCTCAAGAAAGAAAATCTTCAAAAAATATGAGAAATATAGACGTCATCGCTCTACCGCATTGTAATTCTATTTCTTCTTCTTCTTCTTTAACCCTAAGGCATGGGCCCCTCAGTTTTTCGTGTTTTTTTATAATGTCTGCTACTACTCTTTCCCTTCTTTTTCCCAAGTCTCTGGATACATTTTTTCATGCTTTTTTGCACGTTGCACACATTTTTTCATGTATTCGGAGTGCACATTTGAGGGAATTTCGTTCGCTTTTGTTATAAAATATTATAAAATAATCATGAACATGTGTATGTAACTTCATTTGGATCTTGAACTATGCCCGACACAAAGGAGAAAGATAAATCTTTAACAAAAAAAAACTAACCTTCAGGCTCGACGGCTGCTGCACTGCAGTTTCCCCAAAAAACGGAAAGCTAGCAGCTCGACGGCACCCCGAAGTGAAGACTGAAAATGATGCTGGTGCTGAATGTGCAGCACAAGTTTCCCATTCTCGTTCGCGCCCCATTTCCATCGGCGTCCTGAAAACAAAATCACGTTTGAGACATCATAAAAGCCACGTGCACTACATTGAAATAAATGAAAGGGTAACGAACACAACACGAGAGGCAGGCTTTTCAAATGCAAAATTATGGAAACATTGATGGTGAAAATATTATAGAATATAAAAAATGGAAAAAAATGAAAAAAATTTTCAAAGTACCTGGAAAATATATAATTTTTGTTGGAAAAAGAACCTTATGGAACCGTGATCATCTTGTTCAAAAAACACGATACTATTAAAGTTTAAAAAAATAAAATAACAAAAATAAGTTTACGTTTAAGTCCACAAGTGAGAAAGCTAAACAACAAATAAATCAAAGGTGAGAAGTGATACTATTTTCAACTAACCCTCCTATATTAATCTGCAATTCCCGTAATGTTTCATCCAAGTCGTAGAAATAATCTAGCAGCATCGAAAACGAAAATCCCATTTCAAAAAAAGTGTTTTGGTGTATTTTCTTTTCGTCTTCACTATGACATGAAATAAACTAAACTCCTAAAACTAAATCCGTTTGTCCTTTTCCTTTTTAGACTTGGGAAGTGATTCGGAAAGAAAAAAAAATATTATCAAGGGGGGAAGTTTAAAGAAGAAGGAGAATAGAAGAACAAGCAAAAAGAAGAGTTCTGGATCAATCTGCTTTGCTCGTGCTCGAATGCATCGCTTGCCTGTCGCTCGTCAACGAATTTTTCTCTTCTCTAAGACCCCCGGCACGTACCCAACAAAACGCTCTATGCAAAAAAAAAAAACAACATTGTGGGTCCGGTCGCACTTTTCGCTTCTTTTCGGAACACACAGTTTTTTAGGACAGTTTTCATCAGCTGTTGTGTTTAATGTTTTCCCGAAAAATGTGTCATATGTTTTCATAACAAAAATTCAGCTATTTCTAAAATTTTAAAACAACAACAAAAAAATAGAAAATTCTTTAAAGTTTCTATTTTTTGGAGGGTATGAAAATTAAGTGATATGAAAACTTTGCGCAGGTGGAAGTATTAAATAGATATCAAAACTAGTGACAACATTCATTGATTGGTAATAAAAAATAATAAAAAATATCCAATTTTTCGCGGCGAAGGTTGTGTAAAACATGTTTGATATCAAAGGACACCAGGGTCTAAAAACAGTGTTAAAAAATAATCATTTAGAACATTTTGCAAATAATCAATTAAAAAATCAAAAGATTAAATAAATTAGTTTGCAAACAAAAAACATGTAAATGATACCACACAAAAAAAAAGAGTTTTCTGAGACGAGATCATCCTTGTTGGTGTCTGAGGAGAGATAAAAGAACACATGAGCGGGAAAAGAGAGACCTTTAAAAGTTACAACGCGCATTTGTAGCAACATTACCTCCTTTCTCCCATTGATTTTTTGATTTTTTAAACCAATTATATACCAACTGATAGGATTAAGGGATTAGTGAAGTTTATCAATTTTGAAAACTATGCTGTTGACAGAAAAGCATTGATTTGCGTAGGTGTCTATCCACTTGTGAGAAAAAGTTGGAAAAAGGAAAGAAAAAGTCCGAGCTGGGCGTAAACTAGCACAAAAAAAAGTGAAATGGAACATTTTTAAAGAAAACTGGTAGGATGTGCAAAACCAAGGAAGAAAAAATAAGAAGATGATATTTACAATAGAGCGAACATAAGGTTTCACAGTTTGCGCAGTGCACAAAGACCAGAAAATGGCGCGTTTGCAAGATTTTTTTTTGATTAAAAAGAAACGCGAACACCATTTGTTGACTGCATATTATTTTTTAACATAACACGTTGACATTCGCAGTTCAACACAACAACTAGAGCGAGTGGACATGTACATGATCGGTAGAAACAGAAGAGTGGACACGATCGACAGCAACACCAACAGCAGCAGCAGTAGCACAAATGAACGGGGCTCCTCCCCATTCTTGCTATCATCGATGACAAGGATGTCGGCGGCACGTGAACTTTTGCAGGGTCTCTCCCAACCTCAAGATGAACCTATTTCTGTAGATGCTATAGTTGACACGTGAATTCTTCAGACCTCTTTCGTTTCAATGACAAATATGATAGTAATATTCATAAAAACAAGACTGTGGGTCGATATCAATCAAATTTTTGAAACAAGATGTTTTGGACAGTTGCCAAGTTGAGAATTTTGCCTTCATTTCTTAAATTAAAGTGTTCTTTGGTTTAAGAGGGAATATTAATTATACAATCGGATATTGAGAGTTGTATCTCAACTTGATCTCTGCGTTATTGATGAAATCTAGCTCATTCTATGAGACTGAGATTCGAGGGTGAGAAAACCTATTTCAAAAGTGCCCCTTTAATTTTTTCAAAATAGGAAATTCTAGGATGTACATCATGACTCAAAAAAATAGAGTTATGTATGGAAATTGTAAATTCCTTCCACATTTAGAGGCATTTATCATTTTTTTGAAAACATTACCGTTGTTAGATCTAGCGAATTAACAGTTTGAAAAAAAAGCAGAAATCTGATTCGAAAAACCTTGCAAGTAAATCGAAGTAAAACATTCCGATAAGTGATCAAAAATGGTTATTTTCCATATCAGTCACTTATTGGTCATTAGAAAAACTGCAAATTTTCTTATAAAGCCAAAGCCGACATGTCACTTCCAATAAATCACCATTCAGAATTTCCACAAAATAGGCATACCGTTTTCTTTTTTTAGAGAAATGTTCCACCAGTTTACTTATTTATCGGTGGACAAGAAAGAACAAGATAGGAAAAGCAATTAAACTTTTAATGACCAACTACTTTGCAAATAAAAAAAATTGTTTTAATCAGAATCAGCCTTTGACCAATACCTTTATCAGAAAATAATCTTCGAACGCGGTTGGTTTATTTTTTTCTGATAAAGATGGGATGCATTTGTCTCGTGTTTTGGGTGGTAGATTTTTAACGGAAAATCTTTTTCGTTGCATTTTGTATAGAAAAGGTCATGATGAATATGCGGAGTGTCATATTATCCTCACTTGATAGACAAAAACAGACCGGCCGTAATCTTGATAGGGTAAAATATGATTGATTAATAAATGAAAGGATACATTTTTTCACGTAGGTTTGATATAGTGTCATTTTTTGTCTGTCTACGTTTTGGAGGAAGGTTTACAGAAACTTTAGAATCTAAAACTGCGGACGTCAAACAGAAATCCAGATGAAATTTTGTTAAAGGAGAGCGTCTCCTTTTCTTAAAATACGTAGACTATTTTGGAATTTCTGCTGAAAGAACAACGATAATTATTTTATTGTCAAGTTAAAATTTTTGGATCATCCATTTTCTACTGAAAGACCGCAGCGCAACCGCTCGCAGGTAAAAATATAATGACTTTGTGAGAGACTTAGATTTTCTTGGTAGATCAAAACCAACTTGCATGATCAAGAATATTTAAGTTGTCAATAATGGAATATTTTTCACGCTAACCTAGAATGCAAGCAGTTTTATCATTTTTCCGGCGTTGTTTTTTTGGAAAGCATCATTTCTGGAAAACGAACCGGAGTTCTGGAGATCAGAATTACTATTGTTAAAATTCTGCCAAAAGATCTCAATTTGAACTCACTTTTGTGCTGGAGGACAAAACAGAAAGAAATCAAGTTCCACTGAAGACTATACTCTTTTAGAATATTAGCATCCACAGCAAAGAGCTCACCAAAACTACGGTAGGAAATTTTAACAATGATCAGAATGACTGCTGGGGCATGTGAGTTTCAGTATTTCTAAACTGATTAAACACATGATCAGAAGCGGTTTGGAGGCGGTGGGGGGGGGGGGGAACACCATTAAACTCATTGTTTCAGTTTAAAAGTGCAGATAACACCGCGAACCTGTTGGTTTTCTGCAAGATAAAAATAATATTGCATCATAGGATTCCAAAACCACTCTCTTCTTGTTGCAAACAACTCGACTATTAGTTCAAGTGCACAAAGAATTAGAACTAACAGGTGCCAAAGAATTACATATGACATTCACATGGATTTTGCTCTTGTTAATCCAACCTCTTTTCTTTGAACTATTAGCAGTTGAGGAGGTTTTCATCCTCAACATTTGTTAGCTTGAAACAAAATTCTTGCAGATCAGAGTGCAACCTTGTTTTTCAGAAAGTGTGAGAGACTCCCATGACAAAAACTGGCAATATTGACATTTTTGATTGATAATTATAACAATTTTTATCAATAAAAAATGAGAAAATATTTGAAATTGAAAAACAATACCCATCTCGTCATATCAGGAGATGGGCAATTTTTTGTTTCAATTACGCGTAAACGTAAGAACGCCAAGTTTCGAAGTTTGAGTACTTAAGAAGATAAATAAATAAATAAATTGATAAACGATCCTTGGATGTTGTTTAAAGAATTTGATCAAGTCATGTGTTATAACAAAAGTTTTGTTTTAAATCATTGTTAAATAAATAAAAAACGGTGGTTTTTCTTTTAGGATTCCCCGCAACGCACTCTTTGCACTCATGCGTCAACTTCACATGATTGCAACTTTCTTTATTAATTTGATCAGTCTTTGAATTTGTTTGAGTCAAAATCACGTGATTCAAGAAAACAGTGATCGCTAAAAATAATTTTTATGATCGTAGGAACGAACTGAAACTTGCAAGTCGTTTTTTTAATCGAAATCATTTTTTTGCTTTGACAAACGGAAGAGTATTGGAATGATAAATATAATTTTTGTTGAACAAAATTGCATACAACAGTGTGCAAATATGTAGCCACCATTTTTTTGTTTTACAAAAAAAAGTCATCTGAAAAAAACATACGTTCGTCATTCTCTCTCATCCAAAGATCTTGAAAATAAAGTGAAGTGGGGGAATCGAAAAACTACTTGGTTTTGAATGATCGGAACACTGTTCCAATACTCTGTAGCAGATCACCAATCAAAACAACAATTTGCAATCAAACATCATAACTCATTAATAAAACTAATACCATATCATTTGGAAAAAAACAAGAGCTTTTACTACAAACAGGTTCGACCTTCTTTATCTCGAAACCGATTAATCAAATATCAATAATCTCACCCCGTTTTCATCATCGTTCAGCATCCAAATCAGGCGACAAGAATAATAATCAGATATTCTCTTACTGATCCTGCAAGTGGGGGAAAAGAAAATGAAGAGAAAAACTACGGTAGATACGTACTCTGATGCCTATCACATTTCTGTTTGCCTTTAGAAGTTTGTGCGGCACTTCAAGAATCCCAATTTTAAAAAAAAAATGATGCGAAATGTGTTTATACAACTCCCTTTCGTTTGTTTTTAAAAAATCTTTACAAAAAATGTGATCATACGAATTCCGTGATAAGAATTCAAATGACCTCATGTTGCTTTTCCATTGAACATTTTTTGACCGTTTTTGGTGCCGATAACGGATATTTTCAACTATAATATGGGGCTGATACAAATTGTTTCCTTGGTTTCTTAATTGACTTTTTTTTCTTGAAAATTTTTTAGTAGTAAGGTCAAAAAGATAAAAAACTTTAAAAATTGGTTTGTCTATCTTTACAGACTTAAAATTGCAGAAAAAAAAACATTACGTTATCATTACAAGCCAACGAACGGAAAATAACAGGAATATCATACATTTATTAACACGTGTTGACTGTTTGTTGAAAAATAAATCGAATGATTGTTTTCTTTATTCTTCGCCTCTGTTTTCGTCTAACCTATCATGAAAACTACCTCCTTGCTATTATCTATCAAAATAGATTGGAAGTGATTGTTCTCAAGACTTTTTCTCTATCACACCACGAATTGTTTGTCAGTTTTGCAGAAAAACTGGGGGTTTTTTCATTTCACATGTGTCACCACGTGTTTTAAATGTGTACTTTGAGGTTTGAAGTAAGAAATGTCGAAAATCGAAGCTTGGTCGAGTGGGATGCTTATTGCACAGATACTTTTGCCGCTGATTTTTTTTCGAATCTTTATAAATGAGTTTCGATTGAGCGAAATAATGTGAAGGATAACTTTTAATTTGAAAAAAAGTTCAGTTGAATAAAAAACATTCTGGGAATTCATACAAACTTTAACTTATTAATAATGATGTCGAATTAATTGATTTGCAAAGGGATAATGAGATGTGGTACGAAACCATGGCGATATTAACTTGAACTTGATAAAAACTAGTTGTAGTCTTGAATTATTTTGAGCATCCAACATAGGAATACGTGTTAGAGCGAGTTATTGACCCTTTGGAGTCAATATTCCCTCTATTTAGGCTCGTTATTATGGAACAATGAAATTATTAATGAACCATTTTAAAAAACACAAAAATAACGGTATAGAATTAGAATTTAACACAAAATTTATCCTTTAAAAGTTTTGTTCTCTATAATGAAAAATCCGGAAAATCCGGATTCTAAACAAAACTCAACATTTGCAAATACTAAACCAAAATCCAAGAAAAAAGTTTTGACTGACCGCGCAAGATTTACTCTTGAGGACTTGGGCACAAACCACAGCTATGCTGAAAGTTCCACGACTTTCCTTGGTTTCGAACTTTAAGATACACTGTCTTTAAACGATTTATAATTTATTGCTGGTAGATATTTTTCTTACATTCAACATTTCAGATGATGATAAGATGATGATGGAAACACATGAAAAAATTCAGATGATGATGGAAACACAAGACTGTAGTCACAGAAACAATACTATAGCGATTTTTTTCAAATTGAGACATTGTAATATTTTGCTAAAACATCATAGATAATGATATTTTCGAGATTTAAACAGCAATGTTTAAAAAATGTATGTATATTTTATACGGCCACATGTACACGAACAATTTGAAAATGTATTGCTTAGTATAACCGTGAATAATAATAATAATAAGAAAAATGTTTTAAAAAATGGAGAAATATAGATATTTGAGTGTTAATGTTTTTTTTCAAAAAAGAATGTTGATGCTTTGAAAGCTAAAGATCCAACCACATGCCATTAATAAACTGATCTGGATTTGGACCTTTTTTTGTTGCAGCACAAAAATATTTATTTATCCGACGTTTCGACTTTTAGGCCTAAGTATAAAGAAATAAGAAAATAAGAAAAGACAAAAAAAAACATAAAATTTGAAAGATATTATGTATATGGCAACAATGAATGGTGAATAGACGCATATAAATAAGTATGAATTGACATATTAGGACGTGGTTAGAATCAGCGTTTATTTTTCGATAGGCCGTTTATATGCGTGAAGGACTATTTTAGAAAATGTTAACAAGGCAGTGTCATCAATCATTCATATTAAAACAATGCACAAAACTTGGAGGTGGTGTTACATTTAAATGTTTGTTGCCATTTCGGTCAGTGTTTCCTTTGTGTTAACGGATCATTGAAATAACAAAAACAAACTCGCCAAACTCCTTCAACCAGAATTATTTTTGTTCAACCTATAACTTCATATGCAGCGCTGAATTTCTTGTAAATACTAGTTTTCTATTTCGAGGAAAACTGTGTTTCAAAGATAAACTACAATTTTTTTTAAAATTTGCACCTTTAAATTCCCATATTTATTATTGACCTTAAAACCTTTGGAAATTTTAGTTTAATTTAAATTTTTATGAGAGTCAAAAACATATGAATATAACATAACATCCCTTTAAAATTAACTTTATTCTTCAAGAATTCCATATAACCGAATTGAAGGTTATTCCACATAATTTTGAATGACACGACAATTCTGACCAATTTATTGTTTTGCTTTGAGAATACATTTTTGAAAAATTATAAGAAATTCGTTTTTAAAGTCCCTGAACAAAAGACTAATTCTTTCTAACTAAATTTCTGTCTTTTTTGAGTTTTATGAAAATGTGCACCGGATCACAATTAGTATGTGAAAATAAATATTTGTTACTTAAATTTTTGAAACGATCTAGTTGACAAATCGTCTGATGTTTATTAGAAAGAGAACGATTACACTAAATGTTAAACCAGTGAAAAACATCAGAAAATCAAAGATAAATCAAATATTTTTTCACAATGCGAAGTAAGAACTCTTTTGGTCCCGAGAAGCAAGTCGAAGTTGGTGTAATAAACACAATTTTGTTGCAAGGGCTTGAAAATATGTTCAAAAATCAGACGACTAATAAGTGGCGATATGATATTATCACAAAAAATAAACTTAACTTCAATAAAATTTAAATTTTTCACATATCGTTTGTTTTAATAGTAACACAGATATTTTTTTTCTTGAAAAAAACAGACATATGACTTTTCAATTTCTTTTATACCAGGTATTAAAAAAATAATAAAATTTCGAAAAAACAAAGTGCAGGTCGAAAAATGCCCAAACAGTGCTAATTATACTCTTCTGATATTTTATTTCCATTCAAGTACAACATTTTTCTGAATTGTACTTCTTAAAATGTTCAAAAATTATCCATGCTCCACTAATTTAGAAAATCAATGAGAGTCCTCAAAAGCTCACCCTTTCGTTACCATGGCAACAAGCTACTGCAAAGAGAGGTGACCTAAAAATATATTTTCAAAAACAATGTTCCATCTTTTTGGTTTTGGTCTTGGAGTTATTATTATAATTTTTCTCATACTTTTAGCTATTGTTATAAGCATTGTGTTTGGCCGTTCAAAAGGAGTGTAAGTGATTTTATTCCAAGTACAATAAAAGTGCACAACAACATTTTATAGTCAGATTAACGACTACAAATAAAACTAGATTGTAGTTTATATATTTTGTCGAGATTTCTTAGTCTGAAAAAAGGTTTTATAATATAAATGTTTTCTATATTTCGCACTAGAAATCAAGTTCAGCGGTCCTACAGAAATTTGATAAGCGGAAGTTAAGTTTTTCTCTATATCTTAAATAAAGAAGTTTTTTCCAACATATTGATTTAAATTCCTTTTTCAATTAATTTTTCCGGCAATTTTCGGTTACTTGAAGGTTTTTCACTTTGTCCAATGTTCCCAAAAAATGTTGCTAACGACATATTTTAGCAGAGATAAGGTCAAAATCAAAATTCTTTGAAAACTTCCAAAATCACATTTTTTGACATTTTTTGTTCAAATTCGTCAATTTAAAATGAAATTTCTAGGGTTTAATTTTTCAAATCTATTATTAATATGTATACTGTATTTCAAAAAGATTTGATTTACTCCGTTAAACTAATCTTCGAAGTTCCCGAAATTTAGAAGGTCTTAACTCGGTTAAGAAAAAAAAAACTTAAGTTTTGTAATTACTTTATATTTTTTAAAATTATTGTTTTATAGTTGACGGCGAAGTTCTACACTTTTAAAATGTCACAAAATTGATGCCACTTTTCAAAAAACAACTTTGTAAAGTATTATATTTCCTGAGATTCCCTATCTCCTTTTCGTTTTTTTCAAACTTCATTTTTTTCCCATAAATTTACAAAAATCCAATTTTTCAAATGAAAATAAAAATAAAAATAAGAAATTGGATCTCATTTTAAACGTATCTATGCGACATACCATGACAATCTCGAAAAAAGCTGAATCGGAAGGGATTTCGAAGAAAATTATGATGGATTTCTTTCAGAAATAAAATATTAAGAAAAATAAAAATTTTCATAGAGTCAATTTAAAAATTCAATTTTTCAGATCGTCAGTCTTTGGAGCTCTTGCGTTCATTTTCCTTCTGTTTCTCACCGTTTACAACTGGCCAATCAAGCTTCCCGACGAAGAACAATGGTCGACTTCAATGAAAATCGATATGTTGCTTGTACCCCGCATACTTCTTATAATTTTCCTTTTTTCCTTCCTCTTTTCAATCATCAGTGTATACACCAAGCATAACGTTTTTAATATCGTTCGTGCGCAATCTACAGCCGGACGTCACGCGTATGACAAATCATCTCAAAAAATGCAGAAAACTGAATAAAGCAATGTTTCACACTATTTCTGTTCTACAAGCACAAACATGTTCTGAAATAAGAGTAATTGGGGAAGAAACCTGATTCAGGCACCAATTTCCGGATGAAGCATGCACAAAATGAAAAATGGATTCCAATTTGTCATTAGGAGGCTATGTTTTTTTCTGGTTCTGGTTCTTCTTATTTTTGATTTAAAATGAAGTGCGTATATTTTTGTGCATAAAAGATAAATGAATTTTTCCTTTTTCTGACCTTTTTTCAATATTTTAGGGACATTAAAATCTAGAAGGGATATTAATTGTTCTAGCAAATTTACCACTATTATTCTTTTCTTTAGAATGAAAGAAAGATTCTTGACAACGAGAATACCTTATTTTTCAATCGCACTTTCGATTTCAATCTATTTTCCAAAATTGGAATAGAATGATGTCAGAGAGAGCCTGTTCAGATTACTTGAACCTGTCGCCACACAGAAAAATAAGTGGAACGCGTAGGTTTTCAAATTAAACATTTCTCAAAACCCCGCCGCAAAAAATGTTATACGTTTTTGAAGAGGCTGAAAGCAAGCCATATTGAAATGAGGCTTTAGCAAACACTTAACCATCTAATTTTGACCCCACGAAACAATGAGTGCCCACGAATGAATAAACGAACGTGAACAATCTTTTGAGAATTTAAAAACAATTCGATTTTTTAAGATTTGAGTATTGCAGTATAATCTCATAGTGAAAAAAATTTACAATTTGAGTTTGTTTTTCAGCAATTCCTGATTGATACAAAGCAAATTACTCCGCTTATTTTTCAATAACGGTTCCCTCACTTCTATTCCAAACTCTTGCTTTTTAAATTTTTTATTTGAAAGCTGTTTTTCTCGCATTGAAGATGTTTGAAAAGAGGGAAAAAACCAATTTCTTTTGAATACGGTAATTTTTGATTGGTTTTTTCGAGCCATAAAAATATATTGATGTTCTTTTTTTAAAACGTGGTTCTCGACTTATAAAATTATTTTTGAATTACATGATTTGAAAATGAAATAATTTTATTTCAATAGAGCCATTATGCACGCGAACATAAAGATAATTCTAGGTTGGTTATTTTGTAATGTGTTTTTGGAAGGTTCAAAGAGTGCACGAAATTGAAAAAAAAAACAACAGTTGTGTGAAAAATCGGCGATTTAAACAATAAAAAAATGAAGGACATATTGGAAGAGTTAATGATGAGGGTTTTACGCGGATATTTTTCAAAAGTACCTCAAATAGAAATTGGTTGAAACTTCCTCCGAAACTTTTGTTTTTAATCCAAATGTCAAAATATTTTTTGAAAGATTTTGTACAGTTAACACCTGATAGAAGAAAAAAATGTGAAAGAATCCCATTTCTGCGTAGGAGAACAAATTTTGAAATGCCGATAGATTGATTGAATCGGATTCTCTGCCACGCTTCTGTAGAATCCTACCCTCTCCGCCAGCAGTTCAAATTTCAAAACAGTTGGGCGAGTACACAAAAATGAAGCTTTAAGATTTTTGTTAAAAAAAATATTTTAAAAAGGCTAAAACCCAAACACGTTTAAATAACACTTCAAAGCATGTTTTAATTTGCCAACGTTTCTCGAAATTTGAGATAAAATTTTCTTGTTGAAACGTGTTTAAAGACAGTTGTTCAGTTAATTTGACAATACCTGAGCTGATTTTCAAAAAGTAGAACGTTCTCTCATTAGTACAAATCACGCCGATAAATACACGCGTCGTAGCAACGGTCCAAAGTTAAAAAAATACAAATTTGAATGTGCGCGTGTCCGTCTGACGCGGTCGATATCGGTGCAACGCGGTCGGAATTGCCGCGGATCACAATTATTTGAATGTGGCTATTGGTAGTGTTCTTTCGACCACCTGGGATCTCATTCGAATTTTGGGTTTTGCTTTGAATTTGGAATATCTTGAAAAATTGAATCCCAAAAACACATGTTTTCATATACCTAAACGTTATCCTGCATTTTTTGCAAGAAAGTCGACCCTCCCGATCGAGTAAGGCTATTTTCCACTTCCATAGCATCGCTTAATTTCTTTGTTAGCCAAATAAAGAATATAAATTTTTCAATACTCGTTTTTTATTATCCTTCGTTGCAGTTTTTTCATAAATTTCGTATCATATAAATTGTGTCGTTTGAAATTTGAAGGAAAAAGTTATATTTAGCTCAAAATTCTATTATACCACAATATTTAAAAAAATCCTTCCACAGCTATATGCGGCTCATTTACTTTTTAAAAGCGCTAACGAGCCGTGAAAAAAAAAACAACGTAAGTTCAAAAAATATGAGACATTGTTTACAATAAAAGTTCCCCCAACCCTATTTCCGTGTGTGATGTTTTGAGCAGTAAATTTTTAGAAATTGGTGTTTTCGACACAAGTATTTTGGAATAAATACGAATTACAAATGTATTTCGACATTTTGAAAATTTAGACCTTCATCTTTTTTTTTTGGTTTCCTTTGTTTTGTCTCCTTTGTTTTCTCTTCCTTTTTTTTCGAAATTGAATTCTATTCCTAATAATATTCAAGAAATCATCTGTAATGCTGAAAAAATAAATAGCAATTCGAGTTCCAGATTACAAAAGTATGACTTTTATTTAAGAATCGGTGTAAAATGTAAAAACCTTGCTCACTCCCCCAAAAAATTTAATAACTGATCTATTTGTCACTTCATTCTGAAAATCACAAAATTTCGGTAAATAAACGTCACCATCTGCTCATTTTTTGTAGTACAATTCATCTTCAACTTGATCTTTCCCAAGCTATTTCTCAATATTCTTCTTCTGACCCCGGCCACCACTTCATCCAGGAAAAATAGGCGGAGCAAGATGCCGACGTCGTTTTCGAAACTCCTCCCCATCCCCGTTTTCTCATCAGAAAATTTTCAGTCAGTATTCATATAAAGTCAACCAAATCGTTGTACCTCTCGTTTTTCGATTTACTCTATACAACATTTTGCGGACCACTGCTCAAAACGGTCATTTGAAATTCATAATTTCTTTCTTTTTTTTTTCAAAAGTACCTATTCTTTTGTTTTGTGGTCGCTTCAAACTTTTTATAATGCGTTACGTACATATGTTTTAAAAAACTATGCCAGTTTCAGGTACTAACAAAAATGATGAGTCTTGCACGTCTTATCTTGATCGTTCTTATTGCTATCTGTGCCATCGCAACATGTGCTCCAAAGCAAATGGTATTCGGGTTCGGAAAGCGGTAATCAATGAGATACAACGCTCACTACCGTTAACACATTGTTTCCAGATCGTTTGATGATTACGACGCTGACCTTGTTCAAGATGCCCCAATGAAACGATACAAAGTAAATTCATAAAAAGCGAGCAACAGTAATTAATTAATTCGTTATAATGTTCCAGCCGAAAAGTTTTGCCATGGGATTCGGAAAGCGGGGAAATGTTAGAAGCTTCAACATGGGATTCGGCAAGAGATCTTCTGACGATTTCGGTCAGTACTACTATTGAAATTTAAAAAAAAATGGTTGTGCATGCAAATTTATCTATCTATATATCTCGCTTTTGTGATTTGTTACTAACAATGAATTTATTGCAAATTTCAGTATTAAACCCGAGAAAAAATACACATTTCAAAAAATATTTTTAGACCTTCAAAGTTTGTAATTCAACATCACTCTTCAACATCAAAAAGATCTGATGAAACTCAATTTTTTGTGTCAACCAGTCATCATTTTCTCTCACTCTCTCTCTCTCTCTCTCACACTCGGTATACAAAACAAAAAAGTATTTAATTTTGTAAAAAAAATAAAACATATAAATTCAACATGTCATCTGATTTTAGATTATCGTTATTGTTCAGAAGATTTTAACTTGTGGCCATTCGTCGTTTTTTCACATTATTGTACTTTTTTAAATATGATTGCACTAGAACACCATGTTGCATTTGTGGCACAATTGATTTGAAGAATAAACTTTTTTTAGTTAAATGTTCCTTGTTTTCGTTGTTTTTTTTTGGCGAATTTACTTGTGATTTTCAGAGCACGCTAGAGCTTTTTATATTTGCTTGAAATAGAAAACTAACAGCAAGGTCAAAGTAATGAATGTAGATGTGTAATCTAATATTTTTGAACCAAAAAAATAAAAATTTTCAAAGTGGGAGAACTTGAAGTATTTTTGAATATTTTCAATGAGATATAACTCAAGAGCTTCTTGTTTGAAAATTGTCTAAGATTCGAAATTTAAAAAGTAATAACTATATTCAAATTTAAAGTATCGGTAGAAAAAATTTTGAAAACTCTTTCAAATTTTCATAAATTTTTTATAAAAGCCTATTTTGTTAAAGACCTTAAAGGTGTCCGTGAAAAACATTGTTATACGCTCCAATTTGGAAAATAGCATCAATACTACAGCCTCAAAATTTGGATGCTCATTTTTGTACTAATAGCAAGTTATCCAAAGTTGGAATTTTGACGATTTTCATACCATGGGCTCTACGAAGCTACTCAAATCATCCCTCACAAGTAAAAATGGGAAATGTTTTTTGTTGAAATTTTTTCTTCGCCGCTCATTTTCGGCTGATAACATCGAAGGCGACGCGGCCGCAACGCATGTTGTGTAGTTTGACTTGAACGGGTTGCTCTCGCTTCGCCTTCAAGGTCTAGCAGCTGACAATGAGCGGCTAAGAAAATTTAGCTTGACAATACCGGTGCGAAATTATTTTCTCATAAGCTAGGTTTTAGGTACTTTCCTTTGCAGGTATAAAAATGAAACTATAACATTTATTTCATTAGGACTTTTTAAAAACTAAAAAAAAACGAAATTATCTTCATTCAAATAATTAAAGCATCGGAATGAAAACTAATGATTAGATTTTTTTTTCAACTTTCGACTGTTTTTCACGGAATTCCAGATGGTGTAATCTATCAGCCAAAGGTTCGCTCAGTAAAAGATGACACATGGAGTGCTCGAAAATTTTCAATGGGTCTTGGCAAGCGATCCATTCCGTTGTCACTGGTATGTTATTTTTGAAAAAAAAAATGATGTAAAACTTCCTTCTTCACAAGTTCTACCAAATTCATGTTTCATTTATTTTTTTTATATAACAGCTCTGGACAAAAACTTTTTAAAATATGAAGTTGAAGTTGGCTTTTTGAGTGAAATTGGTGAATTATTCAGAAAACAATTTGAAACTTTTTTACAGGATTACGAGGAGGGGCCAACCAGAACGGATATGAGAAAATAAATGCATAGTGACTTGGAAATTCGAAAATAAAACATATTGTGTGATCCAATAATTAATAAATTTAATAAAATAACCGATATCGAAATTATAATACCATGATTTTTGCTATGATACTATGATTTTTTTCATGCCCTGAACTCTTTATGTAATTTTTTTTGTAAAAGAATAAATTGTGAGTGATGTTGTTTTTTCGAAAAATCAAATAAGCAAGATATAAAATAAAATAATAACAAAGTTCACAAATACACTGCGCCACTGTGATACGTTAAAGAAATGTAATTCGAGTTTTTAAAATCCTCCTATCTCCATTAAGAGCACTGTAAAAAGCCAATTTAAGATTATTGCAGAACCAACTCAAGAAATTCAAAAAGAAAATTCAAAAAGAAAAAATTGTACGAACCGTTGCTTTTCTCCACTACTTGTAGGTAATTAATATTCGCTTGCCAATAGTGACCATTTGTAACTTATTCCCCCTAACGTTGGTTATTAGAGACAATAAAAAGATCAGTTCGCAGCTTTTTACATCTTTTTCACAGTTTGCCATGGATTAATTCAACCGCTTTATCTTGAGATGCTCATTTTTATTCATATTATTATAAAAAGGGTCAAAACCTTATTTTACTAACTCGATATGTCCCTAATATTAAAGATCCTTCGAAAACTTATATTTCTCGGTGCAGCATTTGCTTAATTATATAATGCAATTTGTCATTTTTTTTAACCGTGAACATTTGTTATGAAACAAGCAAGCTAATACAAGATACCACATGTTCAGCTACAAACAAGATAAAAAATAGTGGATGTTGTGGGATGATTGACTTATTGCAGGTACGATAACATAAATTCTGTCAATTGGATTGGTTTAAAAAATGAGAGATGACAAGCTTATCTCGGAAAGACGTTTACTTTAATGTCGCTCGCTATATTCGTAAAACCAATTGGCGTTTCAAAGTTTTAAAAAAAATATTATTGAAGATAGAACGCTAGCTGATGGCATAGAGCTTTTCGATACAAAAAATCGTACATCTATAATTCGTACATCTAAACAAACGGTAAATTGAAAATCGCGCTCTTTTTCAATGTAAAAATACCGTTTTCGAACTTAAAACTATTTCTTAAATTAAATTTAATAAACTAGGACTATTTTTTGTATTTTTTTGTTGGAAATAAAATACATATTTAAAAATGCATCGAAAAATGTTTTTATAACTTTGAATTTTGTGAAACGTAACAATATTTTAAATTATACATAATCAAAAACGTTTTAAAAACAATGATACACAATTTTTGGCACAAAACCAACATCATTGAGCCCGTATGGGGGCGTTACCGTTTCCCTCAAAAACACAATAGATCGACTATACATTGCAATTAGTTTTTGACAACGTATATTTCAAGTTATTTTGTATTTCCCTTACTACTAGCTTCTTTTCAAAAGTTTTTTTACGGCGAATATTTCGATTTGTGAATATTTTGACCTATTCAAGTTGCTTTTTAAATTAAAAAATTTATTCACACCCAATATTATATTCTTCAGACTTTGTATTATAAAATGCACTTTATCCTTATCGTTTCAAAAATCAGTCGATCATTGATTTCTCAATAACAGGTGACATGTTTTTTTTTCAGGATTTGTTAAAATACATACATCCGTGTTAAAGAATACCTCTCCTTTGAACGGAAATGAACACTTAACTTTGATATGACTCCATAAGTAGGTGAAAATGAAAAAAACTTTTTTATAAAACCAAAGATTGTTCAAAAGAGAACAAAGGCTCCCTCATATTGTTTCTCATGTCAAGTTATCATTGTCGTTTGGTACTAGAAAGCGAGCATCCCTTGCTCATTTTTTTTCACTTGTTGTACATGTGCCCGTGGAATCAGCCGCGCTGACGCCGCCGCCGAAATCCTCCCCGAAACCAATTGGTTGGACACCTGCCATTGAGCCAATGGCACGCTCTTTCAAGCGAGAATCTGATCATCGTTTTCTTTCCTTACACTGTGTGTGAAACACTTCGGCAGATAGAAAGAAAGGAAGCTGACTTGAAATAAGTGAGCACCTTCGGAGGCGGCTTTCGGGTATTTGATAAAGAGCACTAGAAATGTGGAGAAATACGTTTGAATCGGCAACGGGTGTTTTGAAGCAAAAATGAAAGACAACAAAAATAATTTTGTCTGTTATATTATACAATGACATGATTGAAAAAAGCTAGTTTCTTTTTGACGTTTCATTTTACGAAATTGTCAGTTTTATTTTTTTTACTTGTTTTTTGGAACCAGCCAAAATGTTATTTTTATATCATTTGTGAATTAAATATCATAACTATTGTAGTGAATCGTAGAACAAAAATCTTAATCTGTTTTCCGATAGGTGAAGCAATTCAAAATGGTTAAAAAAATAATTTTTACCCATACTTTTAGTAGCAATTTTTTTATATCTACTGCGTTTTTACGACTTCAATTTTCTTATATGAAAATTTAAAAGTAGAGTTGTGTATATCTATTTTGACTGATTGAAATTCCTACTACTATTTCAATTTTCAACATTTTTTAAAAATTAACTTATATCTAACTTCGTGTTCATAATTGTCGAATCATTGCATACATCAACGGCCAAGAAATGTATTTTTCACAACAACTTATTCAATAACGAATCATCATTTATTGTTCGCCAAGGTCCACTGATTGAATGAGCCCGAGAATGAAAAAAAGAAGTTTTTTCTATTTTATTGAACCCCCTCCGAGAGCGAAGACTGCAGTGCAGTTTAATTGTCGTGGAGGGCCAGATCATCTTCAGTTTACACACAGTTTAATGTCCATCAGAATTTTATTATATTTCACACCTTTATATCAATATCATTTTCTTTTTATATATTTTAAGAAATTTTTGATTTTACCATTCATATTTCATTGAACCTAATTTATTTGAGAATCACTGGGTTTTATCGTTGTCTTCTGACTTGAATCTTTTCATTTATGTTATTTCCAACGAAAATCCGTCCGAAAAATATTTTTTTTCTCCGCTAATTGAACTAAAACCTAAAAAAAATTTCACACTATTTATTATCATTGGAATTCATATCTAAAAATGAATTTCTAAAACAACAAGTGGTTGACGGTTGTTGTGGGATCTTCAATCCTCCCACTCATTGTGTTGAGGTATTATCGCTTCGTCTCATTTCATATCTCTCAACTTTTTTTTTGTTATTTTCAATTCAGAGCTCCATCAGTTCGGTTCTCAGTTTGGTTTCTCATTCGTCGTCGTCTTATTGTGTTTCTCTGTTGTTGTGAGGTCAGATTGACTGATGGATCTGTTCAGGTTCTTATCTTTTTTTTTCCTTCCTCACCAATTCGAAAACACTAAATCAAAAATCAACAATGTCGCCGCCTACTCAAGAAATCTGAGCTTGTTCTACCTCATTCTTTTTGGCATATTACATGATGCACTTTTGATCCAATGTCCTTATAAATCTATATTTTTATATGTTGCTGCATACATATGAAGAACTTATATTCTAATGAAAAGCTTCTATTTAAACAAAACCACTATATCTATACATTTTTTAAGAATCACCTTAATTTCTTTACCCTAGATGAAATTTGTGATTGACACCGTTGATTGTACTTCAACACTTTCTTTGATTTTTTAATGATTTCCGTATTTTTCAAAGTTTTTGTGTCATTATGAGATTTATAGTTTTAGAGCGAAATGTCTGAAGTAGACGTTCAAGAAGAGTTTCACGATGCACCAGAAGAGGCAACAGCTGAAGTTCAGAGTGAGGTTGTAGCTGAAATCGAGCAAGAAAATGCTGAACCTCAACAAGGTAGGTTAAAAAATATGTATGATTCTAATTATATTTCTAAGCCTTACTAACGATTTTTATGTATTTATTTTTTCGCATCAAACATTTGTTCTCGAAATATTAAAATTGGAATTTTTTTTTAGAATTAAAACTTTTTCGAATAAAAGGCTACACTGTGACTCAAATTAACCACTCTATATTGAAATCCAAACTTGTTCGACTCACCAAAAAAATCTCTAATTTTCAGAAGATGAAGCTTTGGTAACTGCTGAAGCCGATGATGAGAAATCTGCTCAACCACTCGATGAGGACCGCACAGAAGATCAGGTGAATAACGAATACTCATAGACAACAAAATATCACAAAATCTATTTGCGTTCACATTTCATGATCTTTCAATCATCATGTCTTTGTCTCTTCACTAGTTTTTGTAAACAAGTAATCGGTTAAGAAAAAAAAATATTGTGATATCGCTCGAGTTATTGCACATTTGCGTAGGAGTCATCTAGCAAGCTCGGTTTCTCGTCATTATCGCAACAAAAAATCCGTCCATTTTTTTTGTTATCTAAATGCAAACAATCAAAGCATATCGTTTTCATCAATTCGAATTCTTTTTTTTTCTAAATTCAAATAAATCCAAAACAAATCGATTGGTTTTTTTTTTTGAAATTTTATTGGTCAGAGTTTTATTGTTTCTGAAGAGCCTAGCATCAACGACAAAAAACATATGTAAGGGTAGAGTTGTCCAGATTTTTTGCCGAAAGATCAAACAAATCTCATTCGAACAGCTAACCACTTGTAATTGTAATTTTGCCACTTTTTAGTTCAAAACCCCCCTCGAGTTTTCGCACGTGTTTATCATAATTCTAATTAATTTTCTTTCTTAATTTTAGGTCCCCGATATCACAGGAACGGAGTACGTGGACCCAATGACTACAAGCATGGATGGAATTGAAGATTTGCCGGCGAACGAAGAAGCTCAAGTAAGTTGTTAAAGTAATATTAATTTTTTTGACGAATCGCTGTTTAACAAGAATTTAATAATAGATAATATTCTATTAATCAACAATTATAACTAATTATTTACTAATCAGTTCGAAGATATAATTGTGGAAGAAGACGAGATTCCGGATCAATTGGAATCAACAGACCACCAAGAACCACGTTCAGACGCTCTTTCTTCTGAATACATTGAAGAAGAGATCATCGAGGAAGAAGAAATCGAGGAAAGTGAATACGTGAGTGTGAATTAACTACATAGAATTTTAGTAAAACTCACAATTTAAAATTAAAATTTTTTATTTTCATTATCTAACAATTTATTTTTGCGTGGCTTTCTAAGAAGTCTTCAAGATAAAACATCCAAAAATTATATTTCCATTAAAAAATTATATTTAATTGTAAACATAATTATTGTCAAAAAATCTATTATGTATCTATCTGATTTTAATTTATATTTCAAGGCTGAAGAATCTGCTCCAGCCGCAGATGAAAATGCTCAAGCTGAAGAAACCCCGGCAGCCGAAGAAGCCGCACCAGCTGAAGAAGTTCGAATGATGAGGGAACCTATAAAATGTGTAACATCAATTCAAAATTGAATGTTGCTATTTTTTGGGACCCTTAAAAAACTAAAATCCCAAAATATTTATTTTCAGGATACGCCAGCTGAAAATGCTGAAGAAGAAGCTCCAGCAGACGCACCAGCAGAAACACCAGTCGAAGAAGCTGCTGCAGAAGCAGACGTAAAAACTTTTGTCACTTTTCTATACAATAATTGATTAATTTAGGCGCCACCAGCTGAGGAAAACGCTGAACCAGAAGCCGAGTTGATTGAAGTTGCAGTTGAAGAAGCTCCTGCTGAGGAAACTCCTGCTGAAGGAACTGAAGAGCCAGCTACTGAAAAACAAGAATTCGAGCTTCAAGCTCCACCAGAGGGAAAACGTCCAAGAACTCCAAATGAGTTGGACAATCCACCAGCTGAAAATGAAGTTGTTGTTGAAGAAGCGCAAGCCGAATCGGAGGTTCCGGCTACTCCAAGAACAGCGACTTCAGGTAATATTGTTCTTTCGAATTTTGTCATTGTTTTCATTTGTAGAAAAAAGATCAGTTCCACCGACTCCAAGATCTGCAGTGCCCAGCGAAGTTCCAGCGACACCAAAGTCAGCAGCTCCAAGTGAGGTCCCAGCAACACCAAAATCAGCTGCTCCGAGCGAGGTGCCACAAACACCAAAGTCAGCAGCTCCAAGTGAGGTGCCAACCACTCCTAAATCAGCAGCTCCAAGTGAAGTCCCACCAACACCAAAGTCAGCTGCTCCAAGTGAGGTTCCACCAACTCCAAAATCAGCAGCCCCAAGTGAGGTCCCACCAACACCAAAGTCAGCTGCTCCAAGTGAGGTTCCACCAACTCCAAAATCAGCAGCCCCAAGTGAGGTCCCACCAACACCAAAGTCAGCTGCTCCAAGTGAAGTCCCACCAACACCAAAGTCAGCTGCTCCAAGTGAGGTTCCACCAACTCCAAAATCAGCGGCTCCAAGTGAGGTTCCACCGACTCCAAAGTCAGCAGCTCCTAGTGAAGTCCCGCCAACTCCAAGATCCGCAGCTCCAAGTGATGTGCCACCAACACCGAAGTTGACAAATGGCAGTATTCCTGGAACTCCTTCCGTCGCCCTATCAAGGTTTGTTTCTGTTTCGAAAATCAAAGTGTGATCCCTATTAAACCTTTCTTTCTACTTCTGCACTAACATTTCCTTTCCTAATAATAGTCTTTCCAGTGCTAAAGCTACTCCAGCAGCTACACCAGCAGCTGAGGCAACTCCTGCTGCAACTGCCACACCGAAGGGCAACACTGCATTCACTTTCGAAGAGACTCCAGCTACACCAAGAAGCAGTGTTCCAGCAACTCCAATTGATTCGTTGACACCCGCTGCTAAAACACCAAAAACACCAAAAACCCCACGCACCCCACGCACTCCTAGAACTCCTAAAGCACCAAAAACTCCTACTGTGTGAGTACATCTCACAACTACCAAAAATTAAATTATCGTTTTGATGTATGTTTTTCAGTGTCGAGGCAGAAGAACCGGCGCCTGAGCCAGCTGCAGAACCAGTTGAAGAATCAGAGCCGGTTGCTGAGGAGCAAGTTCAAGAGCCGGAGCCAGCTGAAGAGCCAGAACCAGTTGCCGAAGAAGAGCCGGTTGCTGAATCGGAACCAGCCGCTGAGCCAGAACCAGTTGTCCAAGAAGAACCTGAAGAGCAAATCGAGGTAAGATTACTACTGATGAATTTAAATGATAAAATCCATTAGGAACCAATTGCAAAGACAGAAGTGTCGCAAGATGAAGCTGCACCAGCTCGCAGAGCATCGCCTTCACCACCACCACGCAGACGCGTTGAATCACCAAGCCCGGAAAGAAAGCGAACATCACGTCATGCTGATCGCGACATCGCGACATTTGATGAAGATTCTTATCGTACTGTCCCACCACCAAGAATTCCAACAGCCACTTCATTCTCTTCGTGGAGCCCACCAGACAAACAAAGTTACACCCCAATCAGTCCATTTGTCAGCACTGCTAACAAATATCGATCTGACTACACCGCTGGAACATACCGTCCAACAAATGTTTATACTTCCCACTTTGATGATATTGTAAACACTGGTAAGAAATTGAGCAAAAGTTCAAAATCAATTTATGAAATATTCAGGTGCTTTCTCATGTGCCCTCTACTCTACAACTCGCCTCATCGAAAGATCGCGTAGTCGTACTCGTGAACGCAAGCAGGCTTTGCGTTCTCAACGATCTGCTTCTAACTATTATAGGTGCTGCAATTAATTTCAAGAATCAAGTAAAAATAATTTAAATTTAAGATATGTGTCCCAATATCCAGCCCCAACTCGTGCTCGTGAATATTCTACTCCACCAACTCATGCCATTAGCCGTCCACCAAGCCGTAACTCTTCATTTGTTTCATTCCTCGATTATTCTGAATCTAAACAAGGAGAATTGTCGCGTGCTAACTCTCGTAGCTCTATCTATGGTGATGCTCTTTCTCGAAGCGGGTACGGCAGTAAAATAAACTATTAATTTCAAGTGGATTTTTTTTTCAGATCCCGCTCAAATGTTGATTTGTATCTCGGTGGAGGGCGACTTTCTCGTGTTGATAGCTATGTTCGTGATATCCATACGCCATACGAATATGAGGTTTGTTTTCTTTTCTGCGCAGATTAAAAAAATATTAAAGTGGAAAGTAAACAGCAAGAATGGTATATTATCAGCGATTTCTCACATTTTAGGTTCCGTCAACATACGATAGATATCGCTCATCTTCACGAGGGCCATCTTATTCTACTGTCAACGGATATACGGTAATTTTTTTCAGCAAAAACGTGGAATTGATTGTTTCAAAGCTTTGGTTGACTTGAAATTTGATAGAAATGAATGTTTTATTAATAAAAACTTTAAAACCTCTTCCTATTTGAGTAAAGTCATAAATTTCTTAGGAGTATTTTCAAAGTATATGATGTTTTTTCCTGGCGTGCTACCGCTTTCAATCCTGTATTAAATCAGTAACTCCATTTTAGATTTATGAACTCAAACGAACGCCTTATAAAACATCAAAAATCGCAAAATTTAGTGTCCATCTCATTGTATCAGTTTCTCAATTGGAAATAAATATGACTGCACTGTAACTACCTAAACAAATAAGTAACTCGAAGCGAAAAATACAAGCACTTTGCGAGTTGCGAGCATACAAACACCACTCCAAAAAATCTCCCCCCATTCGATTATTGAGCATCCGAGGAGGTATCCGACGAAGATTTTTGGTTTACCAACCATTCATCTATCTCAATTGTCATTTTTTCCCTAACTTATCTTGGACAAGTCTTGTCATCCAAAAGGCCGAATTTCCCGAACACTGGTTCTGCGGAAAACGTCCGAACACTTCACTAAAACTTTTTTTATTCACTGTACGTCCGTTATCGATTGTTTGGTATTTTACTCCACTTTCTCTATATTTTTCACCGACTTCGACTAGAACTATTAGCCATGTATCTATTCAGCAAAAAAAGGATATTCAGACAGAAATATGATCTTATTGATTTTGTAAGTTATGTATGAAAATATGTATGTCAACCAAAGCTTTGAAATAGACAATAACACACTGACTTTCGAAAATGATTGGAAGTGAACTGTCTATTTCAGGCTTATACTTCATCCCCATCATATGTTGAAACTGACTCAACCCGTAGAATGAAAAGATATCAAAGAGATACTAGCCCAGCAATGGTTCGCAGCTTGTATGAGGTCAGATAACGTCTGATTATTTTGACTGTGTGATCGAATTCAAAGTAGAATTCAGAAATTCGTTACTGTCTTGAAATAATTATAAAGTTTTGTGTGAGTAGTCTCAACTTAACGTCCATTGTCTAACACGTCCATTATTATTTTGAAAAGTTTTAAAATAAACTAATCCCCTGCATGCTAATCAATATTTATGTGTCGATTTTTTACAGGGACGTATTGGCCACCTTGAAAGATCGTTGTCCAGAGAAGTGATCCAAAAAGACAGAGTAAGATTTCTTTTTGGTGCTTTTTATTTGTCAAATTTGTGTCATATTCAGTTGCGCAATGAGTACCAACAATTATCATCAAAACTCGATCAAGCTGTCCGACAAATGGAACTTCTCAGGTCAAACTCCTACAGCAACTATCGTGGACAATCCTTGCCACGCACTAATGTTTATGCTCATTTCTATCCCCACTATTAAATGGCATTTTTTCTCTATTCCTTCCCAAAATGTTTAGGCAGTTTTTTAAAAGTGTTGATTGCTTCGCAACCCTGCCAAGATTTGTATCCCAAACTTCCTGATTCTGCAGGAACTTTGGTTTTTTCAATGCTTCTCTATTTTTCTGCACCAAGATATATGTACTTTGCAATATATTCTCTTTGATTGTTTAACAACTTCTATATTCTTTCCTTTCTTTTCTTCAAATTCTAAAAATTCTTTCACATTTTCTCTAATAATAAACATCACAATGTTGTCCCACCATTTAATCCTGAAAACCTCCAAACCCAAAGGTATGCTTTTAATATTTCAAAAATATTAAGTTACCCTCACCTGTTTGTTAAATGTAGCACTAACTAATTTCTAGATGTTATGCGTGTTCAAAAAACAATTAATCATCAATCAAAATTCTATCAATTTTAGCCCGTACACTCCACCAGCTATGGACGCTCAACGCCTAACAAATCGGCCGGATATTCGGCGATCCATAGCCTATACACTGGATTTGCGCGCGACTGGGCTACCTACAACTGAAAGGTTTCTTTTGTTTGCAAATGAAATATCCTTTCAAAATCACTTATCACTTTCAGGTGGCGTTTGGGAAATGTGGTGTATGGCGGTTTATACCGCAAAAAATATGACGCTGATATTGAAAAATCCGTCCAGTATTATAGTTCATGTGCCAAAAAGCGTCGATAATATGTTTTCTATTTCCTATTTTTTTTTGTAATCTTTTACAGTATCTTCTTTTTTTTTATCATGTACAACATTTTTGTTTGGAACCATGCTGCCAAGTCACTGAATATTAATATCCTTCCTGAATTTTGATTAACGAAACGACTACGAATTATTAGTAAACACTTCTTTTTTATAAATCTTTTCCTTCTTTTTTTTTCAAAAAACTGCCGTTTCTTAATTTTTTGTTCTATGAATATATAAATATGTAGATTTTGAATTTTTAATATAGACTGTTTTTATAACTCATGTGTTTTTTTTTAATTAAAATAAAGAATAAAGACATTTTTATCATAAAAGGAAAATATTTTAATATGTGCAACCCGCTAGATTAAACAACAATAACAATGAAATTAAGAAAAATGTCTTCTTTTTTTGTAGAAACCGGTTCAAATGTGTCACAAATCAGTGATTCCGCTCCATGGATCACTTGAGCATACAGTTGCTGCTGGTACTGACATCACTTTAAAAAGTCCAGACCACATAAGAGGCAACCCAATGAAACAAATAGACCTGGAAGAAGGAAAAAAAAACAAAAGATAAACATTGACACAATAGAATATCTTACATGATAAACCCAGTTGCTGTTGAAGCTAAAGTGGTGGCTTTCCGTTGTTCGTTGTAAACTCTTTCCAATTGTTTTGCTACATTTTCACGTTTCATCTGAACAAAAAAATATTTTTTTATGTAAGATAAAAAAAGTGACAAAAATGGAATGAACAAAGATTGTGAGTGGAAACAAAATTGGTTGATAAAATCAGGTCGCTAAGTGCAACCTTCCGAATACAAATGAAGTGAGAGAACTTTTCTTCCCAAATCTTTTAGCAAAACTGATTCACTATTTTCCAGAATTGTAAATATTTGTCACGGTCATTGAACAAAGAAACGATTCAGACTGGAGGAAAAAAATACGTTTCTCTGTTCGCGAAATGACAGTAACAAAGAAACCTTTAGTGAACTCGAAAAGTAGGGTTTGTGATCGGATTATTCGAAATTTTCAAAGTTTCATAAATTTAATAGTGTTGAAGTGACCTTAAAATCTCAGAAACACACTAGAGAGGTTGAAAAATTAGTTATATATTTCAAAATTCAAATTTCAAAACGATTCAGAGGATTGAATTTCTAATTCACTAACAACGTAGGTTTTCATTCTCCCCAAATTGGAATTTACCCCAAATCTAGCAACAAGTTCGGAGGGTGTCTACTTCTGGAAAAACCTATACAGATTAGGTTTTTCGAGAAAATTATTTCTCAGGTTTATACTTAATCATACTGTAATATTATTGCTTCAGCTTTTTATCTAGAACTAATTGTGGGAGAGGATTTCTACAGGTTATTGTTATTGGAAAACTAAATGTTTTTCGGAAATTTTAGCAGATCTAAGCTTAGCTACGAAGCTAAAAATTTGAGTAATTCCTAATAAACCTTTTCTGAACTACTGTATAAATTTTCAGCGAAATTCAATTCGAAGAGAGCAAACAAACAGCCTTGTCTATTGAAGACACCTAAACTGACAAACATGGTAATGTCCTAGAATAACCAAATATGGTCTCAAAGTTCTATGAAATATGGCGAAACTCTCGTCAAACGCCACCTAAAATACTGCGAAAAAAACCTGTCATTGAAACGAAAACATATGATCGCTCACACACGGTGGGGGATATCAGGTGTTCTGGACATGGTTGTTATTCCAAATTTGGGCGAGGTTACGTCCTTGACATACAAAATTAGGCGTTTACTAGTCTAGCTAACGCACCCGTGACACCGAAAAAAAACTTTGCTCGACTCCAATCTTGACAAATCTTCATGCATTTCTAATCTTAGATTTAAAACAGATAGTAGATGGTGCAGAACATTATAACCCGTGGTGTATAACTACTAAAATTCCATTTTAAAAAATCGACCAAAAATCGGAAGGGGTTACTTATCACACTTTTTGTCTGATGTCATCTTCATCAGATGTTACACGATACGAAACAAGAATAGAGTGAGAAAAAAAAATATTTCAAACACGACTGACTGGTTTGTTCGTAGTCAAAAATTAATGGACCACTTCAAAGCCGAGGTCATTCATGAGAAAAAAAAAGAGTGTCTTCCTGATCATTCAAAGTACAAACCACTAAAGAATACGCGTAAGAATAGAAATAACTTTTGGTCAATTACAGAAACCGTTTGAACGGTCGAGTAGGTAAACAATTGAATACGTTTAGAAGATTCAAACAAATTTTGAAACATTGCCTCTTCTCCAAGAATTCCGTCCGCGTCAGCCGGCTTTTTCAAAACGAATTCCAAAAAAAAAGTGTGTTATTAGAACAAAAACGAAATGACCTTGGCATAGTTTCTTGTCAACAATCCGTATTCGTTTTCACTTCCATTTTCTTTTCATCTTACCCCTTTTTTTTGCTTGCTCGTATCGCCGAAAACAGCCTTTCTGATGGGAGTCTAGATTTCACTTCTTTTTTTTCCTGAAACGCATAAAAAACAACTTTCTTTCATTTCGCGAACACTCATTTATTCGGTATTATTTCGAGTTCACAAAAATACAACGAAAACGTTTAAAGCAGACCGTAAAAAACAAGTCATAAAGCCACGAGTCCGAGAAAACAGCGGGATAAGCATATTAATAAAACATCACTGGAGTATCTAAGAATTAAACAAAGAAGAAGAAGAAGAAGTTATACCGGATATTCAATTCGGTAACTTATTTGAAAATCAAATGCACTTCCGAAAACTAGAAGGATGCGGTTTAAGAATCACCGAATTATGCGGTAATTCGTTTTAACAAAAATTACAAAAAAACGCGGGGAAAGAAACAAATTTTCAAGGAAAATTTGAAAAGAAAGAAACCGGTTACAAAAAACTACCGCAGAAAAGCATGACATAGGGGGGGGATGGGGGGAAAAATCTCAAAATTGAGCTTGAATTTAAAAAAAAGAAGAGAAAACAGTACCGATACTCAAAAGAAAAAGCGTACATGTTCTGAAAATGTGGGTGAAAGAAAATAGCAGGTGCAAAGTAAAAGAATGTCTTGTTTTTGGAAAAATTAAATAAAATAAACGCGTATCACTCATTGAGACACCATTTACATATTATTCATGTCATTTCTAGACACAGACGATCTTGGAATCGGAAAAACCGTTGCAAGAGCAGTTGGTGGCTGCATTGGCATTGGCGCCGCGACAGGCATCGGATGAACAATCGACTGATTCACGAACGCGGTTGAACTAGTCGATGGTCCGGCAGCTGAACTTGTCGACGGTCCAGCAGATACTGGTGGGACTGATGAGTCAGCGCCCATGATTTTTGCGCAATAGAGGTTCAAGCGAGTTGCAATGTTGCTGAAAATTTAAGAATAATTCAAAAAATACAATATTTGCAAGATGCTCCATGAAAGTAAGAAGTAACTAATTTCTCCGCTATTGTGGGATGAGTTTGATCATTCCCGTTTGTTTCGATTTAAATTCATGAAATACATTCTTGTCGCAAAGAAAGTTCGACCCGGTCGGTCCTAACACTGCAATAGGGCCCATGGCGGACCATGTGGAAGTTTTTGCATGAGGGTCGGCCGAGGGCCTGCTAAGGGACCTAAACGACTAATTTGATGAAATAGGTTTTTGTTTGTCTCAAAGCAAGCTGTACATGCACCCTAACACACATCCGCTAGCAATGGTGACAAAAGAAGTAACTTCTCATTTTTTGGTGAAACATAAATTCTATCACTTACACTTCAAAGTTGCGAGACTCTTGCTTCATGGCTTCAATGGTTTGTTGAAGTTTCAAACACTGAGATTGCACTGAAAATATCATCATTATTATCATTATTATACACCCGTCCATGACTTCAACTTACATTCGTTCTCTCGCTTCTCATGTTGCTCAGTTTTGGAGGTCAAACTTTTCACCATTCCCAAAAGTTTCTGATTCTCCACAAACAATGTTCCAGCTTCCGTCAATTGTGGTGGAGCAAACGCACTTCCGCTCATTGGGGATGGCGCTCCTCCTCGCAAAGTTGGCGATGGTGAGGAAACAACTCCGCTGAAATAATTTTTATTCCTTTGCAATTTTAATAGTATTTGATATACTATCTCTGAGCAGCTGCCGCTCTGAAAGCACTCTCAACTCCTTCACTGAACTCGACAAATCCATTAAGATAGGCTTTTTCGAGTGCAGATTGCATTTTTCTGAAATGAAATTTTATTAATTAACCATCAAAAAATAAGCATTTACCTCTTTTCCTCATTCGCCAACGCCATTCTTTTACCAATTGTATTGATCAACAACTCTTGCTCTTGCTCCAAAGCAGCCTCATGATCTACCTTCTCAGCGCGAAGGCGCAACAACTCCTCCTGATAATTCTTCTCCGCTCTTCTGCAGTGAGCTTGAAGACGATCAATTTCCGCTTGTTTATCGGCAACCATTTTCACGGTGACACTCTGATCCTGATGGATTTCAGCTATTTTAGCAACGTTTGCCATGAGATCGCTGGTCAAGGATTCCTCGTCTCTTTGATATTTTTGCATGAGAAAATCCTTATCTTCTTTGAGCTTTTGGATTCTGCAAAAAATAATTGTTGTTAAAATCAACTTCTTTTTTGATTATTGTTGTTGCTTACTTCTTGAGAAGCGAGTTAGAGATAAATTCCTCTTCTTGTTCGGCTTTTGCATAAATTTGAACGGAAGCAATGCGCAACTGTTTGTTGATCTCCTTCAAATCATCATTTTCATGTTTTCTGTTGTTGTTGACATGCTGAAATGATAATATTAGAAAATAGAAGCACAAAACCAAATTATTTACCTTCTGTCTGTAGAATCGGAACATTAAATCAAGCATTTCAAAACGAAGCTCTCCTCTCAAACGCAGAGCATCACGCGGTTCTGGCGCCTTCTTTTGCAAGCGAAAAACGGTTCCATGAATCGGCAATGGTTCAAACCACAACGGTTCCTCATCAACCAAAAATTTGTAGAAGTTCGGATAGCGAGAACGAATCTCCACATCGCGAAGCATATCATCAACACCTTTTGGAAGCATAATTGTGCGAACACCATCCAATTCCTCTGTTTCTCCCATATCTGCTTCAGAATTACGCGAAGAGAGCATTGAAACGCTCGCACCAACTGAAGATCCTGGGCTGAAAATAAATGCATAATTTTTTGGAAAATCTGTCTAACAACGTATAATTTTTATGTGGGTGGGTATTGATTTTTTGTGACGCTTGCAGACATATACACATGTTGTCAATGTCAAAATGAGCATAAATTTTGTGACGTTTTCAGAAAATGAAGGATTGTGACCATTTTTTGAATAATTTACCCAATGCGCAATGGGTCTTTTAATCCAATAAACATAAATTCAGCCATCGATCAACGTCAAAAAAATGCTGAAACGAAGAATGTGGATTTTTTTGAGGGAAATACAATGAGTCACATATTGGGGGTTTATAGATATATCTTAAAAACATATGACACATGAATATTTTTATTTTGTCAAACGAATTCTCTAGTTTGTTTTTAAACCATATTTTGTATATTATTTCGAAAAAAAGTCGTTGATAAATTTATTTTCATAAAATACTAAGTCTGAGAACGATTTCGTCTATTGTCATTTCTTTTATGCAAAGCTTGTTTTTTTTTTCATTTTTAAAAGTAAAACCATGCCTTGGAGCAAAAAACTCGAAATCGTTGGATTGACTGCGGTTTGTTGACATTGACACATCTGAAAAAGTGATAATAATATTCAATTCTTATCTTAAAATACAAAATAATTTTTTGAATTTTTGAACTTACCACGAGAATGTGGATCCACATGTAGAGCTTCATTTTTTGCAATTGAGCGTCTTGAATTGTCCATTTTGAATTGGTTATCAACCTGAAATAAGACAAAACATTTTCAAAATATTTTAAATTCCAAAAAGTCAGCATTTGAATAAGAATGAGGACAGGCTAACAACAAAAAGAGAATACAAATGGCAGACGACTTTGCGTGGCGGGAACACAGCTGTGAAATGCGCCAACAAACGGTGTCAGTGTGAACAATGTTGGCGCATTTTTAGCGCAGGACCATCTTGCAAAACAAACGACGTTTCTGTGTATGTCATACGTTGTTTTCGAAAATTTTCTGTTGAAGAGGGAAAAAATATAATGCAATTTAGAGAAAATTAGAAAAAATTAATACGAGGGGCTATTTTCTCAGCATTCATGGGTTAATTTTTCGAACAAAAATTATATGTGTGTTTTTAAAAGTATTGATACATGGTCATATATAAAATCAGCTGACTTTGACCTAGAATAAAGAAAAAACGGTTATTTTCAGAAGGAGTTTTAAAATAATTTATATTTTAAAATTAAATTTAAAGTTATATTTTCTAAAGTCTTCAAAAAACCTCCTTTCTAGAGAGAAGGTCAGTTTCGAATATATGGAAATATATTGAACGTCTCCTTAAAAATTGTTCGAAAAGATTTTTCCTAAAACATCATCAATATAAATATTTTATTAGTAATAAAAAATACAAAAAAATAAATTCAAGAAAATCAAACGATATTCATTACTCGGTTGAGAAAACAATCTTCCATTGTCTCAAATCCTTGACGCGGGAATATTTCCCCAACAGCTTCATACATTGGTCGTGATTTCCGATGCGGGCGGCTTTTTGCCTTTCGAACACGTATATAAAATGTTGATTTGATGTAAGAAAGAAGTTTGGGTACGCATCTGGTTTTGTTACAAGCAGAACAAACGAATTTCCCACACGATTTGCAGTAAATTGGGCTGCCAAGTACTAAAACGATGCATTATGTATATCTAAGTCTCGGGTGGCACTCACCGTTTTCAGTCTCAGAAAATTCACAACACCTGATACGTGGATATTTGTTGTGAGGATATGTCTCCGTAGTTTTTCCTTTTATCAAATCGTGATCAAAGTATCCATGATGAAGCCTTAAAAATTTTTTATAACAATGATCAAGTCATTAGAAAACGTTACAGATTAAACCCGTGTTTGATAAATGCCCCTGCTCGCTGATATGTGGTTAACGGATGACTTAACATTGCATCAAGGCATCTTGCTTGTGCATCAGCACTAACCCGATAACGAAACAATTCCATTAAATTCAAAAGTCGTGTGGGATCACGTTTCATCGATTCTGGGATTTCGTTTTTATTTGCAAAATCGATGGCTGAATTGAGAACTTCTTCCAGGTGATATCTCCAACCCCACTTCATTGATTCTTCAAATTCATCCCAATCTAAAATTAATATCTGATTAAAACATGATTATGACATAACTACCTTTTATAGTATGATCTCGAGTGTGAACAATATTATATTTCAAAAACTTAACATCGACCCCATACAACGTTATCGATCTGAAAAGCTCAATACTTATTATTCAAAACAAAACGTACTTACCTAATTTCATGCATTTCCTTGATTTCAAGCAATCGATCAAGATACTTCGAAAGACCACTCACTGCCGATGATGATATTATCTCAGAATTATTCTTACTTTTGTCGCGATATCGGGAACAAATAAATAAAATTCTATCAATAAATGCTTTTTGATCATTTGGGTTGTAACCAGCCATTTTTTCCTAAAATTTTGATACATATAGTAAAAAAACGTCTTGATATGGAAAACATCAAAGGGTAGGATCGAATGATATAGGCTACACAAAAAATTACTAACTAGATAAAATACTAAAATGCAAATCAAAACTAAAGACCTCAAAAAATAAGCCAACCATAGATAGTGTTATTTAGAGGATATGCAAGAGGGTAATTGAATTCAAAAAAATATGCTGCGAATTCATTCAAACGAATACATTGAGAAGATGCATGCCATAAATTGAAGCCCATTTTTAGTTGTCAATACGCAGAGCTTCCAGAAAAAAGAACCGCCACTGGTTGTCCTTCCTTTTCTCAGCTTTCGTCTGTAACGTGCTCTCCAAACTAGCTCTCCAAGCAACGTTTTTATAAACCTTTTGTGTTCTGGTTGATTTGTTTCAAGAATCCATCCGTCTTTCACTATATTTTTTATGTCGCACTCTTCCTCCCAAATTTCTTTTTCCGTCGTTCCTTTCTATTTTTGGACCTCGAGATATATATTAACATACATACAAGACAAGGGAAATGCTTTATTAAAAAAAGGTCCCAAAATACTGCAATAGGACCCAAAACTGCTACTGAAGAAATGTTTCCCAGACAAAAACCCACACTAGCCATGTGAAATGAGAGGTTCATGTTAATTACCTTGGAAACCGAAGAAAAAATAAGAGAAGTGCGGTGAAGGGATAAAAATCTGAAATTTTTTCAGAATTTTTGGAAAAAAATGTAGTGCAGAATGACAAAATGAATTTTGGAAAAAATATTTAAGTAATGTGAACATTTGTGAGCCTATTGATTGACGTTATGTAAGTGTCAACCTCAAACTGATGGTGCGAAAGTGTACTAAAACAGGAGCGACAAAAGGAAACCCTTTTGGCACATGATGGTATTCCCCATCAACTTTCTTTGCATTCAGTAAGATTGTTTTAAATTTGTTTTAAAATTTGCAAAATGGGGGGAGAAGGTTGGTATCAAAATTAATACTTTTTTAAAAGGTTACTATTGTCAAAAAAATGTTTTTTTAATTCTTGATCATGCAAGTTCGTTTTGACCTACGCAGAAAATCTAAGTCTCTCACACAGTCGTGCTATTTTTAAGTGCGAGCGGTTGCGCTGCGGTCTTTTAGTAGTGCATCGATGATTCAAAATTTTTAACCTGACAATACTAATTAGCAAAAACCCTTATGATTCCCATTGATTAAAAATGAGAGGTAGTGTAAATGAAGGCTTTTTCGGAATCAAACCAATTACTAAAAGTATTACAGTACAATATTACGTGAATATACCTGAAACGTTTCATTTTTCCAATTTTGTCGAGCTTTAATTAAAGATAGCATTGAAAAGTCTTTATAAGCTTTACACTTCGCAACCCTTCTTCTGTAAATCGAATTCTATGAATTTTGACATTTTTCTGAATTAGGAATGTTGTTTTTTTCTGCAAAAATTTTGTTTTTCGAAATGCCTTCATGCAATTTTTGAAGTTTAACCCCCACCAAGTTCCTGAATCCTTTGTCAAATTTGGAATAGAGATAGCGTGTCATCGTTTCTGCGTCGCTTAATAGAGTCTCCGGAAACAGGCAAATGCCAACAAGCTTTCTAGACTGACACGACTACTTTTTTTTTGCTTTTTTATTACTTGTTTTCTGACTAAAATTGCCGATTTTTTCAGAAAAATGAAAACAGGGCATATTGTTTCGTCCGATGAATGTGTCGATGCTATGATTGTTCCATCACAATGGTAAGAGCTTGAGAAATTATTCAAAAAATATATAATTTCAGGGTGTTCTCTTTAATTGAAATAATTTTGGGAACACTGGGACTAGTTTTTAACACAATTATCATAATAATCACACATAATTCAGTTCCAATGCCATTTTCACAACGGAGGATTTTAGTTAGTTATTCAATTTTTTTCTAAACAAAATAAAGTCAAACTTGTTCAGTCCTCGATATCGATAAACTTCTCATTCATTTCTGGATTTCAACTAGCTCGGAATTTTTTTCAATTTCTAGTTATACAACAACCATGTTTAAACCAGGTGAAGTACTCTTTTCAAAAGTAATTAGTTTATTTTTAATTTCAGGTAACAACTGCATCTTGCAAACTTATAGAATTCCCATTGTTATTTGGCTATATTCATTGTGCATTCGCATTTTTCTTACTAGGACTGCAAGCAAATTTCTTAAAAATGTGCACAAGAATAATATCGATTAAAAAATACATTTATTATTCAGAAAGCCAAGTGATAAAAGACCAATAGTCTGGTACATGTCTTGTTCAGTATGGCAAACAACGGTTGCTGCATTTTGTGTGACGATTACTCTGTTGTTTACCGCATTCGACCAGGATTTAGAAAATGCCCCCATGTCAAAATGTTCCATTCTCCTAGCCGTTCACCAGTCTTACTTAACTTTCGGAATGCTCACCATTATGATTATTTTACATCTATCAGGCTTTCTATTCATTTATCTCGCTTCATGGTTTCAAGAAAACAAGTAACAGTTTTCAAAGCAAGTTAAATAAAACAAAGAATTTCAGGAAAAGTTGGATAGCTTTCACGATTTTCTCACTCAAAGAAGTAATGCAATTTGAAACGCTTGCATGGCAAATCTGCTTATTCTTCTCCGGATGCGTTGTTCTTTATCGGCACGTTTTCCGGGACATATGTGATGAGGTCAGTATTGTATTGCGTAAAGATCGAATTACATTTTTTTTACAGTGTGCTATAATCATCCTTGAAATTTCTTTTACTATCATACCTCTGATAATTTCTTTTTTACACCCATTGTTCCTTTTATGGTTAGTTTATCAGAAACACCGTTAAAATTAAAAAAAAACGCTCGAACGTTTAGGTTTGTGCTACCTGTGAGGGATGCTGCAACAAAAAAATTTCCATGCATCCTGGCTGCTCTTCCAGAATATTCATTGATTCCACCTCATGTGCCATCAGCAAGTACTTCAACAAGTAATAATTGGTTTATTGAATGTTTTTGTGTTTAGTATAATGTTTCAGATTTACCACTTCGTAGTCCACCAACTGAAACTACTGTCAGTAATGAAAACATTGACGTAGAGAGTAAGCCAAGTACCAGTGGCCTTAAACCACCCGTTGTTATCGTTGATTCTTCAGAATGGGATTATTAATCATTAATAAAACAAGATTAATTACTTTTTTCAAAAAACCGAAAATATATTTATTACCGTCCAAATAAAAATATATATGTAATTGTTTTTTACATCAAAAAAGGAATGTGAATACATTTATCAGAGTAATGAAAAATACCGGGAAATACGAACAATCTTATAAAAAACACAAGAGTAAAACACAATTCAAACTATTTTATAAAGCTGAATTCTACAATAATATTCAAATAAAAGTCGGCATAGCTATAGGCAAAGCTATTGACACCAATATGGCGTTCAACACGGTTTTTGTTCAAGCTTACTGAAAAATGTTGGGTTAGTATAAATAAGCACGGGTTTTTATAATAATATACAACACAACACATTCTCACAACCATTTATGCGAACCTGTCTTTTGTGAGATATCTTTCAAGTTGTCGTTCCTCCTGAGGGTTGAGATCTAATGTACGACCGATGCTGTACAAATTAGCCATTTGCTGATGACGATCGCTGCAAAAAGCAAAGAAAAAAGTGATAATTTCCGGCTTAAAATAATCGATACCTCAAAATGAACCTCAGAATGATATCTTTTGCTTCATGGTCCAATCCATTTTGGAAAGATTCCGAGCTGCTTCCAGCGCTTGGCAAGTTCTCTGCCGCAACAGCGGATGCTCTACCAGTTTTCTTCACAATTCCCAATGACGTTCCCGTTGGAGATTTTCGATGACTGTTAATGATCTGATTCTGCTTGCAAATCAGCATATCTCGTTCACGAAGTTCGTTCTCTAGTCTGAGAACTTTCCTGTCAAACTGAAGAAAAGAGGAATTGAGATTTCGCTTATCGCTTTTTTTTAAAACTTACAGTATCTGCAAGTTTTGACATGCTGGTGTTATTGAGAATCAATTTCTGTTTGTTAAGCTCTCTTTGCAGATCTTCAATCTCCATTGACATTTGTGCTTCTTGTGCCAAAAACCGATCTTTATCTTGATTTTTTTGCTTTTGAATATTTGCTTCTTCGACAGCCTTATCTCTCAACCGTGTCATCTCCGCCAATTTTTTCGAAGTGGTGTCCAATTCTTCACTGAAAAGAAAATTCTAAAATTAAAACCACTTATAATTTTACTAAACCGAATTCCTTCAATAATTTGTTTCTGCCTTTGTGAAATCGCCCTCTGTGCATCAATATCTTCTCGGAGTTGTACTTCATTATTTGTCAAATTGATCACTTTTTCTTTCAACAATGCCAAATCTTCGTCTTTTTTCATTACAACTTCACAGAGTTCATCAATTTCTGATGTCATCTCAGTGTATTGCTGAAATTATGAATTTAAATAATCGTAAACTCTAGTTAGTTTCGTTTTCATTTTTTTCTGATAATCACTAGTGTTTTTTTCAACATTCACATCATTGATAAAACAAAAAAAAACGAATGATACCTGCTCAGCTTCGACTTCAATTTCGTCAATTGTGTGATTGGCTTCTTTTAGCTGCGCTTGAAGCTTTGCAGATTCTTTTTTAAGATCCTAAAAATATAAACATGTGGAAGTACTATTAAATCAACAAAGATAAACCTCAATTTCGCACATTGTAAGATTCTCAAGTTGTCGGCGAAGGCGATCGTTTTCAATCTGCAAGCTCTCCATTATTTCTGGTACAATTCGGTCAACCAAAATCAGCGAGTCGTCGTTGTCGGTCTGTAGATTTCAAAAAATAATCTTGCCCCCACAAAACGAAAAGAAGTGATGAAATAAAGAAACGCAATAACTCATTTCTAAACACCTGCTCTGACACAATAAGGAGACGTCCATATACGTAGGACAGCTGATATACGAATTTCTAATACAAATTTGAACGTTTGTACATTTCGCAAGTTAAAAATATAATAAATGATCTTATCAAAAGAGTTTCAATGAGAAGAAAATTAAATTAGTCCTGACCAAATGTGAGGGCGATGTAGTTTCTGATAAAACATATAAGATAGCGACAATGAACAAAAAGAACACTATAACGTGTTTTTTTGCTGATTTTTCTACGTTAAAGACATGTTGATTAGCTTTTGCTGCAAGTAGCTATAAATCCTTCCGAAATATATGAGATTAATTGGAATTCGATTCCTTGTGAAATTTCAGTGGCATGTGAATAATGAAAACTATAGGTTGCTAACTAGGTCAAGTGTAAAACGTTCGTCCTCCATTCAAAAAAAATTTTTTTCAGCAAAAACCTAAATACAGAAAAGTGTCGGATGTACATATCTAGCTGCTAAAATGTGAATTTGAACGAATCGCACAAAAAAACAAGTGATCGGACTAATTCGTATATTATGTATTGCTGCCGGTATGATCGCTCAACCATAGAAACTAAACCAAGCGAAAATGCAAAAAAAAGAGATAGAGTATCTTTCACACAAAAGTAGCTTGTCATATACAGTTTCAAAGATACCGATACATCAAAAAATTGATGATTTTTGACATACCAACAAATGAAAGTTACCCGCGATTAATTATTACATTTCTCTTAACAAAGGGCAGAAAAATGAGAAAAAATGAAAGAAAAAAGGGGCTAGAAAAAAAGCTATTGAGACATTGGATGCTTCGGTGTCATGGAAACTATATTTCACATTGAAGGAAAAAAAACACATTTTTGAATACATAAATCAGGACACATTCTGTTTCAAAGTACTCATATTTTTTCGAGAAAAGGGGACATTTTATGCTTGTTTGAATATGAATGAACTTCGCGTTCGCTTTTTTTCATTCCTTTTTATCCGGAAAGTACCAATTTTTATGCAAACGTTTTCAGGCGACCTTTTACATATAACACTTGTTTGTGTCCACAAAAATTCTCACAAGACTACGATAATAAAAAAAACAAAAAATGTTTTATTAAATTTTTCAGTTTCCACTACTCAAAAATATTAAAAAAATTAATAATGTGGATTATTTATATTCAAACAAATTTGGATTATCTCAAAAAATATCATTTTCCTTCATATAAACGGAGGATTCTGATAAAAAATGCAAATTGGATGGGGATCTGTTTAAATGATGATCGAAAACTGAAAACTAACGAAGATTTGGAAATCCATGAATAGATTTTAAGCCACATAATTAATCTTCATAGTTTTTTCTTATTACTGATATTTGAACCTTTAAAATTAGAGTTTATTTTTGAATAAAATTTAGTTAAACTATTTTGGGTATAATAATATTGTTAATAGCTCAATTACAAGTTTTAGTTATCTGATGATCAATTTTACACAGGTAGAGTTTTCCGACATAAAAGTGTTCACTCATCGTTCAAAAAACCAATCAAAAGATGTTAAAAAATCAAAAAAACGTTCGTTAATCCAAACCAAACCGTAACAAAAACCAAATAAAAAGAAGAAAAATGTGGTTTACTTTACAATGGCTTGTCAACCGCCACAAAAACGACGAAATGAAAGCAAAATTGTCAACTACACAACCACCATCACCTACCAACCACCTTTCCTCCAGAAACCCATAAGCCTATTGGAACACAAAAGCAGCATCCGAAATGAGAGAAGAAGAAATGAGAACGAGATGGAAAAAAATAATATGTTTTATTTTGGCAGTTCAAATAATAGCATAAAGTGGCGCGAAAAACAGAAGTATTCGTGGACAAGTGTTGTCGGATTGGTATTTATATTATTAAAATGACCAAATTGGCGGTCAGGGTGAATGGATGAAAACAGGACTTTTTCTTTTTGACTAGCCGATTGAATTGGTCGTTGAAATAGCTGTGAGAATGAGTAAGAATTTATAGAAAAAGGAAAAAGAGAAGAGGCTTACTGTTTCGCACATATTCTATTGTCAATATTCGGTGAAATTTCAAATCGTTTTTTTTTGCGTTCAGTTTTTTCTACAATTGTTTCAATGCTTTGAATAACGAAAAAAAAACTGAACATATTTGCGCTTTGAATCAGTTCCATACCAATGAAAAATGATACAAATACATACATTCTTTGAAACGAATGGGCTTTTCAGTTTTTTATTGACTTTTATAGAACAAAAAAAATCAACTATTTATAAATTCAATGGGAGAACACGATTAAAAATAAATGTTTTTCTCAAAAGTTTGGAAAAGATAACAATTTTAGATGTTTTTACCTATTTTTTACCACTCTATTCAGATATTTGTAAAATTTGAAACTGAAAGGTATCTAATTTAATTCAAGAATACGTCATAGGGCTCAAACATTGATCAACTATGACTGAATAATTTTTCAGAATTTGAGAAATTCTTAGTGAATAGCTTACTGTAAGATGCTCACTTAAAATTCTATAAGTCGATTAAAGATTATCCCTACACCAAATTCTTGAAAATTCATCCGTGTATATTGAATTCGTGCCACGCCACTCCCCACTCATTTCGAATTATGACAGCATTTTTTAAACTTTAGACTCCAAAAAAAGATGCTGAAATCTTCTCTTAGAGAAAATGTAAAACACTTCCTCCTCTCAACGAAACATGCTGTTTTTAATGAGCCTGGTTTTAATGAAAAATAATAAAAGACGGGCTCAATATATGAATTCATAAAATTAAATTCATCATTTGTGTTGTGTCGTGCAACAAAGGCTTAATTATCACTGCTTTATTACAGGCACAAACTATAGATAAAAACGAAGAATAAAAAACAGGGTCGAAGGGCATGCGGGTAGACGATAATACAATTAGAAATACAACTTTCAGCGCGTAGATCAAATGATTTAAATACAATACAGGGTTACGGTAGATACAATTAATTATAAGTCTGAATGACTTAACACCTCCCTGAATAAGCGTTGAACTTATTAGGTGTATGATTTCTTGTTCGGATCCATCTGGAGACGGTCGACGGGCTTGATCGTACGGCTTGATCGTCTTTGGACTTGCGCAGCTGGTGGTGGTTGAAGTGCCACTGATGAAGTTCCTGCGGGAACTTGTACTGCTGTCGGTGGTTGTGTCATTGGCAATGTTGCAGGTAATTGCGTTGGAATTTGAGAATTCTGAACAGTTGTTGGACTGCTCAGAGGTGCTGAAATTGTAGCAGGTCTAGTCGCCGGGTTGGCAACTAACTTTGCTGGGAGATCGAAGATGTCGAGGAGTTGGGAAGCATGAGTTGGATGATCACGGCGACGCAGCTGATTTGCATGACGGTTCCAGCGCTTTCCTTGACATTCAACGATGTAGGTGACCTTGCCATTTCGACGAATGATGGTACCAGGAAGCCACGTTGCTTTTGATCGATAATCTTTCACAAAAACAGCATCACCATTGTTGAACTCTCGATGTTTTGCTCCATGGTGACGATCAAACTGATACTTCATCTTCTGATCTTGGCTGTGATCTTCAGATGAATTGGTGGGTAGCATCAGATCCAAAACTGTTTTCATTTTTCGACCAATAAAGTTTTCAGCAGGGGACTTTTGGTTTGGTGAACTTTGACAAGGTGTTGAACGATAACTTTGCAGAAATGTTTGAAGTGCTTCTTGTGTTGTCTCCTCCCCTCTCATTTTGATCAAAGCACGTTTGAAAGTATCAACGAAGCGTTCGGCTTGGCCATTACTCTGTGGATGGAATGGTGGCGAACGGAGATGCTTGATACCTCTCGAGGTGCAGAATTGAGCAAATTGGGAAGACGTGAATTGAGTTCCATTATCCGAAACAAGAAGTGTCGGATTTCCGAATCTTGCGAAGATCGGAGTAAGCAATTCAATAGTAGCAGTTGACGAAATAGTTCTCGTTGGAAGAATTTCGGGCCATTTTGAATACGAATCGACAACGACGAGGAAATACATTCCGTTGATTGGACCGGCGTAGTCGATGTGAATCCGTTCAAATGGTTCAGATGTAGTAGGCCATGGTTCAAGACATGTTTTGACAGGATTCTTGGCTGCAGCTTGACAATTTTTGCAGTTCCTGACCAAAGATTCGATGTCTTTGTCGATTGATGGCCAATAAACATAACTTCTAGCAATTTTCTTCATCCTTTCAGTACCGGGATGAGCTTTGTGTAGTGTATTCAAAACTCTGCGACGGAGCGGTAACGGGATGACAATGCGATGACTAAACATCAGTGTGTCTTTGACGATGGAAAGACTTTCACGGCGGTTGTAGAAGTTCCAAATTGGTGAAGATTTATCTAATTTGGGCCAATTTCCAGATTTGACATGTTTCAGTACGGCTGATGTGGTGGTATCGGCCAGTGTGGAATTTCGAATTGCTGTTGCTGTGATTGGAAGATTTCCAATAATTCCAGAGTGTGAAGCATCGACTTCAGATTCAATTCTAGCAATAACACGATCTTCAATTTCCAGATTTTTCATATTTGTAGCAATGAGGCGTGACAGCGCATCAGCTTGTCCAAATGATGAAGTATTGACATATTCGATTTTGAAATCGTAATTGAGAAGAATTGTAGCCCAACGTTGGAGACGATTCGCGCTATAGACTGGTATTCCTTTCTTTGAACCAAAAATCGAAACGAGTGGTTTGTGATCAGTTCGAAGAAGGAATTTTCGACCGTGTATGTAGCGATGAAACTTCTCAACAGCGAAAATTAATCCGAGGCCTTCTTTCTCAATTTGACTGTATCCTTTTTGAGCATCGTTGAGGGAGCGACTTGCATGGAAGATCGCTTTTTCAGATCCATCTGGGAATCGGTGTGTGATAACGGCTCCGATACCGTAGTTTGATGCGTCGGCGGCAACAACGATAGGAAGTGATGGATCGAAATGGGTAAGAAGCAAATCAGACTGAAGGATTGATTTGATCTTTTCGAATGCCGTTTGACACGTTTTGGACCAAACGAATTTTGTATCCTTTTTCGTCAATGCATCCAGAGGTGCTCGGAAATTGTGAAGATCTTTGACGAATGTACCGTAGAATTGTACCATTCCGAGAAAAGAGCGAAGTCTCGAAATATCGGTTGGCGCTGGCATTTGGCTGATGGCAGCGACTTTCATTGGATCGGGACGACGTCCGAGTTCATTGATGATGAATCCAAGAAATTTTATTTCGGTCATAAGAAAGGCGCATTTTTCGGGCTTTATGCGAAAACCATAATCATTGATACGTTGAAAAACTTCTTTGAGCCGTTGGTTGTGCTCTTCGATGGTTGATCCACTGATAATAATATCATCCATATATGCAGCAACACCGGGAAGACCACTAATCATTGTATCGACAATTTGTTGAAAAATTGCGGGTGCTGTCTTGACTCCGAAAGGAAGACGATTATAGAAATATAATCCTTGATGGGTGTTGATGGTGAGCATTTTCTTGAACTGCTCTTCAACTTCAATTTGCAAATATGCTTCAGCCAAGTCCATTTGAGTGAAGTATTTTCCACCATTCAGGGTTGTGAATATATCTTCAGCAGTTGGGAGCGGATGTTGGTGCGATTCTAATGAATCGTTAAGTCCAGTTGAATAATCTGCACACATCCGAATTGAACCATTCTTCTTTTCGACGACAACAATAGGAGTTGCAAAATCAGAATAATCGGTTGGTGTGATGACACCTTGTTTAACCAAACGATTCAATTCTTCGGTTACTCGTGGCAAAACTGCAAATGGAACTGGTCTGGCCTTGCAAAATGTTGGTTTAGCTGATGGTTTAAGCTGTAGAGAAGCTTTGGCTTTGGTGCAGCGACCAAGTCCATCAGCGGAGACGTTTGGGAAGGACGTCTGAAGATGATTTTGAATAATCATGCGTTGTTTCTCGAGATATGGCTTGCTTGATGTTATGGCATTGATGGAACTATTTGTCAGTAGATTATACAAATTTGGATCTTGCTTGATCCAATCCATACCAAGCAATGTTGTAGTGTTTGTAACGTAACAATTTCCAGATCCATTATGTCCATTCAGAACGAAATTGCACGTGAATACTCCTTTGACAGGAATTTCTGTATTGTTGACTGAATACAGATTGTTGTTCGGTTTCGACAATACTGGGCGATTGAGAGCGATCCAATCTTTGACATTGAGGACGGTGGTTTCGGCACCAGTATCAAGTTGCATTCGAACCGTTTTTCCGTTGATCTTGATGTGTTTGTAGATCCGGTTACCAGTTCTGACTGAAGATTGAGCAATAAATATGGCATTGTTTGACTTTCTTTGACTCGAATTCTGACGACAGACTTTGGCCAAATGCCCAGATTTATTGCAATTGCGGCAGACTGTGCTTTCGGAGAGCTTGCAGTCTCGGCGCCAATGCATACCACCACATTTTGGACATGGAGAAGGTGGTGCTGAGGTTTGTGAGGATTTCGGGGGTGTTTGCAGATGATGATTCTTCGCGGGATAACTTGACGGTTTACGATGATTGTGTCGACTTTTGACGGCATGAATATCGACAGTTCCGCCGATGAAGTTTGCATCATTACGAAGTGCCATGACTTCATCCAGCATCTGAGTAAGCTCGGTCAATTTGATATCAGGTTTTGCTTCGAGTTCCTTGAGAGCTCGGACTCGAATTTCAAAGTGTTCAGCGGATTGAAGACCGATAATCCATAGAAGGCATTCTGCTTGATCGCTTGTCATTTCGTTCCATTTGGCTGCGTTGAAACGACGCTTGACAAGACCGGTGTAGTCTTTGCGATCACCTCCATCAAACTTGACACTGAAGAGCTCATATCGAAGTCTTGCGAGTGACTTCGTCTCGCTGAAAAGATCTTTCAGCTTTTTGATCGTATCATCAAATTTAACATCTGCTGGTTTTTCTGGTAAGATGTGGCTGCGATACTGCTCTGCTTCACGATCTTCCAGTTTCGACAAAACTATGCGGGTTCTGGTGGCATCATCCAAACTTTTTCCATCGATTTTCAGAATGTCTTCAAAGCGACAAAACCAACGATCAAAAGTTTCACCTTCGTCGGGTGCATAATGGAATGACGGGATGCGATTGCTCAACGAGTTGATCACGGCAGTGGAGCCGGTCTCTTTGGCTTCTAGAGCCGATTTCATTGCTGCAATGAACTGCTCCTGTTGGACCTTGAAGAAGTCCTGTTGTTGCTTGATCTGTTGAGCCAGAAAGGTTTGCATTGTGGAGTCCATCTTCCAATGACGAGTGGCGAGTTAATTTGACCGTTCTCCCCGCAAAACCAAAAATCTGGCAGCGAGAAACTAACAGTGCAAAAAAACGTTGGAGAGAGAAGTTAATTTGACCGTTCTCCTCGCAAATCCAAAAATCTGGCAGCGAGAAATTAACAGTGCAAAAAAACTTTGGAGAGAGAAGTTAATTTGACCGTTCTCCCAGCAAAACCACGTTGAACGGGCAGCACGAGATGAACAGTGCAAAAAAACTTTGAAGAATGTTTACTTGCCGTTCCAGTCAGGTGTTTTTAAAAAACACAATGTTCCAGCTTGACAAAATCAAACGGAAGCAGACAAAAACGAAACAAGAAACAAAAAGTAGAGAAAAGGAAGAAAAAGAACCAAAAATTTTGTCGAAAAACCACGGTTTTTTGTTCGAAAAAAACAATCCTGATCGCCAATTTGTTGTGTCGTGCAACAAAGGCTTAATTATCACTGCTTTATTACAGGCACAAACTATAGATAAAAACGAAGAATAAAAAACAGGGTCGAAGGGCATGCGGGTAGACGATAATACAATTAGAAATACAACTTTCAGCGCGTAGATCAAATGATTTAAATACAATACAGGGTTACGGTAGATACAATTAATTATAAGTCTGAATGACTTAACAATTTGGTTTAAAATTTAGGGGTGCTCCTAAAATTTTGATTCTCATCGTACTAAAAATTTATGACATGAATAAAATTTCATAATATTAATAGAAATATTTTGCATAGAATATGTATACTGTATGCTCATTGGCCCAATTCTAAATCGATGTGCTAAATTTGAGCAAATTATATTTATATTGTTCGGAAAACATTTAACCACAGTGTGGAGCAAAAATAATGTTTTTACGATAGAGGGATTGAAAACAAATACCATCTATTTTTTATTTTTTCAAAGTTGAAAAGTCTTATTTGTTAAAAGTGAAAACCATCAATGTCGAAAGTAATTATTCACCCACTCATCACGTACATTATAAACTCACAGTGAATCGCGTTAAACGCAAAACTTACTCGAAATGAAAACGCTGAGAATCATTTTCAAGAAATGTTCAGAGAAAATGCCAAAAAATAAAACTATATAGAAGAAGTTTGGTTGAACAAGACGTTCATTAGACAAACAAACATTCCTAGTATTGAAAAATTGTCGAAACCGTAATTCATGAAAAGGAAAAAGGGAAAAAATATCAATGCATCAGAAATATCAAAAAAGGAGTTTACCTGAATGATTTGGTCATTACTTGAAACACCCTGATCACAAACTTCATTTTCATTCGCCTTCTTATTTGTCTCAACCACCTCCATTAATTCTGTCATCTCTTCAGCAGGTACTTCACTGTTGTCCTTCTTGTGTTTTTCTTCCTTCCTACAAAAACATAAGAAGATAGTATTGGTCAGCGTGACTCAGAAGAAAAGTAACTTTAAGGCGTTGGCCCGATAACTGTTTATCTCGTTTTTCATTTAATTTCTCTCGACAAGTTTTCCCCACTCAAACCACTTCATTTTTGTTTATCATTAAAAGTTCAAAATGAATTAGTGTAAGATGGTAAGAATCGGAAAATAACAAATTGTTCTGACGTTTTATGCAAATAGAAAAAAAAGCGAAATGTGCGAAAGTGAAATTTACATTCAAAAATGCAATGTTGTTTTTGGCGTGTAGAAGCTAACTTTAATAATATGCAGAAAACACTTATATATGTACATATTTCTTTGAAATCAAAAATTTTAAAAAGAACGAAAAAAACCCATGAAACGTCAAGTGTTTCGACATTAAAGAAAAAACGTTATGCGATGGTTTCAATGTGAATACGAAATGAAAATAACGCATAACCTTGTAAGTTAGAGAAATTGAATTTTTCGGAGATGTTCAAAAGTTATGAAGTTTCTAACTAGTTCTTCTTATTGAATCAGCCAGCGTGTCAAATGACCAACTAATGATGGATTCTTGAACTTTATTTAAACATTTTAACCAGTTTAAAAATGTTAGCGGTTGATGCCAATTAGCAGCAGAACACTGTTTTTTTCTGATTTTTTTCCAGATAATGAAACGGTTAAACAGTTTCTTGATTTATTAATAATTGCAACAATTTATCAACCCTTCCAGTTATTGGTTTGTGACAGAAGTGATCAACTGGTCACACTTTAACCTATCAATTAGACCACAAATCACCACCACACCCAGAACCAACCATCATCAAAATTATCATCATATATTTTCATTCAAATAAAAAAGAAGTAGCGGCCAGTAAAAAATTACGGTCATATGTATGGATTTTCCTGTTTTTCTCTCTTTTATAATAGGATATGAACAGTAAAAGGGATATAATCCAATCACAAAAATCTCACCCAAATGCATTGATAGCAGCAACGAGTTGTTCAAATTCTGCTGAAATTTGTTGAACCACGAGTGATTTTTCAGAATCATCTTCTTCGTCCGCTGATTCTTTATAGTTTTCAATATCAGGGTAACGCTCGATTGAATTTTGAGCAAGTTGTTGGATTGGATTTGAATCGTCCTTTTCTGTGTTATCTGCCGATTGAGCATCGATGATTTGTTCTTTTTCAGCAATTTTGATATCCATTACAACATCTTCAGTAATAGTAGATTTAATGGTTATTTCTGTTCCAGCTTCAAATTCACGTTTTTTCTCAAATATTTCATCTGTTGATACTTCCTCAACGTTGTTAATATTTAATACATCGGCATCCTCAATTATTTCGAGATCTTCATCAATTTTTACGTCGTTTGCTTGGGTTTGCGATGATGTTACAGATTCAATTGACAAGTCCCCATTGACATGTACTTCCTCGTCATTTTCTGTTTTTACTTCTTCTTCCTCTTCCTCTTCACAAACAGCGTCCGATTCGTTTGAGTCAGCAATATCTTCTTCGACTTCTACCGTAACCTCCACATTTGCAGTTTCTTCGATTTGTTCAACATGTTCATTTTCATCACCTTCGATTTCAAAATGACTGTCTTCATCTGCACTTTCGAATTTCAACTCATTCGACTTTTTCACATCATCACAATCAACCTCAACAATCTTCTCCGTCATTTTCAAAATATTTGGCTTCTCAAGAAAAATCACATTTTTCACAACAATCGGCGATTCTGCACGACAATTTCCAACCGGCGTTAGTTCTCTAGAATCAATCACACTTTCAACCGGTTCCGATTCCGAGACATCAATTGTAACCGCCAAACTATTTGATGTTGGCAGTTCGGACATGCTGGTAGCTAGTGGTGTTGCGTAACCTTCCCAGTCTGAACTTTCAGGACTCTGGAAAAAATATGGTTTTTTTTAAATCAAAACTTTGTGTCGGGTGAATTTTTTTTATAACAACGCTATGAGTCAGGAAAAAAAATGACGAGATGAAAAACGAACTGACTGCTAACAAAATAAATAAAAAAAAAGACCGAGCAACCGTATTATAATTTCCATCTTGCTGTTTGTAATAACAAACAATGAACAAAACTATGTTGTGTACTTAAAGATTGTTCAACTCATAGTCAATACTACACCAACATTTCATTAATTAAATGAAATTCTTACCTTTGTGTTATCATTCCTTGAAATCAACGATTCACTTGATGATCTTGTCTCCATTTCTGAAATTCGAAAAAATAAGCAAAAATAAATTTAAGGTAAGAAATCAAGGAGGTTTAGGTGATAAGACTATTAAAGTAAGGTTTATAAGTCTTTATCAAAAACTAAAACAAAAAGCTAACGTATGAAAAAATGAAGAATTTCAAAAATGATAACACTTTTTTTGGATTGTAAATTCTTTATCATAATCAAGTTTATGGTTTCTTCAAGAATCCAAAAAAAAAATTAATCAAACAATTTTGTTTACACGAAAAACGATCAACTGTATAGGGCGTTACTGGGTACGAAACGCAAGGAAGATGCAATTCATTCAAAGTTTATGGCAAAATCTGCGGCAGGATCATGTTATTCAGCAAAACGACGTTGCAATTTGCTTGAACATACATAAACATTAGAAAAAAGGGGAAAATCCAGTTTTTTCAAACGTCATTTGGAATAACCGATTTGGATAAGTTATACGGGTGAACTTGCGTTATTTCCGCTTTTTCTTTGTTACTCAATGAAGTAAACAAAATATTAAAAAACAAATGAATTATGGATAAAAACATAGTTCTTCTGAAAAGATAATTTTTTGAATAAGGTTAACGGTGTGAAAAAAAACGAAAAATACATCATCAAATAAGTAGAAACAGGCTGCACTATTTACCGAAGACTATGCACACAAAAATTCTTTTTTTTTTCTTTCAAATGATCGACAAGCCTCATTGTAGATGAGCGAGAATTGAGATATGATGATTTTGGGCTAATGTTAGATAACAAATATAAGATTTATACATATAAAACGGGGCGAATCTTGATCGCGTATGATATCAAGCCGCCTGCGGTGGGTGGCCTTCTTTTATCACCTTTTCATTTTATGATTGATTTTGTCGATGCGCGGAAATCTGCTGATGGCCTTGTTGCATTAACAAATGACATGACAGTACGCGAATAACGAATATGATGTTTAATAGAAACAGTAACGTTTGTTTTACAACACGATATTTTTGGAATATGTTTATTAATCATCTAATAATATTACTTGTTCTGTGAGACATTACATTGTTTCTAAAAATTGGAAATTACATTGTTTTTTGACATCTTACTGAAAACAATTCAAACAACTTCAAACAATGAAACCATAATGTTTTTCATTAGAAATATCAAAAAACTATTGTCATATTTCGATAATTCCATTGCACAGCGCATGTTTTTAAAAAGAATGTTGCTAGGATTCTGCACAACGTTCCTCAAAGCTCAGTTGTATTTTATTTGCTACAATTTTTCAATTTTTATTATCTCAATATTTTTGACGACGTTCTGACGTTTTATGATCATATGACAATGCACAACAACATAATTTTGTTTATCAATTACGGACCTCTAATTTTTATGTCTGACTACTGATAATCAGCCATAAAAACGTCAAATATTTAAGATTGTCTACTATTTTATGGAATATTAAAACAAAATTCCAGGGGGTGAAAATTCTTGTAGAAATATTCATAATTGGTGTATGTGAACTTTCATGAATTGACACAAAGCAAACAAAACATTGTCAGCGTACTAGGCAAAGTGGTTTAATTTATGTATTTACAGGAAAAATAAATTTATGGCCAGCAACTTTGTAGAAATCTAGTATTTAAAAAGAAAACATGAAAAACACCATTCTGAATGGTAAAATTTAAGATTACACTAATAAATCTAAATTATTTGTTTATTTAATGAATTCTTGGATTGTATGCCCATCAAAACATTATTTTTAAAATCACTTTTCCAATAAAAACGGTCAAAACGACTAACTCTTGCGGGTTCGTTGTTTGTTTTCATCATTGTTCAATTGAATAAATGATATATATATGTTATGTTTTAGAAGTAGTCGAGTGGAATTACAATCCACTATAAAATTCAGTCCGAAAAATACGCGCTATTTTTTGGATATAGATTTTATTAATTAAACGACTAAAAGAAAAACGCGAATTAATTTAAGAATTAAACAAACGATAAAATGAACAAAAAAGAAGAATGGGAAAAAGTAAAAACTCAAAAAGAAACAATTTTTGGGCCTAAACTAGAAACAACATAAAGTCTGCAAAAGTGCGTCAAAGTGCTAGCCAGTGACGCGGGGTGGTGTGTAAACACCGTCGACTACCGTAGACGCCGTTAGCGTTGACGCTGACTTTTCTTCTTCACAACACCTCCCATCAAAAATTGAAGCTCATGGGTGGAAACGATTAGGCGTTGGTTTGGAGTTGGGCTTGAGCTTGAGCATGACGATTTATAACATTTGAACATGTAACAGACTGAGTTGATATATTTGAGTTGAGTTGACGTTGGTTGACTTGGATCAATTACTGGGATCGAATCTGACAGTCGGTTTCCTGATCCTGGATCTCATCCTGATTGCCACTGTTATGTTTTAGAAGTAGTCGAGTGGAATTACAATCCACTATAAAATTCAGTCCGAAAAATACGCGCTATTTTTTGGATATAGATTTTATTAATTAAACGACTAAAAGAAAAACGCGAATTAATTTAAGAATTAAACAAACGATAAAATGAACAAAAAAGAAGAATGGGAAAAAGTAAAAACTCAAAAAGAAACAATTTTTGGGCCTAAACTAGAAACAACATAAAGTCTGCAAAAGTGCGTCAAAGTGCTAGCCAGTGACGCGGGGTGGTGTGTAAACACCGTCGACTACCGTAGACGCCGTTAGCGTTGACGCTGACTTTTCTTCTTCACAACAATATACATATAAAAAAAGATAAAGCTTATAAATAACTTGTATTGACATGTGTAAGTTGAATAATTGTTGTCTTAAATTATAATCACCACGATAATAACGTTTCAAAAATCTGATTAAAAACTTGTGTAAATTCCAATAAACAAAAATTACAAATCAAGTAGCCAAAAATGCGAATATTGGAAATTCTAAATATCTCCAATGGAAACTCACTGAATATTTGGATTTTCTCGTTTGTTACTGTTTTAAACAACAAGTTTTTCAGCAATAAAAATCTTCAATAATGAGTGATTTGTCAACGATATCATTTGATTAGCTATCTTAATAACTACATAAAAAGTTTTTCTATGAAAACGATTTTTTTTGTCGCCAATTTAGATTTTTGTACGTTGATGAATTCACAGAAACAAACATAAAATATAAATCATGAATATGTATAAAATTGAGAACAGTAGTGAATAGATCAGAAAATAAAAGTAACTTGTTAGAAAACAAACGATTTGTTAATAATTCTTGTTGAGGATCATGAAATTCTTGGTAATAGTTGGATTAATTCGTTATTTTTAAAAATGTTCGAAAAAAAATGCTTGTCGGGCATGAAATATTCGATTACATGTTTTTCATTCTTTGAAAAATGAAAATATTCCGTGTGAATGTATAATAAAAATTTATTTATATAAAAAATACATTTAATAAAAATAACACTAGCTTGGATGCATAATCTAAATCTTAACAGAAAAATAAAAAATGACAATAAATGAAATTTGCAAAAAAAGAATTCTTTCACGTTTTTATTTGGCTGATAAAGAACATCGGATTCAATTCAGAAACGCTTGAGTGATTACAAGACAAACAATCACTGATTGATGACCTTGAATCTGAAGAGTCTTTCTAGGATAATTCTATTGTTCAAACCCTTGACGTTTGCGAAGAATAAATCATTAGACAATGAACATTAATGGAGAAATGTTAAAAAAAAACAATTATAAAACCAATTTACCAGTCATAATGACATGAATTGTTATGTGGGATCCAGCAATAGTAGAATTTCCCGTATTCTTTTGGCATCTTGCTGTAGAGTGAAACACCGCTAAGAACACCATCCACTTTGTGAGCTTTAAAAATTTTTGCGAGCTCATTGCCGTTTTCATAGTCGAGTAGATGGAAAATGACATCATGATCCGGATATTCTTTATGCAGATGTGTTGAGAAGAAAATCAATGCAGAAATTGCCGACCTTTTGTCAGAGGCATATAATGGAGAAATTTTGATGAGACGGTCAGCTGCAAACATAATAATATTTTCAAATTTTAATGAATATGTGGAAAAATTACATGGGTGTGAGGTTGGAACTGCAGAAATATGAGCCGTTATCTGACTGCGATCTTTGGAAAATATCACCAAACCATGCGCAGTAGTATTCATTCTTGTGTAGTATAGGCTCAAAAAATCGGTTCTATCCCTTCCAGTGACAATCTGAAACGTTATATTTATGTACATTGAACATGATTTAACTTTTCAAAATTACCTTATCAAATTCTTTCAATTTTTCAAAATCCTTATCAGATAAGTCATCAACTAATTGGTGTGATGGATTCTGAAAAGGGTAAATAAACTTTATCTCGAAACTAAATAAACTCACATCATGCGGTACATTTAAGAAAACTTCTTGAAACTTTTTAGTCGACATTCTATAATTCATTAAATCGGCTCCAGCAAGTGGGCAGAATCGAGACTTATATTTCTCCACCATGGTTGGAACTGTAAAGAATGTTTGTGAATGAAAACTGGTATTTATCTATGAAACCTGATCGCAGAGCCAACGTATAATCTTTCGGCATTCGTTCAACAGCTTGGCTGAAAATTTTCATGCCAACTCCTTTACCACGGAATGATTGAGCTAAAATGAAGAAGCCAACGAAACAGATATCATCATATTCATTCCAAATAACGGCTCCTATGAAGCTTTTATCTGAAATATATTTATTATATTTTTTTTAAATAAAAATTGTGTTTTACCGGAGGGATCGACAGCAAAAATACTTCTTGTAGAAGGTAGCTGTGGCGTCAGTTCCGTGACCGAATTATCATCAGAAGTCCAGCCTTCGGAGTCAACAAGAAATTTCCATTTCTTCCAAAGTGGCGAGTCTGGTTTTGGGTTCTCAATAACTTCGAATTCAAGCGTCATGGCTGAAAAATAGGGGAAAAAATTAGAATTCTTATTGAAATGAATTTATAATTGCTAAAAACCAGACGATTTTTTTTGACAAAGATAAAAATAAATGCAATTCGGGAAAAAATGATAAGGTTTTATGCTTTATGCAAATAAGTCAATGAACTTTTGAAATACGCCTTGTTCAATTATCAAAAGATTATTTTGTCAACTATCTTTCAAATTCAGATGAATTCAATAAATATGAAGATATTTAAAGTAAATGTAAAATAAGAAAATTATCTTTAAAATTTCTTGACCAACACAATTGCTTTTAATTTGTTTTGAAAAATCGAAGATTATAAGAAATATTGAAAAAAATTAATGAAAATGTCTTCAAAAAAAAAGCCTAACATTCTTTCTCAGAATCTCTAAAAACCTAATATTTGAACGCTCTCCGCAAGTTCTCGTCACCGTGTACATGCAGAGACGCTCATTCCCCCTTTAACATGCAGTTTTTCTTCGGTCCTCAGGAAAAAATAACGAGTCGGAGCAAGGAGCTTGTAAAAAAAAATGTAGTGAAAAACTGGAAAAAAATAACGAAATTTTGGCAAAAAGAAAGAATCAGATAGAAAATCTTTGAGAATGCCTCAGAATCAAATAATGTATCAAAACGGAAAGAAATCCATTATAATTGAACCTGAGCCGTTTCATAACGCTCAACACAGTATCAAAATTCGTTATTTTTAGCAACTGTGCATTTTGGCCGTGATGACGTCACGCATGGGTTAGTGGAGAACACTGCCGTATTGAGAATTTTCCATCTCACAGTTTATTAAGGTCTTAAATTAGTTTAATTTCCACTGTTCCTTTACTTCAGAATCGTATGCACTAGAGTGTACTTCCCTAGTCAGGCATACCGCAATTGCGTCCTCTAATTTCAGTGTTTATTCAGATCCAAAGAGATCTTCATAAGCTCCTCTTGAGTTGCTATTTTTTTTTTGAGAACAAATTGAAGTTTTTGACAACGACTGGAAAAAAAAACATTGGCTTGCATCAAAACAGAAAACCTGAAAATGGTTTTTTTAAAACTTTGACCCGTTTGAATGATTAAAAAAGTTATTAAAATATATTTCTCAAGGACGAAGAATTGACTAATTTTAGAAATTAAAACCATTAGGTTGTCCTGAGATGAGTCCAATTTTTTCTGTTTCATCTCGTTCATTTCTCGAGGAGTTTTTTCGTTTTTATTTTTATATTTTATGCATTAAGTCTTTCACAATGAATATGCGTTTCAGTATTTCAGGTAATCCTTATTATGGCGGAATTTCTCTTGAAAGACAGACATGACTCTCAAACAAGCCAGGATCCGGCCGCCTTCAGCTTGAAATCGACGATAGTATCCAGAAAGAGCTGGAGGAAGAGCCCAGATCAAGTGTTCGTTAAGTGTCTTCGCCACTTGGTCTACACAAAACAACAGTAAACCGTCACCTCCGAGCAAGTGGAATCGAGCCAAAGTTTGGTCGACTTGTTCCTCACGAGTTGACTGATGATTTGACTGAGATTTATTGGGACAAGAAAGGCGTTATCTACCGTGAACTACTTCCAGATCGAGCCACTGTCAATGCTGACCTATACTCTCGCCATATACAAAAAATGTACAATCAACATCACCTCTTTCGCCAAGGAACCTCACGGAATATCTTACTTCATGACAATGCAAGACCACGTGTCGCTTTAGCGACCAAGTACAGACTGCAGGGACTGAATATCGAAGTTCTGCCACATCCACCATATAGTCAGGGCCTTGCCCCAACAGATTATCATTTGTTCCGCTCACTTCAAAACTCTCTCAAAGATTTGAAGTTCGACGACCGAGCGCACCTGGAATCGTATCTTGATGCCTTATTCATTTCCGGACAACCTAATAAATGCTTTTTGAAATGTTTATTATTGTTGTGTTTTTAATAAACTTCATAGAAATTATAAATTTATTTATTTAAAATGTGAGAACCATATTCAATTCATCTTATTGTATAGTTATAGTTGTTATTTACTACAAGCACTGGGATCATAGAAGGGAGTTAATTAAAAGACAATACTGATTTCGATGTTCTGTAAACATCAAATATTAGTTTGCAAAAAATAACCACGAGCGCAAAAAACTTGAAACTCGGAACGATGCATTGATCAGAATTTACTCAAACAAGTTCAAACTAGGACAATACTATTTTTTTATCGCACGACTTCGAGGTAAGATGCGTGAAAAAATTCAAGTATTTCAAAAAAAAACGTTGGCTATAGCCTATCCGGCTATAGCCAACGTTTTTTTGAAGACTCCTGGTTTTCCACATCATTAATTTGGCCTTTGTACGTGGTGATTATAGCTTTCATATTGTCCTCGTTGTATGAATCAGAAGATTGGACGAAGAAAAAGGTAAAATCATCATTGGCTGGAACTGTTGCATCAATCGGAAACATAATCCAAATTGGCTCTTTGTCTTTTTTTATTGGATTGTTTTGCCAGCCCACCAAAATTTTCTTAGTTTTTTCTGACGGTTCGATCATATGCAAGCGAACCCCGAGTTTTGTAACAAGGAAAAGGTCGACGGAGACAAATACAGATGGGAAACTTCATTTAAAGAATCTTTGAAGTTGTCAAGATGTTTCTCCGTTTCGTGAATTATATTAAAAAACGTGGATTTACAGGCACATGGCTATCTCAGGTTTACGGTAGTTGTGGATTGTAATATTTTCACATTTTATTATACACACACATACCTACGCATATACATTAAGTTCTTTCCTAAAAACGTAGGCCACGAAAATAGGATTCCTAGTCAGGAAAATCGTACTTTTTATTGAAAATTGCAAAAATATTCATAAAAAAGCATCTTATGCACCACCTGTGATGTATGCTGACGCAGTTTTGATGCATGTATGAACTTCTACATTTTTTGGTGTTCGTACTCCGACATTCAAAACTTTGACAAGTCTGGCAGAGGTATGCTCACGCGACACGCAACGCTTTGGGCTAGAGTGGAAGGGTGATGAGAGAGTGACGCGTCTGTGAGCAGAGACGCAGAGGAAGGCGAAAAAGAGGCCAGCGTCATATTCTTTCACTAACTTTCGTATCACTCATCTTTTCTTCTTATTTCTCCTTAGTTAGTTAACAAACTTATTCCTACTCTTCTTCTATCCTGTAATTCTCTATTTATTTTCCTTTTCCTGTAGACTATTTTGAGCGCTTTTATTAATTCAGGAGTTCTTAAAATTTAATATCAAACTAATCGAATATCTTTACAGATTCTTCAAATTATGGCGGCTCGTTTTGTTTCCGTAAGTTGAACTATTATTGTTTGAAGCTTTGTATGTGTTTATATTTTTAACGATAATATAACTTTAGATTGATGCTCGTGAAATCTCCCAACTACATCGAGGAGTCCGAGGTCTGGTTCGCGAAAAGTAAGAAACTTTTTCTAATTATTTTTTAGCATTATTTAGTTATTAGCTTCTAATTATTGGTTTTATATCTTAGTTTGCTTTTTTATACAACTCATAAACCTTTTATCAATTTAGAGTATATGACATGAATCAGCTGACTCGAGAAGCCGTTGTTGAGATTATTTTGGATGGTATAGAAGAAATAGAAGCCGCAATGACTCGTCCTACAGGTACGGATAAACTTTTCTTTTTCTTACTTTATAACATTTTGTAAACAATATTACTATTGGAAAAATTCAGAAGCTTTTTTTAGAGTTTTTTAAGAAATTTCTGTTTAGTTCGAGGATACCTCGACCCAAACCTTCGAAATCCAGCCGTCGACGAGGTATGCTTCTTTTTTCAATAATTAGAATAGTAAATTACAGCACTCGAATCAAGAGTGTATACATAATTATTAATCGTTTAAATAATAATTTGTTAAGGGGTCGTCATGGAACACCATCTTGTCTAGGCTAGCAAATCAAATAAAAGCGGCATGCATTCTAGCTGATTTGGCACACATAGGTATTTTTTATATTATTTTATATAGAGTTTTTAAATGTTTGTATATTTAACTATTTTGATTACAGACATGTATTTATTTTGTTTTATAGGACCGGCTGCTAACAATGAGGAAACTGCTGCATTGATTCAAGTCAAGATCACGTTGCGCACTGTTTACAACAACATCTCTCCGGTCTCATCACTTCAGGGCTCTTCGTCGGATACAGATTAAACTTTGATGATGTCATTGTCGAGAATTTCCTATGAAGCTTTTATCTGAAATATATTTATTATAATTTTTTAAAATAAAAATTGTGTTTTACCTGAGGGATCGACAGCAAAAATACTTGTAGAAGGTAGCTGTGGCGTCAGTTCCGTGACCGAATTATCATCAGAAGTCCAGCCTTCGGAGTCAACAAGAAATTTCCATTTCTTCCAAAGTGGCGAGTCTGGTTTTGGGTTCTCAATAACTTCGAATTCAAGCGTCATGGCTGAAAAATAGGGGAAAAAATTAGAATTTCTAATGAAATGAATTTTTAATTGCTAAAAACCAGACGAATTTTTTTGACAAAGATAAAAATAAATGCAATTCGGGAAAAAATGATAAGGTTTTATGCTTTATGCAAATAAGTGAATGAACTTTTGAAATACGCGTTGTTCAATTATCAAAAGATTATTTTGTCAACTATCTTTCAAATTCAGATGAATTCAATAAATATGAAGATATTTAAAGTAAATGTAAAATTAGAAAATTATCTGTAAAATTTCTTAACCAAAACAATTGCTTATCATTTGTTTTGAAAAATCGAAGATTATAAGAAATATTGAAAAAAATTAATGAAAATGTCTTCAAAAAAAATAATCTAACATTCTTTCTCCGAATCTCTAAAAACCTAATATTTGAACGCTCTCCGCAAGTTCTCGTCACCGTGTACATGCAGAGACGCTCATTCCCCCTTCAACATGCAGTTTTTCTTCGATCCTCAGGAAAAAATAACGAGTCGGAGCACCCGGGACACACTGGTCCGTGGTAGTGAAAAATCTGGAACAAAATAACGAAATTTTGCAAAAAGAAGGAATCAGATAGAAAACTCATTGAGAATGCCTCAGAATCAAATAATGTATCAAAACGGAAAGAAATCCATTATAGTTGAACCTGAGCCGTTTCATAACGCTCAACACAGTATCAAAATTCGTTATTTTTTGCAACTATGCATTTTGGCCGTGATGACGTCATGCATGGGTTAGTGGAGAACACGGCCGTATTGAGAATTTTCCAACTCACAGTTTATTAAGGTCTTAAATTAGTTTAATTTCCACTGTTCCTTTACTTCAGAATCGTATACACTAGCAGAAGTTCGTCGAGGAATGGGACAAATTATCTATCCAATACCTTCGTGCCACCATTGATGCCTATCCTAAACGTCTTCAGAAAGTCATCGCCGATAAAGGAGGCAGATTCGAATAATTTTTGTTGATAACTATTTGTTTGAATTCTAATAAATTATCTGTTGAATTTGAGCTCATTTGATTTTCTATTTTCAGAGATATTACAGCTAAAAGTGGAGCCGGTAAATAAAAGCCACCCTGTAAATGCTTTTTGAAATGTTTATTATTGTGTTTTTAATAAACTTCATAGAAATAATACATTTATTTAAAATGTGAGAACCATATTCAATTCATCTTATTGTATATTTCTAGTTTTTATTTACTACAAGTACTGGGATCACAGAAGGGAGTGAATTAAAAGACAATACTGATTTCGATGTTCTGTATCCATCAAGTATTAGTTTGCAAAAAATAACCACGAGCGCAAAAAACTTGAACCTCGGAACAATACATTGATCAGAATTTGCTCAAAATGTGTGTACATGTTCAAACTAGGAAAAACATGAAATACGATTTTTTTATCGCACGACTTCGAGGTAAGATGCGTGAAAAAATTCAAGTATTTCAAAAAAAGGTGGGCTATAGCCGGCTTCAATTAGTTCAACACGTATACAAGGAAATTCTATTGTGGAACTTACAAAAATTAAACCATAAAGCGTTCAAACACGAGTAAAAAAGAAACATTAGATTTGATAATAATAATAATATGAAAAAAAAGAACCTTAACAATACGAATTAACGAAAAAATGTGTTTGGTACAAATTGTTTTATGTAAAGATATTTCACTTATGTAACAAAAGTCTTTTTTCGTTTTTGCTGTTTTTAAAATTGCAAATAACATGTCTAAAAACCTTTGAAAAAAATGTAAACAGATAAAAAATACGTTAAAAATCAAAGAAAAATAGAAACTGTTTGATTCGGCTAAATAAGGCATGTATCCTCCTCACTTCCCTCCCCCTCCCCCCTTTTCACACTCTCTCCCCTCTTTTCGATAAAAAACACTCAACTTCAGACCTGAAATCGTTTTTGGGTTACGGTAGAATTTAAAGGTGCACACCCAATTTCAGAAGAAAATGATGTGCGCGGCGAGACCGCAGCTACGGTATCCACGTCAGAATTTCGAAATTTTTCGAAATTTTTCGAAATGAAACAATTTTTTTCATTTTTTTGGCATTTTTCCTCAAAATTATATTTAAAAATATTGTTTTTCGTGATATATAAAGTCAGAATTTTAAAAACTCCATGGAAAACTACATTGTTTTGGTATAGCGTCAGAATTTAAATTTTTTATCAATTCGCTAAACGCAAAATTTAGAATTTTTCATTATTACAGATCATGTCAACTCCAAAGGAAAACGACGATGAACAATTTTACGAAGACGAAAGTGAATTCAAAAAACACTTGCAATTAATTAAAACTGCGACTGCTGAATTATATGTGAGTAGTTTTTATATTTTTTTCCATTGAGGGTAAAATTTTCCTAGTCACTCATGGAAAAGTAGATACATTTCGGTTTTCAAACTATTCATTCTGATTTACTCAAAATTAGCAGTAATTTTTTTGTATTTATTTGATTCATTTGTTATTTTGTTTCAGTTTTGCGCCGAGTTGGAAACCTACGCCAATCATCCACCAGAAGAAAGATTGAAATTATTGAAAGGTTTGTACAAAATCAACTTAGTTCAATATTATATTTTTTCAGCGAGAACTGAAAAATTTCGAGCAGCTAATTTGAAGCTGCAGATGGAGGAGGATGCAAGAAAGGTGGTTGAAAAATTGGCAGCTTTGAATGAAGCGAAACAGGTAATTCTTTGTTTTCTTCATTGCGAGTTTATGAAAAAAAATAGTGAAAGACGATAGAAATGACAACTCATTCATTCATAATTGTTTAACGAGGTTCGCCTTCATGAGTTATAGACAAAAAAGCAATTCTGATCTTTTGTATTGAGTAAGCTATTGCGCAACTCAAACTGGAGCGTGCACATAAACTAAGGCACGATGCAGGATTTTATTTATTTTGCCAGCGAAACAGAACAGCTATTTTTGCTTGCCAAAACAATATATACAGTTTTTTAAAGACATAATTTTGAAATATTTAATTAAACTTATTTTCCAGGTTGAAGCTACAAGCTCAAAGCAAGTCAACAAATCTGGTTCCGGAGATATTAAGAAGAAGGAAAGTGATGATGAGAAAAAACAGGTTGCTGAAATCTCTGATAAGGCTAAACAATTGTCGTTGAAAGGTTTGTACAAAAAAAAATTATGTTATTTCAATAAAATATTTTTATTTATTTTCAGATCGTAAAAAGGCAGCGAAGGAAGCAAACATAAAGCTGGAAGCCGAGAATGCTGCGAAAAAAGCAGCACTTAAGGCGAGAATGTCTGAAAAGCCGAAAACAAACGACCCAAGTGCTGAGAAAAACAACGAGAAGTTGGAAAAGGTTGCGGTTGTCGTTGAAAACACTGAAAAGGTTGCGGTTGTCGTTGAAAACACTGAAAATGTTGCGGTTGTCGTTGAAAACACTGAAACAGATGTTAATGACGGTCAATTGGGAAATGGTGTTGAGACAGAGGTACGTTTGTTGTTTTCTTAATTGCTGTTGTCACCGAAAATTTTAATTATAATCAAACGCTTTAGCTTGTAAACGCAATGAATTCATTTTTTAAAAAATATTCAAATTACGCCTGTTCTCAGGAGCAGCATATTGATGTAAATCAAACCAACGGATCGGTTGACAAGAAAAGCGATGGGGATGTCGTCAAGGAAGAGGCTGATGAAATTGATGCGGTAAACGCTGGAGCTATTGCTGTTGAGGAAAGAGGAGATGTTAATGACGGTCAATTGGGACATGGTGTTAAGAAAGAGGTACTTTTTGTTTTTTTTTCTTAATTGCTGTCAACGAAATTTTTAAATATTATCAAACACTTTAGCTTGTAAACGCAAAGAACTGATTTAGAAATTTTAAAAAAATTGAAATTTACGCATTTTTCAGGTTCAGGGTGTTGATGTAGTCAAACGATCGGAAGACGAGCAAGTCGAACAGAAGATCGACGGTGACAACAAAAGAGTTGAGTCTGATGAGCATCAAATGGATGAGAAAGATGTTATTGGAGATGTTGTCGAGAAGAGATCTGGGGCTGCTGATGAAAAGGTATTGTTTTTTTTTACGTAATGATGAAAGAAAATGAAAAAGATTATACAAATGCCAGTTAATGTAGCTCCTCGTGAAAAAAATCGTTGAATGATATGTTTGTATTTTACAGATGGAAAATGGTGAACCGACGACTGTCGATGGATTGGAAAGCGTTAAAGCAACAGAGGAAGCGCAGAAAACCAACGATGAGAAGAAGGTTGATGAGAAGGCTAGCGGTGTTGATGAGAAGAACCACGGAGAAGTCGATCAGAATTTGGTATGATTTTGTTGTGTAATTTTGAAAAAAACGTATGAGATTGGTGCGGTTCATGTTCCCTGGCATGGTGTACGTTCAGTTCATGGGCCATGGACAAGAAATAAAATCTAAATTCCTTATTGTACATTAATTATAACTGTGTATGATATACAGAATGATATATAATGGAGTTTTTGTGTGGCCTAGGTTTCCAAGTTTTCTGGTCGCTGCAGAAAACTAGTCCAGGACAGTTTTGCGTAGCATTTTTAGCTTCATTGCATTACGCTAAAAATATAATTTATTTATCACTCTTGGGGAACGATGGTTTTATTAGCCACTACAAAAAATCAAAACATGGTGTAAGAAAGAACACCCTTAACAGTTAAAAACCTGCATAAGTAAATATACCGGTAAAATGGTACAGAAGTACAGAAAAAACAATGGGACGAATGGGGCTGAGCACTAAGAAACGGGAGAAGAAAAACACTGGGAAAAAGCTGAAAATTGGGGTAAAGTGGAAAACAAAGGGCAAATGGACCTATAGAGGGGTGACAAAAGAGGTGGCGTGGAAATCAATATGGGCAACAAAGGCAATTAAAAACGTCCCTTTAAAGAGACTCCGATCTCTGATGTAGGCGATGAAACCAAGTAGGGGTTTGAAGAAGAGTAGAGGCAGGAGCAGCGAACTGTAGACAACGGCGTGAAGCTCTGAGACGACTGGTGGGATTGTGCAGCGGCTTCCGATGGCAGCTTTGGAAAACGAGTGTCTGAAAATTTGGTCATAAATGGATTTTTAGAAATAACTATCTGGTCCTCTACAGGGTGGGTGGGTGGGGTTTTGTGGCTAAATAAAAACCTCGAATGGACGAGAAAACGCCGAAAAACGCCCCTTAAACCACTTGGGGTACTGTAGCACAAAGTGGGCTGTGTGCGCTTTCCGCACAAGACCATCGTTCCCCTCTCGTTATACAAATAAATGTCTCTTTTTAGCTTCATTGCATTACGCTAAAAATATAATTTATTTATCACTCTTGGGGAACGATGGTTTTATTAGCCACTACAAAAAATCAAAACATGGTGTAAGAAAGAACACCCTTCGAAAATAACACACCAGGGTTGCTGACCTGAAGGCCAGCAACCAGAGGAAAAAACCCGAGGCAAACTAACCGAAGACCTTCTCGACTCCCTCCGTCCGGAGCTACCAAAAACCAGAAACTCCTCGATTGCCCGATACATGAAACTCCAATGGAATTGAAGCCCCTTGCTCGGCGCCGCAACGGTGCCCGACTGAAGCCATCTAGAAGTCCCTACTCTGGCCATCCGGACTTCCCTGGATTCTGAAAACAATTCTTTTCAGCTGAAATAACAAACTCCGAGGGCTCTGCCCCACTTAATAATGAACTTTCTACTAAAGCTTACAAATTTGGAAAGGGATTACCTTATCTCAAAACCTTAAAACCAGGCATGAATTCCGCCTCATTACACCACTCACCTTCTGTGTTTTCTTGGGCAAACATCCTTCCAGTGACCTGGATCCCGACAAATGAAGCATGCGCCGCCTCTCGAGCCTCCTGTGAAACTGCGTTTGAATCCGACAGCTCCCCAGCCTGACCTATCATAAAGTCCTTCGGCTGACCTGTTCCTCGATTGGCTTGTGAACTGCGAGGCCGGCCGCCAAGCGGTCTCGCTCCCTCGAAAGGGCTGATACAGGATTGCCGCTTTCTCTTCATCCTTTTGCAATTTTGCCACGTAGTCCGCCAAGACTGGATCCACCTTCTTTAACACTTCTGACCGCTTTCTCTCCTCCAGAAATTTAAACACGCTTGGATTCGAATCCGCGACTTTGAGAACTTCATTCCGATGTTCGATCAGCTTCACCAGTTCCTCCAGTTTGGTTTTCGCACCTTCTGGTGGTCCTGCTCCGGCTTCTCTCAAACCCGTTACTAGACGCGAGTTGAACTCAAACTGTTGTCTGTAACCCAGCTTCTTGAAGGTATGAATTTCAGACGATTGAGTGGGCTGTGGACTCTTCTTAGCCAATTCGATTTGCACCAATTTGGCCAAGAACGCCAGGTGACCTCCTACTTCTTGCTGTTGTTGCGGCATTCCATGTAAGACCTGACTAGTCCCGTTCTCTCTCAACATCTCCGGATCTGCGAGACCCGGTCCCCTTCTTTGCACAACCTCCTCTCCCGACTCACTCCGGCTTGCTCGGCTTGCCAACAGAGCCTGTCTCCTGGCCAACAGCTCTTGATCCAGCAGCTCCTCCTGCTCGCGCAGCTCCTCATGATTCACCACATCCACTTCCTCCTCGTCCCCCTCATGCTCCGCCAGACTGACTTGCATATCCATCTCTCTGCAAATTAAACCATTTGCTCTTAGATAAAAACCTTCGAGTTTCAGTCGCGGGTGACTACAGAAAACTCCACTCCAAATGCTCTTTTCTAGCCTTCCTAGGCCCTACCACTTACCTTCTGCGATTACTGCTCTCCTAAACGCTCCAAAAACTTCCGAAAAACCTCCTAACACGCTTTTGTGGCTAAATAAAAACCTCGAATGGACGAGAAAACGCCGAAAAACGCCCCTTAAACCACTTGGGGTACTGTAGCACAAAGTGGGCTGTGTGCGCTTTCCGCACAAGACCATCGTTCCCCTCTCGTTATACAAATAAATGTCTCTTTTTCGTACCGTGAGCCTGCCAACGAAATAAAAACGCAGCAGCAGTTTTAGGGTTGGCCAAGCAATAATTTAATTTAAAAAATAGTATGCATCGTTTAAGTATTCAAATTTGTGTGTTTTCTAGGTTGAAGCTGTTGACACAACTACCGTCGAACAATTGAACATCAAAACAGACGGGGAGGAAAATGCGAACGAAACTGCTGAGAACATTGTCGGTGACAAGAAGGTTGATGTTGATGTCGTCAAGGAAGAGGCTGATGAAATTGATGCAGAAATAGCTGGAACTATTGCTGTTGAGACAAGTGGGGATGTTAATGACAGTCAATTGGGACATGGTGTTGAGAAAGAGGTACTTTTGTTTTTTTTTTCTTAATTGCTGTCAACGAAATTTTTAAATATTATCAAACACTTTAGCTTGTAAACGCAAAGAACTGATTTAAAAAATAAAAAATAAAATAAAATTTACGCATTTTTCAGGTTCAGGGTGTTGATGTAGTCTACGGATCGGAAGACAAGCAAGTCGAACAGAAGATCGACGGTGACAACAAAAGCGTTGAGTCTGTTGAGCAGAAAATGGATAAGAAAGATATTCTTGGAGATGATGTCGAGAAGAAATCTGGGGCTGGTGATAAAAAGGTATTGTTTTTTACGTAATAATGAAAGAACATGTAAAAAATTATACAAATGCCAGTTAATGCATTCCCTGGCGTGGTTTATGTTCATGCGTTTTAGACAAGATGGCAGATCTTATTTGATTTTTTTTGTCTTGGCTATTGCAAAATTTGACACCGGTTTGAAATTTGTCAATGAAATAAAATTCGTCAAAGGTTTTAGCTTTCCAAAACAATACATTCGTTTTTAAAAAGCATAAATGACGTTTTTTGCAAATATTTAATAAAACGTATTTTCCAGGTAGAAGCTACGAGCTCAAAGCAAGTCAGCAAATCTGGTGCCGGAGATATTAAGAAGAAGGAAATTGATGATGAGAAAAAACGCGTTGCTCAAATCTCTGAGACGGTTAAAAAAATGTCGTGGAAAGGTTTGTACAAAAAAAATTATGTTATTTCAATAAAATATTTTTATTTATTTTCAGATCGTAAGAATGCAGCGAAGGAAGCAAACATAAAGTTGGAAGCCGAGAATGCTGCGAAAAAAGCAGCACTTAAGGCGAGAAAGTCTGAAAATCCGAAAACAAACGACACAAGTGCTGAGAAAAGAAATGAGAAGTTGGAAAAGGTTGCGGTTGTCGTTGAAAACACTGAAACAGATGTTAATGACGGTCAATTGGGAAATGGTGTTGAGACAGAGGTACGTTTGTTGTTTTCTTAATTGCTGTCAATGAAATTTTTAAATGTAATCAAAGACTTGTAAATGCAATGAACTGATTTAAGAAAAAATTTAGAAAAATCAAATTTACGCTTTTCTCAGGAGCAGCGTGTTGTTGCAATCAAAGGATCGGAATACAAGGAAGACGAGCAGATGATAACTGATGACAAGAAAAACGATGAATCTGTTGAGCATGAAATCGATGAGACAACGATTCTTGGAGATGGTGTTGAGATGAAATCGGGGGGTGGTGATTCTGAAAAGGTATTTTTTAACGTAATGATGAAAGAAAATGTAAAAAATTATACAAACGCCAGTTAATGTAGCTCCTGGTGAAAAAATCGTTAAATAACATTTTATTTAAATATTTGTATTTTACAGTTGGAAAATGGTGAACCGGTGAGTGTCGATGGTTTGGAAAGCGTTAAAGCATCTGAGGAAGCGGAGAAAGTTAACGATGAGAAGAAGGTTGATGGAGATATTGTTGATGAGAAGGCTAGTGATGTTGAAGAGAAGAACCACGGAGAAAGCGATCAGAATGCGGTATTATTTTGTTGCGGTATTTTGAAAATAACGTATGAGATTGGTTTGGTTCATGTTCAGCTCATGTACTATGAACAAAGAAGCAAATCTGATTACCTTCTTCTTGTGTTGGCCATTGCGCAACCTCAAAAGCATAAGCGTTCAGAATTAGTTAATACGCGGTGCAGTTTTCTTGGAAGCCCTGCCAACGAAATAAAATCGCAGAAGCAGTTTAAGCTTGACGAAACAATACGTTGCTTTAAAAAATTTTAATGCATCGTTTAAGTATTCAAATTTGCGTATTTTCCAGGTTCCAAGTGTTAGCGACAATAGATTGAACATCAAAACAGATGAGGAGAAAGAGGCCAACGAAACTGCTGAGAAAAGTTCCAGTGACGAGAAGGTTGGTGCTGGTGTCGTCAGGGAAGATGATGGATTTGATGCGGCGTGGAAGATACATTACTGGCCGTAAAGACTGATTTCCATGTTTTATGAGAATACTTAATATTCTCTTTTTTTATTTTCATTATTAAGAAACCATTGTTTTTGTTCTTATTATTATTTTTGTAAGATATGATTACTATCTGTCACACTCTTTCAATTTACGTAGATTTTTTGTAGGTTCAAAACCGTAGCTTAGCTTTTGTACAAGTAGATTCTCTGTAGACAACTGTATTTTGTTACTGTTATTACTATTATTCGAATCCATTAGATCGAATATAACTACCAGCTGTTTTGCCTAACTTCAAGCCACCACATTTGTTGTAATTATATATCAAAAACTTCATAATCTTTCCCTTTCGCTTTATCTTAATTATGTAAACTCAAAATTTTGAAATTTTAATAAACCGGCTTGAAGTAAAGATGCGTAATAAAATGAGCAAAAATGTTACGAAACACCATCGTATGTCATTGCTGTGAGATGACCTGAGAAAGAATGCCGTGGCACTGTAAAAGCGTTTTTATAAAAGGTAAAACAGAGACTTCGGGATTTATTCAATAATTAATTTTTTTCAATGTTTTTAATGGCTAGGAGTCAAGATTTGTGTCGCTCAGTTTGGATCATGAAAATATGGGGTATGTATTAATGGCAAGGTTTTTATTCTCAGAGAATGCTGTAGAAATGTGAGCAATTTTTCCCTTATTTTGACATTCGAAAGTTGCTTTATATACTTTTTCGGAAAAAAATGCAAAGTAAGACGTCTTCCATTTTTGGCTATAAATACAAATTCCGATAATTTTCCAATAATTTTGCTAATTTATTAAATTTTTAAAACATTTTCCGAAGTCTCAGCAAAACGCAACATGTCAATAATGTACTTTATCATTTAAGAAACATTTTTTTAAAATCTTTCCTTGAAAAACACAAAAACTCAAACACAACCATATGGGCGGTGCTTTAGTTTCGGACTCGGTGGCCGGAGGGCATGCGCAAGTCGCCAGATGCCGCTGTCGCACAAATATTGATGCCTTTGACAAGTTGAAGAAGCAAAAAACCAAGGAAGACGTCTATTTGTTAATCTTGGAAGTATATCAATTTATATTATCTGTTAATATTATGCATCTGGATGAGTTCGAAGTTTAATGAGAGAACTTGTTTGAGGTAATTTTAGATTTTTAATTTAATATGATTGAAGTTTTAATTAACATTAATATATAATTAAACTCAAGAAAAATGATTTACAGTTCAAGTAGATTCATTAACAATTCCTAAACGATTTTGTTTTATAGCAAGGTTTGACAATTTTTCTTCCATTTTTCATCAAAATTTCTCCCAAATTTTGTAGCGTCCATCATTTATCTTGTCATACTCCCTTGAGAACCGTTGGCAATTTGAGAAAGTAGTATTCGTTCAACTCTGATTGCAATGTTGCGATAAGTTTCAGTGCCTGCATCGTCATATCAGGGCATGCTTTCAACGCTATTTTTGCTGTTGTATGCAGTTCGCGAATGGCCATCCCATGCGTTGCCAATGGAGATTAGTCCGACTGTTTCGTATTTAATAGAGAAAGGGTAAGGAAGGAAACATTGGAAAATTTGAAAAATCATGTTTTGAATTGAAATATGCTCTAAAGGGCTATAAATTATCAAAGATAAAACTTCAGCTGTGCAAATGATACTGAAGTCATTGACCACCTTTTATTCGATCGTGCACTTCATTACAATAAGCATCGATTGCCGTCACCTATGGTTGATGTTCGAATTGAAATGTGGGTTCAAGAGGTCTCTTCTGTTTCTGAAATGACGCAGGACTTTGAAATAGGTAAGCTATTAAGAATAATCTAATTTTAAATTGCTACTTTAAGATTTATATATGAACGAGTATTGGACAGATCCAGGTCTGGCATATGATATTCTAAATCCTTGTCAAGTAAGAACATGATTCACTTTTCTTGCAAAAAATATAAATTTTTACAGGGAAATTTATCCTTCGACTGGGCAGTTATGCAAAATATTTGGACACCAAACACATGCTTCATCAACTCTAAAAAAGCTCAACTTCACAGTTCCCCATTCACCAACGTTTTTCTAATGGTTTTTCCAAATGGTAAGAAGAAAAACAAGGAATTAACGACAAGACTCGTGCGCCATTTTTTTCGTTTATCTCTGCCGTCTATTTGTGAAAAGTCGGCAGCTCGTTAAGTGTGGTTCGACTAATACTAAACTTGATTCGTTTATGCAAAAATTTTGAGTCACATCTTCAAAATGGCATACGCACAACAACGAAGAATAGCATCGTCGGCCACACACTCACAAATTGAATTGGTCGGGGTTGTAGTTTAGGGAAGACACTCACATACACTCAAAAAAAAAAGATGAAAAAGAAGATTTTTATAAGAAAACTAATAATGAACAAAAAATCATCTTCTTACATAATATTTACATTGTTTCGTATTGTTCAATTCCTGTGTCAGGAAATGAACAATACGAGAATTCAATACCTTTCGGAAATTGTATCTTATTTCATGTAATCCGTTTTATTTGCAGGTTCGGTCTGGTCGAATTGGAGAATAAAAAGTACTGGTCCTTGCTTGATGGATCTGTCGAAATTCCCAATGGATAAGATAGAGTGCACACTTACTTTCGAGTCATTCAATTATAATAAAGACGAGGTTTTCATGAGATGGAGTGACCCTCCATTAACAATTTTTAAACCAATCGAACTTCCTGATTTTGTTATGACTAATTTTAGCACATCTAGCAAGTTTCAGGTTAGATATTTGCACAAAAAAATATGTTTGAGGATTAAAAAATATTACAGTTATATGCTGCTGGTTATTGGTCCGAATTAACCGTCAATTTCTTGTTCCGCCGACGTTCTGGATGGTATCTCCTTCAAGGATATATTCCCACCTATATGACAGTGTTTATTTCCTGGATTCCATTTTACCTTGGACCAAAAGCTATTCCTGCACGTACTATGATTGGTAAAATCTTCTTCTTTTTTCTTATTTAAAGCCCACACTTTCTTCTGCAACCTCAGTGCGTAATCAAATTTTATAACGTTGATCAAATTTTCGAGTAGTCAAAAGAAGTCGGCGATTTTTTTTCAACCAGGAATGAAAAAAAGAGTGAAATTGTTCCTTATAAAACCAACAAAATATACATTCGTTTTTTTGTTGCGAACAAAAAAATAACAAAACCGATTAGACGTGTTTTCAAAACTCATCAAAAGTATTGCATTCGTAATCCCGTTGAGATTACTTCATGAAAGCATTCTTTTTCTTCTTTCCAATCCTTTATTTTTGTGAAGAAATTGCTCGAAAAAACATCGAAAATTGAATTGATGTGACGAACCTTTCGTTTTTTTCTCGGTGACTTTCTTTTCAAAACTATTCCCAATAAAATAGGTTTTTTTTTTTGGAAATGGATAGCTCCAACAAATTCTTGTGGTTGCGAAAAAAGAGAGAGAGACGAAATATAGTTTGTATTTTTTTTTTTCGGAAGCTTTGCAAATCAACAAATTGAAAAAAAAGGATGGGCACTTTTGAGAAAAATTCTAAACAATTGTTTGAAGTGGGTGAAAAGGGTGTTTTTAAAAAGTATATTTTCCCCTTGTTTCTAGGAGTGAACGCACTACTGGCTTTAACATTCCAATTCGGAAATATAATAAGAAATCTGCCAAGAGTTTCTGATGTAAAAGCCATCGATGTTTGGATGTTAAGGTTTGTTAGGCATCCATTTTTGTTCATGTAAGTACAACAAAATAACATTATTTCAGCGGAATTTGTTTCGTTTTCGCATCCCTTTTCGAACTTGCCACCATTGGATTTCTTATGCGGAATGAAGGAAAACCTTCCGGAAACCCGCGACCTACTAAAAAGTATTCAATATTTCTTTAAAACATTACAACAGCTCCTTTTTTCAGCTCAACTAGATTTAATAACAATGCTCAACCCCCACAAATGAAAAAATCTAAAAATATTCAATATTGTGAAATGCTTGACAACGTATCTCGTCTCATGTTTCCAGGTTTGTTGATACCAATTCTTAATTTTATTAATTTTCCCATTTTTTCAGTGGTTTTCACCTTATATAATTTCATATATTGGTTCGTTTATATGAAATCGGCAATAGAAGGAAGAGCTTAACTAATTTAACAATTTTCAATATTTGACCAACTTTTTTAAAAAATATCTTATATTTAATTATCTAATGATATCTTTTGAGTGGATGCATATAGAGTCTACAGTTTGTTTTAATAATATTAGGTCGACACAACCTAATCCAACTTCCGACAGCTATCATGCATCCATTCATAGTCGATCATATCCATTTTTTCTGTTTTTTTTTTGATTTTCTGAAAAATTTTGTTTTTTTTTTCAATTAAAATATCCTTACATTTTGTGTACACTTTGCTGTCAGAGACCATATTACAATTTGTTTAACGTGTACTCATGTTCGATAAATTTCTTTCCATTTTTCACTTCAACGTTATGAGGAAGAGACGCGATTTCTTTTTAAAAATAAATTCATTTATAAATAAAATTTCTGAGCATAAATAACATTTTTGAGGATAGAATAAATTTTGATTTCGATTCAGTGACACAACGAAATAATAATAATAAGTATTGTGATTTAAGTTTAGTGAATAATTTCAGGAACACCCGCAAGCAAATGAGTCTAAAAAGAGCTTTTCATGTGATAGGGAGAGAGAGAGAGAGATGACATTTGAGACAAGGGTAGTTTCACGGAAAATAAAACATAATTTGATTAATTATAAATAACATTTTACACGAAAAACGATTGAGATTTTATTCGATGATGGAATGATTATTCATCAATTGTAAGGATTTTGATGATACTGTTGTTGGCCATAGTTTTGCGGCTGCTGCTGTTGCGGTTGCTGGAACTGCTGAGGCTGTTGTGGTTGTTGCATCCTGTTAAAATTATACATTTTTTAAAATTATCAAAAAAATAAACACACCTTTGATCATAGTACTGATTAACTCCCATATTCGGGCCTCCTTCCATTCCTTGCTGAGCCATTTGATTTCCAGGATGACCCGGACGCATTTGATGTTGTCGGAGCTGTTGTTGTTGCTGTTGAAGATGGTGCGGCGGAACTTGCTGAGGCATGGATCCAGCTTGATTCGGATTGAAACCATGAGACGGTTGATTTCCACCCACTCCCATTTGATTCTGATGCATTTGCTGATTCATAAGTCCTTGAGTCATATGCCCTTGATTCGGTGGTCCACGTTGCATTGCAGGTTGTCCCATCATTGGCTGTCCCATTGGGTTATGCATACCCATTTGTTGCCCTTGATTACCTTGTTGTTGATTGATTTGCATACCTTGCATCTGTTGAGGAGTCGGCATTCTTCGAGCCGGAACACCACTCTCGTTGAAACTTTGATTCATTGAGGAATTACTTCCACTTCCTTGCATATTAACCATTTGTTGATGTAAATTCGGCTGACTGCCACTCAATGATCCACCCATATTAGAAGGATAACCCATATTTGATCCGCTCATCATACGAGACATTCCACCAGAAGATTTCTGCTGCTGCGGTTGTGGTTGTTGTGGTGGATTCATCGGACCACCCATTCCTTGGTTTTGCATACTCATTCCTGAGTTAACTCCAGTAGCTCCCATGCCTCAAAAGAAAAAAATTATATACAAGATCATAATTTCTTAACAAACCAGCTTGCATTCTCTGTCCCATCTGACCCATCTGCCCCAATTGCTGTTGTTGTGGCTGCTGAGGTTGATTTTGCATTTGAGAACCGCTCGCTTGATTCATCATAGATGCTCTGTCGTAATTTCCTTGATTCATCATTTGCTGCGACCTCATGTTCGATTGCTGCAGTCCTTCGACATTACCACCTGCTGAAAACAAACATTGAAGAAAGAAAGACGGTTTTTGCACAAACCTGATTGAACTCCATGATTAGCCGGCTGACTTATTCCAGACTGTTCCATTGACTGCATCAAGATGTCGCTACTCATACCAGAACCCATTCCTTGTGGACCAATAGAAGAATTCATCTCACCAAACTGTGGACCTGTAAATTACAGATTAATAAATATTTTCCGAACAAAAGCAACAATTACCATATCTGCTTTGCCGAGCTTGTTGTTTCTGCAGCTGAGCTTGCTGCTGAGCTTGCTGTTGAGCTTGCTGTTGAGCTTGCTGCTGAGCTTGCTGTTGGGCTTGCTGCTGGGCTTGCTGCTGAGCTTGCTGCTGGGCTTGCTGCTGGGCTTGCTGTTGGGCTTGCTGCTGCATTCGAGCTTGCTTTTGCTGTTGTTCAGCTTGTTGTTGAGCCTGCTGTTGAGCAATAAGCTGTTGCTGCTGAGCCATAAGCTGCTGCTGCTGTTGTTGTTGTTGTTGATTTTGTGCCATAGTGCTCTGATTTTGTTGTAGTAACTGCGCCTGATGCTGCTGCTGTTGCAAATGGTGCTGGTACTGAAGCTGCGGATTTTGTTGTGACAATTGCTGATTTTGGAATGCTTGCTGGCCACTCTGCTGCTGATGTTGCGGTTGTGGTTGTTGATTCATCATCTGCCGTTTTTGCATTGCCATCTGAGAATTAGCTGGATTCATTCCAGAGCCTTGAAGTCCACCTGGCTGTTGATGTTGTTGAGGTATTCCTCCGGGTTGTTGCGAGTTTGGCATTTGACCTTGTTCTCCAATTCGGGTCTGATCATTTCTTGCTGACATTGGGACTAAGCTTGGCCGGTTGAACTGTTGCGGCGGCTGCTGGTTACTTGTACCCGGCTGTTGATTTTGATGAGGTGGAATCTGTTGAGTTGTTAGCTGTTGCTGCATTTGAGATGACGATTGTTGCATCGGTGGCGGTTGTCCCAAAATTGCTTGCGCCTGTTGATATCCGCCTTGTTGCATGTTGCTGACTTGTGCAGGCGTCATTTGCGGCACTGCAGGCATCAAACGAGTAGGCCCACCATTCGGATTTCCCGTTCGACCTGAAAATTGGTTTGTTTTTGAAATTTCGTTTTGTTTAGGTGAACTGATTATGAGAGGATACAAGTCAACATTGTGGGTGCACGACACTACATCTATAACTCACTAAGATAATTTCTATACGCTATCTGATTCATCGGGTTTCTTTGGAAACCACCAGAAGCCGGAGCCTGAGGCTCAACAAACCGGGGTTGTGATTGGGCTGCAAGTCTTTGTGAGATAGACTTTGAAAAATTGTTTACCTTGAAGTGGCTTCGGCAAAGCTGGAGGTGGTTTGAGATTGAAATGAGGAGTTGGATTTGGCTGTGAAGGTTGTGGCTGAGCTGCTTGTTGCTGACTAGGTTGCTGAAGTTGCTTTTGCATCTGGTTAGGATGTTGTTGCATTTGCGGTTGTTGTGGTATCTGGGTGCCGCTCAACGGTTGACCAGGCGTTTGTTGTTGTTGCATATAAGAAGTCGGCTGAGCAGAGTTTGAAGGCATCTGACCAATTTGACCATATTGCTGAGGATTTGATTGGAACTGCTGTTGAGATTGTTGAAGCTGTGGTTGAGATGGCGCCGGCTGCTGCTGCTGTTGCTGTTGTTGTTGTTGTTGCATCGCCATTTTTTGCTTTTGCAACGCTTGCTGTTGCTGATTAGGCAAATTTTGGTTAGGCCTTGGCAATAGATTGATTTTCGGTGGAGGCTTCAAGTGTGCACCAAGTACAGGCTGAGTCGGCCCAATTGGTGGAGTTGGTTGGGTCACTTGTGGTGGCATTCGTTGATTAGGATCTTGACTACTGCTGAATTGACCCTGAGGACCGACTTGCGATGATCCTGGCTGCATTGAATCACCACCACGAGACATTTGCGAATATCCAGGTTGTTGAGCCTGTTGAGAATTTCCAAACAAATAATCTGGCTGATGTTGCTGCTGAATATTTTGTTGGTTCTGGGACAATTGTCCTTGTTGATTCTGAAGCATTCGAGCCGGCATTCCTTGCGGCGGTGCAAATTGTCCATGAGATGAATTTGAGGGATTCATTTGCATTTGTTGCTGCATCTGATTCTGCTGCTGATGAATTGGATGTTGATGTTGTTGTATTTGAGGTTTTTGTTGTTGCATTTGTGACGATGGTTGCATACTTTGCTGCATATTTTGTTGGTGTTGCATAGTATGCTGCTGCTGCATTTGCTGTTGATATTGTTGAGGTTTTCCCGAATGTTGGCCCTGCATCATTGGCGGCTGCGCTTGCTGCATTTGTTGAGATTGTTGATATCTCTGTTGTTGCTGCTGTTCTCGCATTTGGTGTTCTCTCATCAATTGTTGCTCCCTCATAAGTTGTTGTTGTTCCTTGAGTTCACGTTGTTCACGTTCTTTTTGCTCACGAAGCTTCTGCTCCTGGTATTCACGAAGCCGTTGCTGTTCCAATTCACGAGCTCTCTCAGCTTGTTCGCGTTGCTCTTTTTCCCGTTGAGCTTGCAATTCTCGTTCCCGTCTCTGCTGAAGTTCACGCTCCAGTCGTTCGCGTTCCTGTTGCTCGCGAATTTCTCGCTCGCGCTGTTCCCTTTGCTCACGTTCACGTCTTTCTTGCTCTTCTTGTTCGCGTTTCAATCGTTCTCGTTCTCGAGCCATTTCGCGTTCACGCTCAAGCTTTTCTTGTTCACGTCGACGCAACTCCATTTCTTGTTCCCGCTTTGCTTCCATTTCTGCCATAGCTCTTTCATGTTGCTGTCGTTCCCATTCTTTTGCTTGTTGCTCCCTATACTGTTCACGCAGACGTTGGTCTTGCCGCATCTGGTTTTGATGTTGCATTTTGTTGACAGGGAGGGTAGGAGCAACAAACTGATGATTGACCGGATTTTGCTGCATCATATTTCCAGGTCCCGGATATCCTTAAAAAATTAATAGATAAAAAGCCACAACAAACAGAAATCTACCTCTATTCATATTCTGATGATCATCCGGTACTGTATTCGAATAGGGAGGAGGAGGAGGCATAGGCATTTGTTTCTGCTGCTGATTAGAGCCCATCATCGACATTTGATTCATCATCGGATTTTGCATTCCACCTGGCTGGTGTCCTTGATTTTGCATCATTTGACCACTTTGTTGACCCATACGATTAACCATTTGTCCACCCATCTGATTGAATCCAGAAGGCATTTGCATACCTTGATTGCTCGCATTTGCATTATTGAGCGCAGCAGCGGCGGCGGCAGCAAGCGCAGCTGAAAATGTATTTTGAAAAGTCTTTATCAACAGATTGCAATTTATAATTTTTCCAACACTTAACTTGTCATTCGATAAAAAATTGTTAAAGGTTTTGTAAGAATTTTAAGAAAACAAAACCGCCGAAAGTATTAAAAATTGTATTTGAATACAATTTGTTTTAAGCTTGCTCAACGAAATTTTAAAGAAATACACTCACATGAATTGTTTTTCTCTTCTTGCTTCCGATTCAGGAGATTCTTCAAATTTGCTTTCGTGACATCGCTTGAGCCATTACTCATCGGTGGGTTAGCTCTAGACCCGGTTGGATAAGCTCCAGAGCCTGCATGCCAATTCGAACCACCATAATTCTGAGCAGATTGTTTATTAGTCGCAGCTCCAGATGTTGACGCATCAGCTCGAGACCCAGTCTATAAAAATTAATGTATTTAAAAGTTATGTTTTCGAGAAACACGCTTCTTACCCGTTTCGCTCTTGGACCGCCTCGCGTTCCAGCCGTTCGTTTTCTTCCACCCCGACCTCCACGTCCGGATGATGGTGAATCTTAAATTTTTAAATTTGAAAAGTCCAAGCCTCGTTCAAACTTACTCTTTTCAAGAGGAGCTGCCAACGGTGGCGGCGGTTGTGAGACATTTTCCTCGATAATTTCAGGAGCTGGGCGTGCGACGGCCGCTTTTTCAGGTGTAACAAGCGGGGTTTTATCTTTCGATTCCGCTGTTTTGCCGCTCTCTGAATCTTTTTTCGATGCGTCGCTTTTAACCGGCGTCGTTTGACCATTTGCTGCAGCGGCGGCACTTGATTCGTCACCAGATTTGGTAGCGTCCCCAGTCTAAAAAAAATTTAAATTAAAACAAAATGATATTAATTTTTTCTCGAACCTTTGCAGCTTCCTTCTTTTTCTTCTCCGCTTCTTCCGCTTCAGCCTTCTTCTTCTTTTCTTCTTCTTCCTTTTCTGGGTTCGGCGTTTCACCAGTAATTTCAATCTCCGGCGGACTCAGGAAATAATCATCTACCGAATTGTCCATGATACACATTGACGGATGTTTGAATTCCATGCTGTGTTTGTGCACAAAACTTAATCTCAAGTTTTTAATCACCGGTATCGCGTATTTGTCCATCTTTGTTGCCTAAAACAATATTTATGTGAACTTTTCAATATCATCGTTAATAATTACCAGGAACCAAGCATATCTCCAGCCAATTTTTCCTGGCCCTTCAACCATACATCCAGCAGTCAGTTCATAAGGATTCAATCGCAGTTTATCGACCGGAAGATAACAATATCTACCATTTTTGAGTCCCGAAATAGCAGGAGGGTGACGAAGACCCTGTAATTTTTCTTTGTTTTTGATTATAAGATGATAATTATGATTACCCGAATTCTTGCAAGTCCCTTTTGAACCTTCTTATATGGTTCAAGATATACCAAATCGAGTGTGTTCTTCAAAATCGGCAAAAACGTGGTTACTAGTCGCTGATCCGGCAAGATATGATTCTCAGCTGCATCTTTTCGCAATCTTTTGATAATTTGGACATATTGCGGCCAACGGTATTTAACATTGTCACCCTCAATCGAGACAACATTTGAGGTGCTCGGATCAACCAATGTCCATAGTATCATTGTTGTAAGCATATCAAAGCATGTATCGTGGATTACTCTGAAAAACAAAACAATTAAAAATATCGAAAGATAACTGAAACCTACTTTTCTCTGTCAGGTGAAACAATTCCATAAAGCATCAGCTGGAACAACAAGTGTGCCCATTCTTCACAACGATTTGGCTGCATAATGTGAGGCCAAATGTAACTGATAAGATTTATGCGCAGAAGAAGGCATTCTCTTTCGCCACCTTCGTCATCCAACACGTTTGCTCCTGTTTCCTTTATTCGAAGTACAGTAGCATGAAGCTGATTGTACAACGAAGTAAGAAACGTATCTTTACTTCCGCTGGTCTTCTCTGTCCTCATACACGACAAGAGTAAGTGCACAAACGGAAGTTGTGCTAACAACCAAGAGCTTTGTTTCAATCGTTCTGGTGAACTGTCAGACGATGTATCAAGCATAGCGGTGGCCTCCACCAGGAACTTTCCAGGAACTGTTGCAGTAAGATTTGGATAAAGTGTACTTTTTGGTGGTTTCGGACACAGACGCAAGACTGGAGCTATCAGCCAATACTTCGAAATGTCGGTGAATCGGAATTCAGCAATTGAACGAGTCATTGGCATGTTGATTTTGTTGTTATGCGCAAAAATGAACAAATCCCGACAGCATTTTCCGATCTCTCTCATCAGATAATCTGAAGCAATTGCACTTTGCTGAGCATGTCTTGGGTTTCCGTCAGGCGAAATCTGAATAAATGTTGTTTTAAATAAATGTGATATTCTAAATTGGACAAACTTCTTTTATCATCAGCATCAGATCAAACAACGTCGCGCGCACATTCCATAGATCCATCACGGAAAACAACTTGTCAATGAGAGCCTTTTTCGAATTTCCATTAGCGACCGCAAGTTCTTGAACAACTTTCCTTTCACATTTTCTTCTCAACCCAAGACGCAATAATTGTTGTCCAAGGCAATTCTGTTTCAGCTTATCATGATTGAAAGCAGCCATATTATTGGTTTGCACAATTTTGTACATTTTGAAAGTGACCCATTCTTGCTCGCAAATAATCGCGTGAACCATTTTCGCAACATTGTACAAATATTCTCTTCTGTATCTCGTTGTTGTCGCGTATTCCGGCATATCAATACTGAAATAAATAGTTTTAAACTATCTCATGACTATAAAACTATAATCCTTACTCATAATCTTTGAATCGTGCTCTTAATCCATCAATTAATAGACCAATACCACTGATAATCGGGAAAACAATCCTATTGAAGTCAAACCAATGAAGAACGCCAAGGATATTGAAATCAGCTGTTTCATTCAACACTCGAAGCTTCTTCGCATTGCCAATATAATGTTCAGAACCTATAAATAACAGAATATGATAGTTTTCAAATACAAAAAGTGGTCTTACATCCAAATGGTTCATCAGATTTACAACAAATATTCGAAATTATCATCAAAGCAATGCAAATTCCCGGTTCGCATTCCATTTCTGTTCGACTACTTGATATTTCTAAAGAAAATAATTTATTTTCAATAAAAACTAAGATTTAGTTACTTTTCGATCTTCCGTCTTTCCGAATAACCATAGGCAGAATCGTGTTCAGCAGTGTTGTTATCATTTTTGGAGAATTAAATGCATATTTTCCAGCGAGCAAGGCAATAAACGATGCGATTGGATAATGCGACGAACAATCCGTAATCTAAAAAGTAAGTACATATTTGAATTAGTTAATATGAATTAGAAAACCAACATCAATTTCATTTCCAAGTTCTGCAAAGTGATGACTTTGAGTGGTGCTCAAGAAGCACATTGCTTTCACAGCTCCGATCCAGTATTCACTTATTGATGGGAATTGAGCGGACACGTTCGCGCAGAAACTCGCAATTTCGTTGATTCGTTCAATATCTCTTTCACATTTCTAAACAAACGCGAATTAATCAAAACATTTATTTTACAAAAGTTACCCTTGCTGCAGTGATCGCATTGATAACAAGCGAATACTGTCCAATATTTGTTGACAACGATGGTAAAAGTGCCTTATATTCATGACAAGACATCAATCTCCTGAAAAAAACGAATATTAGCATTAAAAATTATAATTGAAACGCACAAATAATTGATAGGTCCCTCCAACCAATTCCGACAAAGGTAACGATCATAATTCCGGATTTCCATACGTGTTCGAGCGCCGAATTGGAAAACTTTCATAAAATCTTTCTCGCATCCAGTAAACTTGATAGTCTGTCGACCCGAGACGTGTAAAGCTCGTCTTGCATGAAAAGTGAAGGCTGCAACTGCTCTACCCCATCCTGTTACCAAATGATCTTTACAAGTAAACGCCTTTCGCACTGTTTGGAACAATCTACAATTATTTTGAATGACTTCAAATGTCAGTGAATTTTATACTTACTGGTCAACAATTTCAGATGCTCGTGAATGCATAATAAATCTCTGCCAATGTTTGATGAAGTAGCCAACAAAAACAAAACAAAGTTTGTGACAATAAGTTCCTGGCACCACGTCAACCTTGCTATCTTTCATAATATCTTCAACTGTTTTCGCAAATGGCAGTATCTACAATAATCAAACTGATTTTTTAAACGATTCACCTAAAACTTACAATTTCAAAGAAGTCAAATATTCCAACAATGTTCTGACTCGTCTCATAAAGTCCGCAAAGGATATCAAGACCATCTGATGTTGGAAGTCGAGGGTGTTTCCGACAAATGAAGTTCGTTAACATATCATTAAACGATTCAGCACAGAATGACACAATAATTGCTTGATCACGATAAGTTTGACATCTGAACTTGTGAAGCAAGTTGTGAATTTTCGCCTCAGAAATCCGCTTCTGTTCAGTAATCGTTTGAAACTTGACAATTATTTCAATGAACAATTTCTTCTCCCAAAGTTTGGTAATTTCTTCGGCAATTCCGTACAATTCGCACAAATAATAATCGCGACCTTCTCCAATACCAAACAAATAAAGATTTCGTCGGTTTTCCTCATCTTTGTAAAACGGTGTTTGTCGAAGTGGAATCTGAACATTCGACTTATTTTTAAAATACTAAGAATTTTTCTTGTTTCTCACCTGCAGCATAAGTTTATCAACCAACTCCATACTTTTACCCATAAAAATTCGTCTAGGTTCAAACTTTTTCTTGAAGTAAAACAGTTTCGTATTGATCTGAAATATTGTCAAATATAAATTGAATTCTGAGAAAATTGAAAGGCTTACATGTTGTTCTTTTTGCTGTTTTGGGAGCTTTTTTGGCCTCGGCAACTGATTCATCAGTGGAATATCATGACCCAACTTTCCGAGAACGACAAAATGAGTCATAAATCTGAAAATATTTCAATGTGTTTAAATTCGATGAGAAAAATAATAATAAAATCGACCTATCAAGACTGAAAACTCCTTGAAGTTGCATTTCAAAGATAAGTGCAATGCATGCCGAAAACTCGATGTAATAATTTGGCTGACCATGTTTCGGGCCATCTGTTTGCAAGAAATTCCACAAAATATCTTGAATTCGAAATCCGGAAATCGTATTAGATCGTCTTCTTTTCAACTCATAAGCTAATATTGATGCAATAACACATGGACGATAAGTTCCTTCGCGTTTTTCAGTAACCGCCCAAAGCATCATCAATTTCAGCCTTATCAAAGCTTCTCGCCGGTATTTTTCATTATAATTGAATAATCTTGCTGCCGCTTTTTCGATACTCTTTGGTAATCCAACATCAATCGAGTCTAATACTCCAAGTACATCCATACAAATTTCAACAATCCGTCCTGGAATTAATGGTTATATTTCGAAAAAATGAAACATTTGAAACAAACCAAAATTAGTGGTATCAGCTCCATTGTATATCCACTTGTCTTGTGCCGCTTGACTCCGCCGCACAATTTCCAAGTGCCTAACCTTCAAAACTTCAACAAATCTCTGCGACATCTTTCCATTTGCAATCGGAAGCTCATAAATAGGACACGGCAGGAAATCAAGAGGTGATCCACAAAATTGACGCAATATAACTGGCCGACTCTTAGTGGGTGTTTCTTTGTGCTGAAATATTGATTTTGAGAAAATAGCTGGTCACAAATTTAAATGATATTCTCACCGTGAATTTGTTCCAAACCACCGCTCCGGGACACTCGAACACAATGTTTTGGAGTGCACAAGACAACAGTCGAATATTTCCGCTATAAATACCGCAACTTTCGAGAACTGTGAACCCCTTATAATTTGTTGCTTTTGAGAAGTTCATTTCTTTCAAAATGACATCATCTGAAGAGCATTCCGTATCCATTTTATCATCTTTTGAAGCATCATTTTCACCAGCTTTTTCAGCAGTCGGTTCAGATGTGCTAGCTTCACTCTGCATTTCAACATCAGCCGTCTTATTCGTATCATCTTTCTTGCCTTCCGTTTTCTCAGCGACGTCTACTTCCATGGGTTCAGGTTCTTTCTCCGGAGTTTTCACCTTCTCCACATTTTCCTTTCTTTTCAGTTTTTCCTTTTCTGTAGACTTTCTGGGCGAGTCATCTTCAGCAATCAAGGCTTCCAAAACAGCTGGTGACTTTTTATTTGATTTTGACGTCGAAGGTGTTTCACTGCTCTTTGCGTCCGCTTTACCACTTTCCTTTTCTTTCGATTTTTCCTTCCCGGATTCAGATGTATTACTTTCATCCTTCTCCTTCTCTTTATCTTTCTCATTTTTATCACCTTTTTCTGTACCCTTCTCTTTATCATCGTCATCTTCATTCTCGCTAGTATCCATTTTTTCGTCTTCAGCCGGTTTACTAGTCGACGCTTCTGTTGGCTCCAGAAAGAAGCTGATTGTTTCAACCATTGGTTCCGGTTCTGCCGCTTTTTCCTCGGCTTTCTCTTTGGCAGCTTTTTCAGCTTCAGCCGCTAATCGTGCCAACTCTTCTTCATCCACGTTAAAATTGAAAGTTTGAAGTTTATCAAATTTTATTCGCTTTCTTTTGATATGTTCTACTCCATTTTTGATTACGATTCGTTCCTTCCTGAAAAAAATTAATTTCAATATTATATTATTTGTTCAGGTTATAACAACTTACGCATTATCCAACGCTTTCAAAAGAGATTTCCATTTCAATGACATATCATGCAACAGTCGAATTTTCAGTGACAGCACATAAGCTGCTCTCCGAGCAAGTAGCATACTTCTACTTAAATATGGCACATATTGAATAAAAAATAGCATATACAGCCTGAAATTATTTTTTCTCAATTTTAAACTTCTGAATTACATAATCCTCACCTTAAAAACGAAGGATGGTCGTGTTTCTCATCAAGTAGAAAAAAGTCCGTGAAAATCTCGCAAATTTCGTTCAAAAGCTCTTGTTTTTCGATCATTCCTTCATCGAACATCATTTTAAACAACGTCGTCATATAATTCCACTTGCTTAACAAGTAAGTCTCGTTTGTGAGATCACCAATCTCGGCGAATTTGGCGAGAATCTTTCGCAAATGTTTCCCAATCATGTGTGCATATTCTGAAAAAAATAATAATAAATTTCGAATGATTTTCCGAATATTAATGTTACCTATCCCATAAGTATCAACCAGTGTTTTCTTTTGTTTTCCGCTAGCCGCGTTAAATGATAAAACTGCCGAAATTTTATAAAACCATAGAGCTCTGCCGTAATCCACTCTGAAATTTTTGTTATTTTTGAAGTGAACCAAAACAATGTTAACTTACTTGTAGTCAAATAGTTCCTGAAGTATATCACTCTTTCTAGCAAAATATGGCACCCGTTTTGACAATGAGTTCAACGATTTTCCTCTACATAAATCGGTGAAAAAATTTACTTTTTCACTGAGTTTGACATTTGGCTGAAAATTTGTATTTTATCGTTGAACATTGGTTTACTTCTTACATATGATGCAAACTGAGCTGAGGTATCTTTGTTTTTCTTTCGATCCTTTTCGAAATTTGTGTTGAATTCACCCTTATGTTGTAAGATCTGCAAATTTTTATGATAAATTAATCAATGTGTTTTTTTTGTCAAATATTACCATTGATAAAAGAGCTCTTGTTCTTTTTTGAGCTTTACCCAGACGTAGAAGTTTGTTTTCAGAAGCATTGTAGACTAATGATTGGCTTTCATACGATGTAACCGGCACCTGAAAAAAATGAATGTTCTCTTAAAACCCTGATTCGATTTCTTTTAAGTTACCTGATATCCTTTCCTGAGTCGGTCGTTCGAAAGATGATCTTCTTCTTGCCGCACATCTTGTGGATAGACATCAGTTGGCCCAAGTCTCCCAGATTTCCGGAGCTGCCTCTTATCCGGTGTAACATTGTACCATGAGGATACAGTGAACGTTTTGGCCGAACTCATCTCATGTTAGTATATGACAGTTTGGGTAAATGGAAACGTAGACAGCCTGAAATATTGAAGAAATATGGGAGCGTCATTTTTTTTTCGGGGCAAAAAGTGAATTTGCGAGAAAAAAAAGAGAGATTCAATGTTGTCTTATCAGAAAAACACAGCGACAGACAATAAATGTGTGTCTCATTTTGTCTGCATCAAAAAAAATTAATATGTCAATTTTAGAGTTGTTAAATTTGTTTTTCTTACTACTCTAGTGGTTCGATATAAGAAGCGTTTGAAACTATAAATATTGAATAACAAAAAAACGGATATCTAATAAAAAATAGATAAGGCTATAGATTTTCTAGAAAAGAGAGTGGGGGGTACAGACGTACACAACGGGCCAACACCATCGTAATTTTATGAACCTATTTATGTAGAGAGAATTGATTTTTCAACGTCGAAAATTTTTTAACTAAAGAAAAATGTACGATATTCAATATATGAATTGGTCATCAATTTCTCAAATAGATAATTAGGATCATGAAAAAATGTTTTTAAAAAAGTTGCAGTTAAAAATACAAAAAAAAACGATAAAAAATGAATACCAAAGGTCCGCATCATTAATGTTATGAACCCTCCAAAAATCTCCGAAAGGACACAAAGGTATTTAAAAATCTTTTTCTGTTCTCTCTCTCTCTCTCCCTCACTCGCCATAAAAAAGGGGGGGGGAGGAAAGTCAGCTATTCTCAAAACACTCGCCATGCGCAGAGAAATGTAAGAGCGAGTGTAGGTAAAGAAGATGCGGCAGAGACCTAACAGCGTGCGTCGTCGCATTGATGTGTGTGTGGCTGCTGTAGAACTGGGCCACATATTGATTTCCCCAGGACCACATCGTACTAATTCAACTTCACAAAAACACCTAATTAAAATGATTGTAAGTATATCGATTGATTTTTGTTTAGTTCTTAAATTAAAAAACAATTTGTAAGTAAAAAAATCGATTGATTTTTGTTTAGTTCATGTATAAAAGAAAAAAATAGCACACCATTGAGACCAAAACTAAAAATATGTTGTTGTTGTTTTTTTTGAAAAATTATTTTTATACCAATAATGTTTTCGTTATTGTTATAATATTTACAAATATTACATTTTAATTAATTAAAATAAATGGTATCAGAAACAAAATGATTGCGTCAATGTACACAGTTCTAGGTATTCGTATGGTGAAACTTTTTACGCGTTCAGACACTGATTACAATCGCAATTCATGTTCTTTTCATCAATATCAATTTGACAAAGACAGATTCAAAGAACGCAATAAGATAATAAATGAACAATAAGTAGAAATGCTGAAACAGTAGCAACCATTTAAGAAAAAAATCGGAATTTTAAAAAATGGGTCGACCAAAAAAATGTGTTCAACAAAATGTGTCCAAGAAACCTCAAGTACCTTTTAGGAGTAGGGTTGTATGTTTTTTTTTTCACACCTCTCTTCTTACTACTTTTCATGTATGAATTCCTGAGTCTTGCAATATCGATAGTTCAATTTTTTGTTTCGTTACATGCACATTTCACTTCAAAATATAATTGAAAACGAAACGCGACGATTACAATGTCTTACAATAAATACATAGCAGAACGAAAAAAATACGTCATTACTCCGCTCAAGCAAATAAAAACAAAATGAAGAAATTTGAAGCGTTTATGAGCATTTCATCATAAACTTTTTAAGCACATGCTAATTTTTCGTGAAATTCGAATTAAGGGGAATGCAATTCAGACGATGACAATTTTCAAGGAAAATGAGAATTTATTAGCAATTGACAATAAGTGGTAAGAAAAATTTTAAAATAACGTTTAGCAAATAAAAGTTTTTAAAAAAAGTTCATTTTCCCCCGAATCGCCACTTTTTGTCCTAATGAATTCTCAATTTCTCTAGTTTAGTCATGTTCTCACTTTTTCATCATGCCACAGTAGACATCAAATGCCAAAAACTTTGTGAGTTTGCAAATTTATTAAAATATGGCTCCCAGAAACGTTTTCTAAAACCCTCATCTAAATTAGCAAACTATGAAAAAAGTACCAAACATTGAAAACTTTGAAAAAAACAGAAACAACAAAAGTGTACTTTGGGGTTTCGAAATATGGTTGAACACCTCTAAAAAGGAGGTGTTTGAAGTGTTTTTTTCCGTTATGCAACAAGATATACATATATCGTGCGAAAAATAATTTCGTGCAGATTAAACACCATAATTTTGAGCATAATTTTTCAAGCTCAGCGTTTGAAAATTCGCCAAATTTTGAATTTTTTAGAGCTTTAACGTGACTCAGATTTTGTAGAACAATGTAAGAAAATTTAAGGATTTGTTTTGAAAAATCCTCTTTCTCTGTTTAGAAGCCCTGCGTAAAGTGGTGTCCCTGGTGGTATTTAGGTCCATAAAAGAAAAGAGTGACCAATTTCAATAACTAGAACAACGCTAGAATGTTTTATGAAGATTTATTAGACTTTAAATAAAAATTAAATGATAAAAAAAATGTTGAAAATGATAAAAACAAGTAAATAATAAACTGGTACTTATTAGTCACTTTTTAGAAACAAATAGAATCTCAAAACTAACCAAAAAGGTAGAAAAGAGTTTAAAACTAAACTAGATAACAAATTCCAAACGAACTACAAGTAAGTGGCCTAGGTTTTGCAACTAATGGGAAGCTAGTCCTCGTTCGTATTTCTCTTACATTTTTCACCTAATCTTATTTATTTTTCACATATTTATCTAAAATTTCAACCATGTCATTGTTCTTCAAAGTGGGAAATGTGGCAATTTTCCGAGTTCAAGGTTTAACAATCATGCTCAAATATAAAATAGGTTTAGGAAACAACTTCATATCTTTCGGAAATCCAAAAAAACAATTCTGAGAAGACAAAAAACGCACACACATCCTAAAACGCATCCTATATTAGATTAATAAACCATTTTGTCGTGTTCAAAAAAGACAGCCCCGCTCCACTGAACAACACCATCCACAAAACAAGTTAAAAGATGTGGTGAAAAATGGTGAACGTTTGTTGTTGTTATGGGGACATACGTATGCTGTGACATCGTTTAGAATAGAAATAAGAGGATAGCAATCAATAAAATAATTCATGATACTTTCCTGTATCATCATTTTTACCGGTCACCGCCAAAAAATGAGAGACCACGCGAGCGGCAGAATCGGAGATTATAATAAAAAAGTGTGAGTCCATATCACGTTTCCAATTCAATATAAATATTAAATAAATTGCTTTTTGGATTTATATATATACAATTATGTATAAAAAGCCTTCTTATTTTCTTATTCCATGCTTATTCGCAAAGCTGATCTTTAATCTATTTTTCACCGGTCATAACAAATTCAAACAAAATAATTTATTGAAGTAAAGACGAAAAAATGACAAGATTTCAAAACGAAACAGTAGTGCGCCGGAAATAATTGTATCAATATGGAACGTAATATTGTTGTTGTTGTTCATTGAATAAAATAAATAGTGAGCAACATGAGAAACGTTTAACAAATCAAATAATACTTATTCAAGTGGAGAAAAGTTGATTACTTCTCGTTGGATCAAAAAAGAAAACCGGTGGAGACAGCTTACGAATTGGTTCGCGATTGCCTAAAAAAGTTGATTATTAGAAGCTTGTGTAATTTTTTGAAGTGATACTTCTTGTGATAGTCCCACTTGGGGAGACATTATCATATCGTGACATTTCTAAATGCAGACTTTCACGCGAATCACTTGACCATTCTTCGACAGGACTAGATCGTTCATGAATTGGTGCAGCATGCTCTAAAATGTTTATTTTGGCAGGATTATGAAATTATAATTTGAAACCTTCTGTAGCTGCTTTGAACATTACTTTCCTTTCGCGTAACCCCGAGTCCCTCACATTTGGTTCTTCCAATTCACTAACACTCATTGTTCTGAAAATTTAAATTTAAGCATAGTTGAAACCATTAAAAAACCTTGTCATAATTGAAGATGTAAGCAATTTAGAGTCACATAAATTGTTTTGTGATGTCTGATTTTCTGACGCAAATTCCTACAAAGATTTCTCTTCACTTTCTCTTATAATTTTCCTCGACAAATCACCTGTTTTGCTTCAGCATTATTCTGACTAATAGTACTCCCATTTGAAAATCTAGCTCTTCTTGTTCTCGGTGACGGTGGTGGTTTCGAAGTAGGGCGCATGCTTCGAGCCCTCGCTCTAAAAATACGCATCCCTTCACGTATTTGATCCATTCCACTGTGCATAAACTGCATAAAAGAGTCAGTTCGTGAGGATTGGAATGCAGCGTCTGTTGAATGTGAACGAGCATTTCTAAAATAAAACTATGAAACTATGTCGTGCAGATAAAACTAACCGTCTCCATCGAACTTCTGTCGTTGGCGAATCACACAGCTCTCCAGTAGAAACTTGTTGTTTTCTGTTAAACTTCCAAAATCCTTCCACAGACTTTCCCCGGAAAAATCTAGGCCATTTCGAGTCTGTTTCTGATCTGAAGAAATAAAAAATAATGATTGAAAATAGAACTTCACTTTGAGAACTTACCGCATATCTGACATTGTTGCAGACTTGGCAATCATTGGGAACCCATTATCAAATGTTGTACTTCGACTTTGTTCTAAAATAAAAGTTTTTATGTAATAAAAACTTTTACAAACATCTATTTAGAACTCACCTTCATCAATGTCACTAAGAAATAATGAATCAGCATGTTCAATAAAGAAATCACAAATGGCAGTATGAACATTCAACCCACTTAAGAGATGAGGATCTGCACCGTTTAAAGTTGGAGGCGCCCTGAAAACAACAAAAACCATTTAAAAGAAAACACCCTCTTTGAAATACCTGAATAAATTTGGTGACCAAACAATTGCTAGATTTTTAGATGTCATATCTGTCAGTGATTTTGACTGACAAAGTCTATTCAAATGTTCCATTAAAAATTTTGTGGTTCTGAAATAGTTACACTTATTATTTATAAAAAACAACCGTTTATACTTGTAATGAGCTTCTGGCATTGCCTCAACAACTTGTCTCAAATTCTCAACTTTCGCTCCATGACTTTCGTCTTTCTCAAATGCTCTTAACAAATCCGAATATGACTGATAAGCAAATAATGGGTTCGGTAGTTGTCGGAAGTATTGTTTCAGCAACGAGGAAACCGAGTAAATATCTCGTTGTCCAAACTCATGAAGATCTGGTTCAGCACCACTATCAAATTTTGCCCTGTAATTTTGTTTTTTAAATAAAATCAATAATTTATCAAACACCTAAGCCTTTGAATATTAGATTGTATGCCACATTGTCTATAAATACCAGTCACAATACCCTGATCTTCAATAGCAGCACAACATTTTTCAATTATTGTTGGAACTGTAAATTTAGAAAAGTGTTAAAATTGCATCTCCAGAAAACCCAGTAACCTTTTCTCCCACTCCTCGCGTACATTTCAGTTAATTCCAATCCAAAAATTGGGTCCCGTCTTCGATTCCTGAACATGGTTGCCATATATTTCCTTGCATTCCTTGACGCTAATTTTCGTTCATTGTTAAGCGGATCGGGAAGTCGTTTGTCATCTATGAGCATCACACAGTTACTTGGAAAATAACCAATCTGAATTGAAATATGTATATCGTGGTGATAATAAACCGAAACTGTTGATTACTTCAAGTCCAAGTCTTGAGTTCTGAGGTTCAGTCTCTTTCTGGCTTGATATCGTGAGTTTAGCCTTCCAAAATGCGTTTTCATCTTGTTGGTTCGATGTCATTTCGGTGATTGAAACAATATCGCCAATCTAAAACCAAGTAATATATATACAACATAGTTTTTTGTAATACCCTCAATCGTAAATGTGAATTATGAGTAGGTTCGAAATCTCTAGTCACAACTGCTGCTGCAATAGCCGGAACATTGATTGATTTCTCGTTTGCTGGTTCAAAATGACCTCCGCGACAGTCAATCTGAAATTTGGGACGTAATACGCAAAATATGAGGACAACAACATACTTCTAAAAACTTCAAAACAGGGTAGCAAGTAATAATACTTCCGGTAAGATCCGACAATCTTTCAGTATATGTCCTCAAAGTTTCCTGCAAAAAAGGGGGTGACGTTTCACATTTCCATCAAAAAGTGTACGAAAACATACAAAAAATGCTGAAGTATCGGTATGTATAATCGGAAAAAGTTCCTCAAGTTTTGAGTATCGTCGTTCGAATACGCAACGATGGAGTTGTCTGTCGAAAACTGCCCAATCCTCACGAGAACGTTCCACAGCCCTAAATTCAATGATTGAATGTCGGCTTTATAAGATTTCAGCTCTCAAGGGATTGTTTACATGAAGATTTTTTTCTCGTGTGAGGCACTAACTTATGTATTCAAACAAAAAAACCAACATAATTCGTCTTTTTTGTTTCAAGACTTTTAAAATGGGAGCTTACCAAGTGTTGGATTCGCTTTCGACATTGAACAGAATTTTTTCCGCATTTTTTTCCACATCGTTCTCGTTTTCCTGAATTGACGAGATTTGAACTTTAATAGGGCCTAGTTCAACGGTTGGGTAGTGAAAATGTTGACAATCGACAAGTCGTTGAATTCGAAGGCTGAAATATATTAATAGTTGAAATATATGATCCTATCTCGAAATGATTTTCCTTGGAACATGTGTCGTGGTTTTGTCCCTCCCCCCCCTCAACTGTAGTTAAAAAATAATGTTTTTGTCAATAAATCAGCAAACGCAAAACCGAGATCTTTTCACATATTCTTTTCCATAAGTTCATGGTACATCATAATGTTGTAATGCCACACATTACATAGGCACCGTTGTCATCCAATGAACTTGAATCGGATAGAGACAAAACCAATTGATGACGGATACTACCAACTACCCAGGGCCGAATAATCAATCCTCCGCTTCAAATCCAATAAAAATCCCATCGGTCAAATTTAAACCTACATATTTTATAGCCAAGTTTCAAGTTTATTCCCAACAAACCTTTTCCCATTTCTTCGGGGGAATGGGCTTTTAATTGAAATGGCATCAGCTTCGTCTATGTCCATATCACATATCGGTTGTGTTCATCAATTAAAAATACGACTTCTCGCTAATCAATTCACGATTCTTTTTCGACACCTGCAAAGTGAAGTTCATAAAATAATTGCAAACAAATCCGCAAAACAATAAAAAAATAGATCGCAACATTGTTAACATCTCATATTTTATAGAAGAATGAGAGAAGCACCAATAAAAATGTTTCGGGCAAAACTCATTGAACAAAAAAAAAGAGATGCGATTCTCAGCTCGTCTAACGGAAGAACAGCTGTTTTGGAGGGTATTGACATACTATTAAGTACATGATGACACGATGACACCAAAAATACAAAATTTAAAAACAGAATTCGAAAAATTCATTAATTTTTAAGTTCTATCTGCAACGATGAGGGTACTATTAAATTCAATACATCCTAATTTGAAGATAGATACTTTTATCAGATGATTTTTAAAAAAGGGATTTAAAATTCCTTAACATATTGAACAATAAATCCTTAAATACGTTTTCCAAGCTACTATTAATATAAAAAAGTACTGCAATTTAATTGAAATCGGTAGAGCGAAGTTTTGCAGAAAATAGTTTAAAAATGAATTCAACAATATCAAAAAAGATGGCACTGAAAATGATTTATTGATTGAAATTTTAAAAAATTCCGAAAAATAAAGTGAAAAATTGATAACATGGAATGCAAATTTGATTCCGCGGGGAGGCTAACGTTATGAGTTCATGGCGTTGTCTTATGTTTCCACCGGGAGCCTGTGAGCCCTCATCAAATTGTCTATGTATCACTATTTATCCTTGTATTTATTAGCTCACACGTTCTGCTCGAGCAGTTTTGTGCAGCTCCGCTCTCACTCAGATTCATCTACCACCTGACACTATCACCCGCATTGGGGGGGGGGGGAAGCAAACTTCTCCTCATCCTTACGTTTTTACTCCCCACAGCCTTCGTCTTATTTCAATGACCGCTTAACTAGCCCGTCAACACTGCTCACAATGTTCAATTTTCAAAACTTCTCTCGTGATTCTTGTTCGGTATCTGTTGATGATTATCCTATCTCATGTTGATGGACTGCCAAAGGATCATCATTCCAGAATCTTGATGAACAAAAAGAATCGAAAATTTTTCTTTTGTTTTTTTCCTACTATCAGTCTTTTTTTCGTTTTAAAACAATTTCTTCAAAGCAAGATTTCATAGAAATTCAACATTTAAAAACTGGAGATGTAAAAAAGGGGAAAATTGAAAAAAAAAATCTGGATTCCGTTAAAAATTACAATCAACATGGGGGGAATGAGGTTCTAATTCGGATAGTCAATAGAAGTGCATTTTAATGAAACAAAGTGAAAGAAAACAACTTTTGAAACTAGGCCACAAAAACATCACACCCGCTGAAATGATACAATTGATCAAAACGCCAGGAACGATTATTTCTATACATAGTAACAACAAGCTTCAAAATACCAAATATTACAAAACAGCTCAAAAAAAGCCTAAAGCGAATCGACTGAGACGTTTAAGAAAACATATTCAAATGAACACGCATTATTAGTAAAACAACTTCGACTTCTGAGAGAAATGTGTGACACCGGGACCCAAACTTAATTTTTCTTTAAATTATACAAAATGTGCAAAACAAAACTACCTCCGAAATTAATCGACATTCGATAAAATATAAGCAGAATTTCAAAAAAAAACCAAATTTACAATTCGATAAAAGGATTATTGATATGTGGATGTTCAACATCGTGTCGTAAAACTTCAACCAAATTTTTGATATAATCTTGATGCTTTCTGCAATAGATATACGAATCCCACATCATTGTACATACATCTAAATCACTTGTTGATGACAGGAATATATTCTATAAATTTAACAATCTGTTTTTTGTCTATTTTTTTCAAATCAACATTTTTACCTTTGATAATGGTGCTGAGAATCTGAAAAATGGCACTTCTAAGGAATCAGCCCATTGACGAGAACGTGCTACTGGAGCTCCTTCTGAAGCTGTTGCCTGAAATCAGATTTTTAAAAAACTGAATAAAGGAGTTGAAAATACACCCACCTGATCAATAAACATAGCAGCCAGATTTTTAATAGTTTTTATAGATTGAAGCGGTGAGTTTGTATCAATTGACAAAGTGTCAATTGTTGTACAAGGTATCTGACCAGTTCCCAATGACACTATACTATTTATCTTCACTGTTTTCTCAGCTTTATCCTCAAGTTCCAATTGCCGGTTGTAGCCATGAACCTCACTGATCAAATCCAAAGCCGGGTTATTTGAGATAATCCCACCATCAATGTATCGATCTTCAGAAGGCTTGAACAACACCGGTGCTGCAGTCGAACGACGCAACGCCATCCACAACGGCATATTTTTGGGTGTTTCTTTCACACTTTTATCTGACGGCTTATAGTTTCTTGCCATTTCTAATCGTACCGGCAGCTTTTCCGAGTTCACTGCGCTTATCATCAGCCGAGGGTAGGCAATTTCCGAGACCGGCTCTAGACCAAATTCGTCTTGGATAAACTTTTCCAGTTGCGTTGTATCAAAAGGAGGCATATATCCATCAAACACTCGGTCTTTCAATAACAAATACGTCTGCTGCATTTGTCTTAAGCTTTTCCCTAAAAAACATAAATTTTCTATTTTTCAAACTCAAGAATTCATACCGGTTGCAAGACCCGCCATTATAAGCGATCCCGTCGATGTTCCCGCTGACCAATCAAAATACTTGAAAACAGGTTCACCAAGCACTTCCTCAATAGCAATGAGAGTTTGTATAATAACAAGCCCTCGAATTCCACCACCATCTAGAGAGATCAAATTTACACGACTTTTTGCTCCTTTTCTTGGAGATTTTAATACTTTCTTGATATTTAGCTATAAAAATATATTTATATATTTAATTTCACTTTTCTTTTTCTCAAATCACCTTTTCAGACGGGGTTAGATAGGTTTTCTCATAATCATCCTCAATTCCAACAACAACATTGCTCATAAACTCATCATCTTCCTTTTTGGCACAAAGTGGTTGATATCTACACTCACTTCGACAACCCTTGTATCCCTTTGGACATCTACGTGCACCTCCGGTTTTCAATATTTTTAAAATATCTTGGCTGAAAATGTAGAGCTTTATAAAATTAAATCACCAACTCTTCCTTACTTCTGCAGGCAAGCTGCCAAATGTCTCGGAGTTTCTCCTCTATCATTTTTCTTGTCAGGATCTGCTCCGGCCGCTATCAAAAACTTCATGCACTGTAAATTAAAAAAGTAAATAGAGATATATGGAATTTTAAAAATTTTAAACCTCAAGGCTGATTTTTTTCGAATCTGTCAAAACGGCAGCTTTATGAAGAACGCTATTTCCATGTGGATCGGTTGCATTCATGTCAGCTCCATGTGAGAAAAGTGTTACAAGAAGTGGAAGCAAGTCAGGCTGAAAAAGAAAAAATAATACATATCTAAAGTTGTTATTTTTCATTAATTTGTTTGCTCACCTTTTTCGAACTTATAAATACTAAAAGAGCAGTTTCTCCAGAGTTGTTTTTGATATTTACATCAAGCTTAAGCTCATTTTTCCTATTCAATAGTGCATTCAATGATTCTTTGTAGCAAGCAACATGTATTGGACTATTACCAAGCGCATCACGGTCGTGGACAATTTCTGGCCTATCTGACAAAACGACTTCAACAACGCTGAAAATTTGATATTTTTCAAAAACATTTTTAACCCTTCTAAATTCAAACCTTTGAGCATTTTTCGACAACATTGCTAAGAAGAGTTCATTCCTGTCACCTCTTCCAAATTTCGCCCCTTTTCCAATCAAAAAAGCAGTAACAAGTGGCTTGGTATTTAACACAGCTTCCGACAGTGGACTTTGTCCCTCGTTGTTGCGCTCATCAATAAATCTGTGCGTTTCGGGGCATTTATCCCATATGCTCTGAAACATGACAGAATGAAAAAAGAATAGGAAGTGGTGAGTATGAGCAATGACTAAGTAATGTAGATATCCGTCGCTTAATTTATGGTCTTTGAATAAAATTTGAATATTTTAGGCTGAAATGAACAAAAATAAAAGATTGAATATATATACCTGAGCACAAGCAGAGCTGTTCACATGATGCCAAACATTGTTTCCAAACGAATCGCTTTCTGTGAATAATTGTGGTTCGATTTCCAATAGTCTCTCAACAATCTTCACACGATTCATTGCCACTGCCAAATGAACTGGATAGCAATTCTCCGTGTGACAAAGTGATCTCAATTGCATGCTGAATGGCTCTGCGGTTGCATTCAGCTTTTCAATAGACTCATCGGAAAAATAATCAATTCTATCCGAAGCAATTGCCATGTGTATCAGATGATATTGGGGTTTTGATCTTATTTGTGACACAAGCTCCTCAATTTTTGTTTTAGCTGTAGCTAGCCTGACGTCTGAAATCGCATAGTTTGAAATAGTTAACTGATCGAAAATAACTTACTGATACATTCGAAAAGATACGTTTTCTTGTCACATAAATGAAGAAGATCCATCAAATCTTTCCTCTCCGCCGCTCTAAAAACACTGAAACAGATTGGTTTTTCAGTATCGGTCGTTTCAGAGGTATGAAATCCTGAAAACAACTCGATTCTTTTTTTAAGCTTGAAACAACGAAAGCATACCAAAAGGTGCAAATGTTAAATGAAAAAGTTCATCTTTATGATGTTCCGTTTCCTTCCAACCAACAACTAGGAATTTATCATTGTCTACATCAGTTGCAATTGGCTGAAAATAAATTGTTTAATATTTCAAATGGAACTCAACAACTCACTTCATATTGTGACATAACTTCGGCAGGAAATATAGAAACCTCATCAGATCTATTGGCATACCAAGGTTTCTTCAGAAAAGCATTGAAAATCGCAGGCAATGTTTTTGATACAATTGTTACAACACTTCCAAATGTCAATGATGTATCTGCCCTAGGTGTTCCAGACCTTGCAGGTGAAGATGGCACACTATCACTTTGCAACGCTTTTTCTAGCAATGGTGCTGATGAATCTGGATATTGTTGCGAAGCTAAAAAATGCGCAATTGTTTATAAATTATAAATTAAATACAAACCATCTTCTTTTCCATTCTCAACATTACTTTGCTTATCGTTCCCAACGATAATAAAGTCATCTTTTGTTATCGATCCTGTCACAACTTGCGCTGAAATCGTGGACGCTTCTGATTGTACATCATCTTCTTCTTTCTCCACATCTGAAACATAATGATATTTTTTCTCATATTTAATTGTCACAAACCATTTTCATTCTCGTCCTCTAAAGCGTTCTCCTTTTCCACAGCTTCCACGACATTTTCAATTGTGGTCAATAAGTCCGGATTTGAAAACGATCGATTCATTTGGATTTTCGATTCATTAAACACAAATTGTGTTCGTTGATGAAGCACTTGAAAATTACTAGATTTGTCAGCATCTCTAATCGATGAACTCGTCTCAGGCTCAAAGGAACAAGAAGAAGTTTCAGTGTAATTGAAGTCAGTTCCGTTATTCTTCTTTTTATTATTTACAAATGTATTTTCGATTCTGAAAATAATAATAATTCATTTTTCGAATAAAAATATATGTTTCAAACCTTTGCTCATCCATTTTCTGTTTTATTTCAATCGTCTCTAGCGGTTTGATATCACCCAATGGTTGCGTAGTGATAGGCATTTCTATAAAAATTTCATAATTCAATTTAACTCGTTTTAAAAAATAAGACTAACCTGATTTATTATTATTGATAAGACTCTTCGAGAAATGTACAAGCGGGAACTTTTTTATCACCCCAGTTTTTTCTTCTTGCATCGAACTCTGGAAAAAATATGTTCTCATTATAAAATAAACAGAGAAGAAATGTCAATGTTTCCCCAAAAAAAAGAGCAATTGAAAAAAAAGATGAAATGGAGGGCAAAATAATTAACAAAAAGAGAATAGTCAGGGAATTCGTTTAATTAACATCACATCTCTTCTAAACGAACAAATATTCCATTTGGAAAAATGTGAAAAATTGTGAGGGTTATCCATGGAGCGCGTTTGTTGCACAAACTCACATGGTTCGATGGTTAATATTTAGTTTTAGTCAATTTTATAACTTTTATTTGATGGAAGTCGATTTATTTAAATTTAAAAATAGAATGACATTCGTTGAACTGATCAAAAATTTAAATTAAATTCATATGACAAGAAATATTAAAGAAATGGAACAAAATAAAGGTTGCTAGCGTGTTATGAATGTATTATATAAAACAATTCGTATCTTCAAAGCTACCCTTGTCGTTACGAACAATGTTTATTATTTTTTACTTACAAACAAGGAATGATTCATATGATAAGGATAAAAATGGCAAAAACGTCATAATAGGTTGCGAAATCGAATATAATGAACAGGTTATAGACCTACGCGATGTTGATTTTAAAGAAAAGGTGAAAGTGATCGAAATTTCAAACAGTTATGATCAGATATTATATTACAACGTAGTCTATGCCCGTTTTTTTCAATAGCAAACTTACACTAGATTCTCTTGTGAACCTGATTCTGAAAACATGGAAAAAATATGATCGCATCGTGTTTTTTTGGTATTCTAAACATCTAACTAGGAATCCTATTTTCGCGTCAGACGTTTTTTGGAAAGTACATAATGTTTATGCGTAGGTATGTGTGTGGATAATAAAATGTGAAAATATTACAACTCACAACTACCGTATACCTGAGATAGCCATGCGCCTTTAAATCCACGTTTTTTCGAGGTCATCCGTTTGGCGGTTTGTAACTTTTGAATGGCTTTATCAATTTAAACAATCTATAACTCAAATTAAAGATAAAATCATGAATTTTAATAATATCGTAAAAAAATAAATAAAAATTAGTGTTTTATATATCAAAAATAGAGAAAAAGAAGAAACTTTTTCGAAAAAATAAAAAGATGGACTTCCTGTGTATTATGCTATCATTTTTCGGATTCTACGCATTAAAAAACCTTTGTATGCAAAAAAGGTCAAAAAAATACGGTGGGAAAAAAAGTTATACGACATAGAAAATTAGGATCGCCCCATGCGCAAGGCTGTGTGTGTGGTGGAGGTGTGCTGCACCAAATGCAAAACTTTTATTTCGTGTAACTTTTGAACGGATTGACCAAATTAAACAATTTATAACTTTTCTGAAAGGAAATTTCTTAAAGATGAGTCGCCATGTTAAAACATTAAATAATTTACTTTTTTTCAATTGCGAATATGCAAATAACGTTTTCAAATGTGTTAAAAATTGAATCTTCCAAAGATTTTTTTGTTTTTCAATTGAAAAAAAGTAAATTATCTAATGTTTTAACATGGCGACTCATCTTTAAGAAATTTCCTTTCAGAAAAGCTATAAATTGTTTAATTTGGTCAATCCGTTCAAAAGTTACACGAAATAAAAGTTTTCCATTTGGTGCAGCACACCTCCACCACACACACAGCCTTGAGCATGGGGCGATTCTAGTTTTCTATATCGTATAACTTTTTTTCTCACCGTATTTTTTTTTGACGTTTTTTGCATACAAAGGTTTTTTAATGCGTAGAATCCGAAAAATGATAGCTCAATGCACAGAAGTTCCATCTTTTTATTTTTTCGAAAAAGTTTCTTCCTTTTCTCTATTTTTTATATATAAAACACTATTTTTTATTTATTTTTTTACCATATTATTAAAAATCACGATTTTATCTTCAATTTGAGCTATAAATTGTATAAATTGATAAAGCCATTCAAAAGTTACAAACCGCCAAACGGATGACCTCGAAAAAACGTGGATTTAAAGGCGCATGGCTATCTCAGGTATACGGTAGTTGTGAGTTGTAATATTTTCACATTTTATTATCCACACACATACCTACGCATATACATTATGTACTTTCCAAAAAACGTCTGACGCGAAAATAGGATTCCTAGTAAGTAACATATGAAGTTAATTTCATTTGTAAAATACATCTTCGAAAGTTTCTAAAGTCATAAGCAGCGCAAAACTTAAACGTAAATCGAAACTTAGCAATAGAAGGTAGCATTGTAGGGTTTAACAAACAGCGAACAATGATAAAATTTCGCGAGTTTTTTTTTATTTTTCCGGTTTCAGCAATTGTTTCCAGCAACTGATAACCTAAAATATGGTTGAAAAAAACAAGAAGGAAAACTGATAAATATATTTTTTTCGAACTTACTTGGACCCGGGCATGATATGAAATTTTCTACTGTACATTCTATTCTTGTGAGTTTTAGTAAAATGATAGAAAAAAGCAATCAAAATACCCTGAGCATTGGAAGGTGCTGAATTTTACACAGAGACAGGTTTCAAAATTTAATTAAGATATAATTTGGATTCATCGACAAAAATATCATAAGTAATTTATGAAATAATTTTGAATTATCTTACAGAATTCAGTAATTCTTTGTGTTATTTTGTTAATAATAAAAGTAACACTGGTGTTTTCAAAAATGTATGGATACTATCCATTGGATAGTGACGATAATAAAACAATTAATTTACTTCGGGCATCGATGTTCTGACACTGATATTCAAATTATTTTTTTTAATTATTTAAAGGCAAATATTGCTAATATTTAAAAAATGAGCCAAAGTAAAAACTACACCCCGTTTTGAAATAGTTTGTTTTAATTCTAGGAAAAAACTATAAATATTTTGAAATGGTTTCTATATTCCCAGAAAAAACCAAAATTCTAAAGAATCGATATTTTAATAATGAAATGGTTTTATTCCCAAGGCAATATGCATAACAGTGAAGAAATTATGAAAATGACTAATAAAAAACCGTTATTAACCATATCTCCGTTATTGATTCCCAGAGATGAAAGCATGATTTTTATAATCAATATAATTTATAAAAAAAATGTGTTGATTGTAAATGAAAAGCATTTTCCAGTGGCTCAAGGCATAAACAACTAAACTTTTAAATTTTTCTCAAATCGTTTAAAATTTAAATAAATTCAAAATTTCAATTGTTTTCAGAATCTTTATCGAAAAACAAATCGAATGATGCCAAGCTCATCAAAATTGCATCCGTCATTATTGATATGTGATAGTACGACCCATTTCGAGACATGGATTAAATCATAATTAATCGAAGTGTTAAGTTTGGCTTAAAATTTTTAACAAATTTAAGCAATTGTTTGATTGTAACAAAAAGTTACATTTCTTAAGCATCTTCTGTTGTCATTTACAATTTTTCTGAAAATTACGGTAGTAGTATAGTATTGCACAAAAATGAATTGTACTGTTTTTTTGTTATTGATGTCATTTTGATTCTTCTTTCATTCATTTTTGGTGTTTTAAAAGTTTTCCCTTTTATCTCGCTTCTTTTGAAACTGTTAAATCGGTGCAAAAGTTGATAACAATGGGGGTCGTTAGATTCGAAAAAAAAATCATATTACGAAACAATAAAGTTGATATTGGATAATATGTTTCGCCGGAAATTGGAAGGATAATCACACTTCCGAGTCTACAAGGATTATAATAATTTGATAACAACTATGAATATCAATTTTTTAATATCCGGTTATGCACATTGTTAACGACCTTTTTAACTTGCTCACGAGGTAGCAATATATTTATTTTATTTTCATCTGTCTGAAACATCAGAACCTTCAAATTTCAGGTTTTTCAATTGTTCAGTTACCGTTTAGAAGTAAATATAGCTGTTGACTTGTACTTTTATATCAAACTACATTCCTTCAAGCATTTGTATCTCGAGAAATCCACCCACGAGTTATTTTAACAAATTATCCTGATCAAATCGTGATCGCAAGCAAAAATTGAAGATATCAGTTGTGGCAAATTTGTTGTATTGTTGTTTTAGCGTGATGAATTAGCGTCAAATGTAAGTGTAACGATAAGAAAGAATGAAAATAAATCAAATTGAGCTAGCACAATCGCAGTTGGTTGCTTGCTTGATATCGCAGTTGTCAATTACGTAACAAAATTATTATTATTATGATTATAGAAAAATTGTCTTTGAAAATACAAAAACTTCAATTTCTTATTGTTTTTTAGTTTTTGAAAAAATTCAGAGTTTTTAGTATGAAATGTGCAAAAGAGCAAACACGTTTATTTTTTGATAAATGATGATGGTGTTAAGGTGAAAAGTTCACAGAGTGGATAAGTGGATACATTATACATGATTGTTTTTTTAACAAATGATAAAATCCCTTTCTAAAATCAGCTTTTCACTTGGACAGTTGTCTTTGTCGGTTGCTCTAATTAGTTGACTTTTTGTGTCAAACACTCCATTCATCAGCTACACTTCATATTAAACGGTGTACAAAGTGACCTTCTTATCGGCATCTTCTTTATCTTCGTGTCAGGTGTACTTCTAGTGAGAAGCTTGAATAAACTTTTTAGAAGTTTATCAATATTAGAAAAACAAATCTATTGAGTTCGAACCAAATCAATCTAAATTTTGCTGACAGTGTAAATGATGGTATCTTGATTGAAAACCATGCACAAATTAGTAGAATGAGAACAATACATTTTTTGTGGACACCATATACATCATATCATACTGTTTATCTGATTCAGTTACTTCTATATGCCTTTGGGATTACCCTCTCGATTGTGCAATTTGATAAGAATAATCTAACCATATAGGGAGGTACTCTAACAAATTATGTATAGAACCTGAATTTGTGCATTAGTTCCAATGGAATCAACTAAAAGAATTTTTCTAAATTGTCATCACTGGGACTTCCAGATTCTGTTTTCCTTGATTTTCAGATTTGTTGTTTTCAATGATCTTCGCAGGTAATATTATCCAACACAATCGATTTGCTATGAAATACTGAAACAATAATGAAATATTAAGCAAATAATCTTCAAAAAATTGGCACCTGAAATTAAACGGCGGTCTTAAACGGTTAAAAGTTTCTGCCAAAATCGATTCTTGTTTAACCCATTTGCTAGTTTTTCTTTGCAATTGAATTTTGAATAGTTTTACAATTTTTATAGCCGCAACGTCCTCTTTTAAGCAAAAACTCAATATTCGCTCAAACTATTATCTACAGCTCCTATGAGTAAATCAAGTTTATTTAAAAATGTTCATTTTTCAACGCATTTAACCAACTGTAGCTCATTAAAAACATAATTAAATATCAATCAAGTTTGACCCATCGAACGCCATAAGTTCTAGCGTGTAAATCACTGGTATAAAGCGCCATTAAAAAGCATTTTTGGGGAAGGAGTGCAATTGACACAACGAGCATCTTGGTAGGTAACGGAGTCAATCGACTGCCTTCACGTTAAACAAACTTTAAACTGGCACTTTGATCAATTGCTTTCTTGTCAGAACATATCTTCACCACTCACCAACCAAAACAATTGCAATTAGCAGCTTCGAAATCTATTCTGTCAGCTTTCTGCCGTATGTTCTCTTTTTTTTTGAAATTGTTGAGCAGTTTACCACAACCACTTTGTGCATCAGTATCAGAGATAAAGAACAAATGAACGTTCAATTAACGTTCAATATCCGTTTGGGTACGGTAGCAAGCCGCTTAGGTTCTGAAATTCGGTTCTACTAACTGCTATAATTTTGAATTTTCCGGAGTTGTTGATAAAGAATAATCTATTAATTTATAAAAACTATTTATAAGCAGGTGTTTCAAAGTAAGTGTGAAAAAAACTGTTGCGCAATTTATGTTAGCCTATAGCAAAACACCTTTACTCAAAATACCTACTGAATACCTAGTACCTAGTACCAAAATACCTAGTAAGAAGTGTCTCACACCATAGCCCAAAAAAGGTTGCACTCAAATTTTATGAAAAGAACATATTATTTAAAAGTAGTTCCCGGGCTTCTGGATTAGCAGAGTTTTTTTTTCAAATATTTTCGACTCATTTTTCTGTTAATTTCACAAAAATGTGTGACCTTCGGATCTTGGGAGCTTAATCCAAATTCCCCCACCCAGTCAAATGTAAAATTAAACGAATTTATTTCTGGCTTATTAACTTTATTCGAAATACCGAAAATTCCTGACTATTTGGTGTCAATGACTCTTTTTTGCGAGTGTGTCGAATATTTTCTATAGGATTTTATAACTCATTTTTCAAGTCTTAAAGGAGGGTTTTACGGAGATTATGAATGCGCCTGGGATGAAAATAGGCTTCAGACTCATTCCAAATCTGTATTTAAAATTTTCTAAAACTACCTAGAAACCGAGAAAACACGCCTCAAAACAATGGCCTAGAAAAAAGGGCCACCGGTGAAAACTAGTCCGCAGGCATGAAAAGTCCAAAAAAATGTAAAACAGAACATAAATTGAGATGAAAAAACATTAAAAAGGACTGATATAAACATTCTGCATATCTATTTATTAACGAAACACGAAAAAAGCTCATAGGAAAAAGTTCGGCCAGGTGGCCCTTTTTTCTAGGTCATTGTTTTGAGGGGCTTTTTCTCGGCTTCTAGGTGGTTTTAGAAAATTTTAAATACAGATTTGGAATGTGTCTGAAGCCTATTTTCTTCCCAGACGCATTCATAATCTCCGTAAAGCCCTCCTTTAAAATCAGTGCCGATTTTAAAGTTATAAAAAATAGGCTAACATAAGTCTATTTTTGCTGTTCTCTAAATTCATTATTCCTTTAAAATTATGCTTCACTACAAGGAAAAAAAAATGTGTTTTTTTAAAATTTCTATAATATTTTAGTGTACCAGAAGTTAAAACTAGTTGCAATTTCAGCATCTAATTAACCGATTTGGGCACATTTAGTCGATGCTCAAACGGTAGCAACGAATGCCAGAAAAAAGGTTTTGTTCTTATTTTTTATTTTTTTAAAAAATTTGAACGTTTTCAAAATCTATCAAATTCTTATTATTTATTATTATAGAAAAAATAATGAAATTCCCAAATATTAATAAGTGTATTGAATCTGTTTAGGTCGACATCATTATTTCACTCCATAGCAACTTTTATTCAAAATTTCTCGAATCTTTATTCAAATTCTGGTTCATAATTTCGTATTTCAATTAAGACAGCTGCTGGCTTTTCAGGCGGTTAATAAAAAACGTATAAATATTGCTATTGAGCGGCCAGGTTAAAACAATAACTCACTCAATTGACTTTTAGCTTACCAACTGTTGCCAATTCAGTGCGCACATTGTTTTATGATGTTACTTGTCACATAGTTTTTCTTTACAACATTTGAATTATCGTCGCCTTTTTTTATCTAGAGTTCATTCTTGAGTAACATCCCCTTTCTTCTGCGTACAAAAAACTGCGGAAGCCTGTTTGTTGATTGCACAATAATACATCCGAATGCTCAATATGTTCGACAATATGTAAATGTGGGTGGTCGTAAGCGAAGCTAAACCTCAAAGGGAAAAAAGCGACAGAGGATTAGAAAAATGACTATGATCATATGGATATTGCACAGATTGAAAAAAAAAACTGAATTAAATATGCGCCAAAACGAGTAAAAGAGCAATCCTCATTTTTGAGTAATGTAGAACCATTAATTTCTTTCGGGGACTGCTTCCTGCCACAGAAAAATATAATCAAAGGAAAAAAAGAGAAAGTGCCAATTTCCCGATTTCGGTGAGTGTCTACACACAAGATTGAAGGAACGTTTAAGGAAATTGAACGCTTAGTAAATTAACGAGTAAGTGTATAAAAAGGAATAAACTTCTGTTTTCGTGTTGATATGGTGATAAAATTCTTAATTTTGAAACCTAGTATTCATTTCTCCAGATCGTTACCCCTCTCTTTTCATTGTAATGAGTAATTTCAACAAAAAAAAAGAAATCCATAACATTCCTAATCTAAGAAAATAGTTATGGCAATATTTTCAGATCCCTGTGTGTCATGTTAAGTTTTTTTGGAAACTGACATCCAAAATTACACGATATCCTATCAAAAATCATAAATTTTATTTTCGATTTTGTTTAAAGCATTGTTTATTTTATTTAATTCAGCAAATTTACGAATTAAAGTCAAATTCACTAATTTTCTAATTCCAATTTAAATGTTTTGATTAGAACAACTGCGCCAACTGACAAATGTTTCAAACCCAACTAATTATTCAAACCCTGTCCACCGGCCACCCCCGGCGACTAATAGCCGGCGCCATCTAAATCAACTTGGTACTCTTTTGGTTGTCTACTTGTATTTGAAGTTATTTGTCGGGGTCTTCCCTTTGTTATTTTTAATCCTAATCCACAGTTCATTCCATGAGTTTACGCCTGTCAGTCATTGTTGGAAACAATGCGAGGAAACGACGGCGGCGGCCTCTATGTTTGTTCCAGAGTCAAAAATTATCTCATTTATTTAACGCTCTTGCTGAAAATTTTCAATTTGACAATCGGTGAGCGATACGAATCTTCATCAACTTTTAATTAAAGAAAAAAACAATCATTTAATTGTTTGAATTGGATGAATTGAGAGAACGAAAACAGAGCTATTTTGTTATTTATTCATCCTCCGAAGTGGTACTGAAAAAAAACTTTTGCTTCATTAAAAAGCGTGCATTTCATTCTTGATTACTTGAAAGTGACACCTCATTTTCAACATCCATGCACCTGATCCTCATTTTTTGATGGTGATCAATCTTGATAGACATGCAATCAGTGATGATCTGCCTCGAAAAATATGTGAATCCCGCCTTCTTTTTACCTCAACGGCCACCCTTAACGCTTTGAAAAAGATGATTTGGTATACGGTAGTTAATTGTTTTCGGACGAGGGGCCAGCGGTCGTGGGCGGAGCTGCGACATGATTGCAGCATCTTCAGTTGAGATTTTTTGATCGTCTTCGCTTTTAATTTTTTCCATATTTTTTCGTTTCGGGAAATATTTTTTTGACTAATTATGGAGAAAAAGTTGTTACCAGAAGTAGTTATTGGGTAAAGCACTCGAAAATATAATGATAATTATTGCGCAGTAAAACACTACCCATAAGCTCATCGCATAACGATATAATTACTTTTGTGGCTTTTTACAATTCTTAGCTTCTTTCCTTTTAACAATATTGTTTTGTTGAAATGAACTCCAATTCATTTTCAATTATCTATCCTTACTATTTTAAATATGATGGCTGCAAGAGAATTAATTCTTATTAAGCCGTATATTTTTCAAAAGTATTGTTGAAAAGTTTGACAAATTGTTGTAAAATTCTACTTCAAAACTTAGTTTCGGATTTGTGTACATTTATAACCGATATGTTAGAATATTCAAATTCAATACAAATTTCGTAATAAACCATTGTCAGCTGTCAGCTGTGGAATGTGTTTTCCATAATTGTTGCAATCATTTTCAAATAGTCATTTGACAATAAATCTGTGTTCAAGGTGCTAATGACATTTAGAACACACATAGAGCAATATATGCCCAATCATTATATCGGAAACCCATCTGCCCCATCCTCGAAAAATTTCCTTACCGTATCTATTTTTTGTTTGCTTTGCAATTTAGAATAAGCGCTTCTGATGAAGAATAAACGATGATACGCCCAACCGATTCCCGCTTTTCGACTTCCTGTCATAAGAGCCCTATTAATTACAAACTCGCCGATTTCTTCATAATTTTTTTTCTCATTCATACTGTAACATATGTTTTATATCTATCTGTTCAAGACCGCAAGAAAATTTTTATAGTCTTTGCTAATCCGTCGTAATAATTTCATAGATCCCCCCTATTTATTTCCCATCCATCCTCTTAATTATATATTGTTTTTCAGATAATGGTTTCAAAAGAAGAAAAACCAAAGGTGTCCGGTATCTTCAGTGTTGAAAGTCTATTGGAGTCTCCACCTAAGGAGCAGGCTGAAATGGCTAAACCAGTTCCAGTGACTCCGAAAACACCAATGTTACTTCCTGCACTTCATCCAATGAATCCATATTTTGCCCAGCAGCTTGATCCAGTGATGATTTATTTTGCTCAATCAAGGTATCAACCAAGAAAATTAAGTCTAAGATAATTAATCATAATTTGAGGCTCCCGATAGTCAGTTCGGACAGCTCACCAGAATCATGTGCATCTTCTCCATTATCAATGCAACAATCAGTTCCATGGTTATCCCAGAGGGAAGAATCGCCAAGTAGGCTCCAGAAAATTAATTATCTGACAAACAAGTTTTCTTTTTCAGCAAACGAAGATGCTAAAATTCAAATAGGACTCACGAAATGCATGCTCCGAAAGCATAAAAACAATCGAAAACCTAGAACGCCGTTTTCTACTCAACAACTTTTATCATTGGAAAGAAAATTCCAGCAGAAGCAGTACTTATCAATCGCTGAAAGAGCAGAATTCAGTGCTTCACTTCAGCTCACAGAAACCCAAGTCAAAATTTGGTTCCAGGTATGTTTACAGTATTTATCAACAAAAGAGGTTAAACGATTATTATCTTTATTGACACGCGCCTATACATAATTATGGTGTTCGTGTTGATTTTGTCTCATTTCTGATGCGCTATAGATTTTATCAACACCTTTTTTGACCTTCACGCCTTTCTGTGGATTCCGACGGTTGTTATGGATGAAACGAAGAGCATGAACATCTGTTGTTGTGGTTTAGCATAAAACTACTGATAATATAGTTGTGATCTTGATCATAAAGAGCCGAAAGAGATCATCACCATAAAAGAAAAATCAAAAACTTCTACATTTAAAGATTATCGGATTCTGATAAAATACAAGTTTTTGACTTTTACTTTTTCTTACAAATATTTCTCAGGATAAAGTTTCACATTAGGATTAAAACATCAAAGAAAACAGTATTCACCGCGTAGGAGATATTTCCATAAACCACCTGTATGAATAGGCATGTTAATGAGAATAAAGGAATATCATGTAAATGATTGCCGCTAATCCTATTGTTTAACAAGTTCAACTTATTCACCATAACTTTGAGAATGTCTTTGAGTTTCTTATAATTCACAACGAGGAAACTGTTTATTTTCATTTGCTGATATCATACCAGTTGCCAGCTGTCTACAGTATCCCTTTGTTTCATTTCGTCTCAAGCATTCCTCAAGAAAACAGAATCGCTGTGTGGCAGATGATGGCTAGTTAATTGACCTTCATCATCACGTAATTGGCAAATATTGCACATTCCTCCCCCTATCTGTTTGATACTTTGCCTAACCTCCTCTTCAATTAAATTTTGAGGGAAACTGATTAAAATGAAGCCACTAAAGTAAGGACATCCCAATTTTCGCATCGTAGGTTGTGGTGAAAAGAGCATTTTTTCACAAAAGCTTTAAATTAGGATATTGTTTCTCTGATGCAATTGAACAAGTTGTCAACAATCCATTAGTCAGAATCATTAGGTCACAAAACAATTGAATAGCTTGAAGTAATCAGTCAAATATTTGATGGCCCATAAAATGGTAAGCTATATAATTCGCGCGCAGTCTGTCAAATTGCACAACATCTGCATCGTGATGATCCGCGCCTGGGTTAGGACATCAACCTAATTTACTATATCCTCTGATTAACAACTTGTCCTCATCCAAACGTTTTTTAAACATATTGAAGGTCGTTGAGAATGCAGCGGTTAAAAACTTAATGATATGATAAATTGCATTTTTTCTTTTCATCTTTTATTAGACGCCTCCAGCTGTGCTATGACGGTTATGTTAGTTTGAAAATTGTTAAAAAATAATAATTAAAAATATATTGGGGGGAAAGTCGAAGTTCCATTTTATTCATTTTTTTCAGAATCGAAGAGCCAAATCAAAACGTCTTCAAGAAGCAGAAGTGGAAAAAGTCAAATTCGCACAAGCAAGTGCTTATGCCGCCGCAGTTGGTTCCCAAGCCGATCCAACTAATTTTTTAGCGTTTTACCAACCTCAATGGTAGTGAGACATCATAGATAAAATTCATATTGCTTTTATAGTCCGGTTTTGACCATCTGCTTTTTTTCTTCATTTTTTTTGTCGAATACATTCCTTTATAAGTTTCACACTGTTGTGAAGTTTCATTTACGAGTGTGCATTTTGTTTTAATCAGATTTTCTGATTTTTACAACTCATCAAAAGTCTAACTTTATTTGAAAACATTTTCCATTGTCTTATTTCAAAGATTTTCTTACATTTATTTGTGATCTCATACCGTTACGGTATTTCTAATTAAAAATAATAACAGAAATCCCTCTTTTTTAAAAATAATATCATGACAAAAACTACGCATAGTTAGAATTCTGTTGATGTATTTATGTTGCCATTCGTCATTGCTTTTTTTTGAGAATAGATCAATAAATGCTTTTTCCTGACTGTGAGTGTGATCAACACAAAAAAGGGTTTCAAATTTTTGACTGGTTGAATGCCAAACATTCAAAATTGTTTGCACAGTTAGTCACATTTAAACTTTGAAATTTTTTTTCTCAATAACTCAAATTTCGTTGACAAGAACAGAACAAGACCAATAAGAACAATACCATTTCATTCTTAGAAATAATGAAGCTGGCAATTTGTCTAGTTTTATCATCAGAAAATTTCAGATGACTCTAGCAAAAAAAAAAACGACTATCTTAAAAACGTCAACAATTTTGATGTGGCATAATCTACCTGTCAAACATCGCTCTTATCGCTATGATTAATGCAGCGAGGAAAGTTCAAATAAAGAAATGGCATAAAAGCCACTCTCGTTTCTATAAAAAATTGTATTTCTTCGTTTTCTTGATAAAATGCATGTGATCAACAGCCCAGTGAGTTCGAGATTTTCGAAATAATTTTTCAAAAATGTTTTTCAGTCCGTTCCAAGCGCTCATGCCGTTCGTGAAACACTTCGCCCAGGTTCTGAAATCACCATCCGTGGTCACGTAACTCACGGCCATCATAAGTTCGTTGAAAACATCGTTTAAAGCTAAGCCAATAATTTTCAGAGATTTTGCGGTGGAATTGCTTTCCGGGCAACATATCGTTCTTCATGTTAATTTCCGTTTTGAACACAACCATGTTGTTGCCATGAACTCTGCCACGAATGGAGTTTGGGGACCGGAAATTAGCCACCATAATCCATTGAAACATCACGATCCATTCGGACTTAGCATTCATGTTCATTCTGGACATTACACAGTAATTTTTCTATTGCTTCAGCAAACTTAAAAACAATTTCCTACAGATCTCTGTAAATGGCGTGCTTCTCGCGGAGTATCCACACAGATTCCCGGTCGAATCAGTACAAGCCATTGGATTCAAAGGAAATGTCCATATTGACGAACTTTCATTCAGCGGATTTGAATTCGGAGTTGACTGGAACTCCACTCACGACTTCGGACATTCAGGATATGGAGCATACGGAACAGAAGCCTATGTTGCTCCAGTTTTCCACGACAGTCATTCATACAATGCATATTTTTAATTTTCTGATAACCCTAAAAATAAAAAATCATTCACTCTTACTTTCTTGATTTTTTGAACTGTGAAAACGATGTTTAAACATTGAAAAAAAATGTTTGCGTAACAAGATACTCTGCAACAAATAAGGATTTTACTCTTTTGAATAGCAGTAACAATCTTTGTTATATAAATAGATATTCAGAAAAAAACAAGGAGCTCTATGATCCATTTAAACTCATGTTTAAAAAAATATGAAGCTCCATACATAATGCTCATAAAACCATGAATTTCTCATCGTTTAAGTTTATGACGCATATTTCTGAATTGGAAATTGAGTTTGTAAACTTTTTAGGAATCCGTTTTTTCCGTAATTCTATTTTGTTCAGATCTCTCATAAGTTTCGAAAAAGTTATCTTGGTGTAAGTTTGTCTATTTTCCCTCCCTTTATTTTATATTTTTGTCGGCCTCTATTGCAGAAGTGTGTTTTTCAAAAAAAGGGTACAGAACATTTTTATCATAGCTTAAAAATACATAACAACGTTATGACCTGCAAGTGAATCCCCTTTTTGGAATGTAAAATGCTTGATAATAATATGAAAGTTACTGTTTTTCTTTAAATTAAAAATTTTTTACATAAACAATTTTCGAAAACTAAAGATAACCTTAAAAAACAAGTAACAAACCTTAAAACAACTAACGGATCCTTCGCTTTTTCTCGGTCTTTCTATTCCAGAAATGTTCATAAAATACAACAATTGTAATATATCCTACTTCGCACGTAAAGGAATATTTGATCGACGTAATATTGTCAACTCAAATATTCTTGATCATGCAAGTTGGTTTTGACCTACCCAGAAAATCTAAGTCTCTCACACAGTCGTGCTATTTTTAAATGCGAGCGGTTGCGCTGCGGTCTTTTAGTAGAAAATGGATGATCCAAATTTTTTTAAGTTGACAATAACAAGCATGGGAATCTAGACCACCTCTAAATTATAAATACCTAGTTTTGCTTAAAGTAAGTTTAGTTAACACTTCCCAAAATTGTAAGTAAGTTATCACTTTTAAAAATAGTGAACAATTTCCAAAATAAATTAACACTTTTCAAAATAGTGAGCTAGTTAATTATTCATTTGTTTTCCCACTTTGTACATTATAGTGTTCAAACTTTAGCGTTTTCTTTCTTTTTTCCCGATTCTAGTCGATTTCTAGCTTGTTCTTAAGATAACTTGGAAGGTGAAAAGTCGGGTATATAAATGTTTAGAATTGTGCTTCTATTTAAAAAAAATGGTCCAACATCCTGCAGGACGTTTTTGTCATTCTACCAATCAAATTATAACAATGCACAGAAAGCGAATCAGAAAATTTGTTGAGTTCTCTATCTTAATGTAAGATATAATTGAAGACGAACAATTATGTGATTTTTCATTTAATTTTGTAGATTAGACTCCAAAACAATTCGGAAACACAACAAATTTCTAACAGTGTATATGTTCGAATATTTTTCTCAATCAAATATTAGCTTTTGAGTTCATACATCAATAAGTGAGTGTTTAACCGGTCAAAAAAAAAATTTAACCAGGATACGAGATGGAAGTTCCTAAAACTATACAAACACGAACTCAACACTCTAACTTTGTTATTATTCATCATCTAGTGTGCACAAATGCCATTTTTGATCTCCTTCGTCTCCTTCGATCTTCTTCGTATTTGATCTCCTTCGTCTGTTTGAAAGACTATTTAAAGACCACAAGATACTTCTGTCGTGAGAATTGCCGAGGAAAAAATTGGCAAAATTTTCACCCCCACGTCAATTTTGAAATTTCTTTATTTCGATGGGATTTTAAGTGCCCATCGAAATTCAGCAATCCCCCCCCGCCGCCTATTTTATTTTCATTTTTCACACAAATTTTATTTTTGACACACGTTTTTTTAGGAGGCGCCTTTATGTTGGATAATAGGTTTTTTCCGAGTATGAAGCTGACGGAATTTTTTCAACAGGAACACATTATATTAACTAGTAAATAGAGGTATTTCGGGAAAACAAGGGTTTTGTGTTATGTTTTTTGTGCGTTTTCCGTCATAGGGATAGTTGTCATGTAAGAATTGATTTATTACAATAATTAACCTTTCTTAAGCTTTCAAATTGTCTACCAAGATGAATAATATTTTGCCGTTTTTTATAGAATAAGGATTTTGTTTCATTTAGTGCACTGTTCTTCTCGGATTTCAGGCGTCAATCGTCATTTTAATGAAATGTTTTCTCTTTCATTTCTGTCTTCAAAAAAAATTTTAAAAAATGCTTGGTCTTCTATATGAATAATTTCGCACAAATATACACATCATCTGAACTTATTTCATTGGTCGTTCAACTCCGTTTCTGTGCTCGTTTATCATATGAGACGAATTGAAGCAACTTGCTAGCCACTAAATGAGTTCTTTTACGCTCTTCCAACGACCATTGGAAAATTTTTTGAGTAGTACACTTTTATAGCATTTTAATTTCATTTCCTCGCTCCATCTCCAATTAAAAAATGGTTTGTCTTCCACAACGGAGCCCGGACGTAAAAAATGTGATTCATTTATTATTCACAGACACAGCAGAGTTCAGAAACAGGAGAAATGCATACTGATGTTCTTGGCGACAAAGAAAAAACCAAACGCATATTTTTCAAGTTTTTTTCGGTCCATAAAAAATTCAGTGAGCTGATTCTAAAACATTTTTGAAAGAAAAAACCGAACAATTCAAGATAAGCCCAACAACTTGTAATATATGCACATTCACAACGAGTTTTCTTTGTTTTCTTTCCTTTTGGCTCTGCTTTTATTGCTCTTTTTTATCTTAAAAAGTGTGTCGTATACTATATCTCCCAGTTTTACACATTTTCATTAAAACTTATTGATTACAGAGAAGTATGTTATAAATTGGATTGTTTTAAATACGACACCGAATCTTCGAGATGTATTACCTTTTTATTGGATTTTTAGCACCTGCCATTTTGTTTCTAATCTTGGGACTATTTGCCTGCTTGAAGAAATCAAGCTCGCGTCATGATGACAAAGATTATCAATCAATATATTCATCAGAAGAAGCACCACAAGTGTAAGTGAACATAAACAATAATTTTTCGGTTAACTTAACATTTTTAGCCATATACGCGCCCAATCGAACAATAAAAATGAAAGCTATCAAATGATATATGAAAACCCTCATTTTGTTGAATACAAACGGCCGCCTTCTTATACGGAAGCTGTGAAGGTTCAAGCATGGTAAATATTCTAATTATTTAATCATAGAAATTTATAATATTTAAGTTCAACGCAACCGCATAGACATCTTCCACCCAATCAGCCGAAAATTCTTCATAAACCATATGAAAATGTTCACAAACTTTCTGAAATAATATATTAATTTTTTGATTTTCAATTTTTTTGAATCACTTTTTCTTTTTTTTATCTTATTTTTGTTTTTTGAAAAAAATGCATTGTACATAAAGGAATGATAATATTTAAAAAAATACGTAATTCACTTCACTTCTATCAATTGGTTCGGTTGATCGTTTTACATTTTAAAAAGTTGTATAATTTAAAAAAATTTAATTTGAAGAAAAAAACTCAAAAATGACAAATAAATACATATCGAGGGATAACCAATTTAAAGTTACCGCCTGTTTTCTGAAAAAATCAAACAAAATCTGAAAGCCGGTGACAATTGTTCTAACATATTTTTGTATAAATTGTAATGTGCATTGTTCATTTTGGAAAGGTGATTTTGTCTCCTTCACTTTTTACTGCTTTTTGAGAAAAATGCCGATCGAAGCATGGAAAAGGTGCTTATCAACATATTTTTTTCATATAGTTAGCTGCTGGGCTATAAAATAACTTGATAAGATTGGCACATAGTTAACTATTTTCATTTTCCTAGACTGCTATGAAACTCTTCGTTAGCATTAAAAAACGCGACTACCTTTTGCTTGGTACCGCCGCCTTCTGTATTTTATTAGGCATAACAACATGGATCACATTCTGGCCAATTTTTAATTCTATTATGTCTGGGGTAAAAACTGAACATTTTTCTCTTACTTCTTCGTTTTCCAGATGCTTCAATTCCGGCAAAATAAGGATCATTCACTTCAGTATTCCGCATTTTTATTTACTAATCCTCCAGCAAATACGGTTTTGAAATTTTTCTTTTTCAATATCACTAACCCAGATGAAGTAACATATAATGGTGCAAAACCGGAACTCATTGAAGTTGGCGGATATGGATTCTTGTGAGTCATTTTTTTTCAAATATAGTTTTTATTTACATTTTTAGAGAATCAGAACAGAAAAAATACATTGATTTTAATGATGACTCAACTAAAATGTTCTATCAGAACTATAAAAATTATAAATATAGTTTTGAAAATACCGACGCTGGTTATTTTTATGAAGATAAAATCGTGTTCCCTAACCCAATTGCTACGGTAAAATACATTTGAAATAAACCAGGAATATTGGTTTCTCTTACAGGGTGCAGTTTCAACAGTGTTCAGTTCATCCTATAACTTTTCAAGCACTATTAAAACCCTATTTTCCATCGGATCACTGCTTCTTGGAGAACATCCTATCATGTAGTCCCTTTCAAGCTATTCTTTTTTTAAATATTAAATTTGCAGCTCTCAACGAGTTGATGATCTTATATTCGAAGGATATAATGACCCATTTTTAGATTTTGTTCACTCTGATGTATGTTAAAACAAATAGTTGAAGAATTTTTGTCTCATTTTCAGTTTTTCAACATTGCACTTGATATACTAGGACAACACGACTTTCTCCCACCTCGGTTGGTTCCACCAATGACAAAATTTGCACTTTTTTATGGGGTTTCTTTAAAAATATTTTGATTCAATAATTATACGATTTTTTGCAGTACAATGGTACATATGATGATAATTATTGGGTAAACACTGGCACAAAGAATGTCAATGATGTTGGAAAAGTTGAGAGCTGGGCGGGGTCCAATAATTTGCCAGAACATTTTTATCCAACTGAATATGCTCGTGAAATAAGGGGAGCGGGTAAAAATTGTTTGACAGACGTTTCGTTCTCAAACATTCGCTTCTAGATTCCGGCAGCATGTGTAAAACCCACCTTACCAACACTGATGAAATCCCATTTTTCATGTCTTTTATGTGCCGCTCGTTTAATAAAAACTATCAAGCTGATGGTTCCGTTGATGGGATTCCATCTATGATGTAAGTAATATGATAATATCGTTCGATAATATTTTTTTTTCAGTTTTTCCGTTCCATATGAAGAGTTTGATACGACATTAGAGAAAAATGCAGGATTTCGATACAAAAATGATGAACACGTAAACTATTATCCTGATTGGCCTGGAAATGAAAAGTAACTCATATTTAGAATATTTGCAGTGATTTTTAAATTGTTTTACAGTCGATGCGTGCGCCAAAATAGATCAACTAGCCCATGTGAAGAAAGTAACGTAGAAAATGACACCTATTTATTACCACCAGGAATGTACCCAATGGTTTGCTATCCAGGTATTCAAAAAAATTTATAGTTTTTCATTATTCAGAAAGAAAAACCGAGGTAGATAATCTTTTAAATTCACAGGTCACACCACTCAACCACCATTCAATGTTTTAATTTCGCCACCACACTTTCTTTACTCACCTGAGCAGGTTCAAAAGTCTTTGTCTGGAATACATCCAGATCCACAGAAACATTCCCCATTCGTTTTCCACCACCAACAAGTATTTGAAATTTTAGCAAAGCATTCAGAACAATTTCTACTTACAGACTTCGGGAACAGTAATGCAAGTCGATATACGATTTCAAATCAACATTCCGTTTTCCCAAAATAATGATACAATGTAAATATTTTAATTTGTTAAATTAATAACACTTATTCCATTTTTCCAGATTGACATCTCAACTTCCTAATGCAATCATCCCTCTTCTTTATCAAAGTTCACATGCAACTGTCAAAGACTTTGTCTACAATAAAATATGGGTTGGATTTGTTGTAGTTCCATTAATATGCACTATTTTCAAATTTGTGATTCTGGCTCTTGGTGTCTGTATTTTTACTTTTTGGATTTTTACAAAAATTGATTTTTAAAATCTACGTCGTTCGCTCTATTATAATTGCTCTTTTTTTTTAGATTAAAATGGAAAAAAGGTTATGCCCATTTATCGATGTGTCTTGTTTAATTGATAAGGATCAGTGTGTTGATCCAGTTTCCCTGATGAATTTTCAGTTTTCCATTTTTGTCACTTTTCAATTTTTTCTATTTTTATCACGGTTTTCTGAATAAATGAAATGAAAATAGTAAGTTTATTTTAACATATATAAGACCACCATCACATTTTGCTAAATATTTTTTAATTTCCTGAAAAGTTCATTTTTGCAAACGAATTGTTCCATGTTTTGGTGGAATTATTTTCAATTATAGGAAAATTTTCGAAACTTCTATTATTAAAAGTGATTCATTCGTGTGCTTTTCTTAAAACATTCTTTTGTTTCAATGATACTTAAGTATGGAAAACTCAACGGAAATCATCCTCGAAAATGCAAGTGAAATCGGCATCGTTTGTCATCGCACTTATTCTGTTCGTCTCGACGGCAAACATGATCGAGATCATTGCTGTTTTATCGAAAGACATTATTATCCACGAGACTTCATCAAAGCAAGATGGTGTGGTTTTCTTAGTGGTGGTGAGTTTCAGCGGGAAATTCATTTTTCAACGATACATTTTCAGCGTAAAGTAAGTTTCACGTCGTACAATGGAACCTGCACTAGATACGAATACAACCAAGAAATGTGGAATTCCAATTCATCAGCGGCTCAAGGAAGAAACGCTTCTCTGAATGGTGTTGCAGTTTGCACAAAATACCCGTAGGCCTCAATATACTTTTTTTTAATTTGTCTTTTTCAGTTGTGAGCAAGCGAATCAAATAAGTTCAATTAATTGTCTACAAACATTCGGCAATTACGTACCGGAATGGTTTGCTGTTCCATTGTAGTGCCTCACTGCTGATTTATTTGAAAAATAAACGTTTAGTTCATCTATTTGATTTCAGTCTTTCTTTCAAAATAAATACTTAGAAAATTAAAACTATATATAAAATGTTGTATCTACATAGGTTCCGGGGAAAGAATTAATGCTTGAGGATACTTCTTAATCTGTGAAGAAGCTGTTCACTAGTATCAATAACCGGCCGCATTGAAAGAAACACCACGTAAAATAAAGCGAAGAAAAATGTACATATATCACGAAAAGAATAAAAATGACTGTGTTTTCTTTAAAACTAGATTACCAGATATTGTTACTAATGAGTGTCACTCTCCGTTATAGTCCCATATAATTCCTGGATATTTTTGCAGACAACCTTCTGATTTTAGTCAATAAACGGGATTATTTACTGAATTTGGGTTTCAATTCTATTTTCATCTTCTTCACATCATTTGAAAACCTATAGAAGCAAAAACTTTGTCGAAAATTCCTTTTGAAGGACACGAAAAAGCACATTTACAGGTTAAGGCGGCGAAATGGCCTAACTGCTCGGCCGCGCGCGAGAGATCATGCGAATGTGAGAGTGTTTGCAATTGTTAGGCCATTCGTCGTCTTATTTCGGAAATGAGTGTGGTTGAGTACTAGAAAAGGAAATTTCGCAAAAATATTTTGTTTGTATAGGTTTTCAAATATCAAGAAGAAGATGAAAATGGAATAGAAACCTAAAATCAGGAAAGAATCCCTTTAAGATGCTCTACATTTAATTGTTCCTCGAAAATGCTATGTTCGAGATTTTTTAATGACACACTTTGTGTTCTTTAATATTGTCAACTCAATTATTCTTGATCATTGCGTTCGGAAGGCTGCTCAACCTCACAGCCGCTCCGCACGCATGCGACGCGGCTGCCGACACTCACACACCCTGAAAGCGGCGGGAAAATAAATTTTTCAAATTTTCCAATGTGTGTGAGTGTCGGCAGCCGCGTCGCGTGCGTGCGGAGCGGCTGTGAGTTGAGCAGCCTTCCGAACGCAATGATCAAGAATAATTGATTTGACAAAATTGAAAATGATAAATTGCATATTCCCTCTCAGAACTTACTAATTAAGATAAGCTGAAATTTAATAAATAATTTGAAAAAGAGTTTGCATATTCATTCTTGGGTTTATTTAAATTATTAATCGACGGAATTAATTTTTATGTTCATTTATTTAATTTGGAAAATCCTCAAAACAAAAGAATCGCTTTCCTTTGTTCCTTTTTTCTTTTCCTCAATCATCTTCGTATTTTCACATTTTGTTTATGTCTTTTCATCTCTACTCCCTCTCAATTCCACTTATATTTCCTTCTCTTTTATTTTCTTTTGTTTTGAAGACGCGCTGTTTGCCATTATTCTTGAGCGTTCATAAAATCGATACCCAACAAATTTTGTTTTAAATAAATTTTTTAAAACTTTTTCTGTTACTTTTGAATAGTTTGTTTTAGTGCGAACAATCTTTTTCTTCAGAAACAAATCCATGTTCAAACTACTTTAAAACATTGAATATTGTTTTTTCAGCTGCACACGTTATGGATCTTCATTTGAACCAAATACAGAACGATGAAATGCTTACTTCAGGAACTGAAACAAAGTTCGTTCATTCAAGCGGAAGGCGAAAGCGAAAAATTACAGGTACGTATTTGATTATATATTGTTTTGTAAAGAGCCGTCTGATTTCCAGTTTGACGATTTTTTTACAATTTAATTGGAATTAATTTTTTCTTTCAACTGACATAAGTTTCCAGCGATAAAAAACGATAACGCGGATTCTGAATCGAGTATTTTGTCTGATTCTGTGCATGGCAGAAGAAGGAATGTTTCAATGGTCCAACAACCTGAGGAATCTAGTGATAATGCAATCCGTTTACTCGAGAATATATGCAACGAGAGTTATAATTCACAGCTTTGTAGAAAGTTTGTTAAAGAAGAAGTCAACGATGGCAATGATGTCACATCTACGTCAAAATTTGCCGAACAATCTATTCATGAAGCTTTTAGTCACTCTGAAGTGGAATCGAAACCCTTGAATGACCCAAGTGTATCCGCTGTTTCATCGTTTCGAATCACTCCAATACATGATAAAAATGGGAGACTTATCGGGTTTCAAAGTAAGTTTCAAAATTAAACTTCTACATAAATTCATTTTCCCAGCATTATTCAATGATTTTGGATCATCTTCTTCTGAAAGTGAACCGCAAAACGATGATAATAAGAATACAAATCGAACTAGCTTCGATAAATTACCTCAGACCATCACCACGACCGAAACAATTATTTCTAATCATTGCGAGGACACAGGAATAGTGACTTGTAGTAGTTCTTCAGGGCGTCAATTGCGTTCCAACTCAAGGTACTTTTTGGAGACTTTATCACATAAGCTGCCTTTTGTGACACATTTTCGAGAAGTGAAAATCTCGACAATTTTCTGAAAAAGAAATGCTGAACAAATGATTTCAGATACGATGTCACTAGAATATTACAGTACTATGTTGGAAAAACGAACAAAGATTTACTGATTGCGGATAAAGAAAATATCACCAAAGACAGCCCGATGGATTGGTACATATTTCTGTAATTAGTCACTCGGAATATTTAATTTTTTCAGGATTTCAACACAAAAGTCTGCTCTTCTTATAATCTACAATGAGAATATTTACAAACCAATTTATGAAAGAAAAGATGGTTTGGTTATTTTAAAGTGAATATTTATTATTTAATACATTGTAAAACCAATTTATGTATCTAGGTGCACATTTGGCAAATGTAAAGGATCAGCAACTACTGATAGAATAACAGGAGAAGTTAAAATTCAAGATCATTGTATTGATCATGATCGTTCCGAAGAAATTACGGTAAAATTTTACTTATTAATTAACCAAACCGAAAAAAAAAGAAAAATGAATGTTCCAGAAAAAACTCGTACAGCGGGAAGCGTTGATATATCGTTTGAATGGAGCACGACCCAAAGAAGTGCTGATGAATGCTCGCCTAAAACTTGGTGATAAAGCTTCGGATGTGTTGGGAACAGAGGTATCTTTTGTACATCAGATTTTAAATAAACTTGTGGTTTTCAGAAAACATTTTCGCAGAAGATTCGTCGGCAGATTCATGAACAATCTTCCACACCTGGAGAAAAATTGACCAATTTAAATTTGACGTTGGAAAGAACTTCAAACCAAGATATAAACGTTGCTTCATTAACTAAAGAGTCAGATTCCGTCGACTTTCTTGCCACTTACGAGAAGATTGTTTCTCAAATTTTCGACGAAGGAAAAATACAGAATAACGATTAATCGTCCTGTGATTCATTAATTATTCATATTTTCTGTAAAAAACTGATAATTTAAATGTGATGCGGACCGGTAAATATCCGTTTTATATTTCATTTTTATTTGATTCTGTTAACATTATTTTCAAATAAAATTATAATTTCAAAGAAATATTCTGTTTTATAGACAACTGTTTGCGATTATTTCAGACTACAACCCTGCAATGGAAATATTGTTTTAAAAAAATTAAAATATCAAACAAAAATCCTGCTCAGAACACCAAAAAACTTAATTTATCTGAAATTTTCAAAACAGTTTAACTAGCAAGGTAATCGTATTTTTGGAGAGAATCCAGCATCCATCTCAAAATTATAAAAACATGAAGTATTCCATGATTTCAATAAGATGTCCAGTTTTGAAATAATTAAAATTTATAAAAACCGTTTTTGAAAACCCTCCGAAAACAAATTTCAATGAACATTTGAGCGCGATTGCATTTATTTCATTGGCTCAATGCCAATAATTCACCGCGGACTAACTTTATAAATTTCTAGGCCGCGTTTAGATAATGCAAACACGCTCAACCTAGTTCCGACAGGAACAGAAAAATGGAAGAAAAAAATAATGAACTAGGCCGTGGACTAACTTTCGCATTGTTGGCATCGTTCCAAGAAATTCTCTGCAAACGCGCTCTGATTCACATCCATAGTTTATGTTTCTGAAGACATTTTTTATAACAAAATTTACAGAAATTGTCTAATTTTTCAATAAAAACGGTTAACTGTTGAAAATTTACGCTAATATTAGTGTTTGTCACTTCGAAATTAATTGAAAACAGTTTAAAAACGAGAAACAATTGTCAGACTGACTCGACAGATCGAAAAATTATGATGAACTCAATTTGATGGATCTCGAAAATAAGTTTGCTGAACAGCTCATATGCGATTATTTTGAATTGATTGTTTTCAAATAAAGATAACTAAAACGTTTAATAACCTTCAACTAAAATCCAGTTGATTCTTGCAGTAAATCAGAAAAACTACCGTTCACTGTTTAATTTCATTACAAACTCACGAATTCCTACAAAATCACAATATGAACCCTGCGATAAAACTTGAATATAACTCTTTTCCTCAATAATTATTTCCAATCATTGTAACTTGTTGCTTCTTTATTTGCGACAAGTAACATTTAAAATAAATGAAAACAGTGGATTGAACGGTTTGTACAAAAATCCGGAACAAAAATGTATGAAAATCGCCAGATCAAATGTTAGGCAATCAGCATTTAAAACTACGTAATATACAAATAAAACTCAAAAAAAAAGAAGTAAGAACAAAAACGAGTAACAAAAGTGAAACGTGATTCAAATCATAAGATTTGAGATGAAAATCAGTATTATCACAACAAATAAAAAAAGGAAACGCGTTGAAATGTTAAAGGTAGTGTATAATCTAAAGTTTAAATTAATTATCTTACTTTAGGAATACCGTAAACTGATTCAGGAACGGTTATATTTAAAAAATAATGGAGAGTGATATGAAATGAGAATTAATGTTGTTGAAATTAAACTGGAGTTGCATTACTTCCAGTGAAAGTTCCTTCGGGATTGAAGTCGATTGGTTCGTTCTCATCAAGCTCGTCACGTTGCCAATTTCTCCATTCTTCTGACCCTGAAGAAACACAAGATATCAATAAACCGCTACGAATCACAAAACTCATTACCATTTTCGAAAAGTTCGATGCTGTCCAAGAAATTGGCACCGTTGAAACCTCCAAGCATGAAAATCACATCTGAATCGGTAACAACAGCGTGTGTGTTAGCTCTCGGTGTAATGAGAGTTGGTCCAACACGCCATGAGGAACTTGGACTATCCAAAATTTCGACAGAATCCAAAGATTGTGTTCCATCATGTCCACCAATCACATAAAGCGTATCTCCAATCACAGCAACAGCACATCCACGTCGAGCTTGACGCAATTTCGGCAACTGATGCCATGCGTTGGTTTTTGGATCGTAAGCTTCAACTGAATCCATGCAGCTCCAACGGTCGCAACCTGAAGCGGCAATAATCAAAGATTTCCATGTGCAGACGCCAGCTTGATAACGAGCCTGCTCCAATGGAGCAATAGGCTCCCATTCTGATGTGCTCAAGTTGAATCGTTCGCATTCTTTAAGAACAACTTGGTCTGATGATCCACCAATGCAGTATACATAATTGTCGAGAGATGCACAACCTGATAATAAACATTTTATATTTTTAATAGTTGTATAACCATATTTACCGTTGTGACATCTAGACTTTCGTAAATCTGGGATTGGTGTCCAAGTGTCATTGACAGTATCATAAACCTCTCCAGATTTCAAATCGTTATTTCCATTACTTCCAGCAATGGCATAAATTTTGTCGCCCACTACTGCGCAATCAAATCTTCCTCTTTCGGATTTCATACCAGCAACATTTTTCCACTGCCCACTTGAAACGTCATAAACTTCAACACTGCTCAAGCATTCTCCACGATCATACCCACCTGAAAAGTTGAAAATTGATTCTCCGAAATTTTTTATGTTCTCAACTGACCACAAACATATATTTTCCCATTCACAAAGGAAGCACCAATTGAACAGCGTGGTGCACTCATTTTTTCAAGCGGAATTTTTGGCTTTCCGGTGTAAGAAATCAAACGAGTGAGCAGAGCGAACTTCTGAGCATCAACCGGATTTGAGTTACGTTTGGCACGAAGAAGCTCCTCGTTTTCAGTGAGCTGAAGGCTCAACAAACACAAACGACGATAAAGAACAACAAGTGCAACCCAGTATTGTGAAGCGGTTCGATGAACAGCAATCAGGCGGGTTTCAATAGTCTCCTGTGGATCAGAATCATCGGTTCCAGCAGAGTCCAAACTCTCGTTTGACGAACGCAGGTTTTGCATTCTTGATGCATTTAGTCGAACAGGAACCGCGCCATTCACACGATGGTTGACGACATGCGTCGAATTTGGCTCAACAGGCATTGCCTTCGCCACATCTTTCTTATCTTTTCCAGACTTTTTATAATCTTGAATAAGATCACTACTTGCAACAGTAGTTCGTTCATCCATATCAATGCAGTCTGCCAAGTGATCCGAATCAATGTAAAGATAATGAGTCTGAAAATTGAACCTTTCAGACTTCTTTTTGTGTATTCGTTCTTACTTTGCAAGTGAGCAAATCAATGGATTGTTCAGCACGGTCATGTGGTATATTTTGAAAATAAGTCAACGCCATTTCAGCAAGTCCAGTATTAATTTTCGAGCTCTCTTTCAATTTCTGCTCCTCAACTGGTATGATAATTCTGGTCTAAAATGAACTTGTGGTCATGTTTCTATGATATCCGTAATATCTACCTGTACTACAGGAACTTGTTTAAATTCATTGCTTTCATCGAAAATCTTTGCAAAATTATCCTGGATAAATTGATCGACCTTTTTCATCAAAAACGAATCATTTTGGAAGTTTGCTTGACGTCTGATTCCTAAAATTTTGTTAAATTTACAACATCGATGAAAATGTTCAATTATTACCAATACAATTCTTGACTTGAAGATTATCAGCAAGATAATTGGCACAAGCCCGAATGACTGGCGCCATACCAAGAGCATAAGCTGTTTTGTACAATTCTGGTACTTTGACCGATCGGATTTCAAGGCTGAAAGCGCATTATTTCAATTGTAATGTTTTTTTTATCAGCGTGTCTTTTTCTCATTCATAAGATAGCCCTCTTCATCCTTATCAAATCATCATTTAAAACACGAGCGTTCACGTGAACACAAGCTGTCTGGGGGGCAATACATTGAATGCAAGCAACTCACTATGCAGTGTAGGCAAAATTTATCAACGCGTCGAAGCATTCAAAATCGGATTGAGCAAACTCATAAAATGGAATGTTTCCCTTGGAACGATTCTGGGATTTCCCATTTGTTCCATTGGTTCCATTTGTTCCGTTCACACCGTTTGTTCCATTAACACTATTCGCCTCCGCCGGTGTTTCATTCGTCGCAGCATTTTTTTCTAAAACATAAGCGTTTGATTGTTTTCCTTTTTCAATGAATTACGAAAATACCATCAATATTTGCTGCTTTCTCTCCATTGAACATATCAAAAAGTGCTGGTGAAACAGCAGCGAGAACAACCTTGTGTGCAAATATCTCATGTTCTCTGAAAATTCCCAATTTTAGTTAATATCAAAAACAAACGGTACTTGACGAAAAGCACAACATCACATAGTTCACGATTGCGACGGAAAGTGTTCAATCGCTCAAGTAGATCGTCCTGAAATCCACGACCGGGTTTGATGGTAAACATTGTTTTGTGGCTTTTAAGAAACTAGCTTTCTTAAGATTTTCTAACCTTGAAGTTTAGAACATATTTGTTACCATGACTCCCTCTATTCATACGGTTCGATGCATTTCAAAATGTGACATAAATATAACTTTTTCCGGGGTGGGGGTTGTTTTCTTTCTACTTTTTTTTCTTAAACTTCAAGTTTTCAAAATTAGAGCTTTTCCCATATCTCTTATTAGTTGAAAAAAAAGAAAAGTGCAGACAAAAACAAAAATGATACCTTGAGGTTTGGTGCACGCAAGATAAGCTCGTAAGACTCCTTCTCGTCCAAAAGCTCCTGACCCCAACGGTCAGTATCGTCGGCCCTCATTGATACAGCAGAGCGAGCACGTTTCGGGACAAGTGTCAACGTTTCATTCTGAAAAAAGAACGAAGTATATCATGAGATAAAAATGCTGGAAAAATACCTCTCGTTCATTAAATTTGGTATGTGGTGAAAGGACCGACAGATGTTTTTGGTCTTCAATAAAATCGAAGCAAAGCTCAAGCGGCATATTTTCGTTTTTGAAAATTTTGAGCAAAAGGATGCGGATAAATGATATGAAATGGTTTTGTGACCACAGGAAGGAGCCGAGGCTGTAACATAAGTTTAGAGAAAATCACATGATTTAAGCTTCATGATGATAAAGAAAAATAACTGTACGTTTCAAATGCAATATTTTTTTTCAGGGTAAACAAATAGAGAGTTAGAAACAAATAAAAACAAAAACAAGCGAGAAAGTGCGACCTATATTTAATGCGTTGTAAATGTTAACCCGCCAAAAAAAGACTGGATATGGGGGGGGGGTTTGTTTTTTCTTCTCGAAAAAAAGGCAACATGTCTCGTTTTACTACGCATTTCACGTGGTCAACACTATTTTCATGCTCTCTCTCTCACTCTCATCCGCTGCCAGAGCTAATGCGGTCTCTGACCAATACAGCCGCGCGACTCTATTTTTCTAATGATATTTTTTTTCATTATTTTCGCGGAAACATATCCACCCTCACGCAATCTTTTCCACATCGCTTAGAAAAAAATTTCTTTGCACACAATGTGACGTTTTTGAATTTGGATAGCTGTTTTTGTGTATAACAAAAAAAGGGGAGAGAAAAAAGGGGTGGTGGAAACATAAAAATGTTCGCTATAAATAACACTGAAGAGTAGAAGTCCTTAATAAAAACAAAAATATTTACAAATTTTTCTAGACAAGTGTTTTTGTTCAAAAAAATCGAAAACAGAACAAAAATCAGCGAATGAAAACCTGAAAAATAAGTCAAAAGATTATAAATTTTGTAATCTTTTAATGTTTGCAACTTCTTATCAATAATTGACTATGAGTTTAAAAGCAAAAACGAGTGTGTTGACCATAATGAATTTGGGGAAAAAAGGGTATTGAGGGGGGCGGCGCGATTGAAATGAGTCGATGGCGCAGTGTACATAAACGATCTGGCGACGAAAATAGCACACCAAACAGAGATATGACACGCCTAAAGCAAAACGGTCAGCAGTTAGTGTGGGGATAGCCAGAACGAAAGTGAACATATGCTGCAAAATCATCTTTATAATGACGTAGTTGGTCCATTGTAAAAAATAAATCTTAGGCCCATTGATGTGAAGGTTTATATCTATACTAATTTGGGGTTTACGCTTAGTTCAATAATTACAGGTCACAATTTTATCAAAAAGTAGTTATTAAGTTTCTGAACTTTTCAAAAAATCATATCTTCTGGTTTTTGTATTCCATTGGTTCATTTGAAAAGAAGACTAAAAAGGCAAACATGCAAAGTGTTGTTTATTTTCGGAATGCCTTCGTGATGAAAAGAATACCAAAGAATTAAAAAAATGCCAACGAATGAAAAACGAGACTCTTGTTTCATCATGTTGCAATGATTTATACTAGACACATGACACTTTTTTAAGCTTAAATGCTAGGTAAAGTTGAAAAAAATGAAAAAGGTATTTATAATTTGCAATAGTTGAGTTTTTTGTGTTTTTTTCTATGTAAATGTTATAACAAAGATTCAAAAAACAAATGATGAACAAGAAAAAATATGGGTGGTTTGCACTTTGAGTGCATGCTCAATGCATGCTCAAAGAAACTGTTTTTTGGTGCTTCAAACAAAATAACAATATGTAAGCAAAAACGAAAAGGAAGAAAAGGCCCCCAATAGAAAAAGAAAACTGAAATAAAATTTGAAAAATTCAATCAACTCAAGTTACTTGAAAAAGTAGCCAAAACTTTGAGGATAAGAGACAAAGATTCATCTGCTCTGGTTTATTTTAACTCAAATGAAAAATAATATTTCTCACATATGTCACGTTTGCTATGAACAGTGGATGTTTTATAGAAAGATAGCCGAGTGATATCTTCTTCCTCGTTTTTTTGTTTCGTCTTTACAATCCAAAAATCATAAACACGAAGGAGCACGTGGGTAAATAGTTCAAAGTAAAACAAAAAACTTAATGCATCAATCTAGAGATTCTTTTTGAACTTCGATGGGTATTTGTTTGAATAAATATTGAATTCTGCAAAGCAATGCAAATGTCCCATGACATTTCAATTTCAATAAACAAACAATTTTGTTAAAGAATGCGAAAAACAAAATGATTTCATTAAATTTCACCTCTTTCACAATATTTATTTCCTACATACATTTTTACATTTATCAGGAACCTGTGAACAGAGATCGGAACAAAAAGGCGAACATCGTTGTTGGCCCTAACACTGATTCGAATTGACGTACCGATTATATATTTAGATTATTTGGGTGGATCTTTGATGAATTTTTCTCGATTTGATTGACAAAAAAAGGCGAGAAGAAAAATCGTTGACGAAATGAAACAAAACACAACTCGTTCAAACGAAGCACACAATTTTTTCGTTGAAAAAACCAACAATTTGATAAGGAAACAATTCGTTTGACGACAGTTTTTTTTCAAACATTTGATTAGTTTTTACATTGACAGGAGGTACATGCAGTTATGCAGTTATGTCGTGACAAGAGAACATTTCTCTTTTAATAAACTGAATATAAAAGATATTCGAAGAAGAATTGAAGATATTCAGTTTTTTCTATCATTTTCTATTTCCTAGAGCCGTTGTTGCTTATTAATTTTGTTAATAGATATGAAAATTCTCTCCGGAAAGAAACTATGATGTATCATGTGAAGATACCAAAAGTAATTATATTTTTCTATGCAAAAAATCTTTTAAATACCGTAAAAGCGATAAAAGTCCATAAGTTTGATGTTGTTATCTTTAAAGATTTAAAAATCAGTCGGCTATCACCCTTGAACTTCAAAATAAGGATGATTGCACTATATCAACTGATAAAAAACGTAATTTTCAATTGTAACATGAATGAAAAACGTAAAAACGAAGTGGATCAAAGTTTTTAGTTACCAAAACGTCATTCGCAAAGAGACATGAATAAATCTTCTTCATAGTTTAGAATTTACAAGTTTAAAATATTTATATTATTGATATCTCTATGGAAACAATGCATACTAATCTCCGTTTCCAGATTTTTTTTGATAATCCCTCTGTTTGCATTCTTTGAACTCTTTAAACGACATTTACAAGGGATTTATTAATCGCAAACAAAATGGCACTTGTTCGGATTATGCATGTTAGTTTGGAATGGGCTTAAAATGAATTTCCCAGATTACTGAAAGGCAACAAAGCCGGGATTTTCTTTAAATTTTAACTTTGCATTCTCAAAGAGTTGAAAACATTATTTCAAAGAATTACATTTTATTGTTAAAAAAATTGTGAAGTATGAAATTCTCATTGAATAAAAAAAATCATTTAAAAATTTAATGCTTGCGGGCTTTGCGAGCTGGGCACTTGCAATATCCAGCATCTTCTCCTGGCTGCCCTGGTTCTCCATAATTTCCGATTCCGCCATCATATCCAGGAGCTCCGTCTTTTCCAGATGGTCCTTGTTCTCCTTCTGGCCCTGGTTCTCCTGGATTGCCAGGTGGTCCCGAATTTCCAGCGAAACCTTTGGGTCCAACGAGTCCTGGCAAACCTGGTGGTCCGGACGGTCCCTTCTCTCCTCTAACTCCTTCTCTTCCTGGTACTCCCTTTTCGCCTTCCTTTCCTGGCTCTCCCATCATTCCCATATCTCCTGGTGGTCCTTGTGGTCCGTGTGAACCTTGACGTCCTGGCTCTCCAGTTTCTCCTTGGTTTCCTGGAAGTCCTTGTGGTCCTGGCTGACCTGGATATCCGTTTGGTCCCGCTGCTCCTGGTGGGCAGACTCTGCAACCGTCCTTTGCCTTCTCAACTGCTGGTGTGATTCCTGGAAGTCCGTGTTCTCCAGGCTCACCAGGCTCTCCTGGAAGTCCGTCAAGACCATCAGATCCTGGTCGTCCCTTTGGCCCAGTTGGACACAGATTCTGCTCCTCACAGTCTCAAAACAAAATGATTAGACATTAAAAGGAAATGTGTTATCACTTACTGCATTGCTCAGTAGTTTGTCGTTTGTTGATATGTCTCTTCAACCCAGGAACTTCTCCGCGAAGATGTACCATGTCTCCCCAAACTTCAGCCTAAATCGAAAATTGTAATCGAAAAACTAGTTTTTACTATATCTTACCTGAAGATTATTAAACTCTTCCATGTTATAAGCTAAACTAGAGCGGATATTTTCAATTCTTGAAATGAAAAGAGGCACATAAAAAATAGTAGCAGCAATGCTAATAGTGCAGATAGTAATGGCACTGTAGGCCGCAAATCTAGCCGAAGCTTCTTTTTCAGACATTTGTCAAACTGAGAACTGATTCTGAGAATCAAACCGGGTAGCGATGCTTATATATCACCGCTTCTTCGAAGGGCTACCTGGAAAGAAGGTGTTGCTTACACTTTTATCGAATGGGGCGGGTAACACCGCCGTCTCGCATGATTGTACGTTCAACGTAAACGGTGTTATTAAAACTTAGATGATGTAACGATGATAAAAACGCATAATTATACACTTTCGGTTATGAGAAAAACGAACTGTAGGCTAGTTTTTTTTCTGAATATCTTTCAATTTCAATCCAATAACCATTCCGCGTTTTTTTGTTTGATATCGATGACTTCTTCTGGTTTTCGTTGCAGTTTATAAAAACGTTATAACTGATCCAATGAATATATTTTCAATTTTATTGTATCCTCAAAATTGTGTAGCAATTTTTAAAGTCACGTTTAAAATAAAGATCTATTCATGAACGTTTCTTTAAAAAAAAATAAACGTGTCGAATTTCAAATTTACCGTTCTCAAATAAACTTCATTGTCTAATAAAACTTTATTACAATTTTTACATGATCATATCGCACCCATCAATTTTTCGCGCAACAAAACTGATTACGCATTTTCGTCTCACATATGCGTCCGTTTTTTGCTTACCAACATATGGTATAGAAGGAATTCACATCTCATTTTTGTATTCGGAAGAAATCACGCATAGTCTGATATAATTGTTGGGAAACTGAACCGTTTGTGTAAGGAAATGACTCTGAGGTTGGTTTGGTATATAAGTATAGTTTTCCTGCTTTTTTTTCCCTGAAACCATTCATGTGAAATTCACAACAGTTGCTTTTTGAGATAATATTTCAATGTCTTATTGTACTTTGATCAAATCTTCGATTATTCACATTTTTATTAGATATACATCTTTTCGTGTTTACAATATCATTCACATTGAAGACAGTATTTTTCTCTTTAAAAAATTAACTACCTGTAGAAATTATTTAAAGACAATTAAATATGTTAAAAAACGTTATTGATTATTACTAATTATAGACAAAAAAGCAGAAAATTTCGATTAGAGATGCGAATCTTGGTACCCGTTTCATCATTCTATGTGATTTATATGTAGCTTATTTTTGAATCTATGCTTTCTTTCCGTACATCGCTTGTTCGATTGGCTGCTCCAGCACAATTACCGAATGCATTGGTTGCGTGGAAATGTAGTCGTTGGTTCCCAATCGATTTCGGCGTGAATCCCAAGAGTAAATCTGAAAAATATTCATGCTTTATGAAAATACCAACACACCACTTTTCAGAAAGGGGTTTTCCCATTTTCTAAACTTTGCTGTGCAGACTTTATCAGTTACTGATAACTCAAATTGACAGTTTCTTCGAAATTTTTACTTTTTTTTTATCAACGTCTAGTTGTCTGGTACATTTTATGCATTTTATCGTTCTAGATTTGACATAGAGTGAAAAAAAAACTTTATACCTTATAGCATCGATAACCAATTCCTGCAAGCACTAAATGTGCGAAAAATGTGAAAATCAGGTGACCAATAAGCTTTCCCATAAAACGAACTGAAAAATTTATAATTTTTCTTTCCTATCTCAAAAATTTTATTTCAAAAATTACCACTTTTATGTTCATTATCGTAGCTTAATGAAGGGAGAATAAATTCAGGTCTGAAAACGAGAAAATTAATTTAACATTTCAAGTTTTTAAAGAATATATACTTTTCGTATTCTTTTCCACCATCTGTGAACATTTTAACGATGTAGAACACGATGACGAGGACCAAACAAAAACATCTCACCACCTATAAAAATGTATATTTGTTGTATTTTTATTCATTTTTTTTTGAAAATAAAAATAAAAAATAAATCACCTCAGCAACCACAAATGGTAAAAAGAAAAGGGGTCGTTCGTTGAAAAGGGCGTAGATGAAAACAAGGAAGCAAATCAGTTCGAATAGGAAAAGTATCGCGTGTCCTGAACCATGAATTGAAGTTAAAATATGAATCGAAAAATTAATGAAACTTACCAACAGAAATATTTACCAATTTGAAGCGATCAATGAAGAAAAATTGAACGATTCCTGCAGCAAAAAGTAGGAAGAAAGTGACGGCAGCTAGCACTGATTTCTGGAAAAAAAAATGTAAAATTGGATGAACTTTAATAGTCTTGACAATGCCTTCATATTGACGTTGCATGTTGTACCATTCGATGTGAGCCATTGGTCAATTCCAACAAACGTAATCATCTGGAAGACCCAAAAAAATCGATATGTTGTTTTAGAGAAAAAGAAAAATGTGAGAAAATGTTCAACCTCAGAAAAAGGGAGTGAAAACACAACAACTTTGTCTTCAAAACAAAAAATAGGTGTTGCGCGCAATTCTCTTCTCGAAACTGTCACAATCACCTTTATGGTCAATTAAATAGCCACTTAACACGCTTTTCTGAAGACAAGGTTGTTTCCCAAGTTTGTTAAAGAAACATCATCCTATTGAGGTTAGTTCCAACAAACAGAAATTTGAAATGAAAGTTGAGGTGTGAAACGTAAAGTGAAAACAAAAGAATATTGCGCCGCATAGTGGGAAATGAGGCGAACGATACCAACAAAAACATGCAAATTGAGGATGTGGAGAAAAAAAGGAAAACAATAGGACAAAATGGAATAATGAATAATTGTGATGTATATTTATATGGTGGGTGAATAGAGAGCCAATTGAATATTTCGCCAAAACTTTCCCTAGGAACACCAACTCTTCAATTAAAATCGAGAGTTTTCTGGAGAAATGAATATTATTTATTTCTCGACGCTTATAATTCAAGAATCGCGCGCGTGGGGGAAATATAAATTGAAGATAGCGGCTAGCATACGGTACCGTTGTTCTTCTCGCCATAACTATTCAGCCGGAATAAATTGATATGGTTGAACGAAAAATATATGTAGAATTGTGACGATAGAAAAAAAATCGAGAATTTTCAATGTTTTACGGGCGAATTCTCAGAATTTGATGTTTTATAACAAAAGAAGAGGAACTTGGAATGAATTTCAGAGTGATGTATTCGAGCAACATTTTTAGATTTTCTGGAAAAAAAATAACGAAGATGTGTGAAACAAAACTGTGAGTATCTCTGAAATGCGTGAGAATTCTTGCTGATAGTGAAAATTTTCACAACAATTTTGGTTAACAACTAATTTTTTGCAGAGCTGCGGTTTTTATAAAATCTGCAATAAATTACGAAAATATTCAATTTTATAGAGAAGATACTATTCAAAAAACTTCGAAGAAGTTATCCAGTACTGAATCTATGTCAAAAAAGTTTACCGAGACTGAGACGTTGCCACTATTCAGGCCACTGAAGGATCAGCTCTGTTATTTACAAATTGTAATTCAAGTAACTTTACAATTGTAATTCAAGTAACTTTTTTTAAACTAGAAATGTTATGAAACATATTTTCGGCATAATTTTTTTATTTGATTCACTCAAAATTCGAAATAAAATAATAGTCGATTTAATATAAATAACACCCTGATTTCAAAATTTAGCATCATGATCGATTTCCGCTCAACATTTATACAAGTTTCAAAAAATACAAAGACACACAATGAAAATGGTTCTACTGTTGAAACATGCATTCTTTTCAAAATCGTCTTTTCTCATTTTTCAAAAAAAAAAAAAAGAAAATGGAAAAACAAACGCATTGTTATTCAAATACTAATGTAAATATCCGGTTACTTTTAGAAAAAGCAACAAGAAGGCTCTAGGTTATTTTTTCAGGAAGCTAGACAATGAACGGAAAATATATGTATTAATTAGTCCGTTGGACAACAAAACTTTTTCATTTTTTTGTTTGCTTCTCGAAAGAAAATGGCGAAAGGAGAAGCAATGTTTTGAGAAGAGAAACGAAAAGGTAGATATTGAAAAGTCTAGCTAGTGTTTTTTTTAAAGATCCAAGGTTTTTAGGAAACAGTTGTTTATTTTGTTTATTTGGAATCGATCGAATTGTATAGGTAGGAAAAAAGTGGATGAAAGTGAAAACTGGTCGACCCTCAAATTACCAGTGAGGTGACTAGGTGGTAAAATTAAATAGTACGCTATTTCTGAGGTAGGTAGAAAAGGTTGAAATTTGAAAAAAAATAGAAAAACACGAGTTTTTGACAGAGAATTAGATTGATGTCTCGAAGTTCTATTTACCTTTTGTCCGTGGATATATATTTCTGTTCAAGAAACTTATTGAGGCAATTAATATTGCTAAACATAAAAATTCAACAATGTATTTCAAAAAAATTAACTTTAAAAACATAAAAATTCCGCCGAATGTCACAAAAGTCGTGGTAAAAAGTCTCCTTAAGTAACTAAAATCAGATCATCAGCTAGCTGTGCCTTTTTAGGACCTCCCATTAAGTAAAAGACGCCGCACCGTAGGCGAATAAAACAAAATTTATGAGTGTTTGTCATTGAACGTACTTTTGTCTTCTTTTTTTTCGCTTTAGGCGAAAACAAATTTCGACATCAATCGATGATTCAGCAGCAAACTAACTGGATTATTTTTATTTACAATAAGGATTTAAAATATTCGACGAGCTTTTTTGTGTTTTTTAGCATTCTAAACATTTTGAAAAAAAAACTACTAATTGAGTTTTTCTTCTTTTCGTTTGAAACTGATTTCGAAAAAAAATGGCATTCCAGAAACGAGAGAAAGCGAGAAAGTCAGTTAAAGGACCAAACAAGTTGAAACAAGAGACAAATATAGAATGGGTGGAAAAAAAAACGAAAAAGAAAACATAGGGAGTCAAGGCAAAATAAAACGAATGAGCCAGAAGCTGATGGCGATTAGAGATGGGTGTGTGTGTTGACGAAGAATGAAATTTTTGAGTAATTTAAATTTTAAAAAAAAGCGTGGGGGTTTGCATTTGATTTATCTAAAGTGTGACATTTTTTAGCCAATAAAGTGCTCATGCAACTGCAATAAAAATAGGAAAAGCTTTTATTTTTTTTTCTACGGTGTCAAAAAATTCATATGTATTTCTTTCAAAAATGTTTAATAAAAACTGCTTTCAATAATTGTTTTTTGCTTTGAAAACGAAAACCCATGAAATCCAATTCCCTCTCAAAAAACTTCTGAATCAACTGATGATAAATTCGAAAGCCATCTGGAATATGAAATGTCGGAGCAGGTGCTGCTAACAATGTCTCATAAAAGAGAACGGCGTATTGCAAACAATATGCAACCTACACCATGACGAATAAAAAGCGGTGCACTCCCAAATACTAGTAATTACTAGTTGAATCCCTCCTCCCACCCCAAACCAAGGATTGACCTTCTAATACTTAATTTGAACTATTTTCTATTGTACTTATGCATCGATTTAAATCTATTTGTTGCACAATAATATTATCTCATTTTTTGATTGGCGTGAGTTATAATTACGAACATTTTATTCAAAAAAAAATCCTATTAAAATAATGTATACTGTATTATTAAACTTTGTTATCTATCCTCATTCTCATCACCAGCTGTGAGAATATACAAAGTAATAATTAATGGAAAGGTCAAGTTTGAGGTAAGATTTATCGGATTAATTACAGGAAATATGGACAGAAGAAAGAATCAGTCATTCCAACCAAACGAGAGTTAGAAGATATGCAATTGAAGGTATTACTCGTTGTGAAAATAGGAAAAAGTATAACACAAATGTTGTTGACTTGAGTTTTTGAGAACGTGCCACTTTGGAACTACTCAAAAACGCAACAAAAGTGCAACATTCACGAAAATAGTCAAAACTCTTCTCAAAATAAACGAAATTAGTTCAATTTCAGGTTCGTACTGGGGAAAAAATATAATAACGTACAAATTGAAGCAACACAGCAGAAGGATGAGTTTGAGCCAACAGAGAGAAGTTTTCGCAAAAGCGTTTGCGGTATGTCTCATTTATTTGCTCATCTCACCTTGTTTTAATAGCAAAGGAATTTGCTTTTGGTGAATCAAAAACTTGTATATATTGGATTATGATATGAAAATAATGTTTATGATAAAGTGAGCTTCGCAAAGAGTTCAACAAAATTCAGAGATTTCAAAATTAATGTTAAAATAAAAGTTAAAGATTTTAAAGATATGAAAAATTATGAAAATTGAATTGAAAAAGTAGAGGATATTTTAAAAACAGAGATTTGATAAAAATTTTCTAGGCCATGCTCAGGTTTTGCTAGGTCATCTATATAGTAATGACTAAGAATGATGGCCCAAAATATTTTGAAAACTATATTTGATGACTTTTTACAATCTTTCAGCACAATAATCACTTTCAACCGGATAAATACCTTCGTTAAACAGAATTGGAAGAATAGATGACCTAGGAAAATTTTACAATTTTTTCTTTCATAACGTTACTTTTCAGCTCAATTGTTTCCAACCGTTTTAGGTGTTTTCAAAAATTTGATTAAATTTATAACGGTTCTCAATTTTAAAACCCATTTCGTACTTCATCGCTCTCGTCCCTTGTGAGTAAATAAATTATTTTAAGTAAATTGCTAGATTTCACGGAAATTCGAAATTTTTAGCCTTAGACAGATTTAAAGAATTTTCAAGCATTTTTCGAACCTTCTTGCCGTTCAACCTGATACTGACCGCGAATAATGCTTGCAAATATAAATTGAAAAGAAAAATATTGGAATATAATGGAAAGCGATACAATATTTCGCAGCTAAAAAATACAATTTTGTTATATTGATTCTAGCATTACATTTTTGGAAAAATTCTAGTTTTTTGTTGAATATTTTAATACCACTCAAACATTCTGAGAAAGTGTAAAACCAGCTTTTCTTATATGTTTTGATAAAGATAGACATTTTTCAACGCTGTAATAATATCGAATTCTTTATGTTTCTATAAATAATATCAGTTCTGTGAAATTCATTCTGTGAAATTTACGGCAATATTTATTCTATTTGAAAGAGATGACATTTAAATCAGACTCTGATAAAGACCGAAAATCACAAGCTAAACCTACACGTTTAATTCAAAAAAAACTCTGTTAATCTAATTTTTTTTATACATGGGAAGAACACACACATCTTCGGTTTATCTATCAACATGACGCCAAGCCAGCAAATATTGAGATCGTTTTTGCAAGTCAGAATCATGGAGATGGAGAGCCATTTGACGGAAAAGGTTTTTGCAATTGACATTCTCTTCCGATGACAGAAACAAGTTTAGGAAATATATTGGCTCATGCGTTTTTTCCGCGATATGGTGGAGGGGTTCATTTTGATGAGGACGAGGTTTGGAGCCCCGATAAAAGAAGTTTCAGATTTAGGGAAGAAGAGAAAAGTATGAGAGTTTTTATTTTAAGACGGTGTTGATCTTTATGCGGTTGCTGTGCACGAAATCGGGCATGCGATTGGTTTGAAACATTCTTCCAATCATCTTTCAATTATGGCCCCATTCTATAAGCAATATACCGGAGAGCATCTGCATTTACATTTAGGTTCGTATTAAACAACATTTGAAAAGACTGGATTAGATCAAAATTATATATTTTTAAAATATAAAATATAAAAATTTAATATTCTAAAAATATTATGAAAAATTGGAAAAAATTAATAGAGTCTTTACTTAATAATCATTTCAAAAAAGCAAAAAAAAACACTGTACGTTTTTTTAAATCTAGTGTTTTGTTTGATTTATCGGATCCTAGGGAGATTAAAATCTAGGAAATCTTGTTTAAAAGCTTCTATTTTTCATTTTTCAATTTTTTTGCTTCTGGCCTTCATTGACTACTAATCATGTTGACTGTTTAAAAAGTCCTATCTGGACTTATTTTCTAATGATACATAGGTTTGATATTTTATTTCTTATTGTTGTCTGAGAGCATTTTTGAATACTGAAAAACTTACGATTAAAAAATTGATTTTACCAAATAATAAAAATTCTTCATAACTGTATACCGTTACCCATTTTTAGCATAAAGATGCTAACATTTCAAAAAAAAAACATTTCTACGTAGAAGATAATAATTCAGACGATATTCTTGCTGTCCGAAGACTTTACGGGTTTCCGGAAAGCAGTCGCAAGGAGTCAATAGATGAAAACAATTGGAGAAGGGAAATTTGCGGAAAACCATACATCGATGCGATAACACAACTCAAAAACGGAACAATTTTAGCATTCCGTGAACAGGTGTTTTTTGAAATCCGGATGGACAAAAAACCAATTTCACCGAGGCTCATTGCTGACTATTTTCCATTTTATGGAAGTATTGACGCTGTCACTACGGATAAATATGGGAATGTTTTTATTTTCAAGGTTTTTTTTTAAATCGCTAATTGTTGAAAATATCGATTTTCAGAACAATCTCTATTGGATATTAACAAAGGAACTGAAGGTCCTTCCACGGTATCCAAAACAAATTTCTGAAGGTTTGATAGATACCCCAGATAAAATAAGCGCCGCATTGCACTTCGACGATGGCCGACCGTATTTCTTTCAAAGTGGGGGGGGGGTTTTTTTTAATCTCTTCAAAATATTCTCGAATTTCAGAATCCGTGTTTTGGCAATATTCGCGACATGGCATGAAAAAATCATGGCCACGCCGGATTCTCACACTATTTTCATATCAGGTAAAGCAAATAATGCTCCCAATTTATTTCAAATTTTAATTCAGAATTATCCTCCACAAATTGATGCTGCTGTTCAAATCCACAAAAACGCGACCTTCATTTTTTATAAGAATAATTATTGGAAACTTTCAAAAGACCGAATGAAAGTTGAAACTGTCTTCCCGAAATCTGTTTCCAAGGACTGGTTTCATTGCTGAAATTCGGCAAAAAGAGAACCATTCTCATTTTAATTTTGACTTGATTTTTTGATTATTTTTTTTAGTGTAAGTACAATAAATCTCCGAGGAAAAGTTTTTATTGATTAATTGTTATGTTCACTGATCCTCCGTACATTTGATCAGCTACGGTGCTCTATCCAATCCATAAAAAAACGTCGAATCCTTGTCGATGCCACCTAGTTTGCCGGATGTGAATTGACTCGCACCACATGCTCTAAATATTTAATTTTTCACGCATTTACATTTCTAATATTTCAAAACTTACGAAATTCTAGATAACTCTCACCAACTTGCAACTTCTGTTTCAAGAATGCAAACCGCTAAAAGTTCTTTGTTTTCGAAAGACAATTGTTGAAAGATTTGTTGTTGGACCAGTCTTTAAAATTCAAGCCACATCGCCGCTCTTTTTGGTTTAGCCTTCTAGTTACGTTTTTTGTTGACTATCTGAAAATTCAAATTTTTTTCAATTAAAAAAATGAATAGCTTATAATTAAACTCACCCATATGGTAGCTATGGCATTGGACTTATAGGCTAATTTCCCCAAGTTTGAAAGTCTCGAAAAACTCTGAAAAAACGACTAATATTAATAGTTTTTAGATATAAACGGAAAAAAATAAGATAAAACGACTACAAATGACAACATATGGTTAAATAGAGGGTATTTGTGTGTTTTTTTTTTACTAAAAACACTTTAAGTCTTTCCATCTTGCACACTCTCTAGTGTTTTGTTGTTTTTCGAAAACGAACACGCAGAAAAATATTTTGAATGGAAAAAATGAGAACAAACAAAGAAAGTGAACAACAACGAGGAATTGGAGAATGAAAGTTACTATATTTTAAATAATAATGTTATATTTTTTCTTTGGAATTATTTTGAAAAAAGTTGGTGAATTTTTTTTAAGCAAAGAAGTGAAAAGCTTTGACAGTGATATCGTTTTTTTAATTCGATATATGGTTTAATGGAATAATTCTAGCAAATATCCTGAAATTTGAAAATAATCTACATAAAATTTTCATTGTTCATTTTAGAACAACCAGTTTTTCTAATTAAACATGCGAACAACCTATTAAGAAAAAGGAACAACAATTTGACATACATATGTCGAAAGTTGAAAACGAAATGAAACTCTCTACAATCAAGTTTGTTTTCACTCCTCCCACTTTTCCTTTTCCAATGCAGGTGTTCGTCGGCGAGTGACCCTTGTTCGTCTCGGCGAGCGGCAACAGAACGTCGCGAACACACGAGGAACATTGGAACGGCCTACTAGCTGGCACCAGCGACCGCCGCCGCGGCAATGAACGTGGGGTGGGGGGAGTAGAAAAAAGAAGAGAATGCACAAGTTCGCTTGCACTTTTTTGAACGCCATTCCCTTTGCTGTGCGTTCTCTTCAAGAGTGACGCTATTTCGATTGCACGGCGGTTTGCACTTTTTACGGAAAACGCCGGAGAGACCCCCTTTTTTTTCGCCTGTTTCAGTATCAACCAGTACCAGCTTCTAGTAAAGCAGGAGCGCCTCTTTTCTCAATGATGGGCACACATTTTTATTCCTGAAAATCAAGGAAATGTTAATTGACATTTATTTGTGAAGCAATGATGAAAATAGCCAAATCTCGCGAAAATTGGCTAACGCTATGAAAATCAGAGATGTGTCACATGAAATGTAAAAAAATACAGATAAGTGATTAACTTGCTAATAAATTGTGGATAAAATTAAGAATATATAAGTACAATAGGAAATTTTAGGCGTACTATTTTGCTTTCTTTGTACCGACAAAAAATTAATGTGATGAAATAAGAAGCATTCGGTAGTATGACGAAAAAAACGTTTTTTGGTTTTAAAAATAATGAAAAAAATTATGTGAATAACAAAAAATGCTGCTAAAAATTTAATTTTGGTTTGGCAGATTTTTAAAAATTTTTCAGTTATTATTTTTAAATTTTTTGTTGAATATGTTTAAAAAAACACGAAAAAAACTTGGCTGAAACTTTGCACTAAACTTTTGTAATTTTTCATAAATTTTGGGTTCTGGTGCTCGTTTTTGTATTCATAGATTTTGATATTTTAAAAAATATATTTGAAGAAAATTCATTTTCTACCGTAGTATTTCACCGATTTATATTTAACGCAAGAATTAGAAAAAAAATACAAAAAAATAATCGGTCAATATGTCAATGGAAAAAATCACCCAAAAAAAAGTAAGAGTGCTTAACGAACGGTCACTGGGTCAGCGTTCGGTTTTGTTGTCCGAGTAAGGGGAGAAGGGAACGGGTGGTATTTTTTTCATCGCTATACAAAGCACTAGCGAACACTTGGTCGCCGCGTCCCCCCCCACTCACTCACATACACAAACGCTGGCGCGGGCCTTGACTGCGAACAACACGAACACCGAAGACACGGACCGGCACACGCGTGTTCGCTGCTCCCTCTCCGCGCTCCGGAGGCGCGTTCGTGGGTCCCTCAGGCATGGTGTTCAGAGGTTTTTCCTATCTCTGAACAATTTTTTTGCCATGCTTCTCATTTTGCAACACGGGGAAATATGCGAAATGGAATGAACAAATATTTATTAATGTAGTGTGATACAAAAAAATGAACGTTGATGAAAATACTTATAATTTAATGTTGTTTAATTTATGCATTGTTTCGTATTAATTGGGAACTGATTGGTAAATAAAGATAAAGATTTAAAAAAATTTATTTTTGACATGATTCTATGAAATTTCTTTTTCGGTTGTTTGAAAACCGAATGATAAAAACTCTGTTTAAAATTTTATACAACAACTTAAAAAATAATAATGTTGGAATTCTAAAGAAAAAAGTGCGGGCAAACGTAAAATTAACTTCAACAAAAAAAAATGTCAGCCTTTGATTATACATTGCAGAATTTAAGCATTCTTGAAAAGGTGGAAAAAAATATGGTAATGTTTTGAGCCATTGGTCAATTTTATTATTCGTTATAAATCCTATTCAGTTTTTGCTACGTTGTCAATCTGTCAGAACCTACCTTTAATGAACCTGAGGTTATATTTGTCACATATGTAAATGGTAGGATTGTTGTTTAGCCAACGATATAAAAATTAAATTAAATTAAATTGAAGAAAGTTAAATACTAATTCGACCGTTTCGCCCCTAAGCTAAGACGGTTCACCATGGGGTTGGGGCTCTTCAGTTAGATCCCCTTGGAATTATAATATCTTATATCTAATGTTATTATTGTTATAAGAAAAATAATTTTAAAAATAAAATAAAGCTTACTTCATATTTAGCCGATTGATGAATCCAATATCCTACCGAATATTCAAGAATGCAGTATAAGAAGATATAAAAACTCATAAGATTTTTTGGCTTAGCAATCATATTAATAAAAAAATACGTTGGTTGTCTTTTCAGAAGATTTTCCAGAAATTGCAGAAGCAGAAGCGATGAGGAACTGATTTAAACCACAACAACTTACCATTAAAACCACAATTTAATAAATATAATAGCTGGAGGTAAAAATGAATAATTGAAAAATAAAAATAATCTAAAAAAACAATATTAACATCATTCCCATCTGAGATTTAACAAAATAACTTAATTTCACAGAATGTTATCAGGGGACAAGCGCCAACGAGGTACCGGTTCCTAACGTGAAGAAATATCATTATTCTTTCCAAAAGAATGACAATGGCATGTTTTCATCGGATCGTATTAGCTATCAATCTGTGAAAAAAAGGCCCTAAAAAACAGGCTTCCAATTTAAACAATGCAAAATTTATGATTTTAAAGGTACACAAAATCTATCAATTTTTAAATCTTTAAAAAGATATAACATTGCTCTGGAGTCGGCCCGTCTTCTATCCGGTCCGTGAAATTCATTCGTATTACAGAATTTGTACCTTACATTATATTGACAGTTTTGAATTTTTATTGTATCGACGTCAGTTTACACGTTTTTCTGAAATTTTAAGATTCTGGAGTCGGCGCCATGTTCCGATGATAATCCAAAGATCTGCAAAATGGTTTGAGCTAAAGGTAATTTAATTTTAGACCCAGTTACGCTCTATATTTAATTTCTGGCATGAATTTTTAATTTTAGTTTTATACCGATTCCATTGACCTTATTCCACACGTACAACTCCCAAATCTTTTTTTTAACGTCTCGACGTCAACTAGCTTTTTTTTAGACTTATATGAAAAACAGGAAGTTTATGATGTCTTCAAAATCTCTTCGTTTCGTGAACGCATCCAGAACCAAACTTTTCTTAAATAAACCAAAAAGTTTGGGAAAATAAAAAAAAAGTGTTCGTTGTTCCAATCAGCGGTGTCACGATATAGTTAAAATAATGCTTCCATCTTCTACCCAACACGCAACAATTTTTTTGTTGAGATTTGTATCCGAAGGACAATATCATTATTCTTTTTTTGAAGCTCTAACTGACAACAAACCGACATACAAGCGTCTCGTTTTCCTTTGTCATGCAACACCAGACCCCAAGGGTGATTATTGCAAAAAATCTACACCACTCGTTGTCGAGTTTTAGGCAGTCGTCCGAAAAGATAGAATTTTGATGAAAAATCAAATCAACGGCTACAAAGAATTTTATGTTTTGGTTATACTTTCGAGTGGTTTCGAATTGTAAATGTAGTAGGAATATCCAAGTTTCAACCGTTTTCTTCTTGCCACTTGTAAAATAAAAGCATGACCCTTCATTAGAAAAATCACAATCCAATTCCCAAGAGTTCGATTTCAAATAGTGTGAAAGATGCTGTTTTGATAAGGTGCTTCCTCACTACATAGAGCTCAAAATTTTTTCCGCAACATTACAAGATATTTTCCACTTGTGGCTTTCTGCATCGCCATCTTCATTTTTGCCCTTCTCAATAAAATTAGAAGAATCAAGTTGAAAAGTGTCAGTCTGTGAAGAATCTTGAAATTTTCTCGTAGTTTCGCGGTCAAACATTCATCTTGTTGTCTGTTTTGCTTTTTGTTGCATCTTATTTACACCACTTTTTTAACATAAATAACTGACACTTTTTTTTTCAAAGTTTGGCACATTGAAATGTTGATGTTTGTGTTTTAAGGTTTTATTTTGTCAAGATTGTCGTGTTAACCATCGTTTTATAAAATAAATGTGTCGCTTCCCATTATTTTTATTTGATTAATAAGGAAGGTATTTACCCATTTTATGAATTTGCTCAACTTTTGTAAAATAGCTCAGAATACGTCAGGAGCTCCTAAGTAACCTCTTTCTTAAAATTTTTGTTTTTTTGACGATGCTTAGCTTAGTTATCTCCTTAGCTAGTTCTAACCGTTTAGAATAAGAGAGACTAATATTAGTAAATTTTTCATGCTTTTTAGTCATAGAGTATTGTCAACTTAAAGGCAGCTTGTCAGTTAACACGATCCAAAATCTAGGCAAAAATTCAAAATTCTAATGGGAGCCCAGGTGGTCTACAGAACAATGCCAATATGTAGCAAAATTCAAATAATTGTGTTTCGCGCCAATGCCGACCGCGTCGCACGGACACCCGGAAATTCAAAAATTTATTTTTTCAACTTTATACCGCTACTATGACGCGTGTATTTATCGGTGTGATTTCGCATAAATTGCATTGTACTAATAAGAGTACACTCTAATTTTTGATACTAAAACCAGGTAGGGTCAAATTAACTGAACAGCTATCTTTTAAAACTTTGGATCATCCATTTTCTACTGAAATACCGTAGCGCAACCGTTCGCAGGTAAAAAATAGCATGACTTTGTGAGAGACTTAGATTTGCTGGGTAGGTCAAAACCAACTGGCATGACCAAGAATATTTGAGTTGACAATACCTTGGTTAGAAGTTAAAAACAAATTATTAGAATGTCTAGTACTCTTTATTTTTATTTTAGAATTCACTTCAGTTATTTTAAATATGAGTTTAATTTAGAAAAGCAGTATTCAATCAACTTTAACCTGAGAAAATCGGCTCATAGCAAATTTTTCTTTAAAAATTTTAAATATACTAAATTTATACTATTTACAGATTTCCGGGTCATTTTTTAGACTCTGGAAAAATTTTAGAAGTCAAGAGAGTTATTCACAAATTTTAAAAGTCCGGAATAGAACTTTCTGAAAAACAGAAAAAAAATGAATTGTTATCTGATTCATAAAGATGGGACGTTGAATTTCATAGTTCAACAAAAACATAAAAAAACGATTAATTTTCATATTAAATTGTTTAGATCTAATCTCTAGGTTTAAGCTAATAGTAAGCGAACTATAATTTTTAAAAGAATATATTCACGTGACAAACATTTTTCATTTTTTTTAGCCTAGCAATTTTTTTATACTCTCATCCATCCAAAAAATGTTATTTTTGAAAAATGGCGTAAAACATGAATTCATGACCGACATTCTCATTTTTCACATTTTTTTGGGAAATGTTTTTTTTCTATGTTCTTAGCGTGACCTATGACTTCACAAGTTGTAGTTTCAAGGTTTGCAGAATTTGAAAAATTGCCTCATCACTTGCTAAATTTTTCAATGAATTCTCCTCTTTGCTCTTCATTTCAGTGTGCATTTACCAAATTTCCTGTTTTTTTACTATTCGTTTTTTATCTGATTTTTCAATTTCAATAAGACACTTCAGAATACCGGCGAGGGGGAACAAAGGTCGACGCGAGTATGGTTTTTCCTCAGGTTTGTTAAAACTTTTGTCGGAAAAAATTGAAATGTCTGAAGCTTTAGGTACCGAAGGATCCACAGAAAGAAGCACATTCAAAACGTCTACATTCCCAATCAAACACGGCAGCTCATGCGCAACAGGTTTGATCAATTTTTTCTTGTTGTTCAAAATATAATTCCGAGATGTGTCAGTTTTTCTGTTTATGGGGCTATATGATCAACTCCAAGTGTTAAAAAACTAATCAAGAACTAGTGTCAACCAAAAAATGTATGATGCGTTTATATTTCGGTATTGGCAATGTGCCAACCCAAGCACGCGGAGTGGTTATTTTTTTTTCTCTAGCGGCGTGGATATTCGACAATTTTCTTTCATAATTTTTTTGACTAATCAGATATTTCGGCTTGACAATAGGATAAAAGTGGCTCCCGGAATTTAATTTTTGAGAAGAAATGTGCTTCAAAATTCCGAGTTCTTCTTTTTTTCCATTTTTTCTTGTTTTGTGCTGTAAAATTTAGAAATATTTGTTTTCAAATATGATTATTAAACTTTTATCAGTTCAATCAGAAATGGTTTCAAAAGTTTTTCAAGAGACATTCAGAGTTTGAATTGAATGAATATCTTTTTGAATTTTGGATTGATATGAAAACATGACAACTTCTAGCTGATAGTTTCCATATCAATTGAATTTATTTTAAAAAAGCAAATTATTATTTTTCAGGCTGTCATTGTTTCACCTCTAGTAGTTCAGCATTATGCACAAAATGTACATACTGAGGTTCAACTTGGTTTGACTCCTCCAACAACCGGTGGTGGATTTTTTGCGTCGGTCAGTTTGTTCTGCATAGTTTTTTTAAACCCACAAACAAGTATTGTTTTTACCTTTGTATTTTTTAAATTCATGATTTAAAAATAACTATCGTCCCTTGAAGAAATTATTGTTTTCGGGAGCTTCCAAAGTCACTTCTGAAGTGTTCTTAGCTCTATGTGAGGTGCTATTTCAACTAAACTTAATGTTATGGGTTCTGTTTGCTTTCTCTCTCAATTCCTATTCAATTTTTCGTATAATATGTATCGCTTTTCCTAATTCAATTAGACATTCTGATATGTTGTTTTCTTATTTCGACTGGGTCCTAGCTTAAGTGTCCTTTTAATGGTTTTAATGTTTCTTCTCAAGCCTTGACAGTCATAATCCAAAAGATTTTTCAAATTTTTTGGTCTCCTCCTTAAATTGGGTTCAAAGGGTAATCCATGTTAAGAAGGGCAGTTAAGTTCTGCAAGTTCCTAGATTTTTTGCAAAGGGTGCTCATTTTGAACAATAGTTTATAGATGTTCTCGAACGGGCAAAAAAGTGTTTCAAGCCTTTTTTTCATAAAATGAAAAGTGTTCTTGCTTTAAAACATTATGTTCATTCATTTTGTTACGTTTTTTACGTCTTGATGAGCTGTCAGTATTTAAAACTTCTCGAAAATGTATATTTTTTGTTGGACATTCAACGTTGCCCTTTTATAAAATTGTTAGATGGTTCCGAAATATGATCCAATATTTCGGAAATGCAGAAAATAAAGAACACAGTAGAAGACTGACTGCTAGTGGTTATATCTGACTATTGTTTTTTTGCCAACCTCTTGATACACCCACTAGAAATTCTTGCACATTTTCAATTCCTAGCTTCTATTATAAACGCATTAATGAAAACTGGGCTCACTTCCAGTTGATTTCATGATGAACCAGGATTCGTGAGCTTCCGATTGCTTTAACTTCCTTAATTGTTTCAATAAAAAGGCGAAAATAGATTTTTAAATTGTTTTCAAGATATTTTAAGTTTATTCACTTTATCAAATTTGAAAAATTCCACACTGTTTTGAAAACGCTGAATATTTTTGCAGGGTCTTTTCCGAACTCGCCAACCTCCAAGGCCTCGAGCCTATTCTATGCTGCCATTGACAACTTCAATCAGTCAGGAAGAAGTTTTTCAAGAAAAGGTGAGCCTTAAAATTAAAATTAAGATTTCTTACAATTTTTAATATCAGAAAACCCTGGCGTCAAATCCTAAAAAACACAGTAATCGCTCTTTCAAACAAAGGTACTATCCATTGTCTCAAGAGGATACATATGAGCTATTTCTGCTTTTGAATCAAGGTGAGGCTAAGAAAATGATTTTTGTTTGGTTTTTGAATTTTTCAAAATGTGTATACATAATTGTATATGGTTGTTCTTCAATGTTTTTAATCCAGTGTTTATTCAAACTTTGGAGAAATGAGGAAGCTATGAAAAATATGTGAAAAATTGCGGAGAAAGTAGCAAAACTATTTTGAATTTGCTACTTGAGACATGAGCAAAAAATAAAAGAAAAATAAATTAGTAGTACTTCATTGATGAAGTGCACTAACTAAGCTTACTATAACGATGATCTTGTGAGAAGAAGGACAATGAAAGATGAAGAAATGGTTGCCGAAGAATTGGTCATTAATGAAAACAAGGAAGAATAACAGTTTATTCATTCTAATTTCTTCCGCGGGTTTCAAAAGTTTCTGATTTTGAATTGAAACAAGTGTCGCCTACACTTTCTTCAAAAAGCGAAATATAATGTCAGTGTTTATCGCAAGCGATGCTGACATTGTGCGACGAATGGCAACTGCGGCCCGAGGCGGCTGTCTGTCGTCACATCGTCGACCATCGCGATCTGTTTGTGAATTGCTTGCTATGGCGCCAATTAATATAACCAGGAGAACGCCAACAAGTCGAAGAGCTACTTTAGTTACTGTATCTGAAAGAATTATTTTACGAGGTTAGTTGGAATTTTCTGTTCGGTTTTTGTTACTGTTTTTTAATGGATTAAAATCAAAATGTTGTTCGAATTACAAATGCTTCAAATTTTCCAATGTGGATCACGATACAACTTAATTTGACAACAAAATGCAACCGTTCGAAAAATAAAAAAAAAACATTCTCAGTTGAAGCTGTTGTTTACAATTTCTACTAGTCGTACATTTTTTTGTTTTCCTATTTTCATAAACTGAAAACTTCACACGTCGCTTTTTAACATACTCATTTGACGCTCTTCATCATATTTTAGTCGAAGAGATGCTTCGTACCTATTCGATTTGATAGCTCTCTTGAACTGTAGTGGTCACACCGTTTTTTAAAAACGGTTTTGTACCATCTAAAAAGAATTTAGATTTTTTTGTGGGATTGTATAGAATTACAGAGTTTTATTCATGCTTTTTATTCAAACTATAAATTTAAAACATTTTCTGGTATCCTTTGCAAATTTGAGAAACCCTTCGCAAATTTGAAAAAAACGTTTGAAATTGTTGAATTTTACATATGATAAAATTTCAATTTTAATGTTCAGAATTTCATAAAACTCTTCAATCTGTTTTTTTTGCAAAATTGTTGAACCTTATTTGTCCCATAATTTTCTTTCAATTATTTTCTCCTCTTTTCTAAACAAATCTCTGTTTATTCTCGAGCAATGAGCTCGAACATATGCCCTATTAAAGTCATTCATTTTTCGAAATTTTCCTATTTTTTTTATCTAACCAATTCATCAAAAACTAATTGACTAGTCGACTTCCAATTCATGAATTTTCTTCAATTTCTGTTCAATATTTGTCGAGTTTTACTTATCAATGCGGAAATTCGAACTCCCAGGTAAGTATTTTTTGCTTTTTGTTGATGAAAACAATAGAAAAAGGTCAGAATTCCTCGTCGTTTTCCGATGACATTAACTAGTTTGAAATGTTTAGAAAACGAGCCGCTATCGTTTGAAAAAAATCAGCAAACCCACCCCCCCCTTTCCTCAGTAAACACTAATCCTACCAGAAACCACCCTTTTCTTAGGGTTATTCATTTTTCTATTCGCTTTTTTTGTTCTACCTTTTGTACATCGATTCGCGAAAATGAAATCGGAGGAGCAACCATCATTCTGATCGAAACGGAATTGAAGTCGAAGAAAGTACATATTCTGCAATTACCACTAAATTTTGGCAGCTTACTACAATTTCACAGCAGGTGGTCCCGCACATTTTTCTCCCGTCGTTTCAGTTTTGACTTCTTTGAATACTTATTTCTTCCCTGAGCCCCGAAGACAACTATGTGTATCTTTCTTAAGGTAATTTTATATTCAAATTTAGAAAATAAAACATATCATTCCATATAAATTAAGGATAAAAATACTTTTATTAAAAATAACAAAACATTTCCGCCCACTTATTTTTGAGTGCTTTGTTTGAATTATTCGAGAATAAAGATCTCAACTTGTAGTAAAGTGAATGAAAGAGAAAAAGTGCATAACATTATTATTTTTTTGCTTTTGAAAGGCATGAAAATTTATGACCGAAAAGAAACAATGAGTAATCAGTCAAGCGTATGATTGAGAATTATACTTGCTTGTGCAGGTTGATTTTTTTCATTTAGTTTACATATCTTACATATTCAAAATATTATTATGGCTCCACTAAAAATTGGTCGGAAATCTTTCAAGTTGAAATTCAGGCGGCAAAAACAATTGAACCCAGACGTGAGCGTTTATGAGTTTTTAAAATTATATTTCTATGTAGTTGTTTGAGCAAAAAAAACAAAAAATTGAGCGTTTCAAAGACATTTTTAAAATTTCGCCAGTGTATGGGGCCGGTTTTTGATACAAACGAAATTTTTGATTTCTTTTAAACATTTTTAACCAAATGAAAAAAAACTGAAAAGTCAAGCCTTTTAAAATCTCAGTCGTTCCTACGATTGAAAGTAATCCTATAGAAATGATACAATTTTTATAGGTGTTTTGTCTCTCTTTCAACTTAAAAAAAAACCATTATCTATTGTATTTTTACAGAAAATTGATTCAGGATTAAAGAATTCGCGAGACATCAGAATTTTGAAGGGATTTTTGTTAATGGTTTTTTCTGGCTTTTTGGCTTTTTGTCATGGTTAAAGGGGGCTTTACGAAGCTAATGAATACATCTGGTATGAAAATAGACTTCATATTCATTCCAAATCTGTTTTTCAAATTTTCTAAAATCACTGAGAAAACGCGTCTCAAAACAATGACCTTGAAAAAGGGGCCACCAGCGAAAACTAGTCCGCAGGGATGAAAAATCCAAAAAAAATGAAAAAATATATAAATTAAAATGAAAAAACATAAAAAAGGACTAATATAAGCATTCTGCATATCTATGTATTTATTAACGAAACACGAAAAAAGCTCATAGGAAAAAGTTCGGCCAGGTGGGCACTTTTTCTAGGCCATTGTTTTGAGGCAGAAAATTTTAAAACAGATTTGTAAAGGAGAATGAAGTCAATTTTCATTTAAGTACATTTATTATTTCCGTAAATCCCTCCTTTAATTTCGAGAAAGAAAAACAAATTTTTAGACAAATATTCTCGAATCAATTTCTTGTGAAAATAGAAAAAATGTCAGATAACCGATTCAATTGACTTTTATTGAGCGGAATGTCAAAATGTCACCTTCGTTTCATAGTTAAAAACAAGTCGAAATTTTTAAAAATCTAAAAATTATTATTTCGGTCTACCGTATTTGTCTCCTGGGCTCTTCGCAATGTACGCGAGTCGTTTCTACAAGTTGATCCGTTGGCAGCGGCAATTGCTCAGCAAGCCAGAAAAGCAAACGCTGTTCCTTCGGTATCACGTACACCGTTTCTTCTACAATTTACCCCTTTTGGACCGCCAGCATCAGCATGTAAGTTGTTTTGTTTTTATGTTGGTCATTCTGATTCTAATGAATAGTCAAACTTCTATAGAGGATATTAAAATCTGTGTTGATAACGATTGAGTCGATGTAAAGATTATTCCATGAAGACGAAAAAATATATAAAATGTAGTATTTGGCATCGTGTAGCGTTTAACTTTAAAATGATCGCCGGGGGAGTTGTTGAATATGAGTAGACAGGACTTGTTTGGAAACAAGGAAGCAGTGAGTAAACAAAGAGTGAGCTATGCAAAATAGCCATTCCTGGCTGAATCTGCTGTCGGAACAAGAAAAAAAAAAGCAACGACGTCAAGTGAGAATAAGTCGAAAATATCAAGAAGTGTTTCGAGTTGAAAGCAACATCATAAACTAGCAGATGCGCTCATTCTTGCATCCCCATATTCAAAGTTTTTGACAGTTATCAATCTGATTTTTTATCACTTTCTAGGGAGTTTTCTTTAAAGTTTTGAAGCATTCGAAAAATTTTCGGACACTTTGATTCAAAAATGTTACAATCCGTGAGCGCACACCTTATGGATGAGCGCCGAAGCTCTATGAGAATTGATAGACGACGAAGTACCTATGGTCACTCACTTGGTTCGCAGTACACTATTTTTCATAACACTCATCTAGTTCCACCTCCGGTTCCCTGGTTAGGTACACAAATAATCGCCGATTATCATGCAGCAGCCGATCCGACTGAAAATCCAATTGCTTGGGCGATATTCAATCCATTACCTATTCGTGCCCCAGTCCAAAGACCAAGGCTAAGACAAGTTCAAGTGTCTCCAGGTTGGTGATTTTTAAAACGTATATTTTTATTTGAATTTTTTGTTGGTATGTATATATATATTTCGAAAAAGAAAAAGCGAACTTGTCAAGTATATCACTTTTTTGTTATTTTTTTTTCGAAAAGTCTTTGATAGTGAAAAATATTTTTTTTGTGAGTGAAAAAGAGTATTTTATTCTTTTTTTAAAACATCAGTTTTACTTTTTGCGAGAATCAGGATGTCTTATTTCTAAACTTTTTCTTTTTCACTGCAGTAGTTATTAATTATCTCAAGGACCACATGTGTGAATCCAACCACAACAATTTAATTTTTTCAAGATTTGAAGTTTTCTTTCTCCTTTCATCAGTTTTGCCACTTGCTTCCCTAGATATTTCAAAAAGAAACTAAAACACGATACTACATAAAAATCTGGAAAAAATTCGAAAATTCCTTCTGAAATCCGATACGAATCAGTCACATTTGTAAAGAGAAACCTAAGATGAACATAAAGCATCTTCCGAAATTTGAAATTGTCTTTTTTCCTAGAGTATCTTTTTCATTTTTACTTTTTTTTTCTGTCCTTTCGGATTTAATTTTCTTTTTTTTTCTTAAACTATGAACATTCTTATAACCTAGTTTTTTGATGAAACAATATTTTTCATAGTTAGTATTAGTACTTTAAAACGGCTCATCGCTCCATAACTCATAAAACTCAATAAAAAAAACGTTTTTTATTCTTTGATGAAACGACTACACATGGCTATATTGCCAAAGAAGCAAGATTAGTGGTTGTATTTTCTGTTTTCCTCAATTTTTTCATATCAAATTTTGTTTGGGTTCCGAAATAAGATTTATGGTTGTTGGTTGCGGCCGACGATTCACAAAGAGTCGATGTATTTTCGAAATGTAATTAGAAGATTCAAGATACTCTTGGATTTTGTTTTTTGCTCTTTTTCAGAAGAAATTGCGATGAGGTTTTGAAAAATCTTGAATTAAATTCATTTGCTTTTCATAATCTTTTACAAAGGATATTTTCTTAAGTTTCGAAATTTGAACAAAAACAACTTTTTTTTGTTTTCATTCAAACCAGAATACCAAATTGGATTCAACAAAGAACAGTATTTTTTTTAACCTCATGATGTAGTCGCATAGAAAAAAACATTATTTTCCAAGTCACTATTATTTATAAATTCTTTTAACTAGAATTTTTTTTAATTTAAAATTTTTAAAGTTAGGAATTTAGGATATTATGTTTTCGAAACTGTTTTAGCCAAAAACAGAATCATCGCTTGCTGGGCAACTGATCAAGTTTAAAAAAAGGTTCATTAATTGAACAATTGAGGTCCACAAGCGCCCACAACCAACTTAGTTTTAGTTGAGTCTTAAATAATATTTAAAAATCAATTTATTTGGGTCTTAAATCTTAAAAATTCATAATCTAGTGTCTAGTGTCAAGTATCTAGTGTAAGCTAATTAATGAAACAGTTCTTTCATGTTTTTTTACCTTGAAATTTGAAATTATTAACAATGCCGTAATTCTAAAAAATGCGATTAATAAAAATGCGAACATGAAAGTCTATAATTTGGCTTAAATCGATCGATGGAAATTAATAAAAATTAGAGGCAATTATAATTTAAACAACTGAACTTTTTTGTTCGCTATCACAGCAAGGTTTCGTTTTGAAAATAAGTATTCTATGTGACAACCTTTTTAAAAATATGCTTGTACTTTCAAAATGTTCTTTACCTCGATTTTCGAGCAGTTGTTTTTTGTTCCTTTAAAAAACCTTTGAAAAAATGCGTGTCTCAAATATCATAAAGCCGATTAGTTCAAAATTCTCACATGTTTCAACCAAGACACCGAACTACTGTAACACTTTTCTGAACTTTTAAAAAAAAATTCGCTTGTCGACCCAGAACGTCTATTCTATCCCAACAATTCAATTTCATATGTTCAGAGTCGTTGAAAATTTTTTTCTAGCTTTTCGAAACACTTGTAAAAAAAAATTCTTCACTGGTTATTTCAATAAGCAGTTGACTTTGTTTTGTGACATTGAGACGCGTGCAAAATGACAGGGGAAAACGAATGTGAAGCATGGTGTTGTATGAAGAGGAGCTTCACAAAACTTTAAATTATGTTTACGAGCATATGTTTCTTTTTTGCTCCTTTTTTGGTCTAGTTTTGTTCCTTTTCATCGACGTCAAACTTTTTTTTGTTTGTTTTTGTTTTAGTCATTGCCCGTCTGATTTTTGTCACTTGTTAATGCGTACAAGTTTTCATTTCAGATTTTGAAACGAACTTCTCGTGTGTTCCGTTTCCTTTATTTTTTTCAGCTGGTTACACCATCATTATTCAGCACCAAAGCATCTTTGCCATTTTTTCCCAAAAAAAAAAACGCCGGAGCTTGGGGAGCTGGCGTTGACAAAAAGGGGAAGAGCACCCCTTAAGCAAGAAAAGTGAGAAAAAAAGCATAGTTGGTGGTAGTGGTGATGGTGTTGCTAGCGGATGTGAATCTCTAAACAAAATGTAACTTTTCCTTTTTTTTCGTTGGTTGTGACATTTTTTCTCCCGCCCTTGTTGTGCTGATATAAACGAGAAAACAACAAGAAAAAGTGTTTTTTTTCCAGCAGCACCCGCGCAACAAAATTATACACATCCACCCGCACCAAAAAAAAATATCTGACAGCAGACGAACGGGTGTCATAGACAAAATAGGAATTTTCCTCGAATTTTTTGCTCTTTTTTGATGTTTTCCTTTTTTCCTGAAAATATTAGTTCCAGAATTTCCGAGTTGACTACTCGTTAAGAAATAATTTTTTTTCTAATTGTGATTTACAGTAAGATTTGGACGACAAAAATTAAAAATTTGTTGATATCAACACAACCAAAAGGGTTTGTTAATTTTCAAAGGACTTTGTCGTAAAACTTGATTTTCTTATACTGAAACAATATTAAAGTAAGAAAAAAATGAGAAAAATGCGAAACAATCACTGTGGTCATAACTGTTAAGATTTTAAGACCAAATTTCAATTCCGGGTCTTCTTTTTCACATTTTTTCTAGTTTTCAGAACCTGGCTGAACACATGCCTTTAAGGGTTCATAATTTTGTAAATTATAAATTAGCATTGAATTTTCAATGAAACATGAAATTTTAATGAAGTTCACTAATAATGCAATGAACAAACATGTTTTTTTTAATTTTACTATTAATTTAAATATAGATTTTAATTTCAAAACTGATTAATTTACTCTTTGAACTTTTCTTCTAATATTGCAAGAATTTTTAGGCAAAGTTCAATGTGAATTCAACGAAATTTTTCAAAATTCTCTCATCAAAAATCAATTTACCATATTAGATAAGATTTACCCAAGCCATATTTAACCTTAACGTTCTTCCGCATTCGAGCAGACACAAAACGTTTTCTTCATAAATTGACCTAATTTTTGAACAGCGGGTGGAAATTCGAATTTCACTGAAAGCACAACAATATTTCAAAAAAAAATTCCACAGAGATTTCCAAGTTTTTTTTTTCCATTTCAAAATAATCTGACTGGTGTCTCCCGCGCCAATCTTTTCCCTCAACTTTGCCATTTCATTCAAAATTCCATTTTGTTCCAAACTTGGAGGGGTCAAAACGAAGTAGCTCATCGGATTACGCCTGAATTGGCTCATCTTCAATGTTTGAAACGAACTCATTGAGCAATAGTGAACTCGCAAAAATTTACAACTTAGCATGAAAAGAATCGTTACATATTTTTCAAATCTTTTTTTTTGCTCACTAGTACTACTGTATTGTTTCTCGTTTCTCCTTCCTTTGTTTTAAGTGCAAAAGGAATAAATTACAAGTTCAACTTCTTCTAGCTCTCTAACGTTATCGCGGTCCAATATTTTTTGGTTGTTGTTTCCTACATATACTACACACATGTTTACAAATTTCGCCATATATGCTTCTTTTTTCTTCATGTCTGAAATTCTTCATCTTCTTCAGCATTCCGTCCTTTTTTTATTCCTTTGACTTGCTGTGCCACCGCCGCAACCATCATTTTCGGTTTTACCGAATTGAGCGGTGACACCAGGAACAATTCCCAAAAACATCAATGTTCTTACGAAAATTCTGGAATCAATGGACTTTGGAGGAAAATGCCCGGCGGATGACAATTACGGTTTTGCCGTCGGGCACGAAACGAGTTCATCTTAAAGAACCAAATGAATTGGCGGAACTTTATCCAGAACTTGCAAATCAGAAAGGTTTGTTGATTGTTTACTACTTTTCAGTTTTTTTAAAAAATCAATTGTAAAATATTTCTAAAAAGTGTCATGAATTTTCACAGGTTTGACGTAAAACCCGCTAAGCTACAAAATAGGCTCGTTAAATCTTCTTGTCTCTCTTTCCCCCCTTTTTTCTTCAATGGTGGCATTGTTCAAAAGTTGAGGACTCCATAAATCTACAATTTTTTCTTCGTACTTGAGTAATGTGTTACAACTCGTGCCCATAATTCTTCGAACTTTTTTTATACTTCCAAAATCAAAGTTTCGGTATCTGTATAATGTCCATATCTATACCATAAAAAGTTATTCGGTTTAGATAGACGGTGGTGAATTCCAAATGTGCTCTTGAATTGATAAATGAGAGTTTTCCTGCTCATCCTTTTTGAAGGGGATAAAAAAAACCTTGGGATGCTACTTGATTTTATTGCAAAAGTTTTTTTTGTTGAAAAATGGATAAGAGGAGGAATAAATTTATTGTGAGTTGATAAAAGAAGGATAGATAGTTGAATTAGTATGTAAATGGGGTAGAGGTCAACTTTTTTTTGCTGGGGTGAAAAAAGTGCAAATGTGTATCTTACTTCTTATTTTAAGATCTTTCTTTTTATGTTATTTTTTTCTGAATATTATTTTAAAACTTGAAGTGCTTGTGTACCTGTGGGAAATCTAAAAACGTACAAATTCATTTTTTCACTAGTAGTAGATTTCCCTGTTTTTTATATTTTTTTTTGGAAATTTTCCTACAAATATAGGGAATAGACCAAATTTATCAAATAAGTTGTGGTTTTTGTTTTTCCAAAATGCGAACAGAATGCTCAAAGATTGGTTCCAGTCTAAAAGCTGTTTTGAAGTTTAAAATATTATGTGATTTCCAGAGTCAGAAAAGTGATGCCCTTAATTTTCCGAAATTTCTGCTACGCATTATATTTCAGGTTAATAAATTGGTAACATTGACTCAGAAATCCTTGAAATTTAGCAAAAATATTGAAAAATATTAAAAGCTCAAAATTTAGTAGTCATCTGATGAGTTATCAGAGTTTTCAATGTGTGTATATTTTCTCAAATTTTTGAAGATTATTTTTGATGTTCTCATATTCTATTGTCAATTCAATTATTCTTGATCATTGCGTTCGGAAGGCTGCTCAACCTTACAGCCGCTCCGCATACACGCGACGCGGTGACCTCCCACTCAACACACTGATATATTAGCGGGAAAATTAATTTTTCAAATTTTCCAGTGTGTTGAGTGTCGGCAGCCGCGTCGCGTGCGTGCGGAGCGGCTGTGAGGTTGAGCAGCCTTCCGAACGCAATGATCAAGAATAATTGAGTTGACAATATATCAATATTGAATTTTCAGTTTATCATTCTTGGTCTTACCGCGGTAAGACAGGGGAATGACCACAATGCTATAAAAGTTCTAAAAAAACAAATTGCACTCCTAGACTGAAAATAATAATAAAATAAGGTTCGCATAATTTTAACGCTTGTTGGAAAGTTTGAACAAAGTTATGAAGCTTTAATGTACTCACAAACTTTAGAAACTATGATGTGTCACAACTTAACTCATTTAACCCTTCAAAAATGGATACAAATGTTGATTTCTTATTTGTCCTATAATAAATCGGTAGAAAAACTTTAGAAAGATATAATTTTGCGGGGGTTAATACCCAAAAATACCCTTTTTCGTCTAATTGCGATTTGAACAGCACTAATTATGTGATATTTAACGTTTTTCAATGAGTTGTAATTAAATTCTCATGAGCAGAGCAAGACTCTTTTCTAGGAAGATTAAAACATTTCAATAAATCCTAAGATAAATTTCAAAATTCATTTAAAAATAAGCAGACAGTTTAATTACATCTTTTTTACTTGTTCTTTTTTTTTTGAAAACAGATTAATCATCTTCTGAAATATAAATTGCTGGTGAGATGTCTTCGGAAATTATGCATCAATCAAGTACACCACCTATAGAAGAACTAAGCGGCATGGGCAGCCAAAAAACGGCGCTCTCGTTCGCTCTTTTTGTTCTTCTAACAAATTTGTCAAAACATTTGAGATTTCATGGCTCGCGCTTCCAATAAATTTTGATTACCCATCTTATGTCCCAAATTTTACCATAGCGATGTTACTTCGCCCCAATGAATATTTTATAAGTCGTACGCTTTAATTAGGCAACATGTTGACCCACATGCAAACTATAACACTATCCATCCTTCGACTTGAAATTTTGCCGACATTTCCTTTTTTTTTGACATTCTCTTCAAAATAGGCAATCAAAAGTTTATTTGAATTTTATTTGAGGAGCAAGATTTTCTTTTCCTTAATAAGCTGTAGCTATGCAACAAAAATCCATGATTTATCTTTGAGATGAATGAACAATCGCAACCGGATATTATAGAGAATTTTCTACATTTTTAGATGAAACATTTATTTTCTAAAAAGAAAGGCGTCTTTTTTTCTATAAGATCAATTTGGCCACATTAGCATAATGTTCTTTTCTTTATTTTTTGCATCGTGTTGAGATTTTTGTAGTAGCTAAGATATTCTTTTTTTGACAAAGACGACCTTTTTTTTCAAAATTTTTGTTAAAAGAAATTATTATTTTCACTTTCAATGTAAGGAGTTTCTTAAATTGACAATTATATTTTTTGAATACACTCATCATTACTTTTCATAAAAAATTACATGGTATTTCGTACCACCCCGGAAAAATCCGTGAAATGTGCTTTTCGCAATTTTTGAATGTAATTAAAAAATTAAAAATATACAGAGATTCACTCTGATTTCGTGGTTTTTGTCCCAAAATATTTGTGACCATATGAGAACATTTTATTTTGAGTTCTTATAATAATATTTTTCTATGAAAAAAACTTGCCTAATTAAAACATTCACTAAAAAAATTCAGATTTGATAAAAAGAATTAAAGAAACGCGTTCTAAAAAACAAACAAGAGGATTTTTTATTGTTTTGAAAACGTCAGAAACATATCCAAAACTGTCGAAATTTAAAACATCAAAAATCTACATACATTAAAGATCACTTTGATATTTTCCATTTCCGTAAATTAGAGCTATTCATCATACTGATCTTTAGATTTTTGTTTTTTTTGCCAAAAATCAGGTTATCAAAACTTTATGAATATCTTGATACGATTTTAACATTTGGTCGTAATTTGCACATTATTGATATATGTAAATAAATATCTGTATCCTATTCATTTTCGGAATTTATAGAATATTTATTTACATAACAACAAGACTTTTATACAAAAACGAAACGAATGAATACTATAATATCAGCTCTGATTTTCCGGAAAACAAGGTTTTTTATTCAATTCACATTTTATATATGAGACTATCTCAAAAAAATGCTTATTTCTTTATCTTTAAACTTTTAAAAATAGGCTTCAATAATTGTTGCTTACATCAACGTTTACATGTGAAAAAAGATGAGCGAGACAAATATAATTTGGTTTAAAATAAGGCGAACGACAAGACTAACTAGCAAACAAAAACCACCAGGCAGCGAATACCAAAAAACGGGAAAAAAACAAAAGAAAAATTGTATTTTTTTCATCGCCCATTTTCTTGAGCTTAACGTGTCACCGTTCTTTAAAAGTCACACATTTTTTTTTCTCAATTTCAATTTTATTCAAATTAGTTTTGCTTCCAGTTCTTTCAATTTTTCTATTATACGATAAGTTCGTTTTTTTGAAAAAATAAAACTTCAAACCATTTTTTGCCCAAAAAAAGAAAAAAAAGAGAACGTCTTTTCAATCATGGTGGTCTTTGTTACACGAAAGGGCAAGGAAGTTCCAACTAAAAAAAACTACAAAGGCATTTGAAAAATGAGTGAAAACTGAAGTTCTCCAAAAAAAATCAAAAGTGTGCAGCTTTCTTGGTACGAACACATATGTTCTTGATTTTGATTTGTTGCTTTATTTTTGTAACTATTTTTGATTAGTTTTACCTTTTTAATAATTTCTTGAACACTTTCTTAGCCCTTGTTCCGTAGTTGGAAACCGGTTTTGATTCTTTTCAATGACAACTTGAAATTGGGTGCTTAGCTCTTTAAAAAACGGTTTTTAGCATAAAATTTACCGAACTTTACACAAAATCAGAAATTGTCGATTGCAGTTGGTTTCAAGGAAAACGTGTTCAATTCAAGAATAGGAAACCATTTTAAAAATTCTTCACATCTATCTTTAAAAAAAAGTTTGATGTTACCCTAAAGTAAAATGGTTTAAGAACATCAATTCATAAATGTTAGATAGGAACATGTCCTTTTTTTTCCATATTCATCTTTGATATTCTTTTCTTCATGACTATATTGTTTCAAGAATTATGAACATCTAGTGGGAAGCATTTCAATGCGATTGAAATGATATTTTCTCAAGCATTCCGGAATGAAGAGTTCAGTCCGGCGGTTGCATTGTTTAGTGCTGCCGGTCTTATCAAAACAACCGCTGGAATCAAGGAAGAGGAACACGCTAAAGATGAAGAGCAAAAGCGAAAAGGTAATATTTTTTCGATATTCTAGGATTTACTGTAAAGCTTTTTTTCGTATTAGAACTTAATCTAATACAATTAATTTGTAAATTTATTTTTTCCGGTGTAGAGAATAACAAACAGACGTTGACACAAATATTATGTTGAATTTGTTAATCATTCCCTTTATAGTCAGTTCCATGCTCAAAGCTCATGATGTTTTTTACATTATTTTTCTGAAATTCTTCTAAACCTTTTCTAAAACTCTTTGTTGTTTCAAATAAACAACTATTATTGAATAATTTACGGCATCTTCTGTTTTTTAAAGCTAAAACTGTGTCCCAGATTTGTTCTTAAACATTATTTGAGGAGTGAATTTTCTTGAAACCACGTTGAGACATCTCAGCGAGTCGTAAAAGCTCGTTGTATCGATAATTTACTCAAGTATTCATAGCTTTGTTTTTTTTTCCAGACTGCCTTTTCATGTAACATGTGATAAATGATTTGTTTTAATAAGTAAACGTAGTCAATTCTATTTTTTTCGAGCTTTTGAAATCCAAAAGCGGTTTTTTTTCTGAATTCCCATAAGAAAAGGTTTTATTGCTACCAGCTACAGAATTATATGAATTTCTGGGTTTTTATAACCTAATCTTATTTTTCACCATTCCATTGGTTTCTAATTTCATCAAAGTGGTACCGATTTCATTGTTCAGTTTTCTAAGGAATTATATTTTTGTGTTATTCCTTAGGAATGGTTGGGATAACTCCGTTGCAATTTGATGCTGATCAACTTTTGACAAAGTTGAATGGAATAGAAGGTGAGTGGAGTGCGCGCACTTCGTATGAGTGGATATAAGTTCCCTTAAGAGCCATCATCATTTTTTTTCTTGAGGATGTTCGAGCTGTTCGGATATAACCGAACTATATATTTGATATTTGATATAACATCATGAGAAAATTAGCAGTTGTATCATAATTCAATTGTTCTCTGATGTCTCAAAAAGAATGTATAAGCAACACATTCAAAAAATAGCTTATCCTTCTCTCAATGTTAGAAAAGCGTCTAGCGTCAGAAATTCCCGAAATTCCATGTTGCAACATTTTTGAAAAATTACCCTCTTCAAAAAATGTATACACAATCACTTCTGGTTTTCCCAAAAATAGTTTTCGACGTTATTTTTCTACGACAACAGCTTGCGTATCTTCGTGTCACGCCCTCTGCTTCTTTTTTTTTCACAACTTAAAAATTGTTTGCCGATTCACACATCTTTGAACAAAAAAAGCCATAAACTGATTTCAACTCTACTCACCTAACAATGTTTTGGTGCACTAGTTACTTGATTTGAAACACTGGCAGCTGTCCCAAACATATATTTTGGGATATGTTTTTTTATTCACCAAATGTTGCAACGACAAGCCATCGGAGAGCTACATTAACCGCTCAACATCATCTTCATATTGGTCATTTGGATACCAGATTATCGGTTCAGATACCTGAGATATTGTCTCGAAGTTATGAACACGATTCGGAAAGAGTTCAGCTCGCACCTGAACACCTCAGGATTGTACTAGATGAGCCAATAAGTCAAGAATATCTTCAATCAGCATTTCACGAACTATGTGCTTCGCCAGTTTCATCAGTGTTCTCAACATCCGAACACCGGAAGACGAGCAAGCAGCAACTATTTCTTCGAAGACCTACAATATCTATCCAAGACGATGGAAAAATAGTCATCGGTTTGGAAATTGTGGGGGAGGGGATAATACATTCATTTATTTCATAATTTTTCTTCATTAATTTGATAAAATCACGTTTTTCAGACCATGTAACAGCTCGTTGGGAAGGTGCACCTATCAATTCACAATCTGCTCTTCTAGATGCAGATGATGGTGCAACCGTTGTCACTGACACCATAAAAGAAGATCAAGACGATAAGGAACCAAAAAGCTGCCCACAACAGACGGTTAAGGTGAGCGATGATAATCTATCACAAAATTTGAACGAAACGTTTCTTTTTTGTTTCGAAATGTTTCCCTAGAGATTTTTATTTGTTATATTTTGGAAAAAATGAGCTGTGATCATTCTACCTTTTTTGAATTTTCAAAATTATATTGAGTTTTTGTTCCAATTTCAAAAAATCCCAAAAATATACATATATTTCAAGATCAAAAAAGACTGAAGACAGTTAACAGAAATTTAGAATTGATAAACCTTTAAATAATAAAATATAACTTCTTCTTGTCTTAAAAATGGAACATCGTTCATTTTTTCCCTCCAACATTCATCCTAACATTCATTCATGTTCAATAAAAAATTGAGATCCAAAAACAATGCCGAGGTTTGCTCCTTTACTTTTTTGTCCTTCTTTTTTTCCAATTAAAATAGAAAAAAACTAGTTCTAGGTTTGACATGAATGTACCCTCTAGGGATTTTGAACCTTCTACACATATATATGCATACGCAAAAAAATGCGTAAAAATAAGTCAAAACGGCAAACGCCGTTTGTGCATACAAATCAAGCCGTATATGAGAAGGAGATTGATTGCCTCAAGTGCAATGAAATGACTGATGACGAGAAAAACTCGGTGGACAACACAAAAAAAACATTCGTGAAATTTTTTGAGCCGAAACGAAAAAAACAAACAAAAACAACATTTCTTTTACAGTATATAAAGATTCTTACACCTCATGTGATATTGGTATCAGTGCTGATTGGTTACTTGTGCCTTGGAGCGTGGATTTTAATGCTGTTAGAGACTAGAACTGAATTACTTGCGAGGTCAAAGAAACTTGTTAGGTATAAAGCGGCTAACTTATTATTGATACATAGTAATAGTTATTTTGAAGGCTTACCAATTTGATGTCAAACTTCACTGCCGAAAGTTGGAAAATGCTCAACGATGCTCAACACGGTTCTAGTTCAGTTGATGAAGCTGAATGGGCAGCAATATATAGGTAAAGTTTGTTTGCAAGGATATTAAAAATTATTTGTGATTTTTAGAGAATGGATGGTACGTGTATCAGAAACTGTGGATGACCGACGGCCTATAAGAAGAGAATTAAATCGACCGGATGATTTAGCAAATATGCACAATAAATGGACATTTCCTACCGCTTTGCTCTATGTTTTAACCGTTTTAACAACTTGTGGTATTATCATCACTTTCTTGTTTTTTATCCTTCAAAACTATTTACAGGTTATGGAGAAGTTTCCGTTGATACGGATGTTGGAAAAGTGTTCTCAGTTGCTTTTGCTCTTGTTGGCATTCCATTGATGTTCATCACAGCTGCAGATATAGGAAAATTCTTATCTGAAACCTTGCTCAAATTTGTCAGTTTTTGGAACAGAAGTGTTCGCAAAGTTAAGGTAAATTCCATTTAATCATCCTACCAATAATAAAAAATTGAATTCAGAAATGGATGCACAGAATTCGCCATGGTCGCAGGAAATCATTGCAATCAACCGGTGGTCATAATGACACCCTTGATATCCTAGGCGTTGATGGAACCGAAGAAAAACTGTGGTTCCCTATAGGTATAATCTAAAAAAATGACGAATAAAATATTTTGTTCGTGGCAAAAACAAATTGAAATCAAAACCTAAACTTTTAAAGTTCCTAACGGTGAAAGAACAAAACTATGGTTTCCAATTGGTAAGAATGATTGTGATGTTTATTGTAAAATTATGAATAACACTAACCTATTTTCCTAATGTTCTGAAACAAAACCATACAAAAACAAAATGTTCACTTCTGATGTCTTGTCTCTATAACTATTGTGTGTTTCTCCCTATCCTATCACCGTTTCCTGTGTCAAACAAATGTTTATTATTTTTCCCCTTCTAAAATCACAACAACTATCATATTCAAAAGTGTTTATTAGAAATTCGCTCTAAATTTATTTGATTTTCAGGTGCGTATGTTTCCTGCATTTGTTTGTATTGCTCCATGGGTTCAGCAATGTTTATCAATTGGGAGAGGTATGTAGATCCAGAAAAGTTTATAAAAATTTCGATTCCCTTTCCAGAACATGGTCTTTCATTCATGCATTTCATTTCGGTTTCAATTTAATTGTGACAGTTGGATTGGGTGACATTGTGGTAACTGATTACATCTTCCTCTCCCTGATTGTTGCCTTTGTCATCGTCGGACTGTCAGTTGTGACCATGTGCGTTGATTTGGCATCGACTCACTTGAAAGCGTATTTCACTAGGATTCACTACTTTGGACGCGCTAAACGGTATAAATTCCAGAAAAATAGAAGACATAAATTTAAAAAAGTTTTAGATTCCTTGGAATGAGCGAAGAATTAAAGGAAATCGTTGCACTGCTCGGAGCAATGCGAAGGAAAAAGGGTGGCAAAGTCACATGGAACGATGTTCGCGATTTCCTGGACAACGAGCTCCGAGACCGGCCTTTCGAACCACATGAGCTTCTGATGAAGCTTCGTTTCATTGATGAAACCTCGTCTGGAATGTCAACGATTCGCCACAATTCGTTCCAATCAGATTTCTTCCGCGAATCCGAGTACATTCGTCGTGTGGCGGCGTTGAGGCCAGAACAACCAGCATACTTGTGATCGCACTTCATTTTTGTGTATCTATTTTTTTCCATTTTGCAATTTTCATTAGGTTTTCTCCATTTCTCTTAAATCTTTATATTTTATTTCAATTTTTTAATCTTTCCACGGGCAAAAAAAGTATATTTCTCTAATAAATAAATCCATTGTCTCTTCTCATCTCTAAGATAGTATTTCTGGTGTCATTTTATAATTTTTCAAATGCCCAATGAATTTCAATTTTGATCTTTCAGTTGTGTAAAACCATACTTCTCAATTCATAAATTATTTTAATCTACAATGTTTATTCCTTTTCAGCTAACAACAAAATTTGAATTTAAATTTGGTTCAAATACTTTAAAAATAATTGTAATAATTGCAAATGCACACAATATATGGCTAAGAGAAGAAATACTTATCAGTTAAGTAAGCAACAAAAAAGCACCTGAATAAGCAGGTGAATAAAGAAAAATTATGCCAAAAAATTAAATAGCATTCTTTTGTTGAAACGGGGTAGTGACAATTCCACCAGGTCCAGCCAATGTTGTTTTACCCATAAGGTATTCATCAACTTGTCTCGCAGCTTGACGACCTTCATGGATTGCCCAAACAACAAGTGATTGTCCACGACGGCAATCACCAGCAGCGAATACCTATAATTTTAAAAAGTTAAAAAAAAATAAATTGCAAAAAACAGATGATTACCTTCGCAACAGCCGAATCATACTTATCCTTTGGTGTCAAAATGTTCGATCTTGGATCAGTCTTCAAGCTCAATTGCTCAATAACACTCTTTTCCGGTCCTACAAAGCCCATGGCCAAGATACAGAGATCACATTCAATTGTTCTCAAGGTCTCCAACTTCTCAATCAACTTCCAAGCTCCCCTTTCATCCTTCTCCCATTCGACGTTCACAATTTCCAAACCAGTAAGAACCTTGATGCCGGCAGAATTGACACTTGTCACGAACCTCTTCGTTGAAACCGAATATGTTCTTGGATCCGATCCAGTCTTTGTCTTGGCTTCTTCATGTCCATAATCCACACGGAAGATCAACGGCCATTCTGGCCATGGGTTTTCTGGTTTACGGTTTTCAGAAGGCATTGGAAGAATCTCAAATGCTCCAACAGTTTTGCAGCCCTTAAAAAGAAATGATATTTGTTTCTATTATTATTTCATACCAATCGGTTGCTTGTTGCAATACAATCAGTTGCAGTGTCACCACCTCCAAGAATGATAACCTTCTTGTTGGATGGATCAAGTCCTTCCCAGGAAACCTCGTCACCAGCACGACGACGTTGACTCTTCTCCAAATATTCCATAGCAAAACAGATTCCTTTCGAATCACGTCCTTCGACGGTGAGATCGCGCGGCGTAGTTGAACCAGTACAAACAATAATCGCGTCATTTTCCTTGAGAAGGAAGTCCGCCGGAACGTGCTTTCCAATTTCAGTGTTTGTCAAAAATCTGACACCTTCTTGTTCAAGAAGTTTGATACGACGATCAACAACAAACTTGTCAAGCTTCATAGTTGGAATTCCATATCTGAAAAAAAACAATTTTTAAAATAATAGCCTTGAATTTCGTACCTCAAAAGTCCTCCAACTCTATTTTTCCTCTCATAAACCACAACATTGTGTCCAACCTTGATCAATTGTGCAGCGGCAGCAAGTCCGGATGGCCCGGATCCAATAATCGCAATTCGTTTTCCAGTATTGAAGTTCGGCTTCACTGGTTTCATCCATCCTTGCATGAATGCATAATCAATGATCGCACATTCAATTGATTTGATTGTAACCGCCGGCGAGCCAATCGCAAGACAACACGCGCCTTCACACGGTGCTGGACACACTCTTCCAGTGAATTCCGGGAAATTGTTGGTTTGCAAAAGTTGCTCCAAAGCTTGTCTCCAATTCTTCTTGAAAACATAATCATTCCATTTTGGAATAATATTTCCAAGTGGACATCCAGAATGCCCCTGGCAAAATGGAACTCCACAATCCATGCAACGTGCAGCTTGCTCACGAATATTGCTACGAATTGCTTCAAAGTCATACACTTCATCCCAATCATTCAATCTTTCTTGTGGATCGCGATAAATCTTCTTCTGGCGATTGTATTTAACAAATCCTCTGAAATTCATATAATTATTTGCCTTCCTCATTTATCTTTCAATTTCCTACCGAAGTTTATCCAATGGCTCATTCGGTTTCTTCAAATGTGCTGGGACCGAAAGACTCTCAATATCAACACTTGGCTTCTTCTCTGGGAACTCCTCGTCCGAATGATCCTCAATATCCGATTTCGTCTCCTCCTCCTCTTCAAGATCTGCAGCCAGCTGCAAGTCTTCCTCATTTTCAAAGCCGGCCATATCCTGTGGCCTCAAACTTTTCGACAGGCGACGTTTGCGGTTATCAACAAGCTGAAAATCAAAAATCATTTTCAGTATGTGAACATCTTTCTAGAATTTCAAAAAGATGCTATTGAAATTAAAGTAAGGGAATTCTATCACAATCACTCTCTACTAAATTCTACCTTTGGTACTCGAAGATGTTTTTCGTCCTGTAAGGATTATAGGAGAACATTTATATATTTTTGCAATTTTATTTTGTAAACTTACGATACTCTTCTTTCTATGATTCTCCTTGTTCTTCTTGTGTGTGAGAAAGGTCGGCGCAATTTGCATATCCATTGAAAGTGTTCTGGCTCTTTGTTTCGAATCCTCGACAGCCAAAAGGTTCTCGTCTTCTGCTGCCTTCTTCACTCTTGCTGCTTCTTTCTCTTGTTCGAGGAGGACCCGTTTGTAATCTCTCGGGAACACCTTGATGATCTTTTGATGCTCTTTTTGCCAATTGTCCAAAATTTTCTTTCCGATTTCAGATCCGGTGATTGCAACAAATTCTTTGATCTGGTTGCGAACAAAGATCAAATCTTCCTCAGTGGCATCATCGAGATCGACTGTTGCGGAATTTACGAGGCGAGAGAAGTTGTCTTCCCTGGAAATAAAGTTCAATAAGCGTGGTTCTAGTGGTACTGCGATTCAATTTCCGATTTTTACGTTCCATAATTATCAAATCAAAATCTTAAAAAAACTTAAACTTACTGAGCAAACAGATATGCAATTCCTCCACTCATCGCAGCAGCGAAATTCCTACCAATTCCACCCAAAACAATGACTCGTCCACCAGTCATGTATTCACAACCATGGTCACCAACTGCTTCAACAATTGCGTTTGCGCCAGAGTTTCTGACAGCGAACCGTTCACCGGCAACACCTCTGAACCAGCAGTTTCCAGACGTCGCGCCGTAAAGCGCCACGTTTCCAATAACCGAGTTTTCCTCAGACTTGTATGATGCGGTTTTTGGCGGATAGACGGCAATGTTTCCGCCGGACAAGCATTTTCCGACGTAATCGTTTGCATCACCTTCCAAATTGACAGTAACACCTTTGGCAAGGAAAGCGCAGAATGATTGACCGGCATGTCCCTTGAGTTTGATGGTGATCGAACGGTTTCCTGTGAGACCTTCTTCACCATATCTCTTTGAAATCTGAAAAATAAATCATTTCGACCAGTTCAAATTTGAGGAATTATCTATCACCTCATAAGAAATTCTGGTACCAAAAGCACGATCCAAGTTTGTAATCGCCTTGTTTTCAAAAACTTTGTGTTCGCCATTTTCACTGAAGACATTGTCAATCTCAGTGAGCAATTCAGTTTCCAATGCTCCAAGCTCAATTGTTTGTTTGACACTTCCACCTCTGATGCTAATGTTGGGGTACATTTGTTGGGCATTCTTGAGAATTGATCCAAATTCAAGAAGTGTCGCCTTCTTGTTCACTGGATTTGGCGACGCGTAAAGAAGATCCGTACGTCCGACAGCTTCCTCCAGTTTTCTCAAACCAAGTTTCGCAAGGAAGTAACGAACTTCTTCGGCGACCATGAACATGTAATTAATAACATGCTCTGGTTTTCCCTCGAATTTCGCGCGGAGCACCGGGTCTTGTGTGGCAACTCCAACCGGACAAGTGTTCAAATGGCATTTCCTCATCATTGTGCATCCCAAGACAATTAGTGGCGCTGTTGACATTCCAAACTCATCAGCTCCCAAAAGAGCGGCAATCATCACGTCACGGCCCGTTCTAATTTGTCCATCAGCTTGGAGAACAACTCGAGAACGAAGATTATTCATTGTCAACACTTGATGAGTTTCAGCCACTCCCAATTCCCATGGTAATCCAGCATGCTTGATTCCGGTCCAACTGCAAAAACATCTCATTTTTGTCAATTTTCTCTTATTGTGTTCATGTGTTTTTTTAAGTATTCTCTTAAACAAACCTAGAAGCCCCTGTTCCTCCATCATGTCCTGAAACAGTGATGTGATCCGCGTTTCCTTTGGCAACTCCAGAAGCGATGATACCAACTCCAGCTTCCGAAACCAATTTGACGGAAACTCGAGCAACCGGATTGGCACATTTCAAGTCATAGATGAGCTGAAAATTATAAATTTACTTGTTATTTCAACGGATTACTAGTTTAACCAACCTGTGCAAGATCCTCAATACTGTAAATGTCATGATGTGGTGGTGGAGAGATCAAACCGACACCTGGAGTCGATTTTCTTGTATCCGCAATATCCTGGCTCACTTTGTGTCCCGGCAATTCACCACCTTCTCCAGGTTTTGCCCCTTGAGCCATTTTGATTTGCAACTCATCCGCATTTGCCAAATATGAACTGGTGACACCAAATCGAGCAGAAGCCACTTGTTTGATTGCTGATCTCAAGTTTTGACTTGGATCTTGATTCTTTCGGTATCTCTCCGGTTTCTCTCCTCCTTCACCAGTATTCGATTTTGCACCAATTCGATTCATTGCAATCGCCAATGCAGTGTGCGCTTCCCACGAAATCGAACCGAACGACATTGCACCAGTAACGAAACGTTTCACAATCTCACCGGCTGACTCAACTTCATCAATTGGAATTTGAACCTTCTTGCTTGTCTTGATCTCCAACTGTCCACGAAGTGTACACCATCGTTGAGCGAGATTCGAAGCTTGCGAATATTCTTGGAACGTCTTCGAATTGTTTGACCGCGTCGCCGCTTGAAGCTTCGCAATTGCCAACGGCTCATTGATGTGCTTTTCGCCTCCTGCTCTCCAGTGGAATGTTCCGCTTGCAACGAGCGTTTTCGAGTCACCTTCAAATTACAAAAAATATTCTAAGCATTTTTTGAAAATATCTGAAAGACACGGCATCTAAATCACAGTCTGTTTCAATTCCAAACAGATGCAAATTTCGGAGCATTTCTTTAGATTAGAGTTCAATTATTGTTACCAAACGTGTTATAAGTTAGCAACATATTAAATGCTTCGAGCAATCATGCACACAACGAAAACAAGCATTTTCTTCTATTAAAAGCATTTTGGTTATTAGCTTACCGTAGTGAAGTCCATTGATGCTATGATCTATAATTACGTATGGTTCTTGTTTTAAATTCCTGCTCTTTGGTATGCTTTGACTGTTTTTTTTAATCGGTGAAGGTGTGAAACAATGATATTATATAAATATACATAAATTGTTACTATAAACAATATGTAAACCCAAGATTTTAGAAAAGGTTTTCAAAAATGTTAGTTACTGTGTTATACCCTCCACCATAATTGTTCTCTTGTTTATAATCGTTGCATAGATTGTATTTAGTATTTTTCGGCAAAAGAAAATTACCAAATGCAGAGTCCTCGCTTGTCGGGTAAGCCGATTTGTGTCTCTTCAAAGCCTCCGCTGCTAAAATTTCGAATGTCGCTCCACCGAGTCTTGAGACGGTGTTTTTGAAGCACATGTCAACAACATCTTGAGAAAGTCCCACAATTTCAAATATTTGGGCATGCTGAAAGAATGCTAATTCTTCTATAATTCAATATATTGCAAAAACAAGACAACAAGGAAAAATGGCTGCAATAAGCTGACCTTGTAAGAATGCAATGTTGAAATTCCCATTTTTGCCATAACTTTGAAGATTCCGCGTTCAACACCTTGGCGATATCCTTGATAAACTTGATCATCATTCAGGTCTTTGTCGAGTAATCCCAAAATTCTCAGTCTGAACATTGTTTCGAAAACCATGTATGGGCAGATGGCATCTGCTCCAAATCCGAGAAGTACGCAAAAGTCGTGAACAACTCGCGCTTCTCCAGTTTCAACAATAATCGCAACCTTCATTCGGAGTCGATGACGGATCAAACATTGATGAATAGCACCAACGGCCAACAGTGACGGAATCGGAACGTGTTCTTTGCTTGCATTTCTATCAGATAGAACCAGCAGTTGATAACCATCCAAAGCAGCAGTACACGCCTCGACACACATTTTATCCAAACCTGGTACCAATCCTGTAATTTACACTCTCTTTTTTAAAGTTTCACAGATGACGCTATTATGAACATCCTTGTTGTCACATTTCCAAAAACTCATAAAAACTAAAAAGCTAATTCTCGTTTAAATGACGGTAGTATACTAATTACAAGTTACATCCTCCCTAGTCAGTTCAGTGAAACGTGACTAAGCGGAATGGGGCTGGCCACTCTATATTAGCTCAATTCCGTTTTGCATACATTCCCGCATTTTTCAACAACATGTGTAGCTTCATTACAAACCTTTGACTCCGTATTTCACAGGGTAGGTGATGTCAATCACTTTCGCTCGCCATCCTTTGTACATTGTTCTCTTGATTACCTAAAAAAACAAAAAAAAATTGTTAAGTAGTATAGTCTCATGAGAATTAAATTATCCACTAATGAACACTCAACGAACCTCCATATCTACCATAGACAAAATTGGCTGTTCCAAAATCAAACGACTCGCGAGTTCGTTATCCGGCTCCAAAATGTTCGATTCCGGTCCGATGGGACATCTCAAAGACATCACAATCTGCTCACGGAATGGATCGATTGGCGGATTAGTAACCTAAAAAATCACGCGTTTCTTTATATTTGCTTTTTTTGCATCTTTAAAAGAAAATCTCTATCTCATCAACCAAGAGCACTTCATCAGAATTTATTCAGTAGACTCATCAATCTGTTCGCAAATTTGGTGTGAGACTCTCGCTACATGATTGACAAAATGAGGGTTTTTTGTGGAAACGGACGCGTGAGCAACCCTCAATTTCTCAGCTTTTCTAAAATAATCCTTTCTCAGAGCCCTCTGACGCTAACAGTTTTTTTTTGGTTCTAGTTTGAAGTAGTTACGCCATTCCAATATATTGTTTTTCTTTTCATTGGCTGTGTGCTGACAAACCAAACTCATTTTGTTGTTCATCTTACCTGGGCGAAAAGCTGCTGGAAGTAACTGAACAAAAGCGGACTGTAATCTGAGAGGCATGCCAATGCTGCATCATTTCCCATTGAACCGAGAGCCTCTTTTCTGTAATTAATAATCAGTGTTGTTTTTTTAAATTCTATTTCTCGAATTTTACTTTTCTTTGATCATCGGAACCAAAAGAAGACTGAATGTATCATGAGTGTAGGCATACAACGCCAATCTTCTATCAGAATCCAAATGCGAATCTTGTTTCTTTGTCAGCAGCGGATTGGCCTGTTCCAAATGTAATCTCACCAAAAATTCATTAGTCACTGCTCCGTGACTCAACTGAAAATGAACGTTCATTTGTTTTTTGCTTACTTCTAATCGTCAACTCACCACATCATCCTTTCTAAGCAAATCAAGATAGATTCGCGACGCTGACAAATGTTTGTGCGGCCTTGACAATGAAATGCGCGTTTTCAAATCCTCATCAAGTTCAATTTTTTTGAGATGCGTATCCACGAGAAGCATACGTCCTGGCCGCAAACGATCCTGCAAGAAATATCGTTAGAGTTTTGATAATGTTTGTACTTTTGACGTTTCTCAAAATTCCCATTTATTAAATGTAAACTTTTTAGATATGATAAATTTTCCTCTAAATTTCATTTCATATTTTATTATTTTCTTATTTATGTTTTTTGATGATGTGAATGCGACTTTGACACATTAAATGCCTACATATATTACTTCATCGCGATATATGACACTGTTGAGCTAATGAGATATCATGTTCGTTTCTGAATGCGTCAATATATCCTAATTTTTATCCATCCTCCCTCTTAAGAACTCAAAAAATTGTTCATCATTAAAAGAAAAACGACGTTTTTCTCCTCTCCCTTCCAATTATATTCTCTGTTTTCAGGTACACCCGGCTCATCAAGCCACGAAGTTTGATACACTTGCGCATCCCCCCCCCCCCTTTATCCAGCATATCGACTACCCGTCTCAATTCATTCATTTATCGGCAAACATGCAATCCTCGGGACTTATCTTCATCACTATCCTTGTTGTTTTAATCGCTACTTTTGTAAGTCCATTTCAATTTATGCAAGCAAAATATTTACCATCTGATCGCAATCAATTACTCCGTGGACAACTAGCGTTATTAAAGGTTAATAATGGCGCAGCTCAAGATACAATCACAATTCCAAACGATGACTTCGAACCGTTCGAAGCATCAATGATAGTTAAGCGACTACGTGGCGAACCAATTCGATTCGGTAAAAGATCACCGCGTGAACCAATCCGGTAAGCTCTTTTATTTTTATTTTTTGGAAATTTCGAACCTATATTTATGAGAACAACTCGTCATTTTCCTACAAAATTTTTGACATACATTCCAATTTCGGAATCTTCACATTTCAAAAAACTACCAATTAATCATTTTTTTTTCGCAAACATCCGCTTTTTTCAGATTTGGAAAACGCTTCAACCCACTTTCCGACGACTACATTCAGTAGAAGCATCGTTCACTACAACACCTTCAGAGTAAATTTCGAAAAAAAAAATCAACTGTCTATAATTTTATCTATTATATTTCCCGTGTTTTGCCTACGTTTGCTTCTTTCTACTTTTACTAATAAAGTGGTTAGGTTCCGAATGGAATCGTAATAGCCGATTTTGTTAAAAAAACCGATGTTTGAATTATATATTTCCTATTTTTAAACTTCAACGAAGAAAAAACGAATTTTGAAATCGACTTCCTCCTTTTCATCAACATTAATCTGTTAGCTAATGACGTGTCCTTATGAGCACAAAAATGTCAAGAATAGAAAATGAGCAAACTCGTGGGACCATAAAAAAATCTCTTCAGCCGAACAAAAGCTGAAACCATTGTTATAAGCGGCGAAAATTTCTAAAATCAAAACTCCTGCCCACAAAATTGCTTTTGACGAAACATGTTGCGCTGAATAAAAAAGTGTCTTATAAAAGAAAATTTTTGAAATATTTAGCTTTCATTGTTCGGAAAAATGTGGACTATGTCGGCTGGCCCACCTGTTTATATATATATATATTTATATTTATATAATATCACTTTTTGAAATATATATCTACATATTATTGAGAAATTTCGTTCTTTGAAATTTATGTATCCATTACGTCTTGAGTCTGTGCAGTCAACCAAGCTTATATATGTAACTTGGCATATAGGTGCCATATATAAACATGTAAATAACCCGAAAATTCCACATTTTCTTAAATTGTTTCTAGAATATTTCACCGTATTGAAAATGCCCATATTCTTTTTTCAGAGATCTTTCTGGGTTTTGAAAAAAAAACGTTTCAAAAAAAACTTCAACGATGATATCTATCAAACATTTGTTCTCTTTCATATGCATAGTCTGTACAATTGTATCATCGGCAGGTTGATAATTATCATAACTAGGGTTTTGTTCATTCAAAATTTATCAATTTAAAGAAGTTTCACCAAAACGATCACCGTTGGGCACCATGCGTTTCGGGAAAAGGTCGACACAAGACGTTGGGGATGAAATTTACTACCCAATGGAATTCATCAAAAGAGGAGATTCTGATCCAGTTCTTCGCGAAGTACGAGCACCACTAGGCACCATGCGATTCGGAAAACGAAGCGGCGGCGACGACTTCCAAGCAGCGCCGTTCGGTACAATGCGATTCGGGAAACGTAGCGGCGATGCTCCGTTCGGAACAATGCGATTCGGTAAAAGAAGCTCCGATTTGGATGAAGCTCCATTCGGTACCATGCGGTTTGGAAAACGAGAAGGTAAATAAATATCATCTTCGAATTTCTTCTGAATTAATGAATTAACCAAAACCATTCCAGATGACAGCGCGCCATTCGGTACAATGCGTTTCGGCAAGCGAGGAGGTAATAAAATTAATATTTCATGTAACAATAAATGAAAAAAATTAAATTCTTTAAATTTTCAGACGAGCCTTTTGGAACTATGCGGTTTGGAAAAAGAAGCAGCGGTGGTGAGACAAAATGAAAAAAGCAGATTAAAAACTAAATATTTGATTTTAAGACGATTCTCTCCCCTTCGGCACAATGCGCTTCGGCAAACGCTCTCCACTGGGAACCATGCGATTCGGAAAATAACTCTTTAGTCAAGGTTCAATGTATTCGACGATGATGATGATGATGGTCATTCTTTTTTTAATTTTTTTGTTTTTTTGCAATTCAAGTCTCTCTCTCTCTCTCTCTCTTTCTCTCTTTCCTTTTCTCGCCCCCTCGATTCTCATTTCTCGACCTTTTTTGCACCCATTAATGATTCCAATCGCATAGATTGATGAATAAATTGATGATGTTATTATATATGATTATGTGACAAGAAAGTTTTGGTTCCAAAAATAGAAAAGAAAGCGAGTTAATTATTAAAACGCAGTGTGAATTAAATTCCGAAATGCCCACACTTAAAAATTCCTCATAACATCTTTCCGAAAGAGTTTTTTTTTATTATTATGACACGGTTCAGTTCATTCCACATCAAAAACTTCCGGTGTTTTTTTCCCAGAAACACCTTCTGTTTAGTAAGTGTCTAAAATATAAAAATCATAAGCCAAAGGATTTTTGAAAGGAACCGAAAATGCGACTTGCCTGCCCCCACCGACACATAATTGATGATGGGATTTTTATTAGTGGGGGGGGGGGGCATGAGTCGTCTGAAACTAGAAAGACACATCTAGCTTTTTGTGATTTTCCCATTGTTTTTTTTTCTTTCTTCTAAAATTAGAATATTGACGTTCGGTAGCGTCAAAAATTGTTTCAAAAATTGCAGAAAAAATAAATATTGTGCCATCAAAAAAAGTCATAAATCAGTCTCAGCTTGAAGAGTCTTCTCGAGAAAAAAAACGCCAAATGAACCCCCCCCCCCATATAGTCACCAAAATTCAAGAATATATATTCTCATCGAAAAATTGTCATGAATCTCAAAATCGCCCTCCTTTTTTGTTTATTTAAAAGTACCGTCAAAAGACATCAGATTGCGTTTCGAGTACCACTTTTCTTTTGAAGACCTCAAGACTCAATTCCGCTCTCAATTCACCATATTCGTCATTTTCGATAAACCAAAATATTCTTGTTGTTTTTTTTTGTCTTCTTCTTCTTTCGCTGGCTCCGTTATTTGACTAGTCCAATTGATATATACTCTATTTGTCACCAAGGTCGGATCGCATAAAATTCTGCGTCTATAAAAGGAGCCGGAATACGAAATGAATCTGTTGTGTGGATGTGCCGAAATCCCAACAAAAAACCTATGGAATGAGGAAAAAAGACAAATGATGCTCATCAATTTCCGGTACCATTCCCTCCACATATCGTCGTGGAATTTTATAGAATTGACGGGGGGGACCTTTTTCGGAAATTAATTGCTCAAAAAAACTAAGGATCCGACAAACAAAGATTCACGAATCTAAGGGGGGAACACGTTTTTATCGAATTTCAACCAACCCAATAAAAATATAATAACAATGATCAAAAACTAATAGGCATTGTCATCGAAAAAACGAAAAATGAGGAGATGAAAGAATAAAGAATAAAGAAGCTCTTCGAAATCTCGATGAACAACAATACCACTGTTGAAAAATAGTATAGCATCATGTGTCAAATTTGATTTTCATTCCCGCTTCTTTCTCAACACCCCCCATATTGTTCAAGTTTATCTAACTAACCAAAAAAAATAACAGAACTGGAGACGCGTTCGTTCTAATAATGTACATGTGCAACAACTACCATGCGTACATAATTTTTTTGTTTCTTTTGAAGATTTCCATCTTTTCAAACCTACGTTCAAAAAATAACAATGAACGAGATATGCGCGTCCATGAAAATAAACTACTTGTTGTTATTGAGTTCTCAACAATTGTGTGTGTGTGTGTTTTTTTTTTCAAAAAATCTTAACAAACGTACAAATTTTGAACCATCATTATTAAAATCGAAAATCTCAAAAAAAATGAAAAATGAAATTAAGATTCGGTTTTCAAAACTGAAAAACAATTTTCGGTTCACCTATAAACTATGATTTACGATACGAATCAAAAACAGAAACAGCTCTTTTTTTCAATTTCATCTAATCAGAGAAAACCCCCCGTATTCTTGAAACACAGCGTAACCCCCCCCCCCCCCCATGCAAATTAAAAATAACAATTTGTAACTAATCCAACAAGTGATTTTTTTTCCTTGTTGCGGGTCGCGGGGAAATTTTTAAAAAAACATTATTCTAGTTTTGCATGTTCTTTAATTTGCCGCCGCAAATTTTATAAAATGATATCACAGTCCTTTTGAACGTTATAAAATTCCTAATATGCTTAAATAATTAACCAATTGGCGCTTTGTCTGTGTCCCGTTTCTTGGAAATATAAGAACAAAAATACTTCTTCTCACGCTTCCGAAATTCGACGCGGTTTAAAATTAGCCAACATTTATTTAATGAATTGGTGTTGTTTTTCGAGAAACAAAAACAATCTTGCAGCTTTCAAAAAATGTGTTGCAATTTTTTTGTCTAATTCTCATGATCGATTTTTATAACAAGGATGGTAAGATAAAAAATTTGCGGTTTTGATATTACAATGATTAGACATTTCATATAATTTCAATGGATACATCGAATCAGATTTATGTCATAGTTTGAACTTTTTTAAAACCTTCATATTGTCGCATGGAAAAATTTGTTAATTGGTCAATTTGTATCCTGTTGAGCTAGAGTGGGGTAAGATATCTGAGTTTTAACATTGGATCCATCCGCAGTGCTAGATTATATAGTGGAATTATTTTTCGAAAGATTGAGCATTTGTTTCGTAAAATTGAACGCGTCTCTTGTTAATGAAGTGATTTCAGTCTTACCTAATTCCTACGTTGCTAAACCTAGAAGTTCCTATTAAATTGATTGACTTTTTCTTCCATAAAACGATGTCTCCAATTTTTGGTTAACGTTCTGATTAGATTTTAATTTAATTGATCCCTATTTCAAATATCGCGGAATCTGTGAATTAGTGTGGACCATAGTAAAAGTACAATTATACCACGGTCGAGTCCAATAGAGTTGGAAACATGCTCACAGTCATTTTTTAAATGACTGATATTGTCAAGTCAAAATTTTTGGATCATCCATTTTCTACTGAAAGACAGCGGCGCAACCGCTCGCAGGTAAAAATAACATGACTTTGTGAGAGACTTAGATTTTCTGGGTAGGTCAAAACCAACTTGCACGATCAAGAATATTTGAGTTGACAATAGCGAGAATTGTAATAAACTAGTTTTGATCCAATGTGAACTATGACGCTACAATAATCCTGTATGAAATGAAGCGACTACTATTAAAATCAAGAAAAAGTTCTCGCTTTTGGGGTGTTTGGTTTTTTCATCAAAACTTTAATCGATCGTAACATCGTAACATTGATACTGTCAAATATCGTTAGCTAGAGGCGATTTATCAACAATCGCATATTCAATTATGAAATAAGACAGCCACTTCGTCATCTCTTACGTCATTGGAGCAGAAAAAGGCGCCGGTTAGAGGTATACGGTAAAATCTCTCCATTTAAAAAACCATTAATCATCGGAAAACAAAGGAATCGGAACATATAAATGCAAATTTTGACCTATACAAACATGGCGATTCATCTTAGGATGGCGCACACACTTCACATTTTTCATTTTCCGCCTACGGAAACACATATTCGCCGGCCTTAAAATTCCAATTTCATTCCGCCAATTGCCAAATATACTGTAAGTGTTGTCAAATTTCCCAATCTCTACATCGTTTCATTTCATCTTTCTTCATAGTCTTTCGCACAGCTTCATCTCTGTTTATCTTCATATTTGCGCACATGTATTGAAGCTCCGCCCTATTCTTTCGGAACATCAACCGAAAAAAATCAGTGGTGGTGAGCTCCACCTTACACTTGCCATTCGTGGTAGTGGTAGGTCCTTTGGTTAGGTCGCTTCCAATTTTTCTCTTGATTGTTACAGTTAGACTGAGATTAGTTCTATTTAGATTTAAGATATGATTCGATTAGATAGAAACTTTTGAGACTTGAGATACTCTTAGTTAGATATTTGGTCAGTCACTCAATCAATTAGTTAATTCTCCTCTTAAGTTAGTAAGTTCTTAAAAAATTACTTATTCACCTACTCATAGTTCGATATTGAACAGTTGTGAAAAAACATCTTATTAAGAGTCTTAAGCATTAAATGCATATTGGAAATGTTCTGGAACTTCCAGACTAGCTTACAGGCCCGTTTAAGCCGCAAGACACTTAACTCAATCTTCAAGACGATTCATAGCTCAATCATATTACATAACAGAATCTTACTCTTCAAAAAAAATTCGTAGAATCAGAATTAACCATCGAATTTTTAAATCCTTCATAAATTCATGTAACGCTGATCTGACTCGAGAAAATAACGACTTTTCCTGACTTGAATCAACGTTCTATGGATTGACTGCTCGAGTGAATCTCTGAAATGTGTCATCTCATACATTTCATAGTCTTCTCTACAGCTCCGTCTCCTTTATCTAAATAATAGCGCTCATTGCATTCTAGACTCCTCCCCCATTTTTTCGGAACATCACCGGAACAATGAGCTCACCTTTCCCTGGAGCTTACACTAGTGGCCTCTCCTTATGAAGTTCGGGTTTATCCCTTTCTGACTCATCCTTCCTTGCAAATTATCTTATTACGTTACTTTACAAGTGTCTGATATATTAGATAGATAATCAAAACTTGATCCAAACCTAAACTAAAAGCTCTAAACCAATTTTTTCGCAAAAAATGTTTTGTCAGAAAATCAATAAAAACCAAAGTTCCATTAAAATTTATAGGCATGTTAAAAAACGTTCGTCTTTAGAAAAAGCTAAATACGAACGTTTAAACCTTTCCCAAATTTATCAATATGATCTAGTTCTTAATTTGATTGAAACAAAATGCTTATTTTTCTTAAATGCTCATAATTTTGCGCATCGCATTAAAGATAATATTTCTAGGTATGTTCACTATTAGAAGCGTCTTGGCTCTTTTCTTCGTCGCCCTCGTGTCGATTGCCTTCGTCTCGGCAGCACCAAATCGTGTGCTCATGAGGTAAATATTAAGATAAAGATTCTTTTCCAATCTAAACGTGAAAATTTTCTAGATTCGGAAAGCGATCCGATCCATTCACATCCCTCGGGGACGCGTCCGTCGACGAACCAATCCAGCTCGTGGACTATTACCGGTAAGAAAATTTGTTAGTTATTTAATTATAAAATTTAAGATAATATTTTTTCAGCTTCGTGGTCCCACAAAATGGGTATTGAAAAGAGCAACCAACACTTCCATCAATAAATCCTACAACATAATCAACAACAACATCAACAACAGTTTTTTTGGTAGATGAGCTGAGATCAAAAAAATTGTCGTGGCATATAATCAATTTCCCATATTACCAACTGAGAGAGACGTACTATTTCTATTTCCCACCCCCCCCCCCCCCCAACTTTCCCGTATTATTAATACCCTGCTCTTTTCTTTTTCCTATTGATGAATGAATAAAGCTAAGTTGAGTTTGTGTTTTGAAATAAAAAATCAAAACAAATAAAAATAAACCGCATCATAAATTCATAAAGAGAGCTCATGAATTATTTTTTCCACGTGGCGAGACTTTCAATATCCGTTGATGGGAAAATAAAGAGTCCTTCAAATGTTCTTTAAAGGAACAACGGCGGAAACTATAATTTGTTGAATCTTCAACAAAAACAGCCACAAAAATGTTAGCCTCAACAGATTTGAAATTAACACAAATCCTGAATACCTTACCTTCTTAACAACTTTCTCAATCGGGATATCATTCACACCAACTTCGGAACTCAAGTACAAGTGATCATCTTCAGTCAAATAATATCTTGCTGGTCTCAATCCATTTCTATCAAGAATCGCTCCGATATATCTTCCATCAGAGAATGCGAGAAGGGCTGTAAAGATTATCGATTTGGAATTTCTTTTCCCAGGAGCAAATTTCAACTGCATTTATATTTGTTGCTTTCAATATTGAGCGCCCACATTTTTAGTGACCTTTTTAATTTGTGAGAAATAATTGTTATGTTTTCTCATTCTTACAACAGCAAAAACAGACTACAATGAAAAAATCACATTTCTTCTGTTCACAAAAGAGTAACTCATTTGTTTTTCGAGTAATGAATAAAAAATCACCAGTCTCATAGAAGTCAAATAAATTCTAGACATTTCTATAACAAGTATATTTTGTAAATATCTGTTTTTGTTGCGAAATTTCATTTACCAGGTCCATCCCATGGTTCCATGCTCATTGCAGCCCAACGATAGAAATGCTTCTTCATTGATGGCATATCGTCATCCTTCTCCCACGCTTCAGGAACCATTGTCATTGCGGCTTCTGGAAGAGATCTTCCGCCGGCACGAACCAAAAATTCCATCACATTATCAAGGCAGCCGGAATCCGTCAAGCCCTGGAAAAAGTACGTCATTCATTTATTCTTTTCAGAGAGTGAAACAAGCTCAATTAAAATAAAATAAATGAACTGGGATTTTGCGCGAAAAGATTCTTTTGAAAATTAGGATACAAGTACAACAGGAACTTATTTCATATCCTGTTTGTAAAGGCTGAAAAAAACAGGGATAATTTTATTATTTTTCTGTGCCTTGACAAAATATTAGGGTTTAGAAATTGGTAATGCATTTAATTGTGTAGTCTAATATGTCGAAAATCTCACCTCTTCCACAATTGGGAACAATTTTTGAAGATCATCACGATAGAATTTACTCTTCATGACACCTTCACGAGCTCTCATCAAATTGATATTTCCACGAAGTGTGTTGATCTCTCCATTGTGCGCAAGGATTCGATTTGGTTGAGCGCGATTCCAACTCGGAAAGGTGTTGGTGGAGAAGCGAGAATGAACCAAGGCAAGATGAGTTTGAAACTCCGGATTTGTGAGATCATCATAATATTTGAACAGTTGTTGAGTGTTGAATTGCCCCTGAAATTTGTATTGATTGGTTTCATCGTTGATTTAAAAATTATTCAAACCTTATAGACAACCGTTGTGGTGCTCAATGAACATACATAACATTCCAACGATTGTTTAGCCATGTTGCTGACCGCGGACTTACGAAGAAGATAAATACTTCTTTCAAACTTCGCAGGATCCGATTCAGAATAGTCAGCAGTGACGAAAACCTAAAATAGCGATTTTTCCAACATTTAACAAAGTTGCAGCGTTACCTGACGGATGAGAGGCTCAGTTTTCCTTGCCTCTTCTCCGATACAATCACGATTTGTTCCCAGCTTCCGCCAAGCGAATACACGCAAATTACAAGCGCGCGCAAGATCTTGAAACGATTCTTTTGCTTGTTTGTACGATTCTTCCTCGAGGAACAAAATTCCAGTTGCATAGTGCCCGAACGGTGGAAGTTCTGAACCATCTTGTCTGAAAATCAATGATGTTTGAATCATAATAATCAAAAAAAAGCTCTACTAACTCTTTCACAGATTTTCTGTAAAATTCATCAGGAATGGCGGTGAGAACACCAGCACCATCACCAGAATCATTGTCACAACCGCAAGCACCTCTATGTGCCATACGCTCCAACATTGTACGGGCCTCCGACATGATCTGAAGATTTTTTTTTAATATTTGATTTCGTTTGAAAATTGATCGCCAACCTTGCTGGATGTCACCCCTTTGATTGAGCAAACGAATCCAACTCCGCATGCATCTCTTTCCAATTGCGGTAGCCACAAACCGTTCTGAGCGGCATCTTTTTGTTGTTCCTTTGTCAAAATGACCATGATCGATAATTCGTTCGCGATAAAGCTTTCTACCTGAAAATCATAATGAATATAAATTATTGTCTAAGAAACAGCAAGAAAAATAAAGAATGGTAAACAGTTTCGAATTGTTTATTCTTTGGCAACTAGAGGAAAACACACATGTCTATAGGGTTAAAGATCCAATTCTGTAGATGAACATTGTTCTGCGATAAGAAATAATTTCGAAAAGGTTTTCTTTATCACAAGGTAGACAACAACCATAATGATCCAAATAAAAAAACAACAGTTTTATATTTCATCCAAAACGTGATCCCAGTGACCTTTTATAGAAATCATCACATGAACATCACAAGGTGATAAGAAAATGTTCCTTGCTTGTTGTTTTTTTTTTAGGCTGAACTGATAAAACAACATTCTAGAGTAGCATTGCAATCACATTTTCGGTGATATGTTCATTGGGCTAGATCAAATTGAGAGATTGTTTGCAAATGACAAATGTGCTACAAAAACGTGATTCAAAAAGGCATCAAAGATGCAAAAACAGAACAAGAATGAGATAAAATCGAAGAAAAATAATTTTATTTTTCTGTTTTTTGGAAGTGCATGCACAAAACTTTATAAGACCCTTCAACCGAAAGTATAGACGTTTTTTCTAACGACTACTTAAGTTTTCAATTTTTTTCCATTTTGTTTCAAGGGTGAATAAAGTTAAAAGAATATTATTACTTGCAGTGTATACTTATTTGTAGCTTGGAACAGTTTCACAGTTTTTCTTCAAAAAATATATAGAAACTTTAAGAAAAATGAGATAAAAAAATAATTGAGTAAAAGATAACAACAAAATAGCATTTTTTGTACTTTAATGTCTTCATATTTGGCAAATTTAAAAAAGATGACAGAACAAATGACCATTCTATCTAAAGAACCTTTAAAAACTGCAAAAACAAATTGAATTTTCGGAAAAAACCTCCAAAAAAGCAGAAAAAATGCTTTCATTTTTGAGAAATATTAAAGTTCCCTAAAAGAATGAACAGATGAACGCCAGATGTTTTCCTGATGACAAAACGGGACTGCGGAACACTGGACAAAATGAAGAAAAGAGACGCGGTACAAAAAAAAAAAAGGAAGGAAAAGGGGGAGAGGAGGGCAACGTGTGTTGCACAACACCCCGAGTATACGCGGGGGGTACCTAGCAAAACGATCAAAAAATGTTTGACCTTTTCGTCAAGTAAAAAAATATATTTTTGATGTCTACTCACAAACAAGTCACGTTTTTGGTACGATTAAAGGAACAAAATATACTTTTTGACATCATAAATTTGTGATAAAAATGTTGTTTGTCGTTGCAGAATTTAGCTCTACAAAGTTTTATAGCGTACAAAGAACAACCATGAAATACCTGTTTTGAAAGGAATATCTCGGATTATATTCCTTATCAAAAATCTTATCGGTGTTTGAGAATAAAAAAACATTAAAATCCATTGATAGAGCGGTGGTTTTTTCGTGTGAAATTTTTTTTTTGAAAAACTGTATTGGATGTTGTTTGTGAAGCGGAGACAAAGGATGGAAGGATGGAAGTCATTGACTGTGAGAATTGTGTAATGGGAAAAAGTGCAGCATTCAGATATTTTTTCAAAATTAAAAATATTAAAGGATATGAAAACTTTGACATATTTTTAAGACCTGAATTTCACAAGAAAGCAGCAAGAAAAATGTTGAATTTTTTTTTTTTTTACAATTATAGAACTTCAGCTAAAAAACAAAACTAAAACAACTTTCAATAATGAAAATATAAGTATTATGTTTATTGGGATTTTTTATAAATTTTCGAATTTCCTATTTCATTCATATTTTTTACCTAGAAAACAAGCTCAAGCACATTTTTTTTCAAAAATCTTATTAAAACAGAAAAAAACGTATTTCAAATTTCAGACATAGAAAACCCCATCCGATGGACGAGAAAACCCGCGAATGTAAGAGTGTTTTAGGCCGTTTTGTTGCCTCAAAATTGTTCTAGAAAGAAATTTTCAAAAATATGTTGATTGGAAGTTTTCAAATGCCACATAAAACAAAACTGAAATTCAAAATAGCCTTTAAAAAAGTTATTTTACGATAAAATAGGTAAAAATCAGGTTATGTAATTTCGCTTTCGGTGTTTCAGAGCTTATCTTTCCGAATTTTTTATTTGAACAAATTCAGGCACTTTTTTCAAAAATCCTAGTTTTTTAAAAACAGAAAAAAAGTATTTCTAATTTTATATGCCAAAAAACCGAACTGGTGGACGAGAAAATCCGCGTATGTAAGAGTGTTTTAGGATATTTCGACGCCTGAAAATCGAAATTTGTCCTAGAAGGACAATTTCTAAAATGTTATTTTGCTAAATGTTATTTTTTTTCTAAAATGTTATTTTGCAATTATCAAATGCCACATGAAACAAAATAAAATGAAAAATAAAAAATGGTGCTTTAAAAAGTATCTTTAAGAGAAAGTAAGAAAAATGTTATTTCAATTCGCTTTTGGTTTTTCACAGCTCATCTTTTCGATTTTTCTATTGCAATGTTAGCTAGAAACCTTTAAGCTTAATATAGCTAGACTTTTACTGAAATAATATATTCATACCACTTTAAAAAAACGATGATGTCAGAATAGTAAATTCATTTCATAAGATCAAATTGTGATCATTGTTAATTAATTTGTCTGCACGTTTTTCTACTGTCTATAGACTAAAGATAACCAATTCCCAAATTCATTTTTTGAACATCAAAAAAAACATCTCACAGAATCTGACATAAAAGAAAACGGAACATCACGAATGATAACAAACCTATTTCACCCTTCTCTGTAACATTTTGTTCGAAAGAAGTGCATTTCACAAAAAGAAAACAGAAACCTAAAAAAATAGAGGAAAATAAAGGGATTGCTTCTCGCTTTAATATTTCAGAAGATTACTCGGGATTAAATGTGCCTCGGGCAAACTTCCGACGTCAAAATTTCTCGTTTCCTTTCGCGCGAATAGGACCATTAGAAACATGCTCACTTTAGAAAAAAGAAGTCGACTTAAAGAAGCAGGGAAAATAATGCTAGCCAAAAAAATTGCACCTGCGATGGAAGTAATGTCCTCGTTCTTTTTTTCTTCAAAACACACTTAAGGCACTGAATTGACGCAGTACCCCCGATTAACATATCTTCCTTCACTTCCATCAACACACTTGAGCTTCATACAAATTTCATGAGCTGCATTTCATTAAAATAAAGAAAATGAATCAAGAGAAGAGACATCTGTCGATCTGGTGAACAAATTTAAAGTTCCAAAATAGATTTTTTTGTATTCTTTTCTATTTTCTTTTCAACGAATAAACTTATTTTCGTCCCAAAATTGTCTATTTTGGTAAAAACAAACAAATCTGAATTGATACGTAACCATGTGATACAAAAAATACTACAAAAACATTCCACTTATTGTTTTATTATAGGTATTCTTTTAGAAAGAAGGTGCATTGGATTTTTTTTCTCAATTTTTGAAGAACACTTGAAAATTTTTTTTCTAAAAACATAATATTAAATATAAAAACATTCGAATCTAAAAAGAAATTGGGCCTAGGAATATCAATATCTTAAAAGAACACGCAGAGACAAAACATATAAAATTCCTGCAAAGAATAAAATTTCATCACAGAAATGAAACAAAAAAAATATATATCCAAAGTGTCTACACATTGTGTGAAGCAAAATTTCGCTCCAACATTTTTTTTAGTGGTGCAACAAAAAAAAGGACGTCGAGAAGAAAATTTTATCTTGTTATTCTGGCAAACAAAAATTCAAAGAACATTTTCAAACAACGCGTGAAAATGAAGTGGTTTTCCCCACAATATCTGCAAGCCATTAAATGTCTGACTAATGCTAGAAAAAAGAACTTGCTAACCCAAATAAATATAATATTTGTGGCTGTCATGATGTGTTGTTAATGAGAAAAATAGCTGTGAAAGGCAAGAGTGGACAGCGAATGGAAAAATCGATGTAAGAGCAAGTGTGTAGCTTTTAAATGAATGCTTTCTATCCGCTAAGCTGTCCACTTTCTCTCCGGACAATCATTTCTAATCTTAACTTCGAGGTATGGAGGTCACCAACTGTTCAATTCACGTCATTTTTACATCGAGGGTGAACTTTTTCTTCTCCAAGACAAAGATGAACAATTTTTCGTAGATCGCATTTCATTTCCGTTCGAAATTTTATATTCTCGGATGCTTCGCGACGTTTTTCAAACCTTCAAACAGTTTTCTATCTCTTAAAACTTTTAAAAATCGAAAGAAAAAACAAAATAAACAAATGACAGTTTATGAAGCACTCTGTCAGCCAAGCACCAACCAATGCTCCTGTTCCAAAGATTGTAATGTTCATCTGTCGACTCAGTGTTTTTTTTTTGTCTCCCATCACACTTTACACTCAATATGCTCTTTTTTCAATGTCGTCTTTCACCATTTCATATCGTTTCAAATCTGCACGCAATACTTCAAAAACATTGCAAAAATATTCGAAAACGTTTATTTGATCAAAATCAAAATAAAACACATTTATGAGGTAGTAATGTTCTATTTTTCTATTTGAGCTTTGAAACCCTAATTCATTTGTTATTTAAGTATGGAGCAATAATTGAAAACCCGAGTCTGTCAAACATAGTTTTGCAAAAAATAATACTGATAATAGTACAAAAAATCGAACTTTTGAATTCTGAGCGATATTCGATGATCTTTTAGAAAAATGAGTCACATCTAGTCAAGGTTTGACAGTAATGATATGAAATAAGAACACATAAAGCTCATTAAATTTAGCTAATCATAATTCTGCACACGAACTTGTTTAAAGCTTTGTCGTCTTTGTTGCTGTGCTTCCTTCAACTTTGATTCCTGAAATACGTTAATGAAGTTATTGAAAATGAAGTTTGTTATTATATTTACAATTAATTTGAATCTTTCGAAGTTCGGTTGAAAAAAGGAAAAGAATAACTGGTGATAATTTTGGAAGATATTTATCGAAAAATTAAAATTTTTACAGGATATTTTAGAAAATAAAGCTTCCTCGAAAAGTGTCTCATTTTTCTTGTTCCGAGTGTTTATTGTACTCTCACGTCATCTCCAATATTATTTATCCCCCTGAATTGTCCTTTCCCCCGATTAGTGTGTCCAAGCTACGCGTTTTAAATACAGTGTTTAAAAAAATGCTAGTTTTCCTAATAGTCAACATTTATCCGAACTCGGTTTTTTCTGTTGCTTTTTAGTACAGGGTACACGAAGTATTCTTATCACTTATGAAATAAGTATAGGATTTGTAAATCGTATTTTACTTAGGATCGCTTCACGTTTTTTTTTAAATTGTTTCAAAGCTTAATCTTATATACTTGCACAATGCTACAAAAAGAAGAAATTGCAAAAATTACGAAAAAACTCATTTCCAGCATCGAAATTGGCATATGGGATCAAATTTGCCCTTCATTTTTTGTATTTCTGGATTATTTCTTGTTTTTCACTATTTTTTCGATTAATAAAACAAAATTTCTGATTTTTCAAAAGTTTCCCTTTCAAGAAAATTCACAATTTGTCGAAGCATGCTCAGAAAAAAATAAAACTTACTCGGCAGCAAATACATAAGTACACACTAAAATATGAAATCGAAACAATGATGACGACAACCACCACAAGATTCGATTTGATGACTTTCACTGTAAAATTTTATTTAAATTTTACATAGCATTCATTTAAGCAGAGGATATGAATAAAAACTCACTAAAATTTTCAGGATTTTGAAACGGCGCTAAGAAATACGATCGAACTTGATCAACAGCTACATTAACGCATTTTTTCTGAAATGATTTTAATTCTTTTTTGAAAAAGTTTAAAATAAACAGTATCTCTTACATTTTTACAAATTCCAATGCTGCACGGAGTGCCATCTCGTAATATTCCGCCATTTGGCTCAGGCTGACATGTCCCGTTCTCTGCACGACAGCATCGATGGCATGAAATATCCGCTAAAAAATTCCATTAAAAAAAATCATAATTCAAAAATAAATTACGATTCATGCAAACGCAGCTCTTTTTGCCAATGCTTCTTTTCTCGCAGAACGGCAAACATGCACCATTCAAGCATTCACCGTCTTCAATACACGACTTTCCATTTTCAACAGGAGGTGCAGGAGGGCAATCACCCGAAATACCACTGAAACGCTTTGCAATTTATCCACATTTTCAGAATTAAAGCTTACTTGCACACTGCGTCTGCTTTGCATAGCAACCCATCACCGGGTAAGCAGACGTGCGAAGAATTGTGAAATTGGCACGTTTCGGTACAACAAATATGGTTGAGCGGCGAACATTTTGCATTCACCACTAATTTACAAGATTTATCGCAGCAATGAGCATCTGAAACTTTTAAATTTACAATGAATATCTGAAGCTGAAACTAACTGTTTGTTTCTACTCCATTATCACATTCTTCATTTTCTTCTACAACCCCGTTTCCACAATCCGATGTTTTTTCTTCTTCGAAACAGTCTCTCCATTTTGAGTTTAAAACTTCTCTTATCATTCGCTTTGAGCATGGAGAAAAGAACTGAAACACGGGTTTTGTTGACCTTTTTCCAAACTCTCTTATTACAACAACTTTCATAAAAAGATCGTTTTGAAAATATTTAACGCTTCACTCACTACATTATTAGGATCATATCCCCTTTGAGCAAACGGGCTCATAATGAAAGAGCCACCCTCTACCGAACCTTTGTAACATTGTTCAACATCTGTATCGTTTGACGCTAAAGTCGGATCATGAATAGATCCCCAAGCATGTCCATATTCTGTAAAACAAGCATATTTCATTCGTAGAATAAAGTGTTTTTTTTACCATGTGCAACAACCACATCGAATTCCTTGGTCAACAGCGGATAGGTACTTGATCCTCCATTTCCAAAAACAGTTGATAAGAGTACATTCATTGTAGTTTTTCTGCCATTTATCTGAAAATATGTAATCGATTTGAAGTGAGCCGGTTTTTCCAAATTTTTAACCGTCTGTGGGTATTCTAAAGAAAAACAATTAATTTTATACCGAATCAGGACGAGAACATAATCCTCCTGCAAGAGAATCATACGATTTATGCGCAATGTATGCCAATCCAAGGGTTGAAAAATCTTTGAATGTTCTTGCGGTTACCAGATGCACTAAGCAAAAGTCATTTGAACCTTCGTATATTGCGAATCTCTGAAAATATATGAATAAAATTTTCACAGGTATTATATTATCTCACTTTTAATAATTCCTCTGACTTCCATGAACCATTGTATATATTGTAATGTGCTTGGTCAATGGATGGCCGATCTAATACTTTGATTTCTTTTATTGAAAATCCCAAGTTCACAAATCTGAATAAAAACATCATTAAGGAAATTGATAAAAAAACTTACTTTCCCCTTCCACTGATCAAATGCTCCTTTCCTTCGTCCCAATTTACTCTTCCATAAATTTCATTAACCCTAGTTATCATATTCACCTTAATTGCATATGGTTTTTAGAGTTAGTTCGTTTTTAAAAATAAACTCACTAGAAATCGCGTAACAATTCCAGTATTATGTTTTCCAAATATTGAAAAAAATGAATAGTCGGCGACTAGTTTCAAGGCGCATCGGTTTTTCTTCACACCTTGTATACCTTGCTGATTTGTTTCCCGCTTTTTCCGTCGAAACTTCTCAAATGGATTTGGTTTTCTCATTGTAACCTGGAAAATAGTAATAATATGGATGTTTATAAATAAAATTAAAAACTACCTGATCTCTTGATGAAATTGAAGAAAGGTTTAACGTTATATTCGTATCAGAACTGTAGTATCCTATAGTCTTTCTAAAAATTAAACAAATCTTGAATTTATAAATAATTAAATGATGTTACACTTTTTCCGTTTCTAGATTATGAAAATAAGCAGGTTCTAAATGTAAAGTGTCATTATAAAAATAAAGTGCTCCTAAAAAAGTATCAACATCAAGTTGCGATAAACGAGCCTCTCCGTAGTATGGTTCTGAAAACTAATATTTTATTATAAAGCTTAAATTAAAACTTAAACAACCTCTAACTCGTCCTTTAAATTCCGACCCTCCAATATCATGCTCCGAAATATTCAAATTTTTATGATAAACATTTCGATTATGTTCCAGATCTGCTATAAACTCCTGACCTTAAAATAAATACCAAATTAAATACCCATCAGTTAGAAGCTCACCAAACAATTCAAACTGCAAAACTAATTTTTTCGTAAATCCTCGAAACTTTACAGCACCATATTTGTTGACTCGAGAATTGAAAGCAGCTGAAAATAAAAAAAAACATTATAAAAAATATTTTTTCCCCAATTTAAATCGATTTTTACCTATCTCAACAATCCTAAACGTGCCCAATACAATTAAAATATAAATATAGATACGCATATGATAAATATTCTGTAAAAATAAATTATTTCTGGAAATAACCCGTAAATTATGATAAAAATTATACATTTTCAAAAAAGTGATGAGTTCTATTTATCAATAGAGCGCAAGTGCGCAACATTTAATTTTCTCGCAGGGTTGCTATTATACCCAGAAATTTGGTGACTTAAAAATGAATAAAAATTTGTACTTAAGTTGGAAAAATAGTCACATTTAATGTTTTCATAAGATTAAATGGAAATAAAATCAATAAATTTATCGCCATCATTATATGTAATTCAAAACAAACTCACTATCAGTAAAGTATTTTCATTTTTTCTTTGCTTGATATTTTGTAATAAAATTCAAATAGTATTGGGCCATCGTGCTCATCAGGAAGCACATGTGAAATGCTCTTATTTCTTGAAACCATTATTCCAAAAATAACTCTCCTTGAATATTTAAAAAAATCAATATTTTTATTATTTTCACCTTTTGCTAAATATTAACAGAAACATCCATTTTAAAATTAGAAAACTTCATATATATTCAAATTAATCAATAAAACAATGAAAAAAAAACAAAGGGGTAACAAAAAAGACAAGAAAAATCTAGAGATCTGATACTAAAGAAAATAAGAGAAAGCTGGAATCGAGTATCTAGGTGCAGGAAAAAAAACACGTTAGTAAAACATTTTGGAATTCAAATATGGAGAAATTAGTTCACAAAAAAACTGTGGGGCACTTGTTTGAAATTTGAAAATCTACAAAAAAAATGTGGTGTGAACGCCTGAAATGTTTTTTTTCTTAATCGAATTATTTGCATTTGCATTATGATGACGGTTAATGAAGTGTAAAACACCGGAAAACAAAGTAAAAAAGAAGTTTGGTTACGTGTCAGTCACGGGTCACAATAAAATAAAAGTTTAAGTGAAATTCGACGATTGAGGTCTGGTCTGCAATTTGAAAACAATAACAAATTTTCAAAGGTTAGAAAAATGTGCAATGAATATTAATAAAAAATGTCATGTAGAATGTTATAATTAACAGACTCCAATAGTGAAGTTGCGGAAATGTTGCATTGTAGAATCTGAAAATAATCATAGGTACTTATTAAAAATCAGAGTATGAATTTGATTTCCGGTTACAGCTACCCTAGAATTATTGTTTCTTTCAATTTCTATACAAATTTCCTAGAGAGTCCGACATATATAAACTGATCCTTAGTGTCATGGAAACAGGTCATAAAAGCAAAAACTACCTAGAGAAAATCTTGTTTTCAGTATCAATATAAATGTGAAAAATCATGTTTAATCATGATCTCAAAATTTAAAAGGTTTCATAAATCAATTAAAACCCTTCGGTAGCCTAGCAAACACATTATTTGTATTTAAAATAACACTTTTTTTCCTTTTTTTGAATTGTATGATCAGCTTGACACTTTTTCATACTGTTAAAGCATATTTACCTATTTCCTTGACGTTAATCTGTTTTTAGCACCTTACGTTTTTGTAAAAAGGAAAAACAACTTTCTTTATAATATTTGTGGATGGATTTAGTTTCTTAAAGAAGTTTGGGTGCTTTAGAAAAGAAAATTTCAAAAAAAAATTGAAAATAGCAATCAATTTTATAACAAAAATTGACTCACAACAACGATCCAAGGATGAGTGCACCCCAACCAATATAAAACGTTTTTCGGCCATGTTTTGACCATTGTAGTCTCCTTTTCGCAAATTTTACGTATCCGTATGTTGCGCATATTGACCACAACCATACCATTATATAGCTTAGAGCAACGAGCAAGCTGAAAATATATATTTTTTAATTTATTTGTTTTATATTTTGTTTATTTCTTACTGGTTTACTCTCACCGGCCACATAATTTCGAATGGCAATCCGAATGTGAGATTTGTGAAGTAGAGAACAATCCCCCACATTCCAAAGACAATCTGAAAGTTGAAATGTTTCATGATTATATTTTTTTTTATTATTATTATATTGTCAACTCAAATATACTTGATCATTCAAATTGGTTTTGATCTACCCAGAAAATCTAAGTTTCTCACAAAGTCATGATATTTTTACCTGCGAGCGGTCGCGCTGCGGTCTTTTAGTAGATGGATGATCCAAATTTTTTAACTTGACAATAGAACCTTTAAACTTGTACATATTCTTTAAATAATCTTCTGAATTTGCCGCGGATCTATAGTTTTCAAATTTTTTCCTTTAAGAAAATGTATTCTTCATCATATTTTAAAAAATGAAGCACAAATTGTTTCATAAAATTGAGTATAACTGTATTTTTCGAATAAGCATAGTATTTCGAGCTGTTATTGTCAAGTTAAAAATTTTGGATCATCCATTTTCTCCTACAAGACTGCAGCGCAACCGCTCGCAGGTAAAAATAGCACGACTGCGTGAGATTTAGATTTTTTGGGTAGGTCAAAACCAACTTGCATGATACAAAAATGTTATGTTGACAATATTATTTTAAACGTTTTAAATACCTATTTTTTATTTGTATGTCACTCACCATATTTTCGACTCTTTGCTTAACATCATCATTATCATCCTTCTTCTTGCTGGCACTTTTAGTCGTCGACCTGAAGCTTCGTGAAGATTTGTTTTTTTCATAAATTGTGTAATATTTTAAAGAAACATGTGAGATCTATCTTTCTTCTGCTTATTTCATAATATTTCACATAGCTTTCAAGTTTCATTATTTTTATTGATGCAAAATATTGGTTATGTTTTTGAAAGAGAAAAAAAAGCGAATGGTATACCTTGCTTTTAAATTTTCCATGCGTCGTCGATGTCGTTTGGCTCTAGGACGCACGTCGATGCCCGAGTCCTGCAAACATTTTTATATAAACATTTTTTTTCTCCCGATCAAAAATTTGTTTGACTATCACTTGAAACAAGCGGAAAATGTTTATATTTGAATTTAGATTTTAAAAAGAAATAAAATGTAAAATACTTACTTTACTATCTTTTGTGCATCCTGTCCCCAATCGTTCTCGAAACGGAGGCATAACCGTTGTCTCTGGAATAAGAATCATTCAAGCAGAATGGTATAAGCCTATATTTGAAAGGCAATCGGCAACGGATTAGTGAAGTTGCGTTTCGAATAGAAAGTGTGAAGAAGATGACAGAAATAAATGTAGTTTCACATGAAAACTGATATTTGCTTTTGTCAAAGAAGCACGAGTTAAAAAAAAATAGGAGGTGAGGGAGGAAGAGTGTGTGTGGAGGCGATCATAAAAACGGGTGGGACACAAACACTTCCACCAAAACATGTAACAGAAAAAAAAAACAACAACGACGATCCTCGCTAGTGTCGTCAAGGAATATATTTATTTCTTTATTTTTCGCTGTTTTTTTCTTCTCTTGTTTACTAGTTTTAGCCATGTGTAGTAGCAAGCGCATCATTTCGTCAAATGTAGTGTGTTGATAGTTGCAAACAGAATCACGCACAATTACACACTCTCTATTGGGGGTTTATGTGCACGGCGTTTTTTGATTGTGTTTTTCTAATTTTATGCAGTTTTAAAATTTTATTAATCAATTGATTTTTTATTTCTTTGATTTTTGATCATTTTCGTCGATGCTATTTCGAGCAAACGAGCATTTTTAATCTTCGTAAGTTGTAGACGAAAATCGTTTAAACGAAATAAAACATGATAATCACATCGGCTTTTATGTATTTTTATGTAATATTGCGTGGTAAGATCATCAAAAATTGGATACGTTATAGTTGTTTTTGAAGTACGCAAAAGAAAAGCACATAAAATATACTTTGAGCAAAGTTTTATTAGTATTAAAATGATAAACGTCACCCGCTAAATAAATTACAATCATTTTTTGATCGAATTTATCATTATTCATAATAAATCACCTGCTTATTGTATAAAAAATTCGTGCTATAGGTTGGTGAATAAATAAGTGAAGGCAAAAATATTTGTGTTGTCAGCGAATGCCGTTCACTGTGTGTATATGTGTGTGTTCGTTTTTTATAAACCTTAAAAACGAACAAAATGATTAAAAAAAGAAGAAAATAAAATCCAATATTTCACATGTCCATAAAAATCAACATTAATGTGGTGGCAATTCGCATCTAAACCACTTTTCTGCTGCTACAAACAGGTTATCAGCTACTATCATTTTTCTTCAAAGAATGAAAACTGAGTGCCTACATAACTGACCTTTTTCGTCAACCGACGATTTTTTTTTCATTCTTGCCCAGTAGAGAATAACTCAAACAAATTTCGAACCAAATCGATAAATAATTTTGTACTTTAAGAGCAAGGAATGGGCGAATCAATGATTGAAAATCATCTTCCTTGTTTTCTATCCCTCACTTTCGACATGTTATTTTTTTTTATTCGTTTTGATTGTTCTTCAAGGTTTCTAGCAATCAACTTTTTTCTTCTTCTTTATTTTTGTTGGAAGTTTTAGTGTGTGGGAACTAAATATAACATTTTTATATTAACATATATTTAAAAATTGAAATTAGTGCATTTTCCAACGCTTTTATGTTTAGAATTAATCAAGAATATTCTTAGTCTTTTTTCTTTGATGAATTATTTATAACAATAGAAGTTGATGGATACGACATCTGATGAGAATGAGATTTTTTTCCATTTTTTCTTTGAAATTTTATATTTTCTCTTTTACTGATTTTTCAACAACTTGTATAATTATATTTAGCGCTGTTTAGGGTGGTTACGAGTACATTAGTTTTTTTTAATGAATCGGAAAGGGGGTTGATTTATTATTTTAGTTCTTTTTTTTTGAATAATACGTATTTCAAAAATTGAGTTATTGCTTTCTGTTCTATGAAAACAAAAATGTTTCAGTAAGTTGATTTTTTTTCATTATCTAACATACTTTGTGCTTTAAAAACCCATATGTTGTGCATCTCATAGGGAAGTGTGAAGCGGGGGATGGAAAAAATTAGTAAACCAGTAGTAGTTAGGCATTTTTGGGTAAAGAGAGGCGGTTCTTGCAGGGGGGGGGGGCTCCATAAATTTTATGGCAATTTCTATTCTGGCACCTCAGTCTGGTTGAATTGACGTTTGTTATTTTCCCATCAAATACGATTTATGTATTTTACACATTGTGAAAATTGGGTGAGCCTTACAATTATTAACCCCCACACACACATGCAGGATATGGTGCCACCCATACCAATATCCTCCCCCGCGCGCGCGTCCCATTTTGAACCCCTCATCCATTTTCGTTTGTCACGCGTTTTTTTTTATAATTTCTTGTCTTCTGGAGTTAATTCGAATTTTCAACAAACCTCACAAAATCACATTTGAAATTTCGTGTCATTCAGACATGGACTCTGCGTGTGTTTTTTTTTCTTGTTGCTCCTCCTACAATGTTTCTCTTCTCTTTTGTTTAAAAAATTTACATTTTGACATAAATTTTCAGTTGATCGTCAACACTGGTTCTTTGAAAATTTTATATGTAGAGGAAGTTCAAAAAACAAACCACAAAGCTCATCATGGAAAGAAAAGGTAAGTATTAATATTGCATATCCGTCAAACCTTAATACTTTATTGTTTTTCAGGGCGTGAGCGAAAATTCCCAGGAATGAAAATTGTGATGCCTACACCAGTTGAGACACCAACGATGAACTTGGAAGACGCATGCAAGATAAAGTAAGAATGAAGAAATGTTGAAAAATTTTTATAAAAATGTCAAATATTGTTTTTAGATTAACAAACGAATCGGAGGAAATTGAAATTGCTGCGGTTGATTTGATCAAGCTTGAAGAATTGGGTAAAGGAGGGTATGGAATTGTTGAGAAGATGCAGCATCGACAAAGTGGAATTGTGATGGCTGTTAAGGTATGTTGATTTTGGTGTTTGATTTAAAAATTCCGTAATGAGGACATATTTTTTATAATTTTTTTGATGGATTTTTATTAGAATACCTAAAAATACCTAAATCTACTGGTTCTGAAAGGATTCTGTGGTTCAATATTGCGTTCATAATTTTCTAACCTACGTTTGAATCCTAAATTGATTTCAAAACAGTTTATTTTTTCGTGAAGATTCATTTTAATCACTATACCTGAAGTGGTCTCAACAAGTTTTGGAGTTTTTTTCTCACAAAATTTTGATGCTAATTTTTGAAGCATCAAAATAATAAATTCAATATTTAATATATAAAAAAAAGCAGATAATGCATCAAAGTGTTTATTAAATTCATATTTTCGAAATAAGTACTACAATCGGGACCAGTAACATGCTGAAAAAAAAGGATTTGTTGAAAATTAATAAGAAATAATGTTCGAAAAACCATTTGTAGTATTTTTCATAATTTTGTAAGCGCATGATTTATATTTAACGAATTACGATTAGTAATTTTTAATAAACTGGGCAATGAGTTGCAGTGAACATGATATTTAAACACATCTCATCTTTTAAAATCAGATTAAATTAAACGCCCACGCGAAAAATGAGTTTTTATAACCAGAGTAATTAAAACAGACAAAAAACGGTTGAATTGAATAGCCATTACAAAACGTACATTTTTCATCCGTCCATCTTGTATACAACAGATGTAACATGTTTGAAACAGAACGAGCCATCGAATAGTGTTAATAATGTCATAGTTGATAGGAAACTGTTTCGTTTTGAAAGTCTTTCACAACCAATCGACTCGATCAATAAATATTTGTGAGAAAATTATTGCGAATCGTTTAATAACCAAAAAAAAAACACTGTGTACGTGGAAGAGAAAGTGTTCGCTATGCATAAAAATGGTTTTTTTTGAAAAAGTGAAAGCAAAGAAAATTGGAATACAGTATCTTGAGTATTGGTTTATTTTTTCAGCGCATAAAGTCATCCATCAACGATCAGTCGCAGAAACAAATGCTCACGGAACTTGATGCGTGTAAGAGAAGCGACTGTTGTCCGCAAATGGTGCGTTTTTACGGTGCAATGTTCCGAGAAGGAGACGTGTGGATTTGTATGGAAGTGATGGATACGTCATTGGACAAATTTTATCGTCATGCTTATAAGATTGGAAAGAATATACCAGAGCTTTTTATTTGTAAAATGGCGTTGTCGGTTATCGAGGGATTGAATTTTATGAAAGAGCAGTTGAATTTGATCCATCGAGATGTGAAGCCGTCTAATATTCTGCTGAATAGACATGGACAGGTCAAAATATGTGATTTTGGAATTTCGGGGCATTTAACAAACAGTCTGGCAAAGGTAAACGAAATTTTTTTTGCAGTTATTGAAAAAATATAAATTTCTAGACGGTTCAAGCGGGATGCAAGCCATATATGCCTCCGGAACGAATTGATGGTGAAACAAAAACGGCGTATGATGTGAGAGCTGATGTGTGGAGCTTGGGAATAACAATAATAGAAATTGCAACTGGAAATCATCCATATTCAAACTGGAAAACACCATTCGAGCAATTAAAACAGGTACGAACGAGTTGTTTTGTCAAATTAGATTGACGGGGGCAAAATAATACTTTTTTGCAGGTTGTTAAAGAGCCGCCACCGCAGTTACCTCCAGCTGGATTCAGCGCTGAATGTGTTTTCTTTGTAAAACGGTGTCTGGAAAAAGATTACAATGACCGGCCGAAATATCCGGAACTTTTGGCGATGCCTTTCATTGAAATGGCGAGAAATGACAAGTCATTTAGCATGAGCCGTTTTATCAATGAGGTTTAGTTAAAGAAAGAACACAGTTGTTAGATAAATTAGATTTTTCAGATTCTCGGCACTTAATTAAAGAATTTTCGTCGTCGTTTGCCAAACACCAGTCGATGCTGAAAAATCGGTTTATAGACGCTGACATTTTTTGCCCGAATTGTGAATAGAGATTTTTTGTTTTGATAATTTGTCTAGTCGAGCGGTTTTCTTCAATAATATGGTTTCACTTTTTTTCCCCTGTTGTTCACCGCAGACAGTTTCTTTAATTAATCATTATTAAATTTTCAAGATTTCCAGAGTTATGTTTACATCACCATCTCAGTTCATTTAATCAGATCATCTCTCAACTTGTAAACTTTCGTATCGTTTTCTAACCTTCACATTTTATAGCATTGTTGCGATTCGATTTTTTACTCCCTACAGTTTTTTTTGTAGTACTGTTTTTTTCATATTCAGAGTATTAGTTATACATAGATTGTGCCATATTTGAACCTTTTATTGTTCACATTTTAATTGTGTTAAAAGATTTTTATGCGCTTATTGAAACTATTTACAGAAAATTATCTTGCCGTTAAATAACATTTTGAGCCAAATCCAGCACGCTTCGTTGAATGTTTCACTATTCTGTAAGATTTTTTTTCCAGATTAAGTTAATTCTCATCGATTTGTTTCACTAATCATATCATTTTGGTCAAATTTTTCTCTTTTGGTTCAATTATTAGAATTTTATATATATGTTTTTCCTCTTGATAAATGAATTATATCTTTTAACACTTACAAGTTAACATATGTATTTCGAAATCAAGTTAGAAGCAAACCGCGACGCATCGAAAGAACATTGATTGACGTATAAGTTGGCTGTGTGCCATCGATGTGGGGTTTCGCAATTTTGCGAAATCTGATTGAAAGGCTGAGTATTCAACGTTTATATGATGGAAGCCAGACGGCGAGGGAACATAACACAAATACAATGCGAAACAGACACTAAACTCTGTATGTCTGACTTGGGTCTCGCTCCGCATCCCTCTCACTGCTGTCAGCGTCGCAATTTTGGTTGGCCTAAATTTTGGTTGGAGCTATTCATTTTGCTGCGATGCATTCATGCAGTTCGCCCCGTTCCGCTTTTAGGCTCGTTTTATTTTTTTTAATTGCGAACAATTCCTAAAAATGCCTTGAATGGCTAGTTATCACTGTTTAACTGACTACATCGTGTACAACGTTTCATTTATTTTCAATTTTTAGGATCTTCCGAAAATAGTTTCAATTTTTTCAGTAAACCTCGTACGCCTCAATCATGGGAAAGGAAAAGGTTCATATTAACATTGTCGTCATCGGACACGTCGACTCCGGAAAGTCCACCACCACTGGACACTTGATCTACAAGTGCGGAGGAATTGACAAGCGTACCATCGAGAAGTTCGAGAAGGAAGCCCAAGAAGTGAGTTTATTCAGGAAGATTATTGTTGAGAGAAAATAATTGGGTTTTTAGATGGGAAAGGGATCCTTCAAGTACGCCTGGGTTCTTGACAAGCTGAAGGCCGAGCGTGAACGTGGTATCACCATCGATATTGCCCTCTGGAAATTCGAGACCGCCAAGTACTACATCACCATCATTGATGCCCCAGGACATCGTGATTTCATCAAGAACATGATTACTGGTTAGTTTCACTCTTCTTCAAGTTCTTCGCTTTTGAAAAATAATCAGTTCATCTCAGTAGTTATTTTCAATTTCAGGAACTTCCCAAGCTGATTGCGCTGTGTTGGTCGTCGCTTGCGGTACCGGAGAATTCGAAGCCGGAATCTCCAAGAACGGACAAACCCGTGAACACGCTCTTCTTGCCCAAACCCTTGGAGTCAAGCAACTTATCGTTGCCTGCAACAAGATGGACTCCACCGAACCACCATTCTCTGAGTCCCGTTTCACCGAAATCCAAAACGAAGTCTCCGGATTCATCAAGAAGATTGGTTACAACCCAGCCACCGTCGCTTTCGTTCCAATCTCTGGATTCAATGGAGACAACATGCTCGAGGTTTCCTCCAACATGCCATGGTTCAAGGGATGGAACGTTGAACGCAAGGAAGGAAACGCTTCAGGAAAGACCCTCCTCGAAGCTTTGGACGCCATCATTCCACCAGCCCGTCCAACCAACAGACCACTCCGTCTTCCACTCCAAGACGTCTACAAGATCGGAGGTATCGGAACTGTCCCAGTCGGACGTGTCGAAACCGGAGTCATCAAGCCAGGAATGGTTGTCACCTTCGCCCCACAAAACGTCACCACTGAAGTCAAGTCCGTTGAAATGCATCACGAATCTCTCCCAGAAGCCGTGCCAGGAGACAACGTCGGATTCAACGTCAAGAACGTTTCCGTCAAGGACATCCGTCGTGGATCAGTCTGCTCTGATTCCAAGAACGACCCAGCCAAGGAGGCCCGTTCCTTCAACGCTCAAGTCATCATCATGAACCATCCAGGACAAATCGCCGCCGGATACACTCCAGTTCTCGATTGCCACACAGCTCACATCGCCTGCAAGTTCGCCGAACTTAAAGAGAAGGTAGACATCTAAAGATTTCTTATTTTTCTCAATAATATCATTTTTCAGGTCGACCGTCGTTCAGGAAAGAAGGTCGAAGACAACCCGAAATTCTTGAAATCTGGAGACGCTGGAATCGTCGAATTGCACCCAACCAAGCCACTCTGTGTCGAGTCCTTCACCGACTACGCTCCACTCGGACGTTTCGCCGTTCGTGACATGAGACAAACCGTCGCCGTCGGAGTTATCAAGTCTGTTGACAAATCTGATGGATCATCCGGAAAGGTCACCAAGTCCGCCCAAAAGGCCGGAGCCCCAGGAAAGAAGAAGTAAACAATAAGAAGCTCTTCACTCTCTTCAATTGTTATCTGTCTTTTCCGCGTTGCTCTTCAACTGTTAATCCCCCTCCCACCCAGTGTTCAATTCTCTACGTCCTCTTTTTCTTCTCTCTCACGAACCTGGGTGCTCCAATTTTTCGTTAAAAAAACTTTAACAATCAAACTTTGCTGGTTGACTGAAATGTTATGACTGTTTTCTTTTCTATTTATTAAAAAAAATTGTTTTTTTCACCTAAACAAAGTTCGAAATAAACTGAGTTTACATTGTTCTATAATAACTATTTCTTTACATGTACCCATGATCATCATCTCATCACCCTTCTTTTTTTATTCACCTCTATTTGCTTCGTCGCATTTTGTGGTGCAATAATAAAGTGTTGTTGCGACAAAGAAACAACTTCATTTTGGGAGATAAGAAATATAAAATATGTAGAACCACTTGGTAAACAGAATTAAAAAGATATCGAAGTCGAGCGATAAGATAAGAATCCAATTTTGACAGAACAGCAAAAATAGAAACGCTTGCAAAGTGACCTCGACATTTTGGTTTTTTTCTTCTTTCGTCTTGTTTTAATGGGTTATCTTTGTTTGATTGCTCGGTTAGCGTGAAGGATTCGGATGGGAAACTGTTCGATTTTGTCGAAGGGAAAGAGAAAGCAAATAAGTAGAAAGGTCAATACGTTCATTATTGTAGTTTTTTTTATTGGCTAAAGAATTGGTAGCACTCGACAAACTGCCCTTTTTTCAAACATTTGTAGAGGTCAAAGTTATCGGGGTTTGCGAAAGGACACTGACTACGCAGACTGGTGTTTTAATATCTGGATTTTAGTTTGTGTAACAACGAAGTAATCAAAAATCAAAAAACTCCCCCTTGGTCAATACGAAAAAGTACAACAATTTATTTGACAAAAGTGGAAAGAAGTTAAAAAATGGCATTACTAAATCCCTGAAGATTACGAAATAAAGCATTCATATTTTAAAAGAATGTTTAATTATTCATGTATTACACCAATAACTGGAATATGTCCCGTTCAATAGTTCCGGATTTCCAGCAAGACTCAGAGGTTTTCGAACCTTTTTTGCGAGGAATTTTTTCAATTGCTCCAGTTTCAAAAGAAGTCTGAAATAAACGATAACTCAACGGATATATTATCTTTAACAAGTACAAAACTTTGCAAATACCTTCGAACTATTTTTGGGTTTTGGCGAGATATATCTTTTGTCTCCGACGGGTCAGCTGGAATAATATTGTTTTTTTTTAAATTATTTTTAATAAATCTAAAAATTTACCGGAAATTCGGAACAATCTCGTTTGTGAGCTGTTGTTCTTATTTTTTCGATCTGGATTTCCAACGATTAATTTGAAATCCCCATCGCTGAAAAATGAAAGGGTTTTTGAAAGTGTATTTGGTTATTTTTTTCAATAAAAGGAAGGTGGTTTTAAACAAACCGAATTGCGGAACCATTTGTGTCGATATTGTAAACAAATTGAAAACGACGGACAAGTGGTTTTCCTGTTTTGATGTACTCCCATTGGTTGATACCATCGCCTCAATTTATGATTATAGGAACAGTAAATGAAATTTTTGTTGATTTGAATAGAGCGTTTAAATTTTGAAAACTCTCTTTAAAATTGTATGTCTCAAAAAAATTCTATTTAGACTGTTAAGCTTCATACAGGAAAAGATTTTGACTTTCATTTTCTTGGGATCCGAAATATATGCCGAGAAATACATTCTCATTATTGATAACTGAAATTACCATAAGATTCAATCTCCATACCGGTGATTGACAGAATTGTTGCATGCCAATCAACCACATGAAAAAGCCTGAAACTAAAATATTTTAGAGATAATCATAAATTGCTTACATATTCCGTTCTCCTCCTTCCTTGATAAATTTCGGCGAGTGCACAAATGTTGTGGTTTTCGTACCGCCCTCCCAAAGCGAATCCTTTTCACCTCGTAATGGATAATTCGACGCGCCAAACTCAACAGTTCCGCCGTTCTAAAAATAACATTTTAATTCCGCTAAAAACACCGATTACATCACTAGTAAAAACAATGATAGTATTATGATATAAGTTTGCCGATTTTAAATAATCCACAAGTCTTCCAATGGCGTAATCCATTGCTGCCAGCATTCCTAAATAATAAATAACCACGGAAGAAGGATTAGTAGAATCATTATTTCATACCACAGTAAATACGACGATATCGAGATTTGACTCTTTGGCAGTATCTATCATATGATTTTGGAACTTGGAGCGGTGGATGCACTGCTTGATACGACAAAAACATAAAAAACGGTTTTGTGTCATTGTGGTTGTCCAATACACTCATGGCTACATCGGTGAAAAGCTCCTAAAATTAATTAATTTTACAAAAAAATATGGAAAAATTGTGGGGGCTCTATTCCAGATTTTTAATCTCAAATAAACAAAAAATAAATAAAAATGAATCTATAATGTGGGCCTATGCTGAAAAACCATTGATAGAGAACATAATTCAAAATATCACATAATTCAAAATATGCATCATGTTCTAATTATTTACTTTATGGTAACTTCAAAGTAATCTCAGTTTTTCGTGAATTTACTAGAAGTCCTAGAAATTATTCTCAAAAAAAATCCATGTTTAATTTATTGACGTTCTCTTTGATTGATTTTGAGGGCCCTGGAACCTTATAACTACTTTGAAATGACTTCAAACCTTCAATTATTGATCTGCTACCATATTTTTTAAAAAATCCTTTCAATTGGAATATAACGAAATTGTCAAACTTTTCACTCACTGTTGAATAAACACCATTCTGTGAAAAATCCGGAACACTTTTCCCATTTCCCACTTCTTCGAATAAATCTAATCCTCTGACAACCCGCTTCAGTTCCCGATGAAATTGATCTGTAATAACCAGAAGAAATCCTATTTTTCAATTAATATTTGACTCTAAAACAAAAGGAAAGGATTTATTTTATTTCCGGTTTCTTCATCCGAGAAGGCTGTCATATATTCTAAGAACAATATTTTCCCCCAGATGAGAAAAACACATATTGATACTTATTTTCAATTCACAATTTTTAAGAATTGTTCACATCATGCAATGGTTTTTAGAAAATTGTCGTTAAATTAAAAAGATGATTACTTCCGGCATTTGTTTCCAAGAAAATTCATAACCTTTACCAAAAATTCTTATATATGTACATCCTGTGTCAAAAAAACACATTTTTTTGAAATACCTGTTCACAAAAAACTCTTTAGAATGTTTTCAGCCATTTTTTGTGGCAGAAGTAGCATGTTTTTCTTTTTTTTCATTACGATAATAGAAAGTTATAACTCACTCCAACGTCGTTAAAATGGCACGAAAACAAAAAATTAGAAAAAAGCTATGAAGTTTCGAATTATTTTTCAAAATGGAAAGTTTTAGTAAGTTGTGGCCCATTAACCAATGTTTTTTGTTCAAAAGTCTCACCAGCACTATGATTAAAATATCCCGTCTGTGGTCCATAAAATCCATAAAAATAATCAAAGCCTCTATTCGTTGGCAGATACTCTTTCTTACAATATCCTAAATGCCATTTCCCAACCAAATATGTTGCATAATCTAACGATTTCATATTCTCTGACAAGAATGGAAACATTGTTGGGATTCCTGATGGTTCCATATGTAAAAATACGCCATTCTGAAAATATTGTTTTCGTTGAATCCGAATAGTATTTCTGTTATTTTTTCTCAAAATATAAGATTATAAAAAATAAACCTCTTTCTGTCATTTGTTTTTGCTAAAATTTTAGAGTTCTGCTTTATGGAATTTTTTTCTTTTCACTTCTGAACACTGACGCCATGTCTAAATCAGTTAGCGTATTCTTTTTTTGTCATTTTTTTTCTAAAAGTCACATCGGATCAATTGAAATTTGTGATTTTTTAAAAAGAAATATACATAAATGGTAACTAATATTTTTTTAAATTCAAAACGAGACAAAATTTCAAAACATTTTAAATCATTTGCAACGTTTTTTTATCAAATAAAGTTAAGTATTGTTTTTGAAAACATAAAAACTGTTTTAAACTATTGAAAACTAATAAAAAACTGAAATTTTCTCATTATGAAAAGTGCCATTTTCTTATGAAAATTTCCAGAAAAACTGAAATTAAAAAAGGAAAGTTGATAATTTTATTGATTATCTTGGGGACAATACGATCGCTTTAGATACTGTTACTTTGTTCCGCCCAATTCCATGCGTGCTCTATTAAAGGAAGCTTGTAAGTTAACATTATCCAAATTCAAGGCAAAAGATCAAAATTTGAATGTTTGCCCAGGTAGTCCAAAGAACAATATTGTCAGCTTAAAAATTTTGGATAATTCATTTTCTACTAAAAGGCCGCAGCGCAACCGCTCGCATTTAAAAATATCACGACTGTGTGAGAGAATTAGATTTTCTGTGTAGGTCAAAACCAACTTGCATGATCAAGAACATTTGAGATGACAATATCAATATGTAGCCTCATTCAAATAATTGTGTTTCGCGCCAATTCTGACCGCACAATCCGGCGCGCATTCAAATTTTGATTTTTTCAACTTTGGACTGCTATGATGAGTGTATTTATCGGCGTAATTCCGCATAAATTGCATTATACTAATGAGAGAACACTCTAATTTTTGAAATTGAAATCTGTTAGGGTCTAATTAAGTGATCTACTGTCTTTAACAACGTGTTTTGTGTAAGGTTTTCTGGGTGCCACGTCAGAGAGCGCGAGGAAATCAACATATCTTACAAAAAAGCAAAAACTGTAATAGTTTGGATTTCTGGTCCACATTACAACCGAAAAAATGTGCGCTTGTTTCGTGTCTCTATTCGACATGCACCCAAATTTCAAATGAGGTCTTATATGCTGTTGTAGTTTTCTTTAAAGAATCGATATTTTATGGGGAAAATATCCAACTTTAAGATGTTTTTGTCTTCTCACCTGTGTCCCAACTCTAAATGGATAATATCCGGTCATAAATGCACTTCTTGTACTGAAAATATTTTGAATTTTTACACACTTCATTTTTTACCATACGGTGTACATAATTGATTAACATAAGAATTAGTTAGCAAAGCAGTGTTTTCATGAAAAGCCAACTCTCGTAAGTTTGGTGTATGCAGCCTAAACATCACTATAATATTTTAAAAATCGGTAAGGAAGAACTCACGTATTATCTTTCCAATCTAAATCACTAAACCCTAGATCATCTGCCATAATAAAAAGGACATTGGGTCTCGAGTTGTCACCCAATTGCCGCTTTACAAATAGTAACAGTAAAAATTGAAGAACAATTGTTCTAGCATGACTGTTCATTTTAAGAATTCAGTAGTGAAACGACCGCAAACTGTGACCGGGACACCTAGAGAATACCAAATTGAAAAACGCAAAGAATTATGAATACCAGTTCAAAACTATTGTGACCGTTTCAATACTGTGAAAAGTAGGAGGAGGAGGTCGAGATTGAAAATATAACAGCAGAATTGAACGCTTGCTAGGAATTGTTTTGTTTTGCTTTTTTTCTCGACCTTGAAGAATAAATGTTGATATAAAATCGGAGAATCAAACGATTTTAATTGAAGATTTTTTCATTGTACTAAAAATTAAAAAATTGTGAAGTTTAAAACGACGAGCTTTTTCAGAACAGACACCCTTTGTCATGTTTTTTCATTGGAGCGTGCGCAATGGAGGTTAAATGATGACCTTTCCAAAACTTTTCGATGATTGATTTTCAATAGAGATGCTGAAAATTTTTACTGACAAGTGTCTCAGCCATTTTTCATTGTTTTCTTTCTGGCGATCGTGATGATCAAGATGATGATGGTGATCGACTTGCCATTGGGTTTTTCTCTTCTTTCAACTGAAAGTTTATTGAAGGTCAATTGTCGAGAAAAACAAAAACTGCACAAGAAAATAATTGAAAACTGTCAAGTTTGCTTAGTTTAAAAAATCATGGCGTTCAAATGGTTCAGGACACAGCTATGAGAAAAAAGTGGCAATTTCTGTGGAAATTGTCCCTTTAAAGTTTGATAAAAAGATAAATATGCATATTAATTTTTTTTAATATGTTTAAGTTCAATAACATTTTCATAGACCCTCAAATCTTGTTGTGCTGAGATGAAACATATTGTGTATCGACAAAAACAGTTCCCAAAATTAGGAAAAAATATTCACTTCAATAGATTAGAGTAGCCAGTTGTTTATGGTAAATATTCGTGGAAAAAATAGTGATATCACAGTTTTTCCATGAGCTGTTTTACCATAAGTTTATATTTTTTCCTTCATTCCAAATGCATTTGCGCTCAACTGGCACTCTGCCAGAATAACCATCATCAAAAACATCAAACGATCACCATCGTTCACCCAACCGTTAGAAAGTTGTTTTGGTGAATATATTTTGGTAGAGTGCCAGTTCATAGAGCGTATGCAATGGATATGAGAATTTTTTTCTATTTTTGGTCATTTGTTTTCAATATAGGATAATATTTTCTTTCATACTGAATCCTTTGTTGCCCCTGTTAAAGACAGTGTGTCATTTAATTTGACTCTACTTTCAGTTTCAAAAATTAGAGTTTTCATTAGTACAATTCATTTTATGGAAAAGAATCTCGATAAATACATGCCTCATAGCAGCGGGCCAATGTTGCAGAAATCAAAATTTGAATGCGGGACGGATCATGTGGCTCGTGCAACGAGGTCGGAAATGGACGCGAAACACGATTATTTTAATGCAACACGATTATTTGAATAGTGGTATTGTTTTCTCTACCTTCTGGGCCTGCTTGAATTTTTATTTTTAGCCTGTAATCTGGGTCGTGTTAACTGTCATGCTGCCTTTAACTGTTATTCTTCCGAATAGCACGCTTTCCTGAAACCGATTTCGAGCTCTTTTCTTCACGAAAACTTTTACTTCCCTGTACCAGTTAAAACAGAAATATAAAGTACACAGAAGCACTTACTTTTCTGGAACTAAAAAATTCATTTTTTGACACGAAGCGTGAAATTTTCGAAACATTTTTTGAAACATTTTTTTTGCATTTACGGAAATTACACCCTCTTCACGGTTGAGTTTTGTTCCGTCTTTTTGAAGCTATGTCAACTAGAATTAATTCAATTTCAGAAATTGCAAAATCAGCGTTCATTTCAAAGAGGAAACGTTTTACATTTGCTCTCCAAGCTATTAATTCTGTTGCGCCTTGAATGAGAGAGCTCAAAAGTTAACTATATTCATAATAGAATAATCGTGTTAATGTGAGCCAGTTGCGTGGGTGCTTTACTCGATCATTATTTTATTTTTGTTTGATTCACTTTCTTTTTACTCACAACAACACAAATAAGGCTCATTGCATGTATTTGAGCTCCCATTGCAAAGGGTAAATATAGGTCAATGTAATTAAAATTAAATCCATTGTTGTTTCCAATCGTATTTTGCTTCCTCCTGTTTTTTCATTCAAGTTAAGTTAAAATTTTAAAAAAAAGTTAGAAAAGCTCGTATCACTTTTATATATTTTCATTTTTCACATCACCTACTTGAAATTCACCTCACGCCAAAATATTGTGTTCGTATTTTTACTGCCGCCCGAGGAAGAAATTCTTGAATTTCCAGACTTTCTAATTAATACTTAAGAAGGGCTTTTCATTTTCATTTAAAGCTATAAATTTCAAAACGCAATAAAATAAGATAAATCGAACGTTTTTGTAATTTCCTTGAAAAAACATGTTTTTCTAGTGAGCAAAAATGTAATACATCTTCATCACTACTATCGTTTCAGACAGGACAAGCCATTCCATTTCATTTTGAACATTTCAATAAAAGTTGCATATCTTTAAAATTAGGGCGGAGAAATAAAATAAAAACGTTTGGTCATTGACAGCTATTATTGCTCAAATATTTCAACATCTATTCAAATAAAAAACTAATTATTCATCAGCATTTTTTTGTTCGCCAACGTTGATTAGTTGATCTTTCCTCTCTTGGGAAATATCTAACAGAAAAAAAACCTATCATCTCTAAAAGCTACATGTTGCAAAAAGACATAGTTAAATTTATATGTTACTCATCAATGTGCCGTTTCAAATAGGACGAGAAACTCTGGTCAATTTTTTTATTCCTAACATTTTTTGTATGCTTCTGAAAAAAAACGTCCCTATTGCAATTATTGAAAAATTCGATTTGTTTTTTTTTGAGGAAATCAGAAATCTCTGTTGAAGGATGAAAATAACATAATATGTTAATAACAGAACAGAGGGCTTTTTTGGAATAATGAAATGAGATTCAGTAACGAATCATGAGATACCCTTGATATTGTACTGTTGTTTTTCACTTCTTCTAGTTGTTTTTTCACAAAGCAAATATAATAGAATTGTGTTATGATCAGGAATACTCCCAGATAAGTTTGTAACTCCTTTTTTTGTTATAACACATGATTTTTAAAAATAATATATTTGTACCTTTTTCTTCAACCTTGTCTCAACAGATTATTTTAACCCGTTCCAATTGGATTTAAATACCGTTAGCTTTAACTAAAACGATTTGATTTTCAGTTACAAAAACTTTACACAATGCTCCGATTGGGACACTTCATTTTGCTTTTCGTCTTCATTGCTGCTGTTTATTCGATCCCAACTTCTTACTCAAAAAGCAAAATGCTGAATAATATATTCAAGCAAATTCATAACAAGTAATTTTGTCAACATATTCTCTAGAACCGTATATTCTTCTTTTTTTTTCAGAAAAGCTGTTGGGGATGCTTACCCATATGATTTAAATGGTTTTGCTGACTCGGCTTATGGATTCGGAGATGAGCAAAACTACTTCGTGATTGTTTAATTGATAATTTCAAATAAATTTTGTAATTTTTATAACTCCAGCTAATTTTTGGCTCGCTTTCTTCCAGTATTGTCATTATTTAAATGATCTCATCGAATGATTTTATTTTTCAGTCAATAAACAATTCTTCTGTTGTTCCGAAAAAAACAAGAATTGCAGTTAGTCCCTGAAAAAAATAGAACGCATTTTGTTAATTTTGTAGCCAACGAGGAACAATTCTTTAAGATACAATAAAAAGTAGTTTTGTTGAATATGATGCTCTAAAAGTTCATTATTCTACCAGCTCGCCGACACAATGAATACAAACTTTCCGCCTTTCAACAGTTCCATTAACCCGTTATTTGAAAATCATTTATTGTCCTTTAGATAAAAGTTGACACATGTATTCTCGTTTTGTTTGTGTATACAAACAAAAAGGCAACCGTTTTCCGAGAAACTCGTAACCGGCTCGACTTAAATTAAGAAAAATCAAGAAAATTCATCAAACTTTGAACCTTCAAAACTACAATTTTCTAAAAGTGTAACGAGACATGGGTTATATTTAGATATTCAGATTTGCTACATTAATTAAAAGTTAGCTAGGAAGCGACATCATCGAGTAGATTGAAGTGGAAATGTTTACCAGGTTGAAGTAGAAAGAATTCGCGCTTTGAAGTTGTATAGGAGGGGGGGGGGGGGGGGAATGTTTGGACTTTGTTCATTCTATAAATGAGCAAGTTGAGCTAATTTTTCATCAGCATTTTTTCTTCTCAATGGGGATCTTTTGTCCATCAGTTCTCACACTTCGAATAAAAGTGGCATCATATCTGTTTATGAAGTGTTAAATAAAAATCACTCAATTTAGTTAGTTCAACGATTAATTACATATAAGTTAACCAATACTCTTTCCAACACCATGTATTTTTTTGCCGGAAACAAAAGCTTAATGTTTCTTTCATCTTCATATTGGAAGTACTTCACTTTGCAGAACAAAAAATGACAGAACAAAAAATGATGATTAAGAGAACAAATATAGTTTTTCTAATATACATCAGGTCGATTTAGTTGTCTTCGATGGTGGATCATATTGCAACAAAGAATACCGACTGCACACAAAATGAGGGTAAAAACCGTCGCGGGAAGCTTAATTATTCAATGTAATAATAGAGAAAAAGCGTGAAAAAGTGTGTTAGACGATGCGGTAAGTTTTGCGGGCAAAAGCATGCACAAACGCAAATATTACATGCGTTTTTTTGGCAACCTTACACGTATTCGGTGTGTCGGTCCGGTCTGTTCGGTGAAGGTGGAGCGAAAGCTGCCATCTTATATAAAAATTGGAATAATGCATCAATGAGCATCATTGGTTTGACAGTATTCTAACGGGATACGATGAAACAGTTTAGTTGTATTGTTTTAATTTGTTCGATAGTTTTTACGAACGCCGCTTCTGTACAGCGATCGAAACGACAATTTGCAATAGGTATTTTATTTGAAAATCTTGTAAAATTTCTGAAAAAACCGAAGTTTATCTAAAAATCAAAGATTCCAATTCGTGTTTTAGTAAAAAAAATTATATTCAATTAATTATTATTTTTTTACAGTCCCCCTGTATTCTTCTTGCAACGAATACCTCACATGTGCCGCACCAGCAGTTTGCGCATCTGGTATTTTATTATTCCTTCCATTTATTTTTTTTCAAAATTCGAATTTTAGGAACTTGCCAGTGCACTCAAGCATATCAGCCAGCAGGAACAAATTGCGTCCCATCTATGGTCTCATCAGTTCCTGGTGTTTACCAGGTTCCAGCCGGTGGTAAGCCTTTTAAACAATGAGCTCTCCAAACAAAAGTGTTGTTTTTTTTTTCAAGTTGCGCCACCAACATTTCGAACTGTGTACACAGATGCTTTGTCGGCTGTAAGACAATATTACTCGCCTCAGCCGGTAGTTTATTATCCACCAGTGATTAGCCAAACAGTTTGTCAATTGCCACCATGTCAACAAGCGCAAACTACTACTGATCTTCCGACTCCTGCACCGGAAGCTACCACAACACAACCGACGACTACTCCAAGCAGGTATTCGCATGAGATAAAAAAATTGAGATTTGAATTATGCCCCGCATTCTTAATGGATTTTGCATGAAATAACTAGGAAATCTCTTAACAAGTAATCCAAGTATATTTATTTCTAATCATAGGCAATTCGATAGTCCATCTATTGCATACCCTGGGGATTATTGCGAATTACCATCGATTCTCTGTGTTGGTGGAAGTTTCTGCTCAGCGGTGGGATTTTTAAAAATTTTTTGTTAATAATGAAATTGTTTTTTTTAGAACATTTGCATATGCCGTGATGGAGAAATCGTTGTGAACCGGCAATGCGTTCCAGTTCCGGTGAGTAATATATCTAACCGTTTTTTTTTAAATCAATTTTTTAAAATAGACAACAACTACTACCACAACTACAACAACTGTGGCTCCAACGACTACTACTGCTCCTGTTGAAGAAACTACAACTACAACTCCATCCACAACTACAACAACCGAACCAACAACAACAACAACTACAACGACAACCGAACCAACAACAACAACTACAACAACTGAACCAACGACGACAACGACAACCACGACAACTACTACTACGCCTGCACCCACAACCACCACGACAATCACCACTGAAGCACCAACAACGACTACAACGACGACCACTGAAGCACCCACCACTACAACTACTACGACAACTACTCCTGCACCAACCACTACCACAACACTTCCAACGACACCAATCCCAAGCAGAGATACCGGATGTCAGCAAACAAACTGCAATTGTAATCCAATGGGATGTAGCCAACAAATTATCAGAATCAATTTTGCGGTAACTATTTCATTTTATTTTTGATAACAATTGAATGATGTTTCAGATACCGGGACAAAGTTGTTCTTCAAACGCTCAATGTTTAGCAGGATCCTACTGTTCAGCAGGAACATGTCGATGCGCAAGCAGTTTTGAACAACGTGGTACAATGTGCATAAGAAGAAAGTAGATTTAACGAACTTCATTATTTGTTTGTATAAAGAAAATAATAATTGAAATGAATAAAGTATGATAATATCAAGAATTGTGCTGGAATTTAAAAAATCGATCTCAAAAAAGTTATTAGGATCGATAATCAAATTGAAACATCACTGATGTTTAAAAAATGTCAATCTTGATCAAAATCAAATTAGAAAGACTAATGCCTGCGTATCAAGAAATCAATGTTCTGTATCTTTGGTCTAATTGAGTGATCGAACTCGACTTCTCACGTGGAAATTATAATTGAAAAAACCTGGGGGAATCCATGATAAATATAAATAAAAAACAAGAATTCCAATTGATGAGATGTGTGGAATATACCAGTCTTCGAAAAACTGAATATACGTATGACAAAATTGATTAATCATAAGTAAAACGGCAAGTTATTCTAATAGTAATCGTCGGCGTCTTCATGATTCGAGCCTGTGAGAATTGGTACCAATAGGCAGAAAATTTCACTTGTTTCGAATATTTTTCCTTTTATTCCTGGTATGTCAGATATATACGTCCAACGATGATAAATGTCACAATCTAGTTCGAATTCTGCTACTGAAGCTTTGAGATCAGTTGTTGCCCAGTCAGCACCATTAATTTTTGCCTAAAAACAAAGGAGCTCTCAATTCTTTTTAAACATAAAATGCTAAACATACAAATCCTGAAATTAAAGGGTATTTAGAATTTTTGGGAATAACACAGGTAACGCGAGCTTTCTGGCATCCTGCAATTGAAGCTTTTTCGCATCTGTAGAAAATCATACAAATTCTTATGTATTTAATGAAAACTTACGTCAATTGTGGAGCGATTATCACTTTTCCTGAATTTCGTCCTTTTGGTGGGTTGAAATTAATTTGGTTTAGGTAACAACCAGTAAAAACAGCCGCCAATTCTTTTAACTGTTGACTTTTATTTACAATACTTGATGTTTCTTCAATAAACTTTGTTGAAACTTTTTCAAATTCGTTGTTGATTGCTGCAACAGGTTTCACAAATAATTCGTTAGTATTTGAGGGTTTCAATATATTAGTTGGTGTTTTTAATATTTGTGATGGAATTTTTGATACGCTGAGTCCTATTAATTTCGATTTTTCGTAATGAATACTTGAAGCCGGTATACCTGGAAATATCTTACATTGAAAGAAATCAAGAATATTAACGATAAAAACTTACCAAGTGTCTCTTGCGGAACCATTCGCATACAATTTTCAACCCGGATTGTACAAAAAAATATGATAATAATAATTGACGATGTCAGGTATTTCCCGACATTAAAGATATGCATAGATGGTCAAAATGTGAGTACGTGTGATACGCCAGTCGACGATTTTCATTGATGGCCGAATAAACTGCGTCAAAATGCATATCTCTTTATCATTTGAATATTCGCAAAATGAATGATTTTATTGAATAGACAATAGTTCATTGTTTAAAAAACGCATTGACTATCGACTGCACCGATTGAGTACACTTTTTGGACAACAATTTCTTTGAAATTTTAATTAATTTATTGTTGTAAACTCAACATCAAAATTGTAAACAAAAGATCGGAAAGAAGTGAATAAATCGGAAATTCGAAAAAAAAAACTCAAAAACTAAATTTTAAAAATTCAAAAAAAGTCTCAGACACAAATTACGAACCGGATGCGAAGAAGGTAATGTAAATTAATAAAAAAAAGCTGTACCAGTATGGGACACAAAAATTTATACCAATTTTAATGTAACCATGCAAAATTACACTTGCATTTATAATAATACATGGATACTTGAGGTGTTAAAATGCAGATCTATGTGATGCTCGGCTTTTATTGCTCATTGCACTGTTTGTTCTGTAAAAATATAGTATTCAAGAATCGAAAATATTTTCAAAAACCTTGTTCTTGTTGTTCTATTCGAACGGCTGCGTGGGCGAAATTCGTAAGTCTCATCCGTTTCGTCAACTTCACTATTCAATGGTTGTATTTCATCGAAACACTCGCTTTCTCGTCGTATTCGGTCTTCATAATCTTTTTCAACTTCAATCAACTCTTGCTCCAAAATCTAAATTTGCTTTTACCTCTATGTTCAAATATACATAAATAGATAACTACCTGTATAGAAAGTCGTTTGACGCCCCCATGACCATCTGGAATTTCTTGCATGGGTTCTTCTTCCTTTTCCTCTTCTTCAATTGCTAATGGCGCGTAATCTTCTAAGGCATCATCATCTTCATCTGATTTCACAATTTCAATTCCAGCTACTTCACCTAATTCAAAATCACATTTTAAGTTAATAAACCACGGATTCTCCTCACCACTTGGTTCAATAGGGTCTGCATCTCTTTTATTACTTTCTTCTAGGTGTTTCATAAGCACTGCCACTACCACATTGACAAGAACGAACTGTGATATCAATACAAAAATAACAAAGAAGCAGGGCGCCAAAATTGGATCAACGCAGCAGTTTGTCTCACAGTGATCTGATGAGTCACAATCATCTCGCAATGCATCCTAAAATCATGAACATGTTTTTTCTGTATTACCTATTCTAAATCTTACTTTCATAATTCCATTCCAATTATCGCCAGTCGCAATTCTGAAGAGTGTTAGGAACGCCATTCCAAAATTTTTGAAATGTGCATGTTCACCAAGGCCATCACAAGGATGATCTTCGGAGCATTCAAGTTTTCCAAACAATTCTACACCAAGTGCAGCAAAAATAAAGAAAAGCAAGAAGAACAATGATCCTAGATTACCGACTTGAGGTAGTGCTTCACCCACTGTATCCAAAAGCGATCGAATTCCTTTTGCCATTTTGAGTAATTTGAGTACTAAAAAATAAAAAATAACGATGAAATAATGTCCTATATCGTTCTCGTTTTACCTCTTGCAATTCTTAACACTCTCATTACTCTGATTATTGTAGGGTTTATGGGCAATTCCAAAGCTTCAAACTCTTCGAATATGATTCCAGCAATCGACAAAATAACAATAAACATATCCAATCTGTTCCATTTTTCAATAAAGAACCGTTTGAACCCAAGAGCAATTAGTTTCATAGCCGCTTCTAAAGTGAAAACAGCTGTGAAGAAATAATTCAACGCTTTTAGCACATATTTCAGCTCCACGGGCATTAGATAAAACTCCATCGCCATTGAGATTACATTTATGCCTGAAAAATTATTTAAATTTTGAGAAAAAAACAACAATTAATTTAGCTAACCGATAACCGCAGCAATTGCCAAATCAAAGTATTTCGAGGTGACAATACCGTGTAAGAAAAGTCTTGTATGACCATAGTCATGGTAATACGGATAATTCCGTTCCACTGAAAAAATCGATTTTAGGGTGGTACGAGCCCACACGATGCGATCTAAAAAAAAACAAAAACAAAAGTTGTTAGTTGCCACTGCAAAATAAAAATGAAATTAAAAAAAGGCGTGTGCTATCAAAAAATAATCATCATTTGTGATAATGATCACCTAAAGACAAATCCACACAAGTGCTAAACATACTCTTTTTTCGTTTTCCAGCCATACTTTCTTCGAACTTTTGGCGTTTCAGTTTACGTTTCAACCGTTTTTCTTTCTCTTTTTCTCGCATTTCCTGAAAAATAATAATTTGAATTTTGACATCATAATTTTAATCGTGATGCATACTTTTTCAAGGGCTTCTTTGCACTTATGGAAATTTTCCACAACTACTCCAACGAACATGTTGAGAACGAAGAATCCAACCAGTAGAAGGAAGGAAATGAAATAAATCATCCGCCATTCATTGTAATTTTCGATTGGCTAAATTAGTTAATTGTAAATTTTAAAAATTTGGAAAAAATTCAATTATTACCTGTACATCAACTGCAACCGCATCTATTCCTTGATACATAATAGAAACCCATCCATCTTTACTTGAAAGAACAAAAAGCGACATCAATGCTTGACCAAGATTATCAAAGTTGTATCGATGATTGACCCATTTGTTTCTAGTATCCATTAGACATTCTGCTCTGGTTGTGACATTCGATAGTTCAGGTCCCACACAATGATACATCATTCCTTTGAAGAGCTGAACTCCCAAAATTCCGAAAATGATGAAGAATGTGCAGCAAATTAAAACAATATTTCCGATAGGTTTGAGACTAAAAATAATAATTACATTAGTTAAAATCAATTCATTTGTATCTTATTTACCTTGAAATCAGAGTCATAACAACAAGCTTCACACCAGGAGCTCTATTGATAACTCTTAAGGGTCTCAAAGCACGAAGCAATCGAAGTACGCGAATAACTCCAAAGATTTTAGGTGAATCACCAGTGGCAACAAGTTCGAATAAAATATTGATGAGCGAAATGACCACAAGAATACCATCGAGAATGTTCCAACCGTCTTTGAAGTATGCGGATTGCCCCATAAAACATCCATTGGCAATCACTTTCATCATCATTTCACTTGTGAATATAACAGTGAAAACGTATCCCGAAACTTGCAAAAATTTTCTTTCAAAACTATCTGGTGGAATAGATGGTCGTTCCATAGCCAATGTTATGCAGTTGATTCCGATGAAAAACAAAATGGTATAATCAAACCATTTTTTCTGCGTTGTTTGAAGACATCTGAAAAATAATATTTGATAACTATGTATATTGAAATGATAAAACACCTGATTCTCAGTGGATTTTTTGGTCCAAGCAAAAACATTGAGTATTCTGTTCTGTTGTACAAACAAGTTTTCTTTAATAGTTTTCTTATGAATGTATTCTGTTTTGCTTCATTTCGTCGTTCCTCTTCAGCGAGGGCTTGTTTGAGTTCTTGGCTTGCCTAAAATATTCTTACGTTCTACAGAATTGTAAAAATAGCAAACCTCTAGGAATTTTTCCCTAGCATATGTTTCAATAAGAGCTCGTCGACCATGAACGGGACAATTCGGATTAAAATGATGACACAGTCCACTCCAGCTATGAACTCTCTGTCGTCGGTATGGAACACCATTGTGAGCTGGAAGCGCCAGAGATGCATGCCTGTTCAATCTATGATCAATACTATTGTCATTCTTGTCGTCACGGTTAGATGCGCTATTTGGAATCAATCGACTGTCAATAATTGCATCAAAATTTCTCGCTCTTTCTGGAGAAGTGTGATAATCAACAGCTAGATATTTATGCGTTGGCGTATCTTCCGGTGATGATGGTCTCTGACAGGTGCATTCTGCTGGTGGGACACCATTGTTAAAAGCAGGGGAAGCTGATTTTGCTATCAAAAGTTCTAACTCTCTTTTTCGTTCGCCTTCTTCTTCCACTGCTTTTATGCGATCTTCTTCTTCCTTAAAATTTAAAAATAAAAAAGGATGATAACTTTATTGATGTTCATACCTGTTGACGTTTTTCCTCCTCTTTACTTTCTTGAAATCCTTCAACCAAAATAGCAACCAGCAAATTGAATAAAACATAATTTCCAAATGTCATCAGTGCTACAAAATATAACGCCGCCCATGGATTTGTTTGCGCCATTCCATTAAATAGAACCATGTTCCAGTCTTCTTGTGTAAGAATCTAGTGAATAGAAAAATCGATATGAAGAGTGAACGGTTTTAAAAACAACATTGAGAACATAAAGCTCACTACATTTATGTTTCACACAAGCCTGAATCTGAATCTCTACCTGGAAAACAGTTACTGTTGCAAATAGGAAATTGTCGAAATTCATCCGATCACATTCACATAGTTGTGAGAGGACTTGATCATTGTTACATTGAAGTCCTGTGTCGGGATGATTGCAAAATTTGCATCCAAACAAAACCATTCCGAGGGTGCTGAAATATTCAAAAAAAACACGACATTTGGGACAACCACAATAAACTGTAGATATCACAGCAAACTGCATGCAATTCTGTACATATTGACTTTATTATACCTGGAAAACTGTGATGAGAGCCCATAGTAGAGTGTCGAAATTTTTTCGCTCGCACTTTTTGGCTAGACCACCAATAAACTTTTCCTCGACTTTACAGAATTTGCATCCAAAAAGGTTCATTCCAAGAATGCTGCAACAGGGTTAAAATAAGATGGAGGGAAATATAGTCAGTAGAAGTGGTTGGTTTTGTATAACATTCTCAAAATATTACGAAAACGTTACCTAAAAATGAAGATGAAAAGTATAAGAAGACCGAAGAAGACGGTGACATTGTCCATTGTTCGAAGCATCACAACCAATTGATAACGGAGAGCTGGCATGAATCGAACAAGTTTCAGAATACGAAGTAGACGAAACGTTCGAAGAACTGACAGCCCACCTTTTCCTTCTTGAAAAAGTTCGAGAACACTGAACAGAAGTTTTGATTTTTTGCTGTTTTCTGTTTTCTTTTTACCTTAAAGCTACGATTCCACCATCAAAAAGATTGAAACCATCTGAAAGGTAACCAAAAAATCCGCTGGCAATGATTTTGAGAAGCATTTCGAATGCAAACAATGCTGTGAAGAACAGATTCGAGTATTCTAATATTGTGGTAAGAATTTCTGGCTAAAAAAAGTATCATTTGTAATTTTTTTCGCCAGAGTGAATGCAAAAAAACCTGTTGATGATATTCGACGCCCATGCTCAAAGTGTTAACAAGAATTGCAACTAAAATCCCTCTCGTAAAATGATCGCAAACAACAAATTGTTGAATTTTATTTCTGAACCATCGAAGTTTTGAGATTTTCCGTTGTGGAGCTTCATTTTTTTCACACACATTGTCATCATCATCGTCAGCCGAATCCCTATCATAATCGCTATTCTCATCATCTGATGTATTCTCCCCATCCACTAAAGGTCTTGTATAATGAACCCCTTTTGAATGCCCATTCATTTTAACTCTGGGTTCTTCCTCAATTTGCACTCGGCGAGTACGTGATCTTTCAGAATTACTCCTTGAAAGTGGTCTTTCTTGCTCCTCTTCCTCTTTCGGAATTGTTTCATCCTCCTCGTCTTCTGCATTTTCTTCAATTCGGGATAATGTTGCCATGTCATCTAATTTCGACTTCCTTCTTTGATTTCTTTCATGAATTTTACGCTCCTTTCTTTCTTCTTTATATGCGTTGTATTTCTGAAAATTGAGCTTTTACAAATATAACATCACATTACTTTTAAAGCGAAGATCCAAACCTTTTTAGCTGCTCGTTTTGTACGCCTGAACGTATGTCCTATAAACCTAACAATTGCCGCATAAACCGTGTCTCCACCACCATCTTCTTTCGATGACGCTCCACCAGCTTCACTACCAGTACATGCTTCAAAAAACAATATTGATGAAAACAACGAAGGCGCCACTTACAAATTGAATCTCTATTTTGCATTTTCTTCCGCTCTTGTAACATTCTTTCCGTTTCTCGTCGCTTTGTTTCCGCAAATTGTGTCGCAATAACAACGAGACAAAGATTAATCATGAAAAATGCTCCAATAACAATGAGAAGTACGAAATAAATCCAGTTCCAAAATGAATGAGCATCTTGAACATAGTACATTATATCAGTCCATCCCTCTAACGATATGACCTATAAAATTTCATATCACTGTTTTTTCTTAATTTTGGGTTTGTTACCAGAAAAATAGCAACCCAAGCAAAACCGATATTATCAAATGAAACAGAGCCTTGAAATGGATTTCGTTGCATAACCTATAAAAAAATTCAGTAAAAAGTTGAGCTCTTGAATTACTATTCTCACTTGGCATTTATCATAATAAATATTCCAGTTAATACACGAATCATTTGAAACTTTATCATAATCATCTATGGTAAGGTTGCATTTGATTCCATTTACAGTGTAGGGTGGTAAATTTGAGCACGTATGTAACCCGTTAGCATCCGGTTGACTACATATGTATTCTAATGACGTGTCCTCCGGTATATAAAATCTAAAAATAGTCATTTTGAATTTTGCTCGACTTTTTCACAAACCTTGTCAATTTCACATTATTAAATAATGCACTCTGGTTTTCCGATATATATTTCGGCAAATTTATGACACAACGATTTCTAAAATGAAATTACACTTTTTTCCATCTTTTAGTTTGACTTTTGACAAACCTTAAAAGACCCGCCCATAACTGCACACCAACAATTCCAAATATGAAAAATACGAAAAAACATAATAATAAAACATTACCAAGCATGGGTAACGTGTCGAGTAGTAAATTGACTGAAACATTAAATTTCGTTTAAATTCTTTAAAAAAGTTGTTTCAAACCTAAAATTCGCATCGATGGTATTCGATTAACAGCTCTTAATGGCCTTAACACTCTTACTGTTCGAATGGCAGTCAAATTTATATTTCCACCAAGATATTCATGCAAGACAAACTCTGCAATCCCGGCCATGACGATAAAAAAATCCAATCGATTCCAAGTGTCCGACATGTATGCAGCAGGACCGGTGAAACCGAGCGCTGTGATTTTTATCACCTTAAAATTAAAACTTTGCCATATTTTAAAGGATTTCACTAACCATTTCGATTGCGAAGTAGACAAATATACAGTTATCAATTAGATCTAAAATTTGACACCGGTAGGTATTACAATCTGGTCCATCTTCACAAGGTCTATACATTCCCAACGTCACACAATTTATAAGGATAACTGCCATTGTAATACGATCGAACCACGTTGACATCACCATTTGTAGTGCCCATTTTCGTGGCGGTCTGGCTTGATATAGACAACGTAATGCCGGTTCAGCAAATCTTTAAACATATTGTTTTTAAATAAAAACAATTCATATGTCTTGTTACTCACCCCGGATATGGCAACTCCGAGACTTCCTCAACGGCATCTTCATTGCTCCACTCAATTTGGCGACCATCCCACCTCGAAGGAGAGGCCTCTGATGAAGAGGCCAACTGAATATTACCATTCATAATAACACTTTACTCTAATAAAATCGTCAGATTTATATTTTCGATAGCCTGACAAACATGATGCGAGCGGTAATTATCTAACAAAAATTTTTAGTATAAAGCGTTGTCATGGCGCTGAAAATAAAATTTCGAAAAAAAAGGCGAAAAATATAGATTTTAATGGCTGCATTCCAAATTTATGGTTTCTTCTATCTGGTTCTTTCTCTCTCGCTACATTAGATTATTTGGTGTGTTTTTTTGTTTTCTTGCAAATGAAAAAGTTGTAGCGCGAGTTGATTAACTTCAAAATTGAGTTTAGTTTATGTGAATTGATTCGGAACAAAGTATACTATTGATCAATCATAAATGATAATTCTTAATGGTAATGACTTACACGTCCGTGTTCTGATAGCTGCAGAGTTTCTTTTGAACCTTCAATTGAGCCCAATGCCTGTAAGTAGGTTAAGTAAGTATAAGTTTCAGTTTTTCAATACATTGAAGGTATTGGGGTATTGTGGAGGTTGACGACTTGTAAAAAGACATCTAGAAATCATGATAATTTGAGAACAATATTCAAAATAATTTAATTATTGAAGGCCTAGAATTTCATCTTCGTAAGCGTTTATATCGAGTAATGATTAATCAAGAATTTTTTTTTGTGCCTCATCGGTACTTTCAATGTTCTTACTAAAATTTTCAGAATTAGATGATTTTTCAAGTATGACATGTTAGTTCTATTTTTAATCGGATTTGCAAAATTTAAGCAATCATTATTTCCCTTTAAAAAACAAATTTCTTCATAAACTGAAAATAGCCAGGGAATAAAATAAGCATAATTACAAAATTTAAGCAAGATATTGAATCTTCAAAATAATGAAAAACAAATATTTTGAAAATTTTGGAGGGGGTACATATTTCAATTAGTATAGTCATATTTAACAAATTGTGTATTCCAGAAGCTTTGGAGATGTAGTGCATATAATATGTTAAAACGATTGAGAATACATTTTTTTCACACAAAAAGTATCAAACAGCAAAACCAGAAAAAAAGCATTATAAATGAAAAATAGAGAACTCGACGGTTCCCTTTTTTGTTCAAATTTGTGAATTTTGGTATACCACTATAAGAAAATGTTAGTTTTCACTCCATTTTTTAAAGATATATTGTGTTTACTTGTATTGTTTTAATTGCATGGAGGTTAATAAATAATAAATCCGCACATAGTTTTATGGAAGTTTAAGAAAAGGGAGCAAGAAAACACTACATCATGTCCAAGGTTTTAAAACGAAAATGTCTAGTTAGTACTTAAACGAGATGCTTGTTTCCAAGTACCGATTTCATTTTACAAACGCGATTTTGTTATGTGTGTGGGAAATGAATATTTAAGAAACCTGCGAATTTTAAAAATTGAATGCTAATGTTCTAGAAAGCGAAGGGGTGCATGCGACCAGAGAACACTTTCAAAGTTCATTGATTCCTTTGACAATTGAAGTCAAATGTAATTTACCTCAACGTCATCATATTTTCGATTAGACTGTGATTGGCGGCGATTTACAGTGATTGAAGATGTTCGACGCCCAAGCACAGACCTGTAAGCGGTATATTGGTATATTTTAACAAGAAAACATCTAAAACACCAAATTTACTTACCTTGGGCCGCCGGAATATTTTGATAATGACTGAAAACTGCGCAGTTCCGGAACCGGCTGTCGCAGCATCTTGTTTTTAGGTTACCGGATCAAAGTGGTTTGGCATTCAGAGCATCAACTAATTATATTGTTGAAAAATCTGAAACAACGACAATGATGATATTTGCTAAGAGTCGACACATAAGTTTGAAAAAATAAGAATAACTGACTATGAAAGTTTAAGAAAGCATAGAAATTTTCTTGCGGGCTCGTAAAAATGCAGCATTAAACGTGTCGAAGAAGTGTATTGTTATAATAATCAAGCATTTTCAACTTCACTTTGAGGATAGAGTTCGGCGTATGGGGGATTTTTTTATTCATTTTAATGTTAAAAATTACGAAAACTGACTAAAAACAATAGAAAATCGGCGGATAATAATCGACTGGAAATCTGCTTTAAAAAACAATTGTGTAATTTTCTATAGTTTTTGTCGAAGAAAACAAATAACTGCGTTGGTGGTTGATGAAAAATTCACAAAAATAGATTGAATAAGACAAAAAAAAGCTAGAGGAGATTTCAGAAAAGAAACAAGTTATGCGGAAATAATACATAGAATCTTGAGCAGATAAAAGCGGAAGAAATTAGACGATTCCGGTTGGTTGCTCCGGATGGCTATGTAAATGTGATCATATGTATATATAAGATTTTGCATAAATTCCTTATCAAAACTCGTTTTAGGCGAGTTTAAGACGATTTTGTTGTGACGCTTTGAAATTGACTATGAAAGGAAAGAGAACAGCGATTAGACGAATCTATGTAATATATAATTTTAATCTGCTATTTTGCTTGTTTGTGTTCATTTCTTTGAAAAGCGTTACATTGATGTGAAAAGTGCTTATTTGTCAAATTCACTCTGATATTTTTGTTCTGCAAATTTCAAATTTACTCATTTCATTTGAATCATGAAAAACAAGAAGGAAGTAAGGAAATTTCATCTTTCAAATAAACGACGACGAATTTATTGAATTTTTCTTCTTCAAAAATAACAATTTCTTCCGTTTATTTTATGACTTGAAGAAAAATGTAATTATTCAAAGTACTGCTGTTTGTTTAAACTAGTATGTGTTGTTGGAACCAGCATTTTTTTTTTCAAAAAAAAACTATCTAGGAATCCTATTTTCGCGTCAGACGTTTTTTGGAAAGTACATAATGTATATGCGTAGGTATTGCTAACTCAAATATTCTTGATCATTTAAGTTGGTTTTGACCTACCCAGAAAATCTAAGTCTCTCACAGAGTCGTGCTATTTTTACCTGCGAGCGGCTGCGCTGCGGTCTTTTACTAGAAAATGGATGATCCAAAATTTTTAAGTTGACAATATGTGTGTGGATAATAAAATGTGAAAATATTACAACTCACAACTACCGTATACCTGAGATAGCCATGCGCCTTTAAATCCACGTTTTTTCGAGGTCATCCGTTTGGCGGTTTGTAACTTTTGAATGGCTTTATCAATTTAAACAATCTATAGCTCAAATTAAAGATAAAATCATGAATTTTAATAATATCGTAAAAAAATAAATAAAAATTAGTGTTTTATATATCAAAAATAGAGAAAAAGAAGAAACTTTTTCGAAAAAATAAAAAGATGGACTTCCTGTGTATTATGCTATCATTTTTCGGATTCTACGCATTAAAAAACCTTTGTATACAAAAAAGGTCAAAAAAAATACGGTGGGAAAAAAAGTTATACGACATAGAAAATTAGGATCGCCCCATGCGCAAGGCTGTGTGTGTGGTGGAGGTTGTGCTGCACCAAATGCAAAACTTTTATTTCGTGTAACTTTTGAACGGATTGACCAAATTAAACAATTTATAGCTTTTCTGAAAGGAAATTTCTTAAAGATGAGTCGCCATGTTAAAACATTAGATAATTTACTTTTTTTCAATTGCGAATATGCAAATAACGTTTTCAAATGTGTTAAAAATTGAATCTTCCAAAGATTTTTTTGTTTTTCAATTGAAAAAAAGTAAATTATCTAATGTTTTAACATGGCGACTCATCTTTAAGAAATTTCCTTTCAGAAAAGCTATAAATTGTTTAATTTGGTCAATCCGTTCAAAAGTTACATGAAATAAAAGTTTTGCATTTGGTGCAGCACAACCTCCACCACACACACAGCCTTGCGCATGGGGCGATCCTAATTTTCTATGTCGTATAACTTTTTTCCCACCGTATTTTTTTTGACCTTTTTTGCATACAAAGGTTTTTTAATGCGTAGAATCCGAAAAATGATAGCATAATACACAGGAAGTCCATCTTTTTATTTTTTCGAAAAAGTTTCTTCTTTTTCTCTATTTTTGATATATAAAACACTAATTTTTATTTATTTTTTTACGATATTATTAAAATTCATGATTTTATCTTTAATTTGAGCTATAGATTGTTTAAATTGATAAAGCCATTCAAAAGTTACAAACCGCCAAACGGATGACCTCGAAAAAACGTGGATTTAAAGGCGCATGGATATCTCAGGTATACGGTAGTTGTGAGTTGTAATATTTTCACATTTTATTATCCACACACATACCTACGCATATACATTATGTACTTTCCAAAAAACGTCTGACGCGAAAATAGGATTCCTAGTATATGAATTTTTTTCAAACTATAGAAAATAGTTCTAATTTTCTCAGACGGATATATTTGATTTTGGCAAAAGAAAAACATTTGGTTCAATTTTAATTCAGATTCTGGCCCGCATTAATGTAATTTAATAAAATAGCGTTAAACGAGTGAAAGCAGGTGCCAAACAACATTTCTAGCCAATATTCGTATTGAAAAAAGATTATTAGCTTTTGAAATGTAAGATGATATTTAATACATAACGACTTTGGATTGGTTTCGTCAATCGATGTGAATGAAATTGAATGTGTTGCAATTAATTTTAAAAAAGTAGTATTTAGCAACTTCTATTTTTTATGATTCTTGTGTAGGAAAAATTTCATTTGGAATTAAAAAAAGAATGAAAGGGATTTCAGTGAAAAAATTGAAAAAAATTTTCCTGGGGGTTTGTTTGCTATGTAAAAACGAACCTTCCACGTTTTTTATGTGTTGTTTTTTGTTCTGATGAAAAAACTAACAAAATCAATGTGAATAAAAAGTATTTTTGCATATTTTCATCTACCAAAAAGTTGCAGAAAAATTTGACGAAACTCGTAATTATTTGTTTACACGCCTTGCCTTCAAAAACTAATAAAAATCTTAAAGATAACCTGACCCGATTAGAATAATTATTCATGTGTTCTCCACGACTTCATAATTCATGCTCTCGAGAAAAGATCACCAAAACAAATTGAAATTATGAAAAATTTTTTGAAAAAGAGAACTGTGGGAAAGTATCAACTGTCAGAAAAAAAGGTGTACCCCAAGGTGGTCTTACGCTTGTTTTTCTCGTCACCGAAATCTTTTTTTTTTTCAAAAAATCCTAGTCTACAAAAATGTTTAGCTCGAAACAACGAAACTTAAGCTGACATTTCATTTGTTTTTCCATTATTTTTAACTTTGGGGAAAGGTCTCGTTTTATACCAAGGGGGGGGGGGGGCTCAAATTACATTAAATGTTCAAGTAAATCGGAGGAAGAACAAAAATTGCACTCGTTAAGACGTTACACATGCAGTTTTATTTTGTTAAATGAGCAAAGAATAATGATTTTTGAGATGGAAAAACTGGCTATGAATATCGCGGAAAAAAGACAATAGAATGAAGGAAAAAAAATAGAAAAGAAACGCTAGATTGGTTGAAGGAACCTTCGAATAAATAGGCGGACAATTTTCAGAATGTGAATGTATCATAAAAACGAGAAGAAAATAATGTGCATACGTGTCTAGTCTCCTAAAAATAGGTAGGTGCGATTAACCTTAGATGTTGTTGCCGATGATGATTGAAAAAAAAAACGTTTTCCTTTGTGCAAAATAAGGAAAAAAAAAAGAAACCGCTCGCAAAATGAATGTTGCCAGAGTTTCAGTACATCCGGACAAAGGTCATGTCAATTTGAATTGTGGTTTAGAAGAATTGGGGGAGGAGAAAAAAAACTCTTTGAATCCGGAAATGCATTTAAAAGAAGATATTCACAAATGAGTTGGAGGTTTGAAAAAAAGAGATGAAGAAATTTAGTTTCAGTTTTTATGATTGGATTAGGATGAGAGATTTGAACAAAATAAATGAAGCTTAGATTCGGGAATTTTTGGGTATTAGATTTTTAAAACAAAAAAAAAGACAAATTTAAAATTGAAATTTGCGTAGGATCAATTTGATTTTTTAAGCCAAAAATATTGAAAAAAAAACCAAAAACGAAAAAAGCACATGGGATTAAACTTGTATGTCAAAATTATTAAAGTTTCGTCCAAAATCTAATATGGGTTCTCTTTTTTCGTTTTTCGTATTTTGTGAATTTTGACTTTTTGTCTTACTGCTTACTATGAAATTTTGTGAAATTGTTATTAATTTTTTAACATATTATAAAAGATTATAATTCTCTCTTCAATTTGAGCTACAGATTGTTTAAATTGATAAAGCCATTCAAAAGTTACAAACCATCAAACTGGTGACCTCGAAAAAACGTGGATTTAAAGGCACGTGGCTATCTCAGGTATACGGTATTTGTGGATTGTAATATTTTCACATTTTATTATACACACGCGTACCTACGCATATACATGTCCTTTCAAAAAAAAACGTAGGATGCGAAAATAGGATTCCTAGTTAGTGCATAGGATTTAATTAAAATTGATCTTACAACATTTGAAACCTGCGTAAACTCATTCCTTGAATTTTTACCGAACTTTTTTTCAAAATCCAGTGGGTTTCACAATGTCAATTAATAAACAAAATATCAATATCCTGCTTTTAAAAGTGCTTCGAACGTAGGTGGTCAAACGAAAATAGTTTTCATAAAATTGTGAAGTAAACATTTTCAAAAAGGATAATCGGAAATGAAAAAAAAACATAAGTTAATTATGCGCCCAGAATAAAAAATTAATTTCCAAGTCCAAACATCTTAAATGAAAAAGGAAATGTCTGATGTCAAATGAAACTCTATATCCAATGACGATCAGGATTAAAGTTCTAAAATTTTGAATGAAACAAAGAATGTAACAAAACATCAAAGCTTAGGTCATCATTAGTACAAACAAAAAACGTATGAATTGGAACATTATATTTTTTTGTTGTTGTTTTGTGACAAGTAAAGGTAAGTAATAAAAGAAGAAAAAAAAGAATCTTGTAAATGTCAGGTTGTGTGTTGTTGCGGCTGACGAACAGCATAAAACTGAGGAGCAGTTGTCTCAATATACTTGACCATCATATATTTCCCTCTTATGTTTCATTTTACCTGTTGAAGTGATGAATTGACATCTATCTGTTTATCTTGTACTTTTGAATATGATTCCCTTTAGACGAGGATAAAAAAAACATCATATGTTCCTTAAAATCCTAGCCATGGAATAATGTTTTTCTATGAATTATTGCGACCATATGATAGATCAAACTCCACTCGAGAAAGCTCACACAAACACAAAACCTCAAATTCTATAACATATTTCAAAAACGCACATTTTAAACTCAGCGAACCAAGCGACGAACGCCTGTTACGTGCAACACTATGAAATCCGAACATTCTTAGAGTATTTCATTTCAAGAAAAAAAACAGCTGTGCCTAATTTCATCTTACGAATTCAAATAATGAATTAATTATAACAAATTGTTTGTTTATTTTGTCTGATAAAAATAGCTATACGATGTTGTAACAGGTGGAATGTCGCATGTACTTTTAAAAAACTGACGAAATTGAAAACAATATCACGTAGAATCAAAAAAAAGCGGAGAAACGAAAAAGAACGCATTCAAGAATGAAAAGATTTCCCTAGTAACGGGGAATGAAACTGACAAATATTTCATAAAAACATTTCGAACGAACACAACTCGTTTTAAATTGTTTCGAAATTTAACAAAAAGTGTGATGATAATTTGGATTTTAAAAAATGTCTATTAGCGAAAAGAGATGAACGAAAACCTTGGATTTATATGAAGGTCATTAAAAATGATCGAAACAAAAAATGCAAAAAAATCTAAATAAATCAAAAATGAAGAGACTGAAAGGATCAAATCGAAGAACCTAATATGCAGTTGAAATGGGACCAATATGAGTTTGCTGAAATGAAGGGCCCGTCCTTCATTTCTGTTGAGAGATTTGAGAAAAAATCGAGATGGTAATGAGTGGTTGATGAGAAGCCAGAAAGTGGGTTTAGCCCCCTTATTTGTGCGTTTTTTTTTCGGCCAGAACAATGGAAAATGAAGAAAAAAGAAATTGAAAATGTAATGTGATGCTGAAAAGCTGGATGAGAACAAAGTGGAGCGCGGGCACTGGTTTCCGAGTGTTGCGCTCTCTGCGCATATAGCGTCAGCCCCCCGGTGTATATCTTTCCATTTTCCGTGAGCCACTAGCCGAAAAATATTATCGTGGTCCACCAGAGAAGTCATCAACACCGCCACAAAAATGGCAAAAAAATAGGAGAAGAAAAAAGAACAGGTTGTTGTTGAAAAAAAAGGTCTGGAGTGGATGATGAAGTTTCAACCTTCCAGGTATGAAATTATGGCAGAAATTCGCCTCGGAAACTGTTTTGATATTTATAAAATGTGCATTTGAGATTATCAATAAGAAATTTGACAAAATTCAAAATACAGTAATTTATTATCTAGTACTTATAGTTGATTAATAGTAATTAGGTATTCCAATCATTTCAAATAATTAGTTGTTAACACGGTTCTTATGATATCCATAAATTAAAGTGTAATAATGGACTAATAACAAATTTGATAAATGAATGTTGTGTATGAAAAATGAATGAAGCTTAACATCAAAACAACTGACACTGTTGAAGGTTTATAAACAGTTCAGTCTAGAAATTAAGAAATTTGAAAAGGGACTTTGGGAATAATTATCAGTGACTTTGGGAATAAATACAGAAATTACTGGCTCAAAGCCCACATTTTGTCGAAACGTGCTTCAATTTTCGTTTTTTTCGTTCAACACATTTTCGTTCAACTGAAGTCAGTTAATCTTATAATTTAAATAATGACTTTACACAGATTTGAAGTGTTATTAGATCGATTTATGATTGGTTTAAAGGCATTTCCCAAAAAGTGCAAAAAATAACAGTACCCGGGATCGAACTTGGCCGAAACTAAGCTTTTGTAATTGTGAAACCAATGTTCGATTTCGCATTTCTAGCTTAACACATTTTTCACCACACGTTTCTATTTTCACTTTATACAATAAATATTCCTGACCGAATTTAACAACACGTGTAACCTGCGTCAATTTTACAAACTATAGTAAGGATGTGTTAAACTGGATCATTGTCATAAGCTTCCGGAATGCCAATCAGTCTTGTAACCTGTAATCTTTTTTAAAAACAATATAAAACATCAGCAACTCACGCATTATGACCACATTATTCTTTTATAAACGATTATTTGTTTTTTTTGGATTTTGAAGAGATTTGGACAAAATAACTCACTCATCCGAATATAATAAAGTGCCCCTGATTGTGAAATCCAAAAACAATTGAGAAATATATAAAAACATTGGCAGATATTGTGTTGTAAAAATATGTTTATAGCCAGGTAGGACTAGATGGTTAAGTGGCCGGTCATATATATATATATATATTTATTTATTTATATATATCCCATTGAAAAACCCCCCAAACGAAAAAACAAATCAAAAGGCAGGGAAATTTTCTTGACTCGAAAAATTTTTCATAACAATTTTTATTTTGGAGACTAAAATTGAGGTATCATTTTTTTTCGAAAAAAAAACTACAAATATCAAATGAAAGCCAAATAATCTTCAATATAAGGTCTTTATCAACCTTCAAATGAAAACCAAGCAAAAAAGGGCAGGAGAGAGGGTAGACGGCTTTTTGAATTCAACGGAACTATATAATTCCTTCTTATGACTGTCATGGGAATTCGCCTGCAGGCATTTCTACTTGGGTGAAAAAAAAATAAAAACGTTTGGCTTATTTTCGCTGTTCAAATCTTTTTTTTTTGGCAACCTTTGGTTTATGAGTAATCAATTTCGTTTGAATTGAAAACATTGGTTTAAAAAAAGGTTTGAAGAAAAAAAGAAAGAAAAAAGGGAAACTAATTAGTTTGAAGAACTAATCTTTTGGATTGTCCGGACGAATTTTTTTGCGGTGGGGGGGGGGGGGAGCGAGAGACTGAAGCTTCGAATAAAAAATTCATGGGCTCGAAATTTTTTCTGAATAATCACATTACTACATCATTGAAACTACTTGTCTTGGCAGCTATGACATATTGGCAAAGTAAGTTTAAAGGAACAAGTTGGGACTTAAATTTAATTTAACAAAAAGGTTCGTTCTTCAAACTTCGGTACAATGTATTTTTGAAGGCTAGACGTGTTTTTCAAATGGTTCTGGTGATAACTTCGACGAGGAAAAATATGTTATCACCGCTTAGCCAAGTGAAGATCGAGTGGTATAATTATTAGTGCAGGAGACACGTAACCATCTCTCAGATGCTGGCTATTCCCGTTCGGTGAATATCCATTTTTATAAAAAAAAACTGCGCGAAACATCTGAATATTTCAAAGCCATTTCAATGAACACAATCTGCGAATTAAAAGGAAACCCTTATCTAAAAACTCGTAATGCTCCAACTCCAGAACCCTTTTTTTGCTGAAAATCATCAAAAAGTCATAGCTTGTTGCGGACAATGAATGTTGCATTTTTTACACCACCCAAAAAAAAATGGAAAGAAAAAAGAACCACTTGTTCAAACATACTCACGTACATAGAGAATGAAGAGTTGAATAACATCAAAGCAATAAAGATATAAGCTTCCAGAAAAAAGTCGTGCTTTCTGCTGTTTCTATTCAGAAAAGACTTGCGAGTAACAACAAAACATTGAGAACGTTTCTCATCACTGATGAACTCAAGCTACTGGTGGTTGCCGTCATTTGGAAGCTAAGGACATGGAAGGGCCTCTCGTAAAACATCGTTGCCTTCCAATAATCATACAGATGCAACGTACATTCTCTTTGCCAACCATCATTAAACATCTTTGTCTTTTTCATGTCAATATTGGATTCAGCGGTTTGGTTATATGGGAATTTTTTTCTAGGAGAAGAATTGAAAAATTTGAGGGTGTGGGTCCAAAACAGCTCCCTCAAAAGTGAAGAAAACATGCGATTATAGTGTATAACGGGCGGTACCACTGCCCATTTTTGGGTTTTTAAGGGAACGTTTTACTCAAAATTGAGCTTTTGAACTCAATTTGTTTTAAAAATTCCATTAATAATAGGTGATTCAGAGTCGATTAAAACCAAAAATTTAAAATGAGTAAACAGACACTTTAATGCCATGGATTATAATTATTTATTTTGGAACATGTGAAATCATCTAGTAACGATATCCAGGAAAACGTTCAATAAGAAATTTCGTGTTGTCATTAGTAAGGACGAGCCAGAAAACATTCATAAGGGAAGGTAACACGAAACAAGAAATTTTCGATAATGATATCATAAAAATAAAAAGTTTGAGAAAAAAATCCTACTATAAATAAATAATAGGTGTCACTAACTAGTAAGATTTCCTGATAAAAATAGAATTTAAAAATTTGACTGGATTAAATATGATGGATGAAAAAAATATGCACTATTGCAAAGATACGTTTATTATGTCAAAACATTATCATTTTGCATTTAATAACTGTGAAAAAGTTCTTACAGTTGCTTTTTTATCATGCACTTATTTGATTTTTTAAAAAATGCATAACAAAAAGTTACAGTCTTCATGCGAAGTGAACAAAATTGCCATCATATTAAATTATTCAGTTTTTCATGGATTCTCATAAAATTAACGCACGCGGACTAGTTTTCTCAAGAGCCTAAGGTTTTCAAGGTCATTTTTTAAACAACGCTTTCGTGACTTTTACTTTTGTGAAATTTTGAATAGGAAATAAGATACTAGGCTTATTTTAGAGAAAGTTATCCCTCCACTTCAGTGCAAAATTAAAAATTAAAAACAGATCCCAAAACAAAGAATAACAAGTTTAACATTGTACTTTTTATGAATAAGAATTGGAATGGGGTATAGGTTTCTGGAATCCCCTTGAGACAATCAATAGAACATGTTGCACAATATGGAAATATGCAAAAATGCCCCCCCCCCCCCCACTTTTTCCTATGAATGAGGATAACATTCACTTTCAAGGGTTATACGAACACAAACTCACTATCAGGAATATTTTTCAAAAAAAAAAGGAGAGAGTAAAAGATGCATTATCGTATGAAGATCAAAGGGTTACAACCAACCAGCAATTTGTCAAATAAATTATGCTCTATTTCGAAAAATTTCTCTAGTGAATGATGAATGGTTTGATAGCAGGAGATATTTGGAGAAGAAGAAGCTGGTGACTGAAAATTGAAAAAAAAACATATGGAAAGGATGACGGCTCATTCAAATTTTTCTCCTTTTTTTGCAAAAAAATAAAATCATTTGAATAATCGCAACGATGCTTAGAATTTCTGGGTTTTAAGTGAATGCGTAAGAAAATTTGTTTCCTCGGGGGGGGGGGGGGGGGGGGGGGGGGAAGAACACTCTAATGATATTCAGACAAGTGCAAAATGTAAATGAGGATAAAACATTTTAACCTTCGATTTTGAGATGATTTTTGATTGGAATTTAAAATCAAGAAAAATTTTGCAACAATCGTGGAACTTTTGGCAAAAAACAACTAAATTTTCAAATCACTCAATTGGAAGTTGTCTTCCACAAACAACAACAACAAAACAAAACCTGCTTAATAAGACCGCAGAAAGCGAAAACAAAAATGGGGATTTAAAAAAAAATGGATAAATAGGCACTTTGAAATTTATTTCATTGTTTTCTAATTCATTTACAGACTCTTATAAATGTTGAAAAATGTATTTTTTTAAAGAACACACTTCATAATAGAAGTTTTTTGTTCCATTTGAAAGGAATATAATTTTTCAAAAATCGTAGATGATTTTTGTTGTTCGGAAAAATAGACAAAATTAGTAATGCGTGAATTGAGTGAAAAAAGTAGAGTTGAAGACGAAAAAAGGAATGGAGTCGGAGTTGGGGTGGTAGAACGAAAATATATTTTATTTTGTTAAATTCGGACTCATTCAAAATAGTTGAGCAGGGGGGAGAGTTTTCATTGAATCGGTTTTTTTAGTAGTTGGTATAAACATTACAAAAATTGTGTTATTGGAAATCGTTCCACATATTTTGTGCAATATTTGGAGTACTTTTCGAAACCAAAAAAGAAAATATACATTAAAAAAGAACGGGGGGCGAAAAGGGGAAAAATAGGCGTTGGCGTCGTAGAAGGTAATATAAATATACTTCTTGCATTGTTTCGCAGATGGGATAGACCTAGAAGAAAAAAAACATAAAAGAAATTACATGACTATGAAACTGCAATAAAAAAAACGCGTCGAGCAGAAGAAAAAGTCGGAAGAATGGAAGGGTGGTAAGCGAAAATCTAACTTATTCGATTATATCAAAGTGAGCAGATAAAACAAAGAAAAAAAAAGAAATTTTTTGGGGGGGGGGGGAAAAGTAGAAAAGATTGGTGGACATTGGTAGATACCAGATGTGATTTGTAATTCTTTTGGCAGTTGCAGAAACATTTGTGCTTTTCATCGAGCATTTGTGATTAATTGATTAAATCAAAATTGATAGGTCATCGGCTCTTTGGGTGGGAAATGATAAATTATTTGGGAGAAAATAAATGTTTTTTGAAGATTTAAAAAAATTATGATTAATAATAAAATACTTTAAATTTTTAATGGAACGATGAAAACTCGAATCAAGCGTTTTATGTGACACCTTGGATTCACATTTTGAGAAGCTATAACTTTACTTCCTTATGCATATATAGAAGCAGCTAAAATTAAAAATTTAGTAGATTCCAAACGTATTCTTTTTAATGAAATATGTCTCATATTAAAAAAAACATGACTCAAATTTCTTTCCCTTGTAGATTAAAAATAGAGTGATAATGAAATAAATAGCAAATTGAATGCAAAAAAGAGCATTGGTCAATATGATTGATTGATATTAACATTCAAGAAAAAAATATAATTCGCGCCGTTTTTGAACATGTCACATCACGGTGATTGACATATACGTGCACGGTAACATATTTTTTCTCACTGTCCTCATAAATTATCTGTTTCAGAAAATAAGACAAATAAAAACAATTACCGAACTGTCACCCTGTCTTTAAAAATGTTAGTTATTAAAAACTAGACATCGTTTTTTTTGATATCGGGAAAATTTTTTCTGATTAATGTAATTATAGCAAATTAATGTAATTCTATCCATTAAAAAGATAAACATTTATTTAAAACAGCAAAAAATTCAAGTGTTCGTGTTATTTTTTGGTTTCAAAAGATTCAGAAACGCTACGCAAATGCAAGATTACACATGTTGGGCAATGTTCACATGTGAGGCTCACACATGATGGCAGAAGCACCTTCAGCATAAGAAGCATAACAACAGGGTCCGGACCTCCCAAGAAGAAAAAATTGTTTTTTTAACGCCAGACCTATTTTAATTTTTTTTAAAAAGACATCAAAGGCACACCAAAAAATCAAAAGTTTTGAAAGAACTTCCTGCAAAACAGATGTGAATTGATAAATGTTTGATAAAATATCTCAAATATGCGTGTTGATTCAGAATTTTTGACGAGTTTTTCTAGGAAATATGCGAGATGAAAAAAGCCAAAAGTATTCGTTTTCCAGATATCGCTCAAGACTTTTTTTTTTGATAATTCGTAGGAGTGTCAACCAATTGCAGCAGCGAAAAAAATAATGGGTCAAAGGAGTGTTGGAAAAGAATGAAATGCATTTCAGATGAGTGACCGAAGTTAGATGAGAGAGAGATGGAAAGTATTTCAACCAAGTTTTTTTTTGGTGGTTGTTTTTTTATTATTGTTCTACATTGGTATTTGTATTTTGAACATTTGGGGATATACATAAAAATAGCAATACATTATTAAACACTACGAACGGGATAAAAATATTCAAATGCTCAATGGTTGACAAAGAATATAACAAGTGGAAATCACGTATTTTCACCTCACTTACAAATGCTCTTTATTACCCTGCTCTTATAGCGAATTCTTTAGACACGGAGTAATTTTCTGCTTCATTGCTTCTTTTGAACTAACATGGAATAAAGTGCATTCCGACACTGGCAGAAAAAAATGGAGGAAACTCTTAAGCATTGAATGATTGTTATTTTGTTGTCACAAAAAAAAAGAAGATAATTAAGCCCCCGGCATTCAGCAAACAGAGATGAAGCTCATCCACTTGAAGCAATGCGCAATTTTGTGACACAGTACGGTGTAAAATGATAGTTGAAGTATGTGGAAAAAGCAAAGCGACCCCCAGAAGTGCTGTTTAATTTTTTTTGCATTTGAGATTTTTTCTGATTGTTCATTGAACTCGAGTCACAAAGTTTGAAGGTCATTTTAGCTTTGTGCTCAACAGTGTGACTTTCCAAGAAGCTGGGAAAACGAAACTTTTGTTTAATAAGGTTAAAATGGAAACAAAGGAAAGGGATAGTTCAATGCTGATAAGAGTGTTTGTGTGTTTCAAGCTAGTGTAAAACTTGATTCGAACTCAATTAGCTATCACTTCTAAGAATTAGCGTCATATTTAAAATTTCCAAAAAATAAAAAATGCATTTCAAAATTATTAGAAATAATGAATAGCGTCTAAATTTTGGATTACAATTTTTCCCGTCTCTTTTTAACCCCATGGTAGTTTAAAATAATTCTTATAAAAATCGTAGACAATGAATAATATTTTTTTTAAAGCAAATAGATTATTGAAATTAAGATGCGAAGCAACGAATAATTCTTCTGAAAGTAATAGATATAGATTTCAAAACTTAAGCTGACTCTTAAATTAATAGTTAGATTGCAAACATTACTCTAGTTCACGGAATATTCTGAAAATATATTTTTAAAAATCTCATTAGAAAGTATAATACGATTTTCTTCATCTCTCCAATTTGCAAGCTTGTTTATGTTATGAAATATAAATATAAATATAAATTAGTCAAATTATCACATGCAGAAACCTGATTCTGATTAAAAGAAATACCTCAAAACATCGCCTATCTTTTAAAATTTTCAAAACATTCCGCGAAGAACATAGTTCAAAAATAATAACTTCGAAATGGTATCCCTGATTACACTAAACTTGTTGAAAAATAACTTATCAATTGAGAAAGCTTTCTCGACAAAAAGAGTCACCGACATTTCAAATAATACTTTCAAGTGGGAAAACGATTGTTACTTTAAAGTTCAACAGTTTTGAACCAACAACTTTGCAAACAGTACAAATTTATTCTGCAAAATTTAAAACAAAACGAGCGGTGAACTACATTTTAATAACTTTTATCAATGCTGAATTCGTCTCGAATGATTTTTGGCATCTTTCCAATTTCACTCTTCCAATATTGTGTGTAGTCGCCTTCCAACGTTCGTGAGTCAAGCAACGACTGAACCTTAATTATGAATCAGTTGAGTTAAAAACAAGACAAACGGGACGGACTGGGAATAACTTACACGGTACTTGCATGATATTATGATCAATGTTGGGGTAACTTCGATGTTATAGTCGTAGTTCTGGAAAGAAAATATTTTTCTAACAAATTCATTTTTGAAGCGATATTTTTCTTCAAAGTACAGATTTTAAAATGAATATTACCTCTGTCTTCGAAGGTCCGAGACCGGCGTGGTATGCTCTTATGGCATCAATTATTGCAACTGCTCCATGGAAACTTTCTTTTCCTTGTTCGACCAGTACGGCATCATTATCGTAAAACTGATATAGCTATAAACACAATATATTTTATCGTTGCTTGCAAAAAAACAAACAACTACATTTTTATAATCATCTGAGTAAACGGTGTCCGAATAGATCTTGAAGATGTGAAGTGCGTATTTTTTGGCATCTGAAAATATAATTGAAGAAATTCCGAGCAAATAATAAATACCTGTATTCTCGGTGCGAATGTTCATGTTTCTTTTGGAAAATAGAAAACAATTTCTATCGGTTGGCAAAAAAGAGAAGATGCGCGAAGGTTGTTGTTGACTTTCTAAATAACAAATTAAACCGTTTTTGATTGATGATAGGTATCAGAAGGGAATTGTTTACCACCCCCCTGATTTTTCATTTGAATCACATTAATATATAGACCAATAGGTTTTTTGTGATGTTAACAAAAAAACTCATATTGATGATTCAACGAGCGACCAGGATGTTTCAAACAATAACATAGAAATGTCAAAATAACGTGTCTATGTTTGCTAATTTTTAAAAATGTTTTTTTATTAAAAAATGTCTTATTGGAGGAAATGAGGTGAGAGAAACACGGTTTGTAAAAAAGAAAAACCAAGGAATGAGGAAAAATTTTCGCCCGACAATGCAGGATTTTTGCACAGAAATGGGCGTGGCAAGGAAAACGCAACTGTGGCACGCTCTATTTTACAGTAAATAGCGTGCAGTTTGAAGAGGTTTTTCTCTGATCAGCGCTTGCGGACAACGCGCAACCAGCCTGTTTACGCGCGAATGACACAGGTTCAATTTTACAAGCCGTGAGAAAGTGAAACAATCATATGGGATAAACAAGAAAAATCGGCAACAAAGATTAATATTCGTAAATATGGATGCTACTAGAAACTTTATATCAGGCCCAAAACGGAGAAGGGGGGGGGTGCGAAGTTGAAAAAAGTCCAATTTTGTGCACCTCCCCCCTCATTGTCAGAGATCCTATTGAATTTTCACCACTATTATCAAGAAATAGAAAATACATTTCTAAAAATAATTTCCGTTAAAATTGTTTAAAATTTTTTTTTGACGAACAAAGCAAAGCAAAAATAAAATCAAGAATCAGAAAAAATTTTTTTTTGACACGAAATGTCCTACAGGTTTTAATTTATAAATACTTTTTTTTCGTGTTTAAAGTTACATCACTCGTCCATTTTTTGTATTCGGCAATCATGAAAAAAAACCCTATGATTGGAGTCTGATTCAAGATGACCAAAACACAGAAGACGAGTCTGCAAAATAGTTAATCATCGAAACTTACGTTTTAGGAGGATAGTTATCGATTTCAGGTGAATCTGGAATAATATATAATTTCTGTGGAATGTAAAAAAAGTGTTGATGTAAAGAAAAACGCGTCAGAAATATATTCAACTGGATTAATATTATACTTTTGATATTAGATCGAGGATATAGATAACGCATACGTTGATTACAATCTAATAAAAGTGCTAACGACAACACAAAGGTATCTGTCTTGGTCAACACACACACAGATTTAAACGATATAGATCATCGAAACAGAATAAGTCACCAAAGTGCACGTGCTACATTGGTGTGTTTTCGTATAGTTGAAACGAAAGGACCAAAAAACCTTAATAAAGAGTGAGAAGAAAAATTCGCAATGCGGTGTCACCACTAACCTATGCGTGAAGTAATCACTGTCAAAACGCAAAGTTGCAAAAAATGAATACTAGAAAATTTTCTAAACCAAGTAACCTATAAAACCAAGCAGCTTCGGCTTGAACGAAAAAAAAATGAAAATTGAAATTTTTCTCACTTTTCGCATACTGTGTTCTGTGAAACTGCTCGAGTTCAAATATAAGGCATTTTTCCGTTTTGTTACATTATTTGATTCTGATTCATAACGCCTTAAATTCTTTCGCGTTTTCAGTTTTCACCTTTTATAAATATTTTTCATATTTCTGCACAGAACATACAGTATTGTCATTAAATGTTTTATACATGCTGAAGTGATTCATTTTCTTTCCCGTGATTTTCCCAAACACCATGTAAAATGAATTTTCATTATTATTTATATTACGATTTTTGTTTTGTATTAAAATTGCACAACGGTTCTGTTTCCCCTTTCCAATTTTTTTTCATCAACGCCAGCCGTCCCATTTGCGCCGTCTATACACTAAAAAAAATGAAGGAATGAATCATTCGACACATTCCCGCCCCGAATGAGCAACAAACTACCAAATGCATTTTCAAACCATTCGTCTTACAGCTTCTTCGCGTCGAAGTGTACGTTGCCATTTCTGCTACTGATTATTATTACCGAACGTTCCGCATACGAAATGCGACTCGGGAATTATTGGTTCAGAATGCTAAAGTATCTACGCATACTGGCCTCATAATTTCTGATTCGACAAATGCGGACGATATTATAGTATTTCGACTAATACCAACCTTTTGGTTATCATTAGGGTTTCTTACACATCGATATAATGTAATGCCCTTTTGATGATCAAAAGGAATGGTGTTTATATATATATATATAGTCTTTCAAGATTAATTATCCGAAAAACAGAATTCCTGTTCTGCAAATCATCGTGTTTCAAATATTAAAAACATTGTTTCTGAAAACTAAATTAATGAATTAATCAAAAAACTAAATTAATAAGAATTTTTTCTCTCGAATAACGAATTTTTTAAAATTTAAGAAATGTTGTTTCCAAAATCTTTTACTGCAACTGATGTTTCAAAAAAAACAATGTTTGCAGTTACGAAAATCAGGTATCATCACAGCTGAGCCAAAGTGTAATTTCAAAACACTACACCGATGCTTGAGAAGAAACTCAAAGGAAATTATTACACTGAACAACAGTCACCAGCACATTCAATTCAGTCTTGAAGTGAACACTATTATTGCTCGGTCTCTATATCTTCTGTTTCTGTTACGAAGTATACATATTTTTAAATTTTAAGATGAGTCAGGTATCATTAGCACCAGATGGCCAGAAAAAGGGTAGTCGGATTTGGACGGATGGGTGGTAACTTTGTTCTTAAATAAAATGGTCGGATAAAATCGTACCCTTTCAGCTTTGATATATTATTATTACACCATTCGATTGTTCTTCAACAAGCGAAAGAATACGGAAAAAGATTAATTGTTGGTATTCATAGTGATGATGAGGTTAAAATATTTCGAAATTTGTAAAACAACATTTTTTTGTTGCTAGATTGAGGAACATAAAATTTCCGGATTCCCTATTTTCCAAGAAGAAGACCGATATAGACTGATAAATGCATTGAAATGGGTAGATGAGGTATTCATTATTTTGATTTTCTGCTTGCTTCGGTTTTAAATAAATGGTTAAGGTTGTTGAAGACGCTCCATATGTCACTACCGTATCTACACTAAATCAGTTCGATTGTGATTTTTGTATTATTCCTGGTAAACAAGACGTCATTTCTATTTTTCAAAATCATGTTTTTTCAGATGCTACGTTATTTACGGAAGATATAAATACCAACTATTCTGAGATCAAAAAATCAAATAGATATAAAACATTGAAGGTTAAAGATAACATCACAGAGAATGTAAGAATCATAATATAGTAAAGTGGTGTCCCTTGTATAAACTAGGTTCACAGAGATGCGAGTGGATGAAAACCAGCTTTAAACAACAAAAATAAACGCGAATTATTTTCAAGAAGATTTATTAAATTTAAAACAAGAATAAATTACGAAAGAAAGGTTAATTTGATTGCAAAGAACAAAATAACTACTAGCCGCAGCTAGGCGAATCTAGTTCTCAACTAGAAACAACAAAAACAGCCCAAAACTGGCTAAAAACGAGCTTGCTTGCTTTCTCACAACAAAACTAATGTGACGCCCGAGATGGTGGCCTAGAAACACATTTTTGGGAAGCTAGTCCCTCTGGGTTGGGTTTCTAGTCCTCGGCCATTTATCTCAACATCCCCCTCCTTTAGAAGAACAGGCTCCTGACTGTTGGGATACATCATAAAATAACACGGGTAGAAGGGTAATGGGGTCGAACATTTATCACATTGAACTGACTGTTCCTTGACGATTTTCAGCTTGTTCCTGTCCCTTTTTCCACTTTGCCCATTCATCTCAACGCTCTTGGCCTTCATACGAGGTTTCACTCCAATCTCAACATCTTTCTCCTGATGCTTCTCATTCACGCTTGTTTCCACTTCCGAACATCTCCCAAATTGATCTTGTGACTTGGCAATCGAAAAAATTTGACGATTTGGCTTGGCACTTGCATACAACTGCTTGACTATTGACGGAACCTGAACAACAAAAGGTTTTGTGACATTTGTCACGTTCTTCGACCATCTGTGTCTCGGTTTGCTCTTGCATCTCATCTTGTCATTCTCACGACCTCCGATTTTCTGCTCACTTCCCCGATCACCAGCTTTTCCAAAATTCCTGTCCTTCACTGAACCTCCCGACACAATGCCTTTACTATACATCACATCTTCATTCAATGGACCTCTTTTCACCAACTTCACACGATTTTTCCCAAATGGCAGCTTTCCTTCACTTCCAGCTCCACCAAAATGCTTCAATCTCACTGCATTCACAACAGCTTTCTTCTTCTCCTCAACGACATCTTTCCAGCCAATACGGATTCCAAAACATTCAAACGAATTCGTGCCCAATACAGCATATTCTTCATTACTTTCACACACTTGGAACGAAACACTCTTCTTCCTGTGCCTGATTTCAATCGGAACGTCAACTTTGTGAACAATATTCATCTTTGTATTTGACGCATCAATTACATCCAAATTCTTATCCGATGGACTTTCCACAAACTTCTCATCCGTCAAGTTTCCTTTCTTGACTCTGCTCCATGTTTTGGTTGACAACAAGCTAACTTCTGAACCACTATCGATAATAATTGTGACTTCCTTTCCAAGAATTTTTGCTTGTTCGAGTACTAGGCTTCCAGCTACAGCATGATTTCCCTGTCGCAGTGCTTCCTCACAAATTATTCCGTGTGCATATGCAACTTTATTGTTTTCCTGACATCTTGCAGCATAATGCCCAAATTTTCCACATTTGAAACAATTCTTTCCAACTTTGTTTTCAACTGGCACATTTCCATTCAATACATCATTTGATTCTACTGGAACTGCATTAGAACCAGAAATCGGTGATGATCTCATAACTCCAGGATGGCTAAAACCGTTAACATCCCATTTTCTTCCACCAGGATGACTAGAACCGTTAACATCCAAATTTCTTCCACCAGGATGACTAGAACCGTTAACATCCAAATTTCTTCCACCAGGATGACTCAATCCGTTAACATCCCATTTTCGACTCCTTTCGAAACTCTCATAATAGCCCATTTGATTTCCATTCATCAAATTTTCCTCTTCAAACTCCAACGCTATCCTCTTCAACGTCTCATATTGATCTTTCACATCAACTTCAACTCTCTTCATATTCAACATACAATGTAACGTCTGATCTCTTTGAGCTGCTTTCAACAATTTCGTCACTTTCAATGGTACGATTTTCACCTCATCCATATCAAACGCTTCTTTTGACAACTTTTCAATCAACAAACAATAATCTCTGATCGATTGGTGCTCCAGAATATGCAGTTGATCAAGTTTTCGCATCGACGAGAACGAAATACTGCTTCTTGACTTCTTCAATCTCTCTTGAAATTCTACCATTGTTTCATCAAATGAATCTTTTTTCGGAATGGTCCTAAACACTTGGAGTGCTTTTCCAACCAAAAATCTTTCCTCCAAAATCGTCATCAATTCTTCATCCTTCTCCATAAGTTTCCCATACTTAGATTTGAACGTAGTCAGAAAACTTCCAAAGTTTCTGTCATCATCTCCAGTATATGCTTTTGGATCCGGCAACGCATTAGCTCTGAACGTTGTTTCCATAAAGCTCATCTGCTTTCTCACCAAGTACAATTCATCAGATAACTTGCTCCTGTCCGAAACTCCAGTTTCTTGAACAATATCTTCATTCTTCTTAACATTTTCATTAATGTTATCGAAATTTTCAGAATTTTGAACAAAATTTCCATCTTCCACAAAATGTTTACGAGCCCAATTTTCAGCTTTTATCACACTTTCCGCGGCTTCTGGAACTCGAATTGGTTCAACTTTCGAGAGTATCGTGCTCCTAGGCTTCGGTATTGGTGTTCCTGGTACATTTGCCAAACTGATCAATTTTTGACGAACATGACCCATCAATTTTTCCGATTTAGAAGAATCATTTATAAATCCTTTCAACCTCTCACAATTCTCCTTCCATTGTTCCATTTCCTTCTGGACATCTTCCAGTTTCAATCTAATGTCATCCTTTTCCTTATCCATTTCAACCAACTGCAACGAAATCTTTTCATTTTCCAATTCAAGAATTTCTTTAGCATTTGAATCATTCGTCAACTTCATCAAAATTTCTGCCAATTGATCTCCATTGCGAATATTCACACTATTCAGCATTTCAATGACTTCTCTTTCATTCTCATTCAATTCACAAAAATTTTTGGCAACATTCTCTTTTTCAGCCGAAGAAATCTCATTTCTTGCCAAATTCAGATTTTGTTCCATCAATTTCAGCTTTTCATTCAACTCTTGAACTTCCATAACCTTCTGTTGATTATCATACATCAATTTTGCATTTGCATCTGAAGCCTCTCTGTTAACAGCTTTCTCATTTTCCACTTCTTCCAAAAAGCTCAACAATTTCCTTTCATTTTGCTTTTTCTCTTCCACAAGTTTCAAATTTTCCGCTGACTTTGCTTCCATCCAAACCGCAAGCTTTTCCGTACTTCCAATATCCATAGCCTTCAAAAATATCCAAAGTTTTCTACACTCTTCCAGGTATTCAACATTTGCGATCACTTTTTCAGCTTCATCTTCCTGATCCTCTTTCAGGTTTTCCAATTTTTCCATCAACACATCAAAACCTTCTTTCATTCCTTCGAAAATAGTTTCTCTTTGCGTTTTCGATATCCTTGTTTGAGTTTCAACAAACTTTTCAGCCTTCACAACTTTTTTCCAAAAAGTTTTCAACAATTTTTCCACAACCAAAAATTTGCAAACATCAAACTTCTTTCCAAACAATTTCACTATATCACCCGCAACCTCTTGCAACCTCTCTGTTGACTGACAGACGCTTTGCTTCTTGGCGATCTCCTTTTTCGACCATTTTGCATCATCCATCGATTTTACCTCATCGAAGACTCTTTGCAACAACTGATCCATGTTCTCCAACCAATTTTCCAATTCTTTACGCTTCACATCATTTTTCAACTGATCACCAACATTTGATACTCCCGAACCAGATGCAACTGCTAATCCATCTCTCGGCACGACCATGTTCCTTGACGAAGACGAGGACGCTGACATCTTTCCAATTTTTCAAATTTATTCTATATCTCTATTTCCAGATATATAAATATCTCAGTATTTATACTCTTTCCACAGAAGAACAAAAGTGAAACTATCCGACGATTCAAATTTTAACGAATTTCTCGGTCTCAGTGTTTGTAAAACGCTACAAACGACAGAACTTGAAATATTCGAAAAAACGGCGACGAAGATTTCAAATAATTTGCCCAGACGGTCTGTTTAATGTCAACCAATAGGGGAAGACCAAACAAAATCCGAACGTACAAAAATTCGAAATTAAACGGCAAAAAAACGAAAAAATTCAAGAAAAATCAATAAAACTCTCAAAAACACGAAACTTTTGCTATTTCAGCGGTTTTCCAACTCTGAACGGCTTCGGCCCCCAAGTAAAGTGGTGTCCCTTGTATAAACTAGGTTCACAGAGATGCGAGTGGATGAAAACCAGCTTTAAACAACAAAAATAAACGCGAATTATTTTCAAGAAGATTTATTAAATTTAAAACAAGAATAAATTACGAAAGAAAGGTTAATTTGATTGCAAAGAACAAAATAACTACTAGCCGCAGCTAGGCGAATCTAGTTCTCAACTAGAAACAACAAAAACAGCCCAAAACTGGCTAAAAACGAGCTTGCTTGCTTTCTCACAACAAAACTAATGTGACGCCCGAGATGGTGGCCTAGAAACACATTTTTGGGAAGCTAGTCCCTCTGGGTTGGGTTTCTAGTCCTCGGCCATTTATCTCAACAATATTAATATTAATTGGTTCATTGTTGAGACATTTTAGGAAATTGTTGGAAGAATTTTTTTATTAGACAACACTCATCATTTGCAAAGTGAAAACATTGGTGACCACGTTGATGTTATTAGAACTTTTGCTTCTTCGGTATATTTTTAGCCCGACGTTTTGCGAAAACACATACACAAATTCAGAATTCGACAATTAATCCAACCAGAATTACAACAATAAATTCTCTTCCCATTTTGGAAGAACGAAATATTGGATCGAATAAAAAGGTAAAATTTATTTTTGCCTTACATAGCTCGTTTTGTTTCGTTGTGTTTACGTTTGTAAAACAAGTTACTTATGAAAATCAGCACCTGAAGTTTTCACATTGATGAATGAAAATACATGATGTCATAGTCATCGAAATAATATATTTTTTTCATTCGTCTTCGGAAAAACTCCCCTCAAGCCATTTTTAGACAAGCAGCTGAATCGCTATTAAAATATGTGTGGGAAATGAGAAATATACATTTTCAGATTGTCTACGTTTGTGGTTCATTTGACATTTTTCACGTAGGACATCTGTCATTTTTGGAATCGGCGAAAGAACTGGGCGATTATTTAATAGTTGGAGTATACAGTGATTATGTCATAAATCAGAAAAAAGGATCGAATTTTCCAATTCAGAATTTGGTTGAAAGAGCGATGACACTTTCATCATTGAAGGTTGACGAATGTGTAGAATGCATGGATTAGAAAATTTTTTGCAGATTGTTGATGAAATTGTGATTGGAGCTCCAAAAGAACCTGAATTGACGTTTTTTGATCAGTTGAGAGTTCATGTAAGATATTTCTTGATCATATGTTTCATTTGATTTTTAATTCGTTACAAATAGTATTTATCTTGAATTCAAAGTTTGATAAGATAAACCAGTTCAAACTTTGTAATTGTAAGAATTGATATGAATTTTTTGATATCAGGGTTCATTTATGTGTGCTATGAAAGGGGACAAAAAACCAAAGACTGATATCAACGTTTAGATTGTTGCTGCTACCTCTTCAAACAAACAACATTACAATTCAGCAGTTGAACGTGGGATTTTTGTGACAATTGAAATTGATTCCGACATGACAACTAACGCAGTTATAAATAAAATAATTAATCGAAAGTATTCAAAATTATCAAATACGTAATATTTTCTTTTTGTTCCAGATTGGAATCATATCACACATCAATTATCGACGGTGAGATTGCGAGCTATAATAATGTCCCCAGGAACAATCAACAGTGATCGATATTCAATAAAATTATCGTTTTAAAATTTTATTTACCAGAGTCATGTTTAGAAAAAAGTCTTGAAAACATTTTAAAATATTCATAGATAGAACGAAACGCTAGATGACTTTCATTTCAACACGTACCCTTATTTTTATTCATTTGAAAAAAAAAACTCATGACATAATATATAGTATTCTAGGACAATGCAAGATTTCCTCTTGACTGCTTTTTTCGCGATGCTCGGTATTCATAACAATTAAAAATATTTTGTGTACGTGTCAGTATTTTATAAATTTTTTCAAGATACTCTCATTTGATGTTCTTAGCTTGCCAATAGTTGTTTTGTTCGATTTTTCATTAGGTTATAAATAAAGTTGTGTAATTATTGTCCTTTCTGCTTTTTATCAATTCGAAGAAATAACAATAGTTGACATTTTATTCATTGTTTAAAAATTACGAGGCACACAATTTTATGGTCATGATGATACCAACATTATCAAAAATATGAGTTTCCAAAAAGGGAAATTGAAAAGTAAAGGATATTGCATTTTGCTGTGAGCATAAAACTCATTACCTTTCTTTATAATCAGATCCCTACTATTATTGAATATTCAAACCCGCTAGGATATCTTGTTTTAAATTGTGAAAGTTGTTTTAGAAAGTATTCACCAATATAAAAATATCGAGTTCATCTTTATGAAACATAATAAACATTTCTTAGCTTTGTTTCATATGACGGTAGTTGTTCGCTTATCTGAATATTCCTTGAAAAACACGACTTCGATGTGATGTAACACACCTATTTATATAAATAGTGAATAATTTACATTAATTTATAACACAAAAAACTGGACAACAATCCTCAAACAACTTATTAGATGAAAGAAAATTAGAAAAACATTGACTAGGAATCGTAGAGGGTTTTAAAGACAATGTGCCACATCATTCTGTCTTGTCATTTTTAGCTCGAAAACGTTGCAGGTTGTCGCTCAACAAAGCATTTAAATCAAATTCTCATCTAGAAACAGTGTTCAATATTAGCAAATTGGTATTTTTCACAAAACATTTTATTGTTTTTTTGTGTAATTCACTCGCCGGTAACAAGGGAGGTATTTACTTCCGACAAGTAGCAATTTTCTCAAATTTTGCACTGTAGTACAACTTAACCCAATATGAAATTCTGAAAGTATTAGCTGATATTAGGGGGAAGGTGTTTGCAAAGTTCTGACCTTCGAGTAAATATCTCTTAATTAAGAATTCAATTCGAATAAATTCTTGAAGTTTCTAGAAATATATCCTTCAGTTTGAGTTTGTGTTTATCCCAGTTACATTTTGTAGCTCCATAGTCCTCCTTAATAGTTTTATATTCTAAAACCAAGTTTATGCGATAGACTAAAATGAACGGGCCTTTACGAAATGTGATTGAATTCAGAATTCACTCTTAAATCCACAAATTCCTTCTAATCCCTTCCAAATGAAATCCGTCCCTCTTCTAATGGTGAGCTTCGTTTGAGATAAACTTAAATAAAAGGTTCAGACCTCATCCCGTTCAGCCTATCGTGCTATTTTAAGCGTCAATGTGTTCTTCACGTGCATTCTTCTTTTTCAACTTTTGGACATTGTCTTTATTCCACCCTGACATTCGTAGAAAATGTCAGTTTTAACTTTATCGAAGCTGAATATTTTTAATAAAAAATTGAAGTTATAACAAAAACATTAAGAAACAGGTGAAAATAACATGCGCAGTTGTGAAATTAACACCCATAACTGCTCTAAATTCATGATATTATTTCTATTTTTTCACCTGTAGAACTAGAAAACTTTATATAAACCGCTCGTGTCATTCTTAATCGTCATTTGTATTTCTATACACAATATTAAGTTTTTTGTATGAGCTTGTCACTAATTTTATGTTTTTTAATAAATTATGGGAAAAAAAGACCGCCCACTAGTTAGAAGATGCTTCTCAAAGTAATTTATTATAGTCAACCGCACAAACTTGGTTTGAGAATGAAGAATTTTATTTTTTTTTAACGCAAAGTTTTCTTTCTTTCTTTTAACTATTCAATTTTCAGGTAAAGAAAAAATTAGAATGATCGGCATCAGAGATTGTATGGTATTCTTGATTGTTGCTTTTTCTATTGCCGAAGCTGCAAAACGAAATGCACAATGTGATTTTGTATGCCAAGGAAAAATGACAATTGAGTGTTGCGAATGTATTGGCTGTCATCAAGGAATGCGATTCGGGAAACGATCAGTTAGCTCCAATATTCCAGAATTGGAAGGTAACTTTAAATATTAAAAATTTCATCAATGATATTGTTAAATAGATGATCGGGAAGATTTGTCAACGATTGATGATGTTTTGGTTCAAATTGAAAACGAGTTGTCAAGCCGCCCACGACGATTTTTCGCCAAGATCATCCATTAAAGATGTCATTCCTGTTGTCATAATTGATAATTTCACTCATTTCTCATTTTTCTCGAATGTGGTAAATTCAACCACCTAGATTTGCATTGAATTAACAATAAAGATTTTCAGTTCGTTTGTGATTCTAATCCAATTATCGAATGCAACACTGAAAGTAAATGCAAAATTTTCGAAACATAGACTTCATTACATTTCACGCCACATTTCATTACTTACTAGATATAATTATTCCATTTTATGACATCACAACGGTGAATATAAAAGTTGAGGACGTATTTTTAAAAATGAATGTGATGCCTCAGAATAATTTAGTTCGAAAGAAAAGATGAATAGTTCAAAGTTTATTTTTAAGTGTTAAAACAATTATTACCTTGAAGACTAAAATTTTCTAGGGCCTCGTCTCATCGTGTGCCATGCAGTTTTCTTAAAAGTTGCATTGGGCACTTCAAAGTATCAAAAAAAAAGGGAAATTAATTTGGTATTTTCGCCATAACTCGGCTATACAGTCGTGGATAAAAATTCAAAAAATTCGGATAGATCCCGTTCGCAAATGATGTGAAGAATTTCAGCTAATTTCTATTTGATAAGATATACGATACCACTTCAAAATGAACGTTTAGGGCTTAATTATTATTAATAGGGGATTTCAGCAGAAATTAATATAACTATGAAATTATAAATCTTATGAAGAGAAAACTAGTAATCAGAATCGAACAAATGTTCAATGAACTTGAACAACTTTCCGCTTGAAGGTGGAGATCAAGAACAGATCAGAAAACGATGTTAAGCAAATACAAGACATGCGACACTCAGACTATTGTCTTCCGCGCTAACACTGTATGGTCAATTATTTTTTGCTCTCGCCACATGCTTCCGACAGAAAAAAGTATCTTATAGTCAACATTTTGGCAGTGATCATAATGCTCCAATTTAGCTTGTTGGAAATATTTGATCACTCGAAAGTTGCAAAGAACAAAATTTCGATTAAAGGAACAAAACGTTTAATTTTGAATTTGATCGATATGCAAGGAAAACAATACAAGGCACAAGAAATCACTCATCAACTCACTTTATTCAATACAAAGTTGTGAACATCCGAACAAAAATTATAATGACATCGTGATTACCGGAAACAGAAGCAACATTTTTAATTGAACCCAAAATCTTTTTATGCCAACGTTGATGTTTTTGATGAGATAGAAATGAAAAATGAGAAAAATAAAATATTAACTTTTAAGAAAATAATAATGAATAAATGTTGAACTGCGAAATAATAAAACAATGAACTCAAAATGACCGTTTTGTCTATAGGCTGATACGACCCATCTGGGAGATTTTCAGTTAGATCCCCTTGGTAATAACTATTAAATTATTACGATATTTAGAATAATAAATACACAAGCAAAGTAAAAATAAATGTAATAACTTATTTCATATTGTTGAATTTGTAGTCAGCTCATAACGATTCCTTTCATATGCACAATTTGTGATTATCGATGCTAAAACACTTACAGTATAAAACTGTCAAAATTATCTGGAAATATGGCATTGATCTTATGATTATTACTTTGTTTGTTACTTTGCTTTAATTTTATTGGCTATAACCATTACACCGAGGGCGTCTTTCTATTCTACTCTGATCTTTAAAGACAAAAAGTGGTATTTGCATAGCATGTCAAACACGTATCAACTCATTTAACATATCTCTCTCACACTGATTTGAGACAGAAAACAACTCACTTTCAAATATTTCCATTCCTCAAACATCATCATTCATTCTCTCAAACTGAACTATGCTCAGATTTTAACAGTTCCAGAAAAGCTTGGACCGCAATATCAAACAAGTGTAGAGCCAACATTGCCCGGGTGCAAATTGAGTGCGTCTCCGATTTTACCGTACTATTTCTTGGCTCATAAAGTTTCCACAATATGGCTTGACATCGGAAGAATATAAAATTTGTGCTCGCTGCTACAACATACAAAAACGGCAAAAAATTAACAAAAGTTTAGTCTTCGTTAAACTCCCACTTTCAAAAAGTCATATATAAGGATAGTGACAATGTGAGCAGAAAACGAATCGGGTGGCAGTTGCCAACGGTTTCTACGAAAGAATCTTTGTTTCTGAGTAAGTCTTACTTTTAATGACTTTATCAAGAGGCGTCTCGAATGACGAAGAACACAGTAATGAACGGCATCACTCCCAAAATAGCACTGTAAGTTTATTAATTTGTGATTTTTTGTTTAAAATTGTTTTTCCAGGTTCTTGCTATTCCTGCTTTAGCGGGTCCCGACCCTAAAGCATCAACGACTAGCGCGTATGTACTGGACGATGAAATTGAAGACGATAGGAAACCGAACTGTTTTGTACGATTTATGAATTTTATTTTCTGCGGGTAAGTCGTTGAATTTCAACAAATTTTAAATTAACATTTTTTCCAGATCCAATTCCAAGAATAAAGACGAAGACGCACCTGTACCTCTTTGGGGATTGGTAATCAAAAAATAAATTATAGATATGTTGATAATAAGTAATGTTTTCAGTTCCGTTATGCCAAAAAATTTGATATATTTCTACTTATTATTGGCTTCATTTGCTCAGTGTTCTCCGGTGTTTCACAGCCTGTTTTAACCGTTGTTTCGTAAGTTTCAAGAATCTTTTTTTAAATATTATTCGTGAAACAATTATTTTCAGTGGACGCGTGACAAACGATTTGCTCGTTTATTCACCAAGATCAAAAGAGTTCCGCGACAAAGCAACCTCGAACATTTATATTTTCTTGGGAATTGGAATATTTATATCAATGACTAATTGGATTCAATATATGTGCTTCCAACATTGTGCAAGTCGAATAATGGCTCAAATGAGGCATCGTTATATTTATTCAGTGCTTCGCCAAAACGCAGGATGGTTTGATAAAAATCATTCAGGAGTTATTGCAACAAAATTGAATGAGTAAGTAGTTCGTTACTTATTGTTCCCAATTTAATTGATTTGTATTTATAGTAACATGGAAAGAATCAGTGAAGGAATTGGTGACAAGCTTGGACTTCTTCTCAGAGGTATGTCAATGCTTGTTGCTGCCATTGTTGTGGGATATATCTATGAATGGAGATTAGCTTGCATGATGCTCGGAGTTGCCCCAATTTGTCTATTATGTATGGCAATTATGTCAGTGGTAAGAAAGTTCTTTGTTAACTCCTGTTACTAATATTGCATTTTTTCAAGAAAATGACATCAACAACTTCAAAAGAACTGAAGGGTGTTGAAAAGGCTGGATCAATTGCGGAAGAATGTCTTATGGGTGTCCGAACAGTTCAAGCTTTCAACGGACAAGAAGAAATGGTTGGAAGATATTCTAATGAGCTTGAAAAGGGGCGAAAGTTTGCTGTATGGAAAGGATTTTACAGTGGATTGTTTGGTGGAATGTTCTTCTTTTGGCTTTTCGCTTTCCAAGGATGCGGATTTTTGTATGGAGCATATTTGTTGAAAGTCGGCATCATCAAATCGCCGGGAGACGTGTTTATTATTATTGTTGCAATTTTGATTGGATCTTACTTCCTTGGACTCATCTCACCACACATGATGGTTTTGATGAACGCCCGTGTTGCAGCAGCCTCTATTTATAGAACCATCGATCGGCGACCAAAAATTGATCCTTATTCAAAATCTGGCAAAAAATTAGAAAATGTTGTAGGAAGAGTGAATTTCGAAAATGTTCACTTCAGATATCCAACAAGAACTGACGCCAAAATTTTGAACGGGTTAAATCTCCCAATCGAGCCTGGTACTTCGGTTGCCTTAGTTGGACATTCAGGATGTGGAAAATCAACATCTGTTGGACTACTTACAAGACTTTATGAAGCGGAAGCAGGATCAGTAACAATTGATGGAGTTGATGTTCGCGAATTGAATATGGAGCATTTGCGAACAATTGTAGGAATTGTGCAGCAAGAACCAATCCTCTTCAATGATACAATTCACAATAATCTTCTCATCGGAAACCCAAACGCTACAAGAGAGAAAATGATCGAAGTGTGCCAGATGGCAAATGCTCATGACTTTATTGAAAAAATGCCAAAAGGTTACGATACTTTGATTGGAGATGGTGGTGTTCAATTATCAGGAGGTCAAAAACAAAGAGTAGCAATTGCAAGAACGTTGATTAGAGATCCTAAGATTTTACTCCTTGATGAAGCCACTTCTGCTTTGGATGCTCAAAGTGAAAGTGTCGTCCAAGCTGCTTTGAACAACGCTTCAAGAGGAAGAACAACTATCATGATTGCTCACAGATTGTCCACCATCAGAGAAGCTGACAAAATTGTTTTCTTCGAAAAAGGAGTTGTTGTAGAAAGTGGTAATCATGAAGAACTTGTAAAACTAGGTGGAAGATATTTCGATTTGGTCAAAGCTCAACAATTCAAGCCAGAAGTTGAAGCTGCTGAAATTCCAGTTGAAGATGACGAAATTCAACTAGAGTATGTTAAGTGTTTTCATTCATTGTTATATTGTTGTGTTTCCAGAGAACCTGGTCAATCAAGACGAACATCTTTCACGGGTTCAACGATATCAGGAGCGGAAGCTTTCAGACGAGGAAATGCAATGAATGATTCTTTCTTGACACAAAAATCGGCACGAACCGATGCAGAAAATGCAGCATTTGCTGAGAAAGTCAGAAAAACTATGGAGGAAGATGGACAAATCACTGCTGGCTTTTTCGATATTTTCAAAAACGCTGAGGGTGGGAGTTTACGGAGAGAGGAGAGAGAATTAATCTTAATTTTCCTTACAGGAAACTACATCATTTTGTTCCTTGGATTCGTAACAGGATTGATTCGTGGTCTTGAATTGACAGCATTTGCACTCCTTCTTGCATGGATGTTCGAAGGGTTCGAATTTATGCCAAATGGTGGCAGAATGATGCACAGAATGGCAATGGGAGTCATTGCTTATGGTTGTACTGGATTTGGATGTTTGGTTACTCAATTTTTGAGTGTATGTTTTGATGTGTTTAAACCATATCAACTAATTTTTCAATTTCAGTCTATTTTCTTCTCTGTTGCATCGGAAAACTTGGCACTTCGCTTCCGTGTTCAGTCTTTTCGAAGCTTGATGTACCAAGACGCGTCATTCTTCGATAATCCGGAGCATTCTCCCGGAAAGTTGATTACTAGATTAGCTAGTGATGCACCAAACATGAAAGCGGTTAGAAAAATAATTATTAATACAATTATTTTCTGATTCACAGGTTGTCGATTCGAGAATGCTGCAAGTTCTTTATGCCATTTCAGCAATTATTGCAAATATTGTAATTGGTTTTGTATATGCCTGGCAATTAGCAATTCTCGGAACAGCATTGGTAATTGTGTTGGCAGCTACAATGATTGGATTAGCGTACAAAATATCGTTGATGAACATGGAACAAGTGAGAAATGATGAAGCTGGAAGAGTAAGCTTATAAGTTTAAAAAAAACACTAAAAAGCGCTATCGTTTTTAGATTGCTATTGAAATCATTGAAAACGTTAAAACAATTCAACTTCTCACTCGAACTGACACATTTTACGAGCACTACAAAAAAGCATCAAAACAACAAAAAGGAAGTGAATTGAAAAAAGGAATGATCGAAGCTATAAATTACTCAATAACACAATCATTCATGTATTTCATGATGTGTTTTACCTTTGCTTTGGGTATTCGACTGATTTATCAAGGAAACAAATCTCCACTCGATGTTTTCCGGTGAGTCACTACATTAAAACTATAGATTTTAATAATTTTTAGCGGTGAAATGGCCATGTTATTAGCTGCTTTGGCTGTGATGAACTCAGCTCAATATTTCCCAGAGTTTGTAAAAGCAAAAACAGCAGCTGGAATGCTTTTCAACATTATTTATCGTAAACCAATAACAGGCGATCTCATGGTTGGAACCAAGCCAGATATTAGAGGAAATATACTTTTTGATAATGTCAAATTCTCGTATCCACAAAGACCACATCAACCAATTATGAAAGGGTTACAATGGACTGGACTTCGAGGACAAACCATTGCTTTGGTTGGACCATCCGGATCTGGAAAAAGTACATGTATTGGAATGCTAGAAAGATTCTATGATGTGACTGGTGGAGTGCTTCGTATTGATGGTGTTGATATTAGAACGATTTCATTACACTATTTGAGAACCCAAATGGCATTGGTCGGACAGGAACCAAGACTTTTCGCTGGAACAATTCGAGAAAATGTTTGCCTGGGACTTAAGGATGTGCCGATAGAAAAGATCAACCAGGCTTTGGAACTGGCGAATGCAAATAGGTTCCTAGCGAATTTACCAGCTGGAATCGATACAGATGTTGGAGAAAAAGGGTCACAGCTATCTGGAGGACAGAAACAACGAATTGCGATTGCTCGTGCATTGGTTAGAGATCCAAAGATTCTTCTGCTCGATGAAGCCACATCTGCGTTAGATTCAGAATCAGAAAGGGTAATTTCAGAAATACTATACTAAAATATTGAAATCTTGCAGGCTGTTCAAGAAGCATTAGATAAAGCAAGAGCTGGACGGACATGTGTCACCATTGCTCATCGTCTGTCATCAATTCAAAATTCTGAACTGATTGTTTACATCGAGAACGGCAAGGTTCAAGAAGCTGGAAATCATAAACAGCTAATGGCTTTGAATGGAAAATACTTCAATTTGATTCAGAAGCAAGATTTGGGTGTTTGAGTTTGATTGTATATTTGAAAAAAAAATAGTTTTTTTAATTATCGCTTTATATTTTGTGAAAAATAAACCAATTTCCGTAATTAACGCATCTCAAACCTGATTCGATCATCTCCGTGATAAAAAAGAAAAATATCAAACTTATCAAGAACTTCAGAATCAATTCTGTTAAAATCTCGAAGTGTAGAATTCTTTGAGGTCATACAATTTCTAAATACAAGTAAATGTCATAAAATGTATTTCGCGCTAAATCCACAAAATGAAGAAATATTGCACCTAAAATTGAACCAAATAATTTTTGTTGTATTTTCTTGTTAACAAGAGCACATTTTTTTCACATTTTCGGAGTTTGTTGACATAAGAACAAGGACAACTTCAGCACAGATGTGCTGAACGGAGTTTTCGTGTAGTTTTCGTAGTTAAGGCTGTAGGTCGAAGTTTTCTTCTCTTTTTTAAGGTTATTATTAACTGGTTTGTTAATTGTGTTTACAATTAAGTTTGCCGATTTTGATCCGACATGCGTGCATTTTTTTAAGACTTAATACGATATGAAAGAATTAAATAGTAAATATAAAAACGAGAATTACGAAAATTACGGCCATGCGATGGCAAAATGGTCGAACAGATAATGCGCCGGAAGAATTTCTAAACATAATTCCTTTTTTTTTAATAGTATACGAGGTTCATGTTTTTAGAGAAGACGATATTGAAGCATTTGAGTTGTATAATACTTATATGTATTAACAAAAAAGATACTATTTTTTACTAGTTAGTAGAGGAATCAAACTTCGTTCATCTTAGTTTGTGACAACGTCCTATTTGTTTTGGGTTTTTGTTGCTCTTTATTTATTCCTAATATGATCATCGAACCAGTCTTTTGTCATCATCCTAAAAACCGACCCATTTGTTCTAAGGACACATTTTCTAAACATCATAATCTACAACACTCTATGTAGTTCCAATGACTACGATGGGATTGTGCCACAGTGTGTGCTCGTTTCACAAGTTAAATTTTGGTACGCTTCTCTTAGGCAAATATTCCCGCATGGCTCCTCCTACAATAAGTTAAATGTCGCTGATATTTAAAGAAGTAGAACCAGACGCACAATTCACTTCTGAACCTTTTGATCTTTCTAATTTTAAATGTTTTGTGGTTGTGGCATTAATTCGGCTATCGTTTTTTTAGACATTTTTAAAAATCCATGATTTTTTACGATGTTTCAAATTTTTTATTCACTGATGTTTTGAACTCCGAAGATCTCTGAACACTTACCAAAATTTGAAGCTACTGAATGTTTGGAGGCATTTAAGTATTCATATATTAGTTTTCATCATATGAGCGAATTACAGTTTTTATTCCACTTGTTAGTTTTGATATATCCCTTAAAAAGTTTTATAATTTTTCAGTTAATGAACGAGAACGATGGCACCACCTAAAGACGAATCAACCGAAAGGGGATTCGACAACGAACGTCGACCTTCACAAAGGAGTACTGTAAGAAACTCTCTCTCTCTCTTCTACGACAAAGATCATTACCAAACATTTCAGGTTTTTGCGATTCCTGCGATAGCTGTTCAGGATCCGAAAAAATCGGAAACTGCAGAGTCATTCACAGTTGTCGATGATGATGATGACGAACAAATTCTTTATAAACCATCGATTTTAGAAAAACTTCTAAATTATCTCTTGTGTAGAGGTGATTTGGCGAACCAACAGCTGGAAGTTCGGCCGGTTTCTATTATTGGATTAGTAAGTTCAATTTTTATTTGTTTACAACAAGTACGTATACACAATTCGTCTCACAAAACATTTCACTATTTTTTTCGAATTTTGAGCACACTTGTTTCAAAAATGACAATTTATTTACTCAAGATCATAATACATACATTTTTCAAATATCCAATTAATATTTCGAGTAGTCTTTCAAATGTGTTACATATTGTCAATCCCCAACATTATTTTTTACAGTTTCGATATGGTAAATTATTTGATTACTTCCTATTGTTCATCGGAATTATTTGTGCCATCATTTCTGGAGTATCTCAACCAATTTTAGCACTTGTCTCGTAAGAACATAAATTATTGAACATCGTAAATACATTTTTTCAGGGGTCGCGTTACAAATGCTTTACTTGTTTATGCACCGACTAGTAAGGAATTTCGAAACAAAGCCAATGAAAACGTGTATATTTTCCTCGGAATTGGAATTTTTGTGTCAATGACCAATTTTATTCAATACATGTGTTTCCAACATTGTTGCACAAGAGTCATGGCTCAAATGAGACATAGATATGTTTACGCTATTCTTCGGCAAAATGCTGGATGGTTTGATAAAAACCATTCGGGAACCATCACCACAAAACTGAACGAGTAAGAATAGTAATTTTGAGATTTAAAAATCAGTTGATTGTATTTCAGTAATATGGATAGAATCCGTGAAGGAATCGGAGATAAATTAGGAGTTCTCATCAGAGGAATTGCTATGCTCATTGCTGCGATCGTTGTAGCTTATATTTATGAATGGAGATTAGCTTGTATGATGCTTGGAGTTGCGCCAGTTTGTTGTATTTGTATGTCCTTAATGGCCAGAGTTAGTTTATTGTGCATGCGACTCATGAAAATAGTACCTTATTTTCAGCAAATGACCTCAACCACAATCAAGGAACTTACTGGAGTCGGAAAAGCGGGTTCCATTGCTGAAGAATCACTGATGAGTGTCAGAACAGTTCAAGCATTTAACGGACAGGAGGAGATGGTTACAAGATACTCGACAGAACTCCGAAAGGGTCGTGATTTTGCGGTTTGGAAAGGATTCTGGAGTGGACTACTTGGAGGAATGTTTTTCTTCTGGCTTTTTGCATTCTTAGGATGTGGTATGCTTTACGGTGCATACTTGCTCAAAGTTGGAGTTATAAAATCTCCCGGAGATGTTTTCATCGTTGTCATGTCAATGCTTCTTGGGTCATATTTTCTGGGTCTTATTTCTCCTCATTTGATGGTTTTGCTCAACGCACGTGTTGCCGCAGCATCAATTTATCAAACAATTGACCGAGTTCCGAAGATTGATCCATATTCCAAAGAGGGTAAAACGATCAGTCACGTTGTTGGTAAAGTTACATTCGAAAATGTGCACTTCCGTTATCCAACAAGAAAAGATGCAAAAATTTTGAACGGATTGAATTTGACAGTTGAACCAGGAACTTCTGTTGCATTGGTTGGTCATTCTGGATGCGGTAAATCAACATCAGTAGGACTTCTGACCAGATTATATGAACCAGAAGGTGGAAGTGTTATGATTGACGGAATTGATGTTCGAGAGTTGAACATCGATTACTTGAGAAATATTGTCGGAATCGTTCAACAGGAACCGATGCTTTTTAATGACACAATTCATAATAATCTTCTCATTGGAAACCCCGATGCAACAAGGGAACAAATGATTGCTGTATGCAAAATGGCAAATGCTCATGATTTCATTGAAAAGATGCCGAAAGGTTACGACACTTTGATCGGGGACGGTGGTGTTCAATTATCAGGAGGTCAAAAACAAAGAGTTGCGATTGCAAGAACTTTGATTAGAGATCCTAAGATCTTACTCCTTGATGAAGCCACATCCGCATTGGATGCTCAAAGTGAAAGTGTCGTTCAATCTGCCTTGAATAATGCTGCAAAGGGAAGGACAACTATTATGATTGCTCACAGATTGTCCACCATCAGAGAAGCTGACAAGATTGTATTCTTTGAGAAGGGAGTAATTGTTGAGAACGGAAACCATGAAGAACTTGTGAAACTAGGAGGCAGATACTTTGATTTGGTCAAAGCTCAACAGTTCAAAGCGGACCCGGAGACCGACTCGTTTGAAGAAGAAGACATAGATCTAAGGTATAACTTATTCAAAATGCGACTTTTATAGACATAATAATATTCCAGTGAATCTACTCATTCAAGACAATCTTCAATTGCGAGCTCGGCACGATCAGGCTCAGAAGCATTCCGCCGTGGAAACTCTGTCAATGATTCGTTCGCCAGAGATTCTATTAGATCAGCTGGAGCTGATGCTGCTAACGCCGCCTTTGCCACTGAAGTTGAACGTGTAATGAATGAAGATGGACAAATTACGGCTGGTTATCTCGATATATTCAAAAATGCAAAAGGTAAGCTTTATATATTTTTTGTTTTAGCATTATATTTTTCAGGAAACTTCATTTTCATGTTCCTTGGTTTAGTATTTGCTTTGATCCGTGGATTAGAGTTGCCTGCGCTTTCGCTGTTGTTTGGATGGGTCTTTGAAGGCTTCACGTACACTCCGTACGGCGGTCGCATGATGCATAGGATGGCGATGGCGGTTATTGCTTTTTGTTGCGTCGGTGTTGGAATTTGGCTTTCTCAGTTGTTTAGTGTAAGGAAACAGAAACATGCAAAAAATCGATTTCGTTTTTCTTTCAGTCTATCTTCTTTGCTATTGTCTCAGAAAACTTGGCACTTCGATTCCGCGTACAATCATTTAGAAGTTTATTGTACCAAGATGCATCATACTTTGACAATCCAGCTCATTCACCTGGAAAATTGATCACCCGTTTAGCAACCGATGCACCTAACATCAAAGCTGTCGTTGATGCTAGAATGTTGCAAGTCATTTATGCTCTTGCAGCTATTGCTGCATGTATTGTGATAGCTTTTGTTTATTGTTGGCAAGTCGCCATTCTCGGAACTGCACTAATTCTTGTTCTTGCGATAACAATGATTGGTTTGGCTTATAAAATCACATTGCTCAATATTCAACAAATTAAGGATGATGAAGCTGGAAGAGTATGCAATATTTTTTTTATTACTCGACATAACAGTTTTTTTACAGATTGCTATTGAAATCATTGAAAACGTGAAAACTATCCAACTTCTGACTAGAACTCAATACTTTTTTGAGCATTTCGAGAAATCTTCGAAATCTCAAAAACGAGGCGAAGTCAAGAAAGGAGTTATTGAGGCGATCAATTATAGTCTCACGCAATCATTTATGTATTTCATGATGTGTTTTACTTACGCCGTCGGTATTAGAATTATCTACCAAGGAGACAAAAACTCTGATGTCACATTCCGTGGAATAGTTGCAATGTTGCTTGGATCAGTGGCGGTGATGAATTCGGCTCAATATTTCCCAGAGTTTGTAAAAGCAAAAACAGCAGCAGGAATGTTGTTCAACATTATTTATCGTAAACCGAAAACTGGTGATGAAATGATTGGAAGCACGACAGACATCCGAGGAAATATTCTTTTCGAAGATGTCAAATTCTCTTATCCACAAAGACCACATCAACCAATCATGAAAGGGTTACAGTGGACAGCGCTTCGTGGACAAACTGTGGCCTTGGTTGGACCATCTGGATCCGGAAAAAGTACATGTATTGGAATGCTGGAAAGGTTCTATGACGTTACTGGCGGTGTACTTCGTATAGATGGCGTTGATATCAGAACACTTTCGTTACATCATTTGAGGACACAAATGGCATTGGTCGGACAGGAACCACGACTGTTCGCTGGAACAATTCGAGAAAATGTTTGCCTGGGACTTAAGGATGTTCCTCTAGAAAAGATCAACCAAGCTCTTGAACTAGCAAATGCAAATCGATTCTTGTCTAATTTACCAGCTGGTATTGATACTGATGTAGGAGAAAAAGGATCGCAGTTATCTGGAGGACAAAAACAAAGAATTGCGATCGCTCGTGCACTTGTTAGAGATCCAAAGATACTTCTACTCGATGAAGCAACATCCGCACTGGATTCAGAATCAGAAAGGGTACAACATAATAAACTTGTCAAGAATTCTCAAAAATGACTATTTTCAGGCCGTCCAAGAAGCACTAGACAGAGCAAGAGAAGGTCGTACTTGTATCACAATTGCTCATCGTCTGTCTTCAATTCAGAATTCTGACCTCATTGTTTACATCGAACATGGAAGAGTTCAGGAAGCTGGAAACCATTCTCAACTGATGCAAAAGAAGGGCAAATATTACAACTTGATCAAGAAACAAGATCTTGCAATCTGATGATCGAAATTCTATATTTCTGATAAATGATGCTTGATTTCACTGTATTTTTTGTATAGACTGTTCCATTTCTTTAACATTTCCTCTGATGTTTCATATCTTTTAGGGGAAGATTAATTGATAGTTTTTGATGGTTTGAAACATTTTGTTATGAACCGGGTCTTCACATATGCCATTCGTCATATTTTTGTATTTTGAGGTTCTAGAATAAAAACATTATTCTGATTTGATTCTGCAATTTTGACTATTATCGTAATTTGAATACATACTGCAAAATAAAGAAATGTTTATTAATTTTAAGTTGCTAAGTCTTGTTTTTCAATTAGACTAAAGTATTTTCCTCGCCTTGACATTAATTGGGCGTGATTTCCAGCTTCTTGAACCACTCCTTGATCAATGTACACAATTAGGTCAGAATTTTGAATTGATGACAAACGATGTGCTATTGTAATACACGTACGACCTTCTCTTGCTCGATCCAGTGCTTCTTGGACGGCCTGAAAATGAAAACTCATTCATAAATTTTTAAATTTCGATGTTATTACTCTTTCTGACTCTGAATCTAATGCAGATGTTGCTTCATCGAGCAAAAGAATCTTCGGATCTCTAACGAGTGCACGAGCGATAGCAATTCTTTGTTTTTGTCCTCCTGATAACTGTGATCCTTTTTCTCCAACATCGGTTTCTATCCCTGCTGGCAAATTCGATAAAAATCGACTGGCATTCGCAAGTTCTAATGCTTGATTGACTTTCTCTAAAGGCACATCTTTCAATCCGAAACAGACGTTCTCTTTTATCGTTCCAGAAAACAAGCGCGGTTCTTGGCCGACTAATGCCATCTGGGTTCTCAAATTATGAAGAGATAAATTTCTAATGTCCACTCCATCAATTTTCAAAGAACCACCGGTTGTTTCATAAAATCTTTCAAGCATTGCGATACATGTACTTTTCCCAGTTCCGGATGGTCCAACCAATGCGACAGTTTTTCCGCGATTCGCTGAGAATTGAAGATTCGTCATGACTGGATTTAAAGGTCTTTGTGGGTAAGAAAATTTGATTCCTTCAAACAAAATATCTCCTTTTATTGAAATCTTCTCTCCTTTCATGTGATCTCCCGTTTTTGGTTTTCTGTAGATTAATTTGAACAACATTCCAGCTGCGGTTTTGGCTTTGACAAATTCAGGGAAGTTGTGAGATGAATGCATTACAGCAACCGAAGAAAGAAGAATTGTATTTATTGCTCTAAAAAATAAACGTAAGCTCTGTAAAATGAGGATTTGTTACCGGAAGGCCTTGTTTGGATCGACAATGTCGTTATAGATCAATGGTATTCCGAGACCATAACAGAAAAACATTGCAAAATACATGAATGTTTGAGACACAGCATTGTTTGATGATGTCCAAAGCGCTTTCTTCATTTCACTTTTTTTCTGATTCATACAAGCTGCATCGTAAAAACTCAAAAATCTCGATGTTCCTGTTAGAAGTTGGATGGTCTTCACGCTTTCGATTATTTCAACAGCAAGCTGCAAATAAATTATCAAAATTCTGCATCAAAATTTCTAACTCACTCTTCCGGCATTATCATTTTTAATTTGTCTTAAATTTTCTTTTGTCATTCTGTACGCCAATGTGATCGAGAGAACGGCGAATAATGCAACAAGAACTGTTCCCATCGCTGCAATTTGCCAACAACAAATATAGCCAATGATGAGATTAATAGTTATTGAAGAGAGTGAATAGATCACTTGAAGCATTCTTGAATCAACAACGGCTTTAACATTAGGAGCATCCGATGCAAGACGAGTAATCAGTTTTCCGGGAGAATGTGCAGGATTATCGAAGAAAGAAGCGTCTTGATGAAGTAGATTGCGGAACGATTGAACACGGAATCGGAGTGCCAAATTCTCAGAAACGATCGTGAAAAGAACAGCCTGTAATTTTGAAAATTGATTGATTATTAACTAGTAAGGAAATAGTGACGTACACTTATTACTTGAGTGATGAATACAAAAACTCCAAGAGCAATGAAAACGCAGAAGACGATTCCTAATTCCGATACCATCTGACTTCCAGTTTTCTCAAAAGCTTCAAAAATATAACCCATCAATGTCGCGATGAATGCTAACTCTGATCCTCGGAAAAGTGCTGAGATTATTCCAATAAATAGGTAAAGATAGTTTCCTGAAAGTATAGGTGGTGTATACATCTTTCCATTAATAAAAACAACCTTCTGCATTCTTAAAAATATCAATATAGCCAGATGATATGACTCCATCTTCTTCCATAACACGTTGTACTTCTTCGGCGAACTCTTCATTCTCCAGCTCGTCACGTCCTGTTTTCACATTAAAGGTTTTGAACGCTCCACCGAAACCCATTTCGTTTTCAATACTATTGAACGATCCTATAGAAGATGTTTTTGAAATTTTTCGGTTTCTTTTTGGCGCATTTATAGGTAATCTATCAATTAATTCCGCGTCGCTCAACCCTTCATCATCTTCTGATAAAATTTCATGCTCTTTGAATTTTTGAGCTTTTACAAGATCATAGTATCTTCCTCCATAGTTTACAAGTTCTTCATGATTTCCGCTTTCAATAATAACCCCGTTTTCAAAAAATACAATATTGTCAGCTTCCCGGATTGTAGACAATCTGTGTGCAATCATAATAGTTGTCCTTCCTTTTGCAGCATTATTTAAGGCAGATTGAACGACACTTTCACTTTGAGCATCCAATGCAGATGTGGCTTCATCAAGGAGTAGAATCTTAGGATCTCTAATCAAGGTTCTTGCAATTGCTACTCTTTGTTTTTGACCTCCTGATAATTGAACACCACCATCACCAATCAAAGTATCGTACCCATCCGGCATTTTAATAATAAAATCGTGGGCATTCGCCATTTTACAAACTTCAATCATTTTCTCTCTCGAAGCTTCGGGATTTCCATTTAACAGATTATTATGAATTGTGTCATTAAAAATAATTGGTTCTTGTTGGACTATTCCTACTATATTTCTCAGGTAATCGATATTCAACTTCCTAACATCAATTCCGTCAATCTTCACACTTCCACTCTCTGGTTCATATAATCTGGTCAGAAGTCCAACTGATGTTGATTTTCCACATCCTGAATGACCAACCAATGCAACAGAAGTCCCTGGTTCTACTTTCAAGTTCAATCCATTCAACACCTTTGCAGTTTTTCGAGTTGGATATCGAAAATGCACATTTTCAAAGACAACCTCGCCTTTTCCATTGTCAATTGTCTTCCCTTTCGATGAATATATATCAATTTGTGGAACCTTAATTAAAATTATCATTTGTAAAGTGTTTTAATTTGTACCCGATCAATGATTTCATAAATTGTAGCTGCAGCTACCCTCGCATTCAGAAGAACCATCAAGTGAGGAGAAATAAGACCCAGGAAATATGCACCGATAAGCATTGACATCACAACTGTTAAAACATCTCCTGGGTTTGTCATGATTTCCATACGAAGCAAATGCCCGCCGTAATAAAAACCGGCTCCGGAGAAACTGAATAAAAAAAAGAGGAACATTCCACCAAAGAAGCCACCCCAAAGACCCTTTTTCACGGCAAATTGTTTTCCATTTCCTAATTCTTCGATATACCTAAATATAAATATTGTTTCGGAATTGCAAAACAGTTAAAAATATTTATATTAATTTAAGTTTTAACTTACTTTTCAACCATTTCATCTTGACCATTGAATGCTTGCACAGTTCGGACGCCCATCAATGATTCTTCTGCAATTGATCCCGCTTTTCCAACACCAAGAAGCTCTTTGGATGAAAATTTTGAAATCGCCTAAAGTTTTATCATTTGTGATTTGAATCAATAATGTTTTATACATACTCGTGACATGAGTGACATGCAAACACAGCAAATTGGCCCAATTATCAGCAGTAGTAATGCTAATCTCCACTGGTAACAGAAAGAAATGATTATTCCAGTGATAAACATCACAAAACCCCGGATCAGAACTCCTAATTTATCTCCAATACCTTCGAGAATTCTCTCCATATTACTAAAAAAAATCAAGGTGTTATTTATTTTAGAGAAAACTTACTCATGTAATTTTGTTGTCAATTCACCAGAATGATGTTTATCAAACCATCCGGCGTTTTGACGAAGTATTGACTTGATGTAATTATGTCTCATTTTTGAAACAAGGCGAATACAGCAGTATTGGAAGCACATGTACTAAAAATCTAGATTTCGAAAAAATCCTGTTAATTTTATTTCCGTACCTGCGAAAAATTGATCAAAAGAACTAGCAAACCAAATCCGCCAAACATCCATACATACGTCATTGCATTATTAAAAAACGCATCACTCGTTGGTTCATAGATGAGCATTGCATTTGCAACTCTCCCCCTGAAATTTTGACACAAATAGTTTTTATAAAAACACCTTAAAATTTTACGCTATTATACTGAGAGCTGGTTGAGAAATACCCGACAGCGTCGCTAAAAAAATTCCAAAAATTAGAATAATAACGTCTCTACGTTCAGCGTAGCGAAACTGAAATCATATAATTTTTTGTTGTAAATCTTGAAAAATTTACCAATTCAAACAAAGTAACAGGCTTCACTCTTAATTCTCGTTTTGCAAGATCACCTCTGAAAAAGTTTTAGAATTTCTATAAAATTATCAAATTTTTGAACCTGCAAAGCAAATAATTAAGAAATTTTTCAAGCGCTGGTGGTTCATAAATGACACTCTGCTCATCATCGGAGAATTGAGATAATTCATCGGAACTTGAGATTTTAACCGCCTGAAAAGAGTCATGTTTTTAAAAACAAAATTCAAAACCTACAGTATTTTTATTTGATCCATCAGTCTCCCTAGATAATTCGGTTCCTGGATCGATCTTATGATTTGACTTAAACCACTTCATATTAGTCAAAACTTCACTGAACAAATCACAATATTCGAGCTGAAAAACAATCACACTAACAAAATATTTTTTGAGATTGAAATTATTTCCTGGTATTTATATTCTAGGCGTCGGAAAACACAATTTCAAGTAGAATACTGAATTAAACATATGCAAAGTAGTCATAAATTTAATCGACAAGTCATAAAAAACTCTTTAACACTGAATGTCACTATAATGCTCTTTATAAACCTCCCTTTTACTGCATAATTCGGGGTATTGGTCACAAAATTCGCTGGGTGGTGGGAAGGTAATCTTTTGATTCAGGAGTTTTGGGGGGGGGGTGAAATAAAAATGCATTATCATATCTGTGACAACATTATTAAACATAAATCTTATTAGGTTATAGTTTGCAGACCACGAAACGTGATCACTTTCGAAAAATTCCAGAGAAAACACGCGTTTAAATCATCTTGTGCTATTCTCATTTCACGTCACAATAAAAATCATTTTACAGTTCTCAAAGAAATATGCATTTCCTTTCTAGATTATTATGATTCATTCATACATGGCACAAGAATCAAGAGGCAAAATATGTATTTTTTATTCTATTTGTTACTAAAACCATTATTAAAAAAAGCATCAAAAATCATGGAAAAAAAAGCAACACAAATCATAAAAGAAAAAAGCAACAAAAGATAATCGAGCGGCGCTTTTGATCAAATGTTGCGGTTTTTGTATTAGTCCTATAACAAACCGTTTCACCTAGGTTTCGACAGTTAAAAAAAAAGAAAACGTTTTACAACTTTGTAGTGATCTACTTTCATTGTCAAGTTAAAAATCTACTAAAGGACCGCAGCGCGACCGCCCAGGTAAAAATATCATGACTCTGTGAGAGACTTAGCTTTTTTGGGTAGGTCAAAACCAACTTGCATGATCAAGAATATTTGAGTTGGCAATATAGTTTTTTAAAATTTATCAGTTGAATTTATCCAATGTTTCGGTTTTCAAACAGTCTATAGGAATTTAAGTCTAAAACGTTTAAAAAAATCAACTAATATCAATGGAGGTTACAAGAGTTAACAAAACGAATCAAACCCAAAAAAAGTACCCATAAATGATAATGAGCGCTCTCACATAGGTGAAAAATGACACATAGAACGGGGTCAACGTCTACCTTTTGTCCAAATTTTTCCCTTTCCACTTGTACACCAATGTACGCGCCAATTTTTAGCCGGCATCCCAAGCAAGTTTTGATCTATCATTAGGGTTTCTGAAACCGCAGCGAGTTAAATGCACTGCCTATCCTTCCATGGGTTGTTTATCGAACATTAAGAAAATACTGATTGTTTTATACACAGATTCTACAGAATTTTGTAGTTTTTACCATTTTTAAAGTTTTCTTTCCATTTTAGATCGGGAGCTGTTTTGGTGGTCATACATACTTTTTCATTTTTTGGGACAGTTAGTTTTTGTGAATATTCTTTCGGTATGTCGCCTTGATCGGATTAGTCTGAAAACATAAGATTACTCTGAATTTCGCAATAACTGAAACTTTGTAGTACATCACATTATCGAACTGTACATATATAACTATCACTGGAGACTGTGACCCTGAAAACAAGTGATTGAATTGCTTTTTGAATTTCGGTTGTGCAAATTAGATATACTCAATCAGACTTCCAGCTTCCAAGACAATAAACATGTTCACATGATATTTAAATACAATGTAGGTAAAAAATATTTTCTGCTAAATCGATGTAATAGGAAAGGTGTTTAGGGTTGGAAAACTGGAAATCGCTCGAACTTGTACTCTTGCGGGTAACTTCATCAATCTTATTCATCATTTTTTTTTTTGCTCCTTTTCTGTATATTTCAATTTTTGTCACGAATAAAGATAAAGATAACTATTCACATGACGAAAACTTACCCAACTCGCTTCCAATATTTCAGATCGTAGTAAAGAACCCATTCCAAATCGTTGCACAAAATGTGACTTTGCACATACGCTGATAATGATTTCGTTGAAACCAGTTTTTTCTAACTCTCTCGGAAGTTTGCACAAAGTTATGCACCTTCAAAATAATAAAAACCACCTCCCTTACAAGGCATTTTTTGATCACGTAACTTTTAAAAAAATTGTCAACCCCCCCCCTCTCCAAATCTTTATTTTCCGTTTTCCATTTATTTCCTTAAAAATTGTTTTTATTGAAGTAAAAGTCTCAAGTGAGATTTGACAAATTGCTATCTACATACGGATGATTATGATAGGATAAGAGTGTGATTACATGTTTGAAAGTGAGAATAATCAAGAGTTGCCCTTTGTTTTGATTGTAAAATGTAATTCCGCTGGGATTGAAATTACAGAAATTGTTATTGCGATTTTGTTATTTTTGAGCAAACCTCAATTTTCATCAACCAATGAACTTTCACGAAATCCTTGAAAAATCAAAAAACATTAAGCACGTCTTCAAGTTGTTCTTTGTGGTCGCTACCTTGTTTTGATTAGTGAACATTTACCACGTGACGCGTCGAACAATGCGAAATGTCTTAAATAATTCAAAAAATAATTTAACAAACTCTATTTTAAGTTTCTGCATGACATCAATAGTTGAGTTAACTTTGTTGGTTTGACTTTACTATTTGGTTAATTCAATTCCAGTAAAAATTAAATTTACAAGAACATTTTATAATGTTTATATTTTTCAGCATTTGAACCCAATATTAGCTGAAGTCTACCTTTGTCAGTCAAATCGCAACGTCATAATGTTGTAACTGTTCTTGCAAAAAAGGGAACAGAGGAGCTATTACCATAAAACTTGTGAATTTCATGCGAAGCGTGTCATATCTGATTCGATGGTCGCGATATCGTGTGCCTGTTATCAGAACGGTTCCCCTATCCGTTATACAATAGTTATTTAAATCAATGTGGTGCTGTATATGTTACCTAAAAGGGAAATAAAAAAATAGAACCACGTTGATAAATCACACTTTGAAATCATGAATATTGTTCTGCCGATCAGCCTTCAAAACACAATTTTTTCTTGCTAAAATTCTTAAAATAATGCCTAGCTAACTATGAAAACCAAGACACAACCTTACCCCACTCTAGCCTCGCTTGCTGAAATCGACCGTTCTAAGAATACTCTACGAAAAGCAAAAAGAAACGACCGATGCTCATTTGGTCATATTATCAGGGGACATCAAATCACAATTTTGTTTTCGAAAATTTTCGAAAAGAGTCTATTGACTAGAAGAAAAATAAGGTGTGTCATAACAAAACACACCTCTGATCAGGAACAAAACTGGTTAAAAAAAGATGATTCTTGAGCGCCAGCTTTTGTTAGTGAGTAGACTGAACAAATTATGTGAAAACTAAGAAAACACAGATTTTGATGATTATGAGAATAGCTTTGCAGAATGTGAGCCAGGCATACGGTAATATGAAGCTGAAAAGATGAGAATGAGATTTCACAGCAAGAAGATTAATTGAACACCGGATAGTTCTGAGAAATAACGACATCCTGGAATGATTTTCTGATTTCGATTGCTTCTGGTCGCCTTCGACTTCTGCTCGGGTGTGATCATCTGTTCGGGTGTGATCATTGATGTCCTGAAGATCTGAATCGATATCCAGTTTGTTCAATTGGATTGTCACTTACGTAGTTTAGACTTTATGGAACTAATGAATGTACCTTAGATGAAGGGAAGACTTCATGCTCATTCCAAATCTGTTTTTATAATGTTCTAAACCCATCTAGAAGCAGAGAAAATGAGCTTCAAAACAATGGCCTAGAAAAAGTTTTTACCGCTTTTTCCAATGAGCTTTTTTCGTGTTTCGTTAATAAATATTTATGCAGAATACCTTTATTAGTCCATTTCTAACTTGGGCTTTTCAATTTTTTGGATTCCTCACGTAATAGCGCCCGCGGACTAGTTTTCGAAGATGGACACTTTTTCTAGGCCATTGTTTTGAGACGTGTTTTCTCGGCTTCTACGTGGTTTAAAAAAATTTTAAAACCATATTTGTAATGAATCTGAAGTCTATTTTCACCTCAGATGCATTCATTAGCTCCGTAAAGTCCGTCTTTAAATCTGTTCACCTCACTTAAATGCGATTAATTAAAAAAAACCCCTTTACGGTGCAATTTTTCACAAATGTTTTTTTTCGATTGAATTTTATTTTATTTTAATCCAGCAATACCTTGCACATAAAATTAGGAAATTTCTGAAACTTCACTCAAATATTTGATTTTTCATCACTGTTCGTTCGAATCGAATTCTAACTCGACTTCATAAACCAGAAATAACTTAAATAAAAACACGTTGACATAGAAGTTTTATTCATAAAAATGAGGTTTTTTGGATTTTTAAAAAATATTAATCGGGTCACAAAGTAAAACCAAGATTGCACATAAAACAATATTGTTGAAAAGGGTATCATAAACCAGCATATTCGGTTACATTGTTCTGCCGACAAGAAACAAAAGAAGCGTAGAACAATTAAAACAATTGGAACACAAGATTTAATCATGACAAACAAAATTTAATGTTGTTGTTGCTCGAGTCAATTGAGACCAAAAAGACATCTAAAGGAAACGGTTTGAGAAGAAAAAAAATGTCACAAATTATAATGAATTACAGAGAATTCATCTTGAATATGAATATTATCACAATTTTGGAATTGAATGAGTATAGAATCGGTTTGTGACACATAAGTTATGGAGCGTAGGAATGAATTATTTTTTGTCTTATTATTAGGACTCAAAAAATATTTGTTGTGGTTATTGGATATTGAAAAGAAGTAGAAAAATAGGATCGGTCAGTTTTTGACTAGTTGAAAATTGGACAATATATTGATACAAATAATTCTTCAGGAATGAATTGTAATTGAAAACTACCGGAATGTCAGTGTAAAGTATACAACTAAAACAAAGAAGAAGCAAAAACAAAAAATATATATGCATGTATATAATGATGTACATTTTTGAAACTGTCATGAGTCGCTAGATAAACTTTCAAAAGGAGTTGATTACTGAGCCAGAGTTGAAAATTATTGCACAGAGAAGTTTTAAGTTTTGTAAATTATTTTTAAAAAAAAAGTACAGGACTATGGGAATATTTTGTTACAAAATATAGGAATGGACCAGGGTTTGACAGAATTAAAAAGTCTCATATATAAAAATCAAGAGACCGAAAGGCTGGGTAAGTTATATGGTCAGTGAAACGTGTAAATTGTCCGAAGATTCTCACGAGGAACTGCTTTTGGAAAACATCTCATATCAAGAAAGAATAATTATCAACGCAAGCTGATGTTTTTTCAAGGAAAACAAATCTATGATAAGCTGAATGTGTCACTCATTCAACGCCATCAGCTTGCGGTGAAGTTCGTCGCGAGAATCTTCGGAAAAGGGTCGCGGCGACGGCACGCCACGCACGTCTTCGTTGACGTGTCGTCTGCGGCTCATCCTATACTTCCTCCAACAACCCATGATTACCGATCATGTTTCGGTACAATGGTGAAGCGAGGAATCTTGGGTAGCTATCACGTTGCATAAGAGTGAAGATTTGGTTTTGGGCGTCGTCGAATGTTGAAGCAGATGGGCGACTCATATTGGAATTGACGATTTCGCGAACACGCGAATCAAGCGACACTTCTTTTGGAGACAAAATCGAGATGAAATCCTCGTAAATGATCCTTGCCTGAAAATGATTTTTGCATGTTTTTGTGTTATTTTAACTTAAAAATTTGTCAAATAATAATAGTAAGAAAAACTATTTTCTCACGAGAAAAAATAATCATTATATGTTACCATTTACGAGGGAATTGCACCAACTCGGTCTAATAGTTTTTTTATGAGACCTATTTTATTAAAAAGAGCTCGTCATGGAGTTTGAGAAACTGCACAAATTTTAGCTGCAAATATGCACAAGGGAACAAGCTATAGCGCGTCAAAAATCTGAAAACTTGCAAACATTTGAATTTAAAAAGCTAAAATAAAACTAATCTCGATCTCAATATTTCTGGATGAAACTTTAAGATAAAAATAGCGGTTCCATATTTAATCAATTTACCAAATTGGTTAATAATGGAATCACTATGTGTATATGTATGCGATTACATGACAATGGACTGCCTAATAATAAAAATAAGTATTTTTATGGATAGTAATCATTGATAAGTGTGGCTCCTAGAAGTGTACGGTCTTTGCAAACAAAAATCCACCCTCAATCTTGCAATTTGAAAAGAACTCTCTGCCGTGACAAAAATGTGTGTAAATTTTTACATGTCGTGTACAAAACTCAACAGAAAATAAATGGTAAGTTAATCATTGAAACGTAGACATTAAAGCTGTCAACAGTTTTATTGCAGCTGAACTTTTTTATTTTTAAGTTCATTATATAAATTCGTTCATATGAATATTTAGACATGATTGCCAAAGGAAATAGAATGTCACATGATAAATATTCACATTGAACGTTTAAAAAAACGTTTATTGAAAAATTTAAATGGAATTTGTGCAAACTTGACACAACGCCTAAAGATCTTCTAATTCAGATTTCCTTATTTTTTTATTAATTTGCATCGCATTGGAGCCTAGTTAGAGCGCTTCAAACTTCGAAAACTGTTTTGTCATACATTGAGCTCTTAAAATTATGATAAGGACCTTATTTTCAGCAGTTTTGAAAACCCCTTCTCTTGATCTCCAACCACATCTCTATCAAATGACTTTTGCACATAGAAATGCATTTACCTAATTATTTCTATTCAAAACATTATTCTTCGGTTTCATTTTTTCCTTCTCACGAGTTCACATTTTTCCACATAAAACTTCTTAGCATTAACTACAAAGGTACTTAATCAGCAGTTATTCTTTTACCTTCTCCTCAATTTTCTCCGCATTCTTCTCTCTTTTCAATTCTTCACACGCTTGCCAGAACAAAATGTTCTCATCCGAGTATTCGCCTTTCAAGAACTCGGCAAAATATTTTTGGCCAACTGAAAAAACATGAGAAAATTAATTATTAAATTCATCGAAATGTGATCTTTGCGTACCCCGATTTTTCATCAAATTCTCAAACGATTGGGACCAACTGTAGACGACTTCATAGGACGGCCTGCAAAAATGTATTCTTATCTTTTTGTATTGGTCGCTCACGGATATCTATTAATAGAAAAAAATTAATAAAACATCGTTTCTGATTGTTGAGACAATTCTTGTGTTGGTTTTCCAATCTTTCAACCAAATTATTTGGTTGAAAAGTTATTTATCTAGGATGGAAAATGAGAATCATATTTACTTGATGCTTCATATTTCCATTATTGCAATGCATTGCTCAAGTTACAATGTAGCTTAGTATCTGATTCTACAAATTGGGAAATATATCAAATTGTTCCATTCCTCATGTATCTTTCTATGTACTTTAATAAAAGTACAAGCCAAAAATCTTTCAATATGCACATTTTATTTGGTTAGTTTTAGTATACGCCGCAGGTGACAAAGATTGCAAATTCACAAAAAAAGAATGAAAAATGCTTGCCGAAAGTTTGCGCAACGTTCTGCTCTCTAAAAAAAAGCTTATGAACTTCTAAACACCTTTCAATAAAGGATTTTGTTTCACATTTATACCTTCTGCTCATTTTTGAACATTGGTTATGTGACGTTTACATATTTTACAGCATTAGCAGGTGAAACACATTTCTTTCTAAAAAAAAATTTCCACTGGAAAAGCATGGTCAACAAAAATTAATAATTCCATGTCTTGATTATTGTTCGAGCTTGTGACACTGGTTCGGTGTAAAGTGCATTTTATATTAAATTTCCACCTCAATTCATAAATTCAAAAAAGAAAGAAGAAAATTTTCATATGTCTCCAAAGAGTTGTTGCAGTCTCCCTCTCACTCCCAGAATTGCAATCACAAACGAATAGAAAACAAATTTGATAAAACCTAATCAAGTAATTTCTCAAAGCGCACGACTACGTCACAAATAATAATACTCAATTTAACAATAAGTACAAATAAATGTAAAATGTCAATATTCCAAGGTTTTTTCTTTCTTATAGGAAGTTGTTCTTCTTCTCAAACGACTGCTTGCAAAATTTCTTTCCATACACAGGGCTCCGGACTCACTTCAACGATGTGAAAAGATCAGATTTCAAATTGATCTACTACCCACTTTTCGTGTTTTTACGCAAGTTGTGGGCTCTTGAGAATCGACATTTTGTTTTTGAAAATGTGTTGACTGGTTTGTATTTTTGATATACATACAATGTATTCTTCCTAATGAGTCATTGGGTAATTAGAAATATTTTGAGGGTGAGACCCAGCTGAAGTCATGTGAGAATGGCTAGCGTTTCACTACTTATCGAAATTTATAATTCACAAAATAAACTGATCGATGATCCTTAAATCAAATATAACCACTTACTGGTCGACGTTGTTCTCCGATGCCGCGGCGACGGTTTTCTTCTCGGTTCCAACGGCTCCACTGAAAAATGTATGAGATTATCAGGGCTTGAAATACATTCACTTTATCAATTATTTTTTATTTCAAATTAATCCCAGTTTCAAAAAAAAATATTTTTAACTCCCTATAACAATTACAGAACATTACTGTAATTTACTTACTCATAATTGTCGCGGAAGCACGATTTGAGAATGGCCGACATCATATTACAAATGATTATTATTCTCGTTTCTACAAACGAAAGCTAATTAATTTATCCGTGTATTATGGACCAAAGCTGAAGACAAAAACAAGAAAATAAATATGAGAGAAAAGACAAAATGCAGTGAAGAAAACACATGTTTTATTCATTAACTACGTCAAAAACCGAGAAACGCGGCATGGTTTTTAGTGGGAAAATTGAGAGCTGTAAGTTTACTTTGGTTTTTTTTTCTCGTGTCAAAAAAGGAAAGTGTGGATGAAATAAGTACTTGCTTTTTCTCAGAAAAGAACGGATTTTGTGACTTCAAAAAGGACTATAATTCCAGCTCAATTTTTTGAAAAATGTACAGAGCTCTTTTACGCACGTAGCACGTGCATATCAAAAGTGCATACATATCTTTTTATTTCAATATTCAAAAATATTTTATAAGTCATCCCTATTTTGCTGCAAAAGGCTTAATTTTATTGTTTTGACAAACTATACAAAATCCAAGAGAGTAGATTATGTGACTAAGAGAGTAGATTATGTGTCCAAACCGATGAAAGATTATTGAAATCTGAGGAAGCCTCCAAATTTAAATTTGAAGAGATTTATACATTTTTTTACTATAGTAAAATTTTAAAAAAACTTTTAAAGTAATATTTTGTCAGCTTATAACGGGGTTTTATACACCGCAATTATAATTTTCCGCTTTTCACATTCTTAATTCTTCGCAACAAGCCGTTGAAAACTACTGCTACAGTAATCCGCGCATGCTTATCCTTATGACATTGATTTTTTGCACTCTAAAAATATTAGTTAGAAAATCTTATTATTTGCAACTTCATAAAAATTCTGAGCAAAGCATTTCCAAAAGATGGATTAGGAAAAAACGTTAATCTTACGAAAGAGGCGGTCAAAAGAAAATAATTGAGGAATGCGAGAAAACGCACAAGCATTTTATATCATTTATCCGAAAAAAAGCAGGAAGGTAAGAAAAAGAGATAAGCGTCTCACCTGTGATTCTGCCCCATGAAATTACAATCGCAAGTAAGTATTCTCATAAGCATACTACTTAAAGTCGAAATGGGAGAAGGCGATGTTGCGGTGCTCTCGTCCGTCGACAACACGGCTGCTTTTAGTTATTGATTTCGAAATGAAATGAATGAAGAGAAAAAAAAACGAGAAGGAATGGCTAGCGACTTGCTGCTACTGCTTTTTTTCCGTTGTGTATGTTAAGCTAGGCTGGCTAGAGAATGGCGAAAAAAAATTGGGGGGAGGACTAGACACGGAAACAAAATGAAGACTCTTCTCCGCCCCACAGACTCAGCGTGCTTGTCTTGCCAGCCCGCCTTCGAAACAATAATGGTTAAATTTCGGTATACAAACGACACTTGTAATCCTTGTCAAAAAAATGTCTTTTCATAACTCAATGTGTCTTGTTCTCTTCATTTCGTTGAACTGTTGAAGATACATACCGTTGGCAGAGTCAGTGTTTCGTCTAACTCAAAAGCACACAACAGTATTTTGGTGCGTGTGCATAAAAACTTGTCGCGCATCACCAAACAAATACACTATCAGATTACATATCATGGATGGAAGGAAAAGAAATTAGCAAAATTTCGATTTTCGTGGAGGAAATTTTGTCTGATACATTTCAATATAAAACTGCTCAAACACTTGATTCATCTAGTGCCACTCTCACGGTGTGCCAAAGTAAAATTGTGTTGCTTTGGGTTAGATGTGTGCAGCGTAGTTTTTGATTTCGCTCAAAATGTGTTTGAAATAGTTAATTTGAAAATCATGAACCGAAAAGATATGTGCTTTTAAAAATTATCAAAACCGGTGGAGTAGAACCTGAGAGAATGTACTTTTAGGTCAAACCTCAAATTTTGTGAGATTTTCAAGCACAAGTCCCAGACAATAGTTCTGTTAACAAAAAATGTGGACAATTTAGTACTTCATATATATTTGCATCCGAGAGTGAAAAATTTCAATTTTACCGAGTATACAGACCTACTAGGACTCATACTTGTATGTTAATACATCTTTCACTACATCAGAATGTTATTTTGAACACGAGTAATTTGATCAGAGAAAAATCTCATCATAGGACAACAACAGTACAACATTCATACGAACCCTTGTGGAATAGCAATTTGTGGTGTATCCTCTTGTGGCCTAGCGTTCCCAGCACATAGTGGTATACGTTTTGTGAAAAAATTGCGACAAAAGTCAATCCCATTGCGAATACTCATTTTATTCGAGGTATTTAACAAGCGAAATAAATGTTGGCAGCGAAAAAAATTTAGCTAGGTGAAGAACTACCAGCTATCAAAAACAACACAAACTGATATAATGAGCCATAGAATGGGTTGTTTTCAAGTCTGCTCAGACCTTCCTTGTGATGCTCCGCCCAATTAAAATCACTCATGGAAAACTAACGTATTTCTTTGTTATCTTTTGAAAACTGATAGAGGGTGTTATGAAATAAACCAAATAGACTTGGCGGAACCAGAATTTGTTGATATCAATCGTTTTCAAATCGAAACGTGAGAATTTGCATCCTGTCCGTAAAATGAGTTGTAATATACATTCAGTCAAAATCGTTTAATATAATTGAAGTATTTGAAGATGAGGGAAAAAAAACGCAAACAATCCTCCAAACTTTTATTTCAGCCAAGAGTTTCAGATTTCAAGGAACTTGATACAGTAGCCCATCTCATTTTGAAATCACGCGCTATTCTAAAGTTCAAACATATATGCAAAAAGACAAGATTGAGTTTCTGGGCGATGAATCGCCATTTCGACTGAATATTTCAGTAGCCACTTGTGTACATATCATGTGATATAGTCAGTGGTTTTTCCTTTTTTTTTCCAAACAGAGGAAGTTTGTTGTCGTCGTCGTCTTTGCAGCGGGGAACGAGTCGCGGAACAAGAAAAGTTTTCGATGAGTGAGAAAAATCCAAGAATCATGACAGGAAACCATTCAGGCGATATTGCTTCCTATGCTTTTTTTTGAAGATAATTGTCTACGTTCGTCGCAAAACTTGGAGAAAAAGAAACATATGGTTTAATATATAACAAACAGGAAACGAACGAGGTGAACTCGAATGAATGTGAAAAAACAAAATTCACAAAGATGTTTCATTTTTGGGAATTTCGGAATTTTTGATTTTTTGTATCATTAATTAATTAAGCCGAAAATAATAGTCTCAAAGGCGTGAAAGCATGAAATATTCAAAATATTTTCGTGTTTAACCACGTGTTTGAATAAGTAATTTCTATGTTAACATTTATCTATAACTTGAATTTCCAAATGCTCAATATTTTGCTTAATTACTTCAATTTTCAAACTTTAAAAAATATTTTGTTTTACGTGATCCAATTAAAGATTTGTCGTCATTTTTTAATATTTTTCACAGTCAAAAAGCTAATAAAATTGGACCTATTAGAACTGATAAATCTGACAGAGAAAATCTGACAAAATATATTTCATATTCAATCCAAATCTATTTTCTAAATATTCAACGAATAAATCGGTGCTCGCCCGCAAAACGGGCTTGAAAACAATTGCATTAAATAAAGTTGCATTGTTGAGATATATGGCCGAGGACTAGAAACTCTAGAGGGACTAGTCTCCGCAACTTGTGTTTGTTTCTAGGCCACCTATTCGGGCGTCACAAATTTAAAACAATTTCAATAGTACATAATAAATATATGATAAATATATATATAGATTCAGAAACAAATGTACATGTAACAAATATTCATCAAAATCACATTTAAAAAATAGTTTCGCCGTACCGACGTTTTGTCTAGGTCATTGTTTTGAATTATATTCGCTCTTGCAGATATTTTTTGAAAAATAGATTTAGAGGTCCATTTTTAACATAGACAATTGTTGGATATGTAAAATCGTTAACATCATTTTTGCATGATATTAAAACTCAATTTGATCATAAAAAACTTTTTAAAAAAGATATGATTACATGTAAAAGATATAAAACGTTATGCTTTTGAAAATGTCTTATTTCCCACGAAGAATTTCTCATAAGGTTTGATATGTCATCGTCTCTGTTTCATAGTTTATGGATTGCAGAAATTTTATTCGTTTCATTCTCGATATCATTGAATAACTCATCCATCGAAAAGAACATTTATTTGGCTCACCTGACATATGGTTTTCCGGAAGAAGATGAATGTGAAACGCAAACAATGAGTTTTCCAAAGCAATTAACCGCACACGACATTTTGATGGTGCCCACGAGTCTTGAAAGCTTATTTCTAACAGCTTCAGCAAGGAACTGGCAAAAAAATGGATTTTTTCTTTCGTTTTTTCTTTCTAAGAGCAAAAAACACGGCCAAACTTTTATAAACGACAGCAGGGTGAAAAAAAAACGGAAAAAAAGGAAAGAACCTTAAACTTTGGAGCACATTTATTTATTCATCCAGTTGTTCGGTGGGCCATTTAAAATAAGGAAAAACGTACATTTTTTGAGCTTGGTTGGTAAGAAAAAAGAAAAAAAAACAACAAGCTATAAAACTTCAAAAGATGGTTGGGATGATGAATACGTTGAACACTCACTAACTACTTCTGCATAAGAAAAGCAATGCGACAAAAGTGAAGATTCTTTCATAAAATAAAAGAAAAAGGGCATCTTCAACATTCGAGGATATTATTTATTCTATTTATCGCTGAAAAGAATAAAGCGAACAACAAAGAAACATGTCGGTTGGAAAACGGGGGAAAAAATGATGTTAAAATTCCATTCGGAAAAAAAAATTTATAATATATTCAAATCAAAATGCGAAATAATGCATTGTGATGTTTCCCCAAAACCACACAATGTTATTTATTATTTTGAAAAAAAAGGAAGATTTTATAAGTCGGGAAAGAAAGTGGTCTTGAATTCACATTTATGAGTATTTTCGTCACTGGCGAATTTTACTTTAGAGTTTTAGTAACTAAGGACTTCCAATTAGTTTCTGTCTACACCTTTGAAAAAATAACATCCCACTTTTTTCTAGATTCTGCGTCATTGTTCAAGATGACAAAATTGCATTGTAAGTTATTTTTACATTTTTACTCTTTTTTTTTATTCAAAATTATTAGTCACTGTTATATGAATATATGAAAAATGTTTCAATTTTTTGCATGTTACGGGAGACCAATAGTTCATGTTTACACCAAAAAAACAGATTTCTAATTTTGTAAATATTTGCCTTACAAGATAACTTTAATTTTCACATTTCAAATAATGAAGTCCGTCGAACTAGGGACTATTTACTGATTTTGGGTTTCTATTCCAATTTCATTTTCTTCTCTATACAAGCAAAAAAATGTTCGAAATTTCCTTTTCTAGAACTCGAAAAAACAAGTTTACAAATTGACATGGCCTAACAATTGCAAACACTCTCACTTTCGCGTGCTCTCTCGCGTGTCGCCGATCAGTTAGGCCCTTTCTATGCCTTCGTTTGTAAATCTGTTTCGAGTATTAGTTGTTTACAAATTCTGTTATATAAACGTGAGAAAACCTGTGTCAAAAAATCGACACGGCACGCGTGAGGGCAATGGGAAGGGTTGCGTTGCGTTGTCTTATTATCCCTCACCATACACTATTTCGCAAAATAGGGAAGTTCACGTTTATGAAGCCGATTTTGTGAGAAAACAATACTAGAAAAGGACTTTTCGATATTTTGTTTTTGCTGGCATAGATTTCCAAATCGAGAAGAAAATGAAAATGGAATTGAAACCCAAAAACAGTAAAAAATCCGTTGAAATTAACTGTAGAATAAAGAAAATTAAGAAATGTTTAAAAATATGGGAAAACTGCCAATTTGCTCACAGAAAATCTATGATAAAGATCCTTCTGCCTATCAGAATGAAACTCGGTCAATAATACCCAATAAAATCTTGGAAAGTGTTGAAATTTAACTCAGAAAACAGTAGCATGTAGACAAATCAAAACATAAAATATCAAAATATGTGCGACATTTAAAGAAAAATAATTGTCTGATATCTTCTCACATTAATGAATAATTTTAATGCAAGTGGAAAAAAGAGAAAAAGTGTGAAATTACTAAAATCGTATAATTTTCTTTGATGCATTCCATAATTGATAACAAACAAATTAATAAAAAAAATAGTTTAACATGACGTTATCGATATAAACAGTGCTCACTGATTCAATTTACGACAGTTACCGAAAAATAAAAAAAATCACAAATAACTGATAATAGCTTTCTTAACATTCCTAAACAATTTTCGCACATTTTTCGCATTTCTTCCGACGCACGTTTCATATTGATAAGATATTCAATTTTTTCGACCATCCCATTCCATTTTTTAATTACAAGAACAAAAAATAATGTTATACTAAATCCCATCAATTACATTTAGATTCCATTTGCCTAAATGCTCTTCTATTGTTTTGTTTCGATGAAAATTTATGAAAGCAGGGATTGGTGTGAATAATCAAGGTTTTAGAAAAAAAATTGGTGTGATGTATTGAACAACTCACGAGATATTATTCGCATAAGGAAAACATATTCAAGCGCTTTAATCTTTGTGAAGTAAGCAATGGAATTAATTTACATTTCAATGTTATTATTGCATTATCTCATCCTTCATTTAAATATTGCTGCATTATGTTTTAAAAAACTGGAGATGAGCATCTGGGAAACTACATTTTTAAGAAGTTTACACTTTTGTTGAAACTACTTTTTCGAAAGTACTTTGCCAACGTCCTTTTTCCCAGGACAAAAGTGTTCTTGAAGATTATACTAGCTTCACTATGTATTCAGTGTCAGCACTGAAGAGCTGGTTCGTACCACCTTTTGAGAATGTACGACAAATTGGAAAACATTTTGATTTCAACGTATTTAAAATGGACTTTACCAGTCGACTATGTATCGTAATTTCATCGACAAAATTCAACGTTTTGAACTATTAAGATATCCTAACAGCGTACCCGCAAAACTGAAACGCTGGATATATCTGGGAAAGCAACATACTGGTATAAAGGATTTCTAAAAAAAATAGTGAATGAATGTATCATCAAGCTCAGAAATTGTTATTTGCGGCGAAATTAATTTCGTTTTGTAGAAAGAGTCATATGATTGTCATCGCTTTTGTTGTGCTCATTTAAATGGTCCAATACATGAGAAGTTAGAGAAAGAATTCATCATCACTTTTTGTAGGCAATTAAAGTAATGAAAGCTCGAAATGGTATTGTTTCTATTTGTGCTGACTAAGATTAAATTTGCATTTCAAAATTAAAGCGTCGTTGTTTTGTGTAAATTGAGAATTCAATGGCATTTGTATGTGCCTAGTAATGCGTGTTTCATTAAAGAATTTCGACAAGTTGAAATGCACTTTTAGAAAGATTTTGAATTTAATGAATATTTAATTCCCAGAATGAGAATGACTTTATATTAATGAAAATAATTTTTTTTAAATTGACAACACAACTAAAGTACGAACAATTATTACAAACAAATGGAATGAAAACAACGATATAACTTTTAAAAAAACTTCTGAAGGTCACTTTAGCTCAAAATCTAGGCTTGATATTTGAGATGAAAAAACTTGCATCAATATAAAAACTTGAGATGAATAACTCATGTTACGCTAATCAGGATTAAAAAATTATTTATGATGAAAACACTATGATTTTTAAGAGTAGTCTCAAAAAGTTAATATTAATCTAAATGATATGATGAATATTCAGGGGTTTCCTCATTTGTTACTCATACATTTTTAACTTTCAATTAAAAAAACCAGAGAACGCAAAAAATGTTTAAAATGAGTAAATCAATCCCAGGTCATTAAATTTCAATTCAATCATAGACACGAACTATAATACGCTGTTAATTATATTTGACTCGTTCTCGGAACAAATTACTTGCAATTCAATTGGAATTCTAATCCCGGTTTAGGTTTGTTCGATATGATTGCTGATGCAGGTCACCATTGATGTGGACATGAAAATCTTAAAGGGACTGTAAATTAATTTGAAATAAAAAACGAGACTAGTATAACTTGATTAATTCAGTTACATATTTTTTTCATATATCTATGGAATTTCAAAGATCGTCGGGTTTTCTTTTGGATCAACTGTTTTCTACACAAATTAGATTTTTAAAGTTCCGACTATTTGTCCTGAACATTCTTAAACTTTAATATTCTTATTTTTTTATTCTAATCGTTCTGAAGCATTCAATCGTGAAATGTGACCAATTTTTGATAAAGAAAAAATCCCACACACTATTTTAATAGAAAGAATGAAACCATTGTTCCTGTTCTTCCAGCAGAAAGAAACAATTGGATCTGAACAATAAAATTGTCGCTACTTTTTTTGCGAAAACTTCGGAAAGATTGAGCTTACATCAATTATGTATCACATTGTCGAGAAATAAAAATGAAATCGAGAATAATGAAGAAACATATATTTATTGGGGTTAAAAATAATAGAGTAATAATGCAATACAGCAAAACATTGACATAAAATAACATATCTAAATAAATGGCTGGAGACGCGCACCTCAGGGTGACACAACACCCTTACACCATCAGCTACATCATTCGCTTTCACAGTTGCTTACTAGCATTTTTTATTTTAATTCTATTCAATTGGATTTTTACTTCAAGGATTGCGCATTGGAAGAAAATGAAGTGAGTTTTAGTTTTTTTTTAATTATATATTTTTATGAGGTAAACAAAATATGGGAACAATTCTATCAATATTAATTAACTCTATATATTTTCCAAAGGTATAAAAAAATGCTGATTTCATTTTACATTCAACTTTGATTTACATGCTGAAGAGCTCTGTTTTTTTGGCAAGTTAATTGGGCAGCGCGTGGCGCTCTACCAAATCAGACTCGTAGTATCCCGGTCACTATTTTTCGGCATTTTTGTCACAGAAAGTCCAGAAATATCCTGTCATATATATACATGCATATTTATATTGTCAACTCAAATATTCTTGATCACGCAAGTTGGTTTTGACCTACCCAGAAAATCTAAGTCGTGCTATTTTCAAATGCTAGCAGTTGCGCTGCGGTCTTTTAGTAGAAAATGGATGATCCAAAATTTTTAACTTGAAAATATCAACAATTAAGATCTGTAAAGTTCCAATATTGCCGTTTCGCGTGTTCAGAAATTTTTATCATTAAATCCGAAATGTCATTTAATGATGTCTCCATATCGGTTAGAAATTGGATATATTTTTATTTTCTTGAAATATATTTTCATTGACGTCAATGATAAAATAACATAAATATCGCTTTTTCGGATTGTATGCTCAGGAACATTTTTTGTATCTGTATGATTGGGTAGTGCTTCTTAAGACACAAGTAATCAAAAATTGAGATAAATGATCTGTGATGCACGTAACTTCGTTCCGCAGCTCATGTAAGTACTATTAGTTATACATAAGATTCTAGAGCAATAATTTGCCATTCGATATTCAAGTGTTTTTAATTTCGCATAACTTGTTCATTTATAGATTTCATCATTTTTATTTTTAAGACATCTATTCCTGCATTTAGATCTCATATCATTGTATTCTCTACGGAGAAAAGCGTAACTCATTTTCTTCCACCTAATTGTTGTTTGACGTCAATGCAAAAAATACAAAAAACAAGGGAATCTAAATCTCATTTTCAAAGCCGACTTCAATTTTTATATCCATGAGAGGCGTTTTTTCACGATAAGCTTTTTCAATCTGAAAACAACTAAAGATACAGTAAAGAACTAGTGCGTGAAACTCAATTGCAGCTTTTTGACAAAAACAATCAATCAGTTTGCTTCGGAGTGGTTTCAATCGATAGCAATGATAATTGAATTAATTGTGAAATACAATATTCCCCCCATGTTTCTTCCAACAAAGAGTTTGTAGACTTAATGGTTGAAAATAAACAATTATTATTTTTTTGTAGGACTCATTTCAATTTTTCTGAAATTCTTCGAAAACTGATAAATCTTTTGTTTTTGCTCAAAACAATACCTAATGAGCAATATGACGGATGAAGACCAAACGATGTCTCAACCACATTTTCTTGTTAAATGCTTTGTTTTCTTATAAAAATACTCATTATTATACAAATTTTCATATAAAATTGTATTTTAGAATACAATTTCTAAAGTTAAATGTAAATGTGAACGTTGACGCTTTTAGCTACAGTAAGCTCAATATGAGTGGTAATTCGCAGGTAAAAAAGATTCATAAACGAGAATTTTATTTAAAAATACTAACAGAAATTATGAATCTCCTGAAATTGTAAATTTTATCATTATGTCGACATTATTAGTACGGTAAAAACGTGTTCTTGTCAATTTTTCTTAGATTTTTGACTTTAATTGTATTTTGCGCCTAAATTTCATAATTTACAGATTTTTCACGTTCAGTAAGATTATTTTGTGATAGATTTCTTGACAAAGTTTTCTGTTTTTTAGTTCAAGCTTTCATGCTTCGAAAAAAAGTTGTAAATGTCGATTTGATCACAAGTTCAATATGTTAATTGGGGGTTGATTGAAAACATACTAGATACTTTTTGCAATTATTTTCATTTGACATGAAACCATTTCCCATTAAAAAAATGTTGATAATATCAGTGTTGATAAAATGGGAAAATGTCAGATAATTGGTTGTTTGAGGGGAGAACATAAAAACAAACCATATTCCAATAAATATATGTTTTTTCACCTATCAGTTTTTGCTCCTGGCAATTGTGTGGGTTGAACACGCAAGTACATATATTATCACGAAATTTTAATTCACATTTTCAATGTAGAATAACATGCATATCAATAAGTTTCATGTCATCTTAAATTGGTAAAGTTTTGTAGAAGGTAGATATAATTTATTTCCCAATTATTTCCAAAAAAATGATAAAAATAAATAAACATATAAGAAGGAATGAAAAGAAGTCAAAAAAAGTTTCTGTATACCGATCCCGTTGGATGTTTAGAATGTACTAATTATTGAATGTAATAAGTTAAGAACATTAAAAAACCGAAGACAAATCACAACGTTTGAATTACTTGCACCTACTTAAAGTTTCCACATAAATATCCATCTGCAAATTGATTATAAACAGAAAATCACTATATAATCAAGTAACCTGTACAATATCTTTCAACCTCACTTTTCACCAAGTTTAATTCAAATCTGCGGAAAGAAAAATACAGATGAATGTTATGCTTTACGAAACGTATGTCTATAATCAAACGCAATTAATTCTAAACTTCTTCCAAAAGTCCATGGTTTCCAATCATTTCTCGGTACATTGGAGATGCCAAAAATCTGGGATAACTATCACGTTGCATCAGGGTGAATATTTGATTCTGAGCGTCATCGAATGTTGAACTGGATGGTAGACTCATGTTCGAATTGACAATTTCGCGGACACGCGAATCTAGAGACACTTCTTTTGGCGAAAGGATCGAAATAAAATCTTCATATATAATTCTTGCCTAAACAACAAACTCAATTAGATATCATTGTTACAAGGAAATTTGGAAAAAACCTTCTCTTCAATCTTTTCCGCATTCTTTTCGCGCTTCAATTCCTCGCAAGCTTGCCAAAATAGTATATTTTCATCGGAGTATTCACCTTTCAAATATTCAGCGAAATATTTTTGACCGACTGAAAATTAAGAAAACATTTGGTTTTTTAAAATGATATCTAATGATTTTATACCTTTGCTACCCATCAAGTTATCAAATGATTTCGACCAGCTATAAATCATTTCGTAAGATGGCCTGAAATGCGAAAGTGTACAGAACATTATATCAATAAAAGTGGTATTTTTCTTTGTTAATTTTGATTGCAAAATAAAATTTATTACCGACTACTACTAGTTGGCATACCTTTTTTAAAGGAAATGACATTTTATGTATTCGGAAGTTATTAATAACCGTATTTTTTTATCTTGTGATCCGGCTAAAATTCTCACACCAGCTGAATTTTATATTTTTTATGTTTTAGAATATCGGCTTTATTTCATGACGTTTTTCAGCAGCTGAATTTTGTAATACTACAGTTTTATTTGAAGAAAAAAAAAGAGCGTCAATAATTCTTTCGTTATTTTTTCTATTTTTGACACATGTATCCATGTGAGATCATGAGCTTTCTGGAAAAATTATGAGTTTGAAACGCAATTATTCCCATGTGTAATGTGATTGGTTTTTATTTCTTCGAAATTGCTTGTTTTGCTGATGTTCATGAAAATAACAGCAATCAAGGTGATAAGAACAAATCTGAATGCACTTTATGTTTGGACTAATCACGGTTTCCACAATTTCTCGATGAAGTGCATTCGATTATGACTGGAGGAGCTCTTGAATGCTTCTAATTTCTTTTGATGCAAAAAACCAACAATTCGAAATCAAAAATCTCCTATCTCATGATTTTTCAAGCCACATTCAAAACCACATTTTTTCAAGTTACGAAAATGAAGCTAATAAAAAAATGAAAACAAGTATAAAAAAGAGTGGAAAAGTTATTATAGGCATACGGTAGCTATTCCTTGGTTAGGTTACGAAATTTCGAATATTCCCGAAAGTAATTCCTAGCAATAGAGTTTCACATTATAAGGAACATTAATACAACAAACAAAATACAACTTACATGTCGATGTTTGCTTCATTTGGAGCATTTTGTTGCCTCTTGTTGTCATTTGCGACGCTTCCCCTGGAAAACGGCCTATATTTCATTTTTGTAACAAGTTAGAGTTTCAAATTTTCAAAATTTTCATTCTCACTACCAAAAAATTAATCCTTGGACTTTGTTTTTCAAAAGGAGAAGATGTGAAAAAGCCTTAGACCTTATTCTACCGTAATCTCCTTGCAAGTGGAGCAATACGAAAAATAGGGCCTACTCTAGTGTTTCAATAACTTCAATTGTTTCAAGTTTCATAAAACAGTAACTTACTGTACAGATGATTGTTTGCCGCCCATTTCTCGAAAGACACCACTCTCGGCAAATAATATAAGGAAGAATGAAATAGAGAATAGAGGTAAGCAACCACAAATGTTCTGCCTCCAGCGCTTGTGCTCACTCTCGACTCTCTTGCTCTCTATCCTGTTTTTATCTTAGTTAACAGATGTAAACGAAATGTGGTATTGAACAGTTGAATCAATCTGAAAACAAATATCCTATGAAATATATTGAATCTGTCATTTTTTTAAAGGAATCATATAGCATCGGAATGGTTCAATAGGTTATTATGAAAATTCCAAAGTTCAACGATTTAGAGACAGTGGGTTGAAAAGTGAATTGAAGACGTTCTAATTTTGGTACCGCCCCAAATTTCGAGAGAAAACGCAAAATAGTGAAAAATAGAATTATAATGAGCTTTAAAATCAAACGTATTCCATTGGAAACCTGCTTATCGTTACTAAGACTATGTTCATAAACAACTTCATTTCAAAGTTTGAGTAACACTTGTGCCATTTTGTTAATAAGCACGTTCGGTTTTGTTTTGAAAACTCTGATTAGTGCGTTGATGTAGGAATTGATTATAATCCTTCATCCCAAATTGCAGATATACTTTGATTTTGGAAGTACAAACAATTATCTCAAAAAAACTTGAAATGTTGATAAATGGCAAGAAATGGAAGTATTTGATAGCTTATTCAAAGGACGTGCATTTACATAAATAAAATTTTAATAAAACTAAAATGGATCACTCCGATTTGGATGATCAGGCTTAGCAGTAGATGATAAGGTTTAGTAATAGATATCTTCTGATTATTTCTTGAAAAAAAGCTAAACGCATTTTTAGCTTATTTTCAATCCTGACTATGTGAATAATGGATTTCAAAAGTGCAAAAACATTAGTAATAAAAAACATGTTTTGAACGATTTTGATAAATTCAAAAAAGAGAAAAATCATCAATAGTTTCAGAGGAAACGTAGAGTGAATTGATATGAACATTAACATTCATTTCGACTCGCAATAATACCAATAATAGATGATCCATCATTAAACCACCATTGGACCATCATTAAACATTACTAACAGTAAACTGTAATTTGTTTGTCACTAGCAGAGCTGTAGATGATCGATGACAGAAAAAGCACGTCGGTCGGCTTCGGTCCGACGCGGCCCGAACAACAGCACTTGTCATGAGCCAAACAACTCCAGATAAGCCATCAACAACTTTTTTTTTGTTACTCTTTACTTAATCAGCATTCCCACGACCATCTAGATATTGCTTTTCTAACATGTAACAGCTATGAAAATCAAAAAAAAAATGAAGAAAAACACGGTTTTGTGGGAAAAAGCAAAAGAGAAATAAAAGTGGCATGACAACCAAATACACATGTTGAACGTTTTCTAGGAATACGTTACGTAATTTATAAAGAAAAACATTCATTGTTCCAAGTGGACTATACGTATTATATCAAAAAGAAAACTACAGAATCTTAACATCCCGTGTCAAATTAGATCCTATTTGAGGACTGAAATTATCAGATTATATGAAATTGACCTTCTGTATCATGGGGATCTCGCTATAGTTTTTTTAAATTAATATTTATCATACAGGCTCTAGGAGTTTGGTGATTTCGTTTTTAGTGCATTGTTTTATACTAGCTAGAAACCTTCAGATTAAAGGAAGCCCGTGACTGTACCGAAGATGGTGTAACGGCATAATATGTTTGAAACAAACAAGAATTAAACAATTTTTTTGAGGAACCTTATCGAAATTATTTTCATAGTTATTTGAGTCAAGTGACAACAACCATAGTAAATTAATCTAGGCTCCTATTTTGACAGATTTCACTTACTCCAAAATGCTATTTATTCAACTACTTTTTTCAGATTTCATAAACGATTTCTATTTTTTTTTGAAATCATTATGAAAAAAACTCTAAAACTTGAAAAATAAATGTAAACAATCCCATTTCTTAGAAAATGTCATGAGAAATCTCAATAGGATAGGTACTAATTTATCCCGTGTTAAAAAGTATATGACACAAATAATTGTTCAGCAAAGTCATGCAATACAAAAAAATAAATTCTGACAGAATTTCGAAGGGGTTTTCATCGGTTTGCGAATGAGAATTATCGAGCAAAATTACGTGTTTCAATGGTTTATAAAACTTCAAATTTTTAGTTACTTTTTGTAAAAAATCGGCGTTGACATCGTGTATTTTTATTATGGGCACTATGCAGGTGTGTTGTTAGAATAATTTAAATTAAAAAAGCTGATTTTGTTGTATTTTTAAACTATAGTTTGAAAAAAAACTTTAAAACGTTAAATAATTAAATAATAGCTAATATCCACTGACTTTTTACAAATTATGAGCGTATAAACGTAGAAATCAGTATTATCACGTCTTTGAAATCAAGTAAACGAAATTTCAAGCATTACATCATCCTAATAGCCATTTTTGTTCGTTAGTTCGGATTCCCACATCAGAAACCACATTTTTTTGCAATATTACCCAATTTCAGCCAAATAGGAAGTTTTTTGCAATTACGATAAATATTTGTTATTTTTAAAATTGAACACATTTTGATCTTTCTTGCAAGATTGATATAGTAAAAACTTTGGTGTCGTGTGAAAATATACCAGATTTCCATAGGTTTATGACGTAAAACGTTGTGTGTGTGCCGAAATATAAGTTAAGATAGTTCTCTGAAAATGTTTAAAAAAAACAAATTGCTGACTCATAACATTTTAGATTTTTGACTTGGAATGTCAAAAAGTCAATATGAAGAAGAGAACTCTGAATCAAATAATTATCTCTCGATGTTCTGAATCATGTCTTCTAGAACAGGTCCATTGGCAGTATTTCAACACTACTGTCGTTGTCCAGATACATGAAAATTTTCGAAGAATCTTATTAAATCTTCCGCGGAATGGGAAACATATACCTTTGGTAATTTTATTTAATCCAATATCATAATCAACAATACAAATGTCTCGAACTTTTGGTAAAATAAACGTGAATGCTAAAACAGCGAGCTCAAATTTGTTAATTTCAAACTATTTCAAGATTAAAATGCAATACTCTTAATTAACCTTTATCAAAATTATCAGATTATTTTGATGTTTTGTGAATAAATTCGCATTTCCCCAAATTTTTGTTGAGCTGCACCTTTTCAACAAATCAATCAATTTACATGACATAAAGATTAAAAAAATAAGAATGTTCCATTTCACCGTTACCAACTGTTTAACCATTGCAAATTGTTGTTTGAGCGTTCATTATTTGAACAATTATTAAATTAATGGCTGAATTTGACAGATTCTGAGCAAAAATGGCACATAGCTCATTTTCGGTAGTACCCCAATTAACTGCTTCTCTGGAAAAATAATTTGATGAGCTTAACTAAGAGTTTTCAAACCCGGGTTTGAGCTGCTTTATAGTTTTTCCCGAGAAAAATATTGTACCTAACGTAACTTTTCGGTTTTTTCTTGAGACCCGCTAAACTTTAAAATTTGGAAATGATAGTATCCCATCGATGATAATGAGCCGTTCTAGTCATATTTGTTATGAATTTCCAAAGATCATCTTTTGGATCGAATTTCGAACTTATGGCGTCTATAACTTGGCAAAAACTCCCCCCTTGCATGTTTAAAATTTGAAGATTTTATATAGGGCCTATTTATATTCACTAGGTAAACACCTCCCGTGATAGACGAAGAAATTATATCGAAGTATTCTAAAACATGTTTTATCTTACATTTTCTATCTATATGTACGTTGAAACAAGTTATAACATTCAAAATGTTTTCTAACTATAAGTTGACATGATTTTTCCCTGTGTAAAAAATTATATCAGAGTTGTTTTATTGAATGGTATACATACGTGCACATGACGAACAGAAACTATTGTAAAATGACATTTATGATTCTGCATTCCATAAAAACAGAGAATTATGATTGTTTCGTTTATTTTTTTATGATTTGTTTCGAGAAGGTAACGGCTTATTTTTTATTACAATACTAACTATAAAAATATATAATAAATATATATTGTTTTTAAACTATCAATGATAATAACGATATTCGATCGTTATTTTATAATACCAATATAATCGGTGTTTTACAAAGCATCTGTAGACGTCTATTTTTTGTTATAAGTATAAAAATTGTCAATTTAAGCTCGTTGCTGAAATGGGAAATATGATAGTGAATGAAATAATTATCGATATTTTCATTTCAAAGTGTAATTTTCTGCAAGAATTGAAACAGTTTCAGGTTGCATACATAGTTCCAAGGTGTTTATTCATTATTTTTACGTAATAAAAACAAATATTACAAATTATTGACAAATTCAGTTCATTTCACGATTTTCCTCAGGATCAGTCGCTTCGACAAAAAGACTACGCCAACTGAGATTATAATAGAGTAAATTATCAAATCCAGATGATATAATTGTAGAATTCCCAAATTATTAGATTCAAGTTCGAAGTTTGTGAATGGGTAATTTTTCAGAACAAAATCTATCCATTTCAAGACACGTTGTTCTGGCGAAAACGGCCGGTTTCTCATCAATTTTGACATCCGTTTTGCGTTACGTTCATATCTGAAAATTTATTTTCGAATACGACCGACAACTTTATTGGAGAAATACAGAGTTGATCTACGGAAACGAATTGTTGAACTTTGCTTCTAGTCCGCTAAAAAAATTCTGAACGCTCCCGTAGACCCCTCCGCTTCGTTCCATACTTTTCATCGGTTAAAAGCTCAGAAATTTTCCGTGTGAATGTGTCTTCTTCAATTTCCTTTCTATTGATCATCTGAAATTCCAATTTACTATTTTTCTTAAAATTTCCTTCAACCTCTCCTGCCCCTCTCCTTTCAACGTTTTTAGCATTCCTAAACTGATCTGTGAACACTGGCATAACCAGCATGGGTACACCATAAGTCATTGCTTCTAATACACTATTCATACCGCCATGTGACACAAACAATTTCAAGTTTTGATGTCTGAGAACTGCATTTTGAGGGACCCAATCGACTAGATCCACATTCGAGATATTCACAAACATTTTCGATGTATTTGTATCATCTGAGAAAAAAGATTTCAAGTTATCCCAGATCTAAGTGAATTTCCTTCTTACCAGCCACAATTTTCAAAACGAAATGATAATCAGTTAGTGTTTTGATCGCCTCCAAAATTGAGTTTTTGATTTTTATTGGCAGCTGATTGAAAGGGGCGACCGTTCCGAATGATACGTAAATCGAACCTTTGTTTCCTTTGTTAAAAATATTGTCCAGTTTCTGTAGATTCTACATATAATTTATAAATATTTTAGCGATTTGTGCACCTTTGGAAGTGATGCTTTTTGCTCATCTCCTTCGATCATTCCAATATATATTACTTTCGGCGAAATTGGTCTCGGAATATCAAGCATCTCGTTAGAATTCACAAACACGATAGACACATTTTTTACTATTTCCCTGATAGACGGGAAGTTTGGATCAACAATTTCCTTAAATACCTGAAAAAAACAAAAAAAAAGAATACAGTTTCTTGTAATGGCTAACAGACATTTTTTAAATTTTCGTCCATTATGTAATGTGCCACTGTTGACTGAACAAATTTATACATGTTTATCATACGATCATAGAAAGACATAATATCATGATTTGGGTTTTCTTCAACAGCCGGCACGTAAGATGATGGACTTGGTATGCCTGAAATAGAAAATAATTAGGAAAATAGCCAGATATTCTATACCTAAATCCAGCGCGATTTTATCCATGATTGGCTCAGTTGATAGTAGCACAGTGTTCTTGATGCCGAGAGACCTGTAAGCTAGATTACATATCATTTCCATTTCTCGGAAGGATATGAGATCTAACTCACCTGACAATTGCATGGTTACAATAATCCACATCTCCAATTATGGCCAAGTCGAAATTATAATCGATCAAATGTTGCATTCTATCCATTTGCGAGGCCAAGTCTGCAAACATTAAGACGTTATTTAGACTTTCTGTAAAGTTAGTTTCTAATAACCTCTACAATGTGGAATCCAAGAATCATAATCAAATTTGATTTTATCTATGAAACCAATATGTGAGTTTTCAAGTACGTCATCAAATAATCCAAATGACTTGTCATATGCATCGCCTAAAATTTAAAACATGTTAAAACATTCAAAGCATAAAAATAACTGACTAATATTTCGAAGTCTCCAAACTTTGGCCGACTTTGCTCCATCGAATGCGTCAAGTGCATTGCTATAGGATGGAATGAAAAGAACCTAGAAAATTGGATTGTAAAGAAGAAGAAAGCGAAGAAGAAGAAAACGAAAATAAAATGATCGACCGAACAGAAGGAAACGAAAAGGAGGAAAACGAAGACGAAACGGACATGGAGGGTTTGAAAAGGGGGGAAAGATGGCAAAAAAAATGTTTTGTGAGCGTTTTTCGTTTAAAACGCGAAAAAACCATTTCGATGTCTGCCGCTTGCAATTTTTTCGCGTTTTTCTGTTAGAGAGAAGTGAGAAGCAGTAAGAGATGATTTAAAGTTCAAGGTTTTGTTTCGATCGCTCAATTTATTTTGTTCAAAACTTTTATTTTTATTTTGTGTATGAAAATGTGATAACGTTTGCATTGTCGTGAAGTTTATCCACATTTTAAGTTATATGCATTTGTTTTATGTATTAGTGTAAGAAAAATAGAAGAAAAGTAAAAACCAACTGTGTCGTGTTGAGCATTATGCAGCAAGTCTGCGTATTTTCCACACAAAAGTACATGACTTTTACTAATAGAAGGACAATAGACTAATATTCTGGCAGCATTCGTTATTGGTAGTATAAAACAAAAGAGCAGCAGAAGGAATAGGAAATGTGTCGTTGCTTTCGAGTAGGCACATGGTAATGGTCGCATATTAGAATATTTAGGGTCGCCAGATGGTCAACAAGGATTGCTACAGTTTGATCAATGAGTTTTTTTTTCAGATGTTGATCAAAATAATACATACACTGGACCGCCTCTTGATAAGATAAAATATGTATTTTATAGGATGACCAACTGATAAGTAAAGGTCATTAATAGTGCATTTCTTGCTCTTTTATAAGTTATAACTTTATAGATACAAAACATTTAGCAGAAAATTACTGATAAACAAGTATCGCTAAAAACTATGATATTCATGAGATCAAGTTGACAATAAAAAGTGAAAAAGTTGTATAATTTAATATGAATGAATTGAGCGTGTCGTTGTTTTTGGAGTGAAAGACTAACAGAATAAATTAATAAATTGACACTCTGGCAAAAAGACATTTAAAAAATCGATAGCCTTCTAAAAGTCTGAAAACTGAAGAGGGGGAATGCAACAACAAAGAAGAAATAAAATAAAGTTAGAAAGACAAAAAAGAAGTTCATGAGCCCGATTGCATGACGAGCAACTATGAATTAGCCACATCTGTCTGCAAAAGTCTGGAGTAGTGACTGCGAGACACATTGGAACCTAATTGGCAGCTTGTGACGACCCCAAGAAAGTTAGTATTGAATTACAAAATCCGCCCCCGGTCAAAACGAGCCATAAAAATAAAGGCCCGCCCCTCCCCTCCCTTTTCGTTTTCCTTGAGACGCGAGCGGTTTCAATGTGAAAAATTGCAAGATTCTTATCTGCAAGCACATCACATTGAGAAGGTCTTGAGGGATTTAGAATTATGAATGGGAGACATGGGAAAAGAATAGTGAAATCGCTTGGAAATATTTTATGATTGAGTAGGGATTTGGGGTATTTGGGGAGGAAAGGAGGTTTGAAGACACATATTTCACTACTATGTGTTTATAAAAATTGTCCAAAAGACGTTTCAGGGTCTTTTCCTACTGTTTGCAGACAGATGTTACTAAAAGTTGTTTCTAAAAGCAAGTACAAAGAATGGAACTTATTAATAAATGTTTAGAACAATATATACAAAAAATTGAAGTTGATACTCGCTATGAAGGGTCGGATTCTATGAAATAACCGTCAACAAGAAGAAATGAACTAATGAAAGATGAGCACAAAGGTGATGGCGATGAACATTCCATTATTTCTGAAGATCTACCAAAACATGGTTGACCACCGCCTGATGTTGGAGGACTGACACATGCTCGTAATCTGTAATTTTATAGTATATGCGTCGAATATCTAAATTTGGACCACTACATGCTAATTAGACAGATGGCCGATTTAATGCTGTGCATACTCAATTATTTTTTATAAATTGGTTAATACTCTCTACGTGTTGACTTAAGCGTGCATATAATTTATTAAAGTATAGTGGAGCTCCCAAACGCACTTTAATGAATATTTGATGATGGGTTTTATATTTCAAATGTGTTGATTGAATTGTCTAGCGTTTGTGCGTAAACAGAATTTGCACTAAAGTTAGATAGTGGAAATTGGTTTTATAAAATTCAATTTTCACAAGATATAGAAGTTTCGAAATAATTAGTAGAGCATTTGCATAAACGAAGTTTATCTGGTTCTATTTAACTAGAATGTATTCGTACAAGCCAAAAAAATGGGTTTTTAGATGTTTGCTGAATAAACGTTTATACTTACCTAGTTCTTGTCCCCACGCCACAATTTCCCATACAATGAGACCATTCGTTCCATGCTGACCACTCTCCATCATTTTCTGAAATTCACAATCAAATGTTTTCGTGAAACAAATGACGATTTCTAAATATAACCGCATGCAAAAAATAATAAATAGAAAAATCATCATGCATAAATAATACGAAAAAATAAAAGTTCACCGGAGTCACATGTAGGAAGGTCACAGAGAGCCGTCTGATGAGCCAGACCAAGACACGAATTGCCACCTTTAGGTTCTGGCGAATTACACATTCTTTCTCTAGTTTGCACTCCGAAGCCACAAGAAGCTGAACAACTTGACCAATCAGACCAGTTTGACCATCCACCATCACGTGCTGAAAACGCATGCAGAAAATAAAAAAAGTGCAAAAATAAATGAAAGAAGAACTGATAGTGATTTGCAAATAAAAATGTAACACATAAAAATAATTGTTTCATCTTGCTGAAACTCACAATGACATTTGGATGGGTTGTAACAGGGTTGGAGCTCAAAGTCAGACCCCGAACAAGAAGAACCACCACTTGATGGTTTTGGATTGGAGCAAAATCTGAAAATGATAATATCAGGTAATTTTACTGTAAATTTCATACCGTGTTCGACTTCTGTGTCCGTTCCTGCAATGATCAGTACACTCACTCCATGTTGTCCACTCCGTCCAACCTCCATCAATTTTGGCTCCGCACTCAGAAATAGTTTTACATGGTCTTTGATCGAATGAATATCCAGAACAATAAGCACCGCGATTAGATGGTATTGGTTCGCTACACATTCTATTTCTAATTTGATGTCCACCATCGCCACAATCTTTGGAGCATAGCGACCAATCTGACCATGAAGACCATCCACCAGCTGATGGCGAACAACTCGCTGGAACACATGGAATTTGCTCAAGAATCGGTCCAGCACAAAATCCTTGCAATGATGGATCAGAAACTTGGCAGAATCTTCTTCGCGTTGAAGTTAATGAGAAACAAGAGCATGCGCTCCATGAAGACCAGTCTGACCATTTTGGTGCATCCACTGGATAATCCGATGGAGCTGGTGAGTCATCACATATTGGCTGATTTTCACATCGTCGACTTTCGGCGTAACTGGTGCACTTAAAAATAATACTATTCTAAATTGTCGAAGTTTCATATTTCACTTACTTCAGCATTATTGAAAAGGCATAATTTCTGCCGTGTTTGTACTCCATCTCTGCCGCATGTCTTTGTGCAGCTGGACCAATCGCTCCAAACAAATAATTCTGAGAAAAATTAATACTTTTTGAATTAAATTTGCCATACTCTTACCAAGACAAGTATTCAAGTTACATTCCTCATTTTCAAAATCGTTCTGCAAACAAGATGCGTGATCGCACTTTCTCGACCTGAAAGCTATTTTTAGGGCTTTGATGTTCGGTAAGATTTACCTTCTTCTAGTTCCAGAACCACAAGTGACGCTACATGGCCCCCATTCTGACCACGATAAGCTGTTTATAGACTCAATTGGTAACAACTTCTGTCCAAATGCTTTTCCCAAATCGTTACTTGTTATCAATTTAGGTTTTATTGAACTACTTGATCCAAACGAATTTTGTTCAAAGGAACATCCTTTATCACAGGTTTCTTCTTCAATTTTGTCTGGAAAATAAAAATTGTTCGACGTGAGAAAGGAATAGATAAGCTAACCTTGGCAATCACTTTCGAAACTTTGGCATTTTGCATATCTTTTTCTGGTTTCAAATGTGGAGCATGATTCACATTTTGACCATTCTGACCAGTTGTAATACGAAACATCACAAGGACCATTAACACATCTTCTTAATTGTGTTGAACCGCTTTCAGAACATGAACCCCTGCGGCATGATCGTTCCCGTGTTTGCGTTCCTTCTCCACAAGTAGCTGTACAAGTAGCCCATTCACCCCATTCATTCCAAACAGCTGAGGAAAATAATGAAGGACATTGCTGAAAAAAAATTTTTTTTCTTGAAATTCTTATTTGAAAATTACCTGTTGATTGCAAGTTCGCGCTTGTTTATTCGCCGTTGGACAAAGTAGGCCGTCACACAATCGTTCACGGATTTGGAAACCTATTCCGCATGATACTGAACATGGCAGCCAGTCTCCCCATGTTTGTTCAACACATTTCTGCGTATTACATGATTCCTTTTCCAAATCATCGCCGTTGCATTTATTATCCAAACATTTTCGGATCCTGTACCGTTTTCCACCTTCGCAGCTTCGTGAGCATGATGACCACTCATCCCAATTAGTCCAACAACCCACCTAAAAATAAATTTGGAATAAAAATTAAATTTTATGAACTTACATTATCACAAGGTCTTTGTTCTATCAAATCAGATCTTGCACAATTTTCCGAAAGGCACGATCTGGTTCTTCTTTGTATTCCAAGCGAACATTGTGCAGAACATTCTCCCCACTCTTGCCATTCTCCAAACTGCTCACAAACCGAAGGAATATTTTCACATCTACGTGACTCTTCAGATATTCCTTGACATTTTCTCGCTGATGAACATTGACGCTTTCGTAACTGACGTCCTCGACCACAACTAACACTACAATCTGACCATTCAGACCTGTAATTTGTTTTGCTTATTACTTATTTTCTGTAAAATCTTGATTATTTTACCATTCTTCCCATTCATGCACGCTCCGTCCTTCTAATCGTGGGCAATCTTCTGCATTTTCAACTAGAGCTTTGTTGTCACAAGATAACGACAGACATTGACCACCGACACAATAGGAATCTGGACCACATGCAGTCCCATCGGGGAATTGACCCTTGTTACGAATTAGTTCAGAATCTATCAAATGACACCAAACACGACAGGGTTGAGTAGAATCTGTAGTGGTCTATTAAAGGTACCCAGAAAAAAATTAGGATCTTACGTTCGAAACCTTCTCCTGTTAACTGATGATCAGGCTTATGGGGGTCGTATTTTATAGAAGAACAAATTTTGTTTCCAAACTCTTCTCTTGAAAATCCTTGGCAGTTACTGCTTGTCGAACCACACACAATTCCTCGAATGTTAGAGCCATCACATGTTCGACCTCCGTTATTTGGTCTGAAAAGTAAAATTTACATTCCCATTTAAAAAAAAAACCCTTCACTCACGCTGGATTAACACAGTCTCGATGTTGAGCTTGTACAACAATGCTTCCCGAAACTTGACACTGTTGAATTGGACAACCTTTTTCCGCACCACCCCATTCACTCCAAGCACCATCCACAGCAACTGGAGTCTGTCCAAATAACCAAGGCGTACATTGACCCTTATGGCACCATTTGTTATCACCGCACCAACTTCCTTCCAAAGCTGGATGTGCAGTAGATATTGTGGAACCACTGTTACCACACCATAAAATCCTACAGATGTCATCCATTATACGTCCATTCGGAATTTCAACTTTATAGTCTCGCCCCCAGAAATATGAACATTGTTGATCGGCCGTGAAACGTTGTCCTGGAAGGCGATTATCACTAAGATGGTTTGTTGTGATTAGCCCCGGTGATGCATCGCGAAGGCAGTTTCCGCGTCCAGATTCACTTAAAAGTTGATTTTTAATTTTTAATAAAATTTTCGATCTTACTCAAGTTGAAGTAGAAACGCATTGAATTCTCTCACCGAGCATTCGGACCACGTCGTTTTACCCGCACCGTTAACAGCTGACATCAAACAGCACGAACGACTACACTGATTTTGAACACCATCGTGAACCATCCCCATACTGTAAAACGGAAATGTGAAAGCAGTTTTTGTTTACATTAACTATTACTTGTGACCCATTTCATGAGCCAATACAAAAGATCTTCCAAGATGAAGTCCTTCAACCAATGAACAAGCAAATAGAGGATCACACATTCTTGCAACTGGTGCAACTCCAGCAACTGAGGTAGTTGTATGATAAATGTCATATCCTGTTAGGAGAACTCCATGATCCCAATGGTTCATATCAGTTAAATCAGTTCCCGGGTTAATATGCGCTTGATAACGACAAAACGAGTCGAGAAGACTTTGAGCTTGTCCATTTTTATGAGATGCAGTGCTTAACACAGCCTGAAACAATTCAGAATTAATTAAAATTGTGTACATGAAAACGTACTGGTTGCGTTTTCCACATTTCATATCTAACTATAACAATGTCTAAATTTGGAGTCAAAGTATCTTGTTGATACAAAACATGAACATTATTAATTAGAGCTAACGAAAACTCTAGTAGGTGTTGTTCTGCATCTTGAATGTATTCCCTGAAAAAATTATTAACGGAACGCCAAAATATTTTATAAACCTTTCAAAATGTTCAAAAAGTTTAGAATCCAAAAATAATCCTATTTCTAACGTAATAGGGTCCATATTTGGAAAGATGAATGGAGAATCCAACTGAGCAGATGATGGAACAGTGTAATTGAAATGCAGATGGGCTGGAATAGCTGAATGAAAATTTATAAGTTAGCGATAAGCAACAGGCAGTGTTAAGTAAATTAAACTTGTGCATTGCAAAAAGCATAATAATGCATACTTGTTGCTGGATCATCAATTGATTCACTTGTATCACAAAATGACTCTTGAGCCTCTTGCAGTTTCACAATTTCTTCTCGGATCCTACTTTCCGCGTCTGTCAATAAACCAGCAGCTCTTTTGTAAACCAAGTGTCGTTCTTTCTGGAACACGTTTTTTTATAAATTGTTCTTCCAAGCTTAAAGAAAAATTGGAAATCCGTGAAAGCGGATTAAAACCAACTTGAAGATGATGAACTCGTTTGGGCAGCGTTTGCAAAACAAGAAAATGATCGTCCATCACAATTGAACCCATTAATGCCCCGCAATCCGATACAGCTGCTTTCATATTGCCGTGCGATTTGACCTCACCCTTAAAAGTTCAAAGAACTTTGTTCAAAGATGAGTTTCTTAATCCCACCTGGTAATGACAATGTTCATAGTTTTTCAAACCGTTGTACGTTGTCACGTCGTCACCTTTTCGAACAACCGAAACCTGAAACGAAAAGCAAACAGTGACTCATACTTCTCGGTAATACAATTTTTATGTAGTAATCTTCATTCTTTTTCAATGACTAAACTCTGTCTTATAACTTTCGATTGTTCATAAAAAATTGTCACCGGAACACACGGGAAGTGAAAGTGATAGAAGGATTAATCAAAAGCGATTACGCAACTTTTACAAGCATTTTCTTTTCATTTATCCAATAAGAAAGTGAAACTGATACCTGCTTCATAAATAAATTTCTAGTTTTCACTTGATAGAGAAAAAAAAAACAAGGCTGTATTGATGATTCAAACTTCGAAGAATAGCGAGTAACACTTACTATGTGGGGGCTGACAATTTTCAGATTTTTGCGTAGATTTAGCTGATATGTATCATTCCAAGCAATGAATTTCATCTTGAGATTTCCATTTTTCGTTTCCGTCCGCACGGCTTCAATGAGGCTATACTCAGGAATCTGAAATAGAAATGTTTGTACTGGATCGGGTATAGTAATCAAAAGATACCATGCTTTGAAATATTTGTATCAAAAACATGATTTTTTTCAATTACAAATAAGCAAATGGGAATTTATTATTTGAAATTTAAATCTAAAACTGAAAATGAAAATGAAAATTTAATGAATTCCGAGTTTTAACAAATATGGTATCAAAAATGTTTACATTTCTGATATCATAAACAAAATTTAAAAAAAACAAATTCAAAACTAAGACTCACGTCATGTTTATTAGAGACTCCGAACACTTGATTTAATTCGTCGGGGGATAAATGATGATGAATCGCCTGAAATTAGATAGATCAATATTAACTGAAAAAAATGTTTCTAAACACAATGATATAATTATTACCTGTGAATAGCTGCAAAAATATAAGATGAGGAAAGCTATAGATATTAATAAAGGTGGCATGTGCCGTTGTTAGCGATTCACTCATATGCGTTGTGATCACAGTAGCTACAGTTTGATTTCACTTTTTCTTTCTTTTTTTTTTACTTTTGGCCTCTGTTTCTATTCAGCTTTCACACGCTTTGGTCACTTCGTTGTTTCGTAGCCAGTTCGTTTCACAATGGCAAATGTCAGCGTCTCCTTGAATTAAATTGAATGTCTGCAAGTATACTGTACAGAAAGAGATATTCAGATTAATGAAAAGTAAGGAAACATGCAAAAAATGAGGAACGAAACATATGATAAAGTAGATGTTGCGATATGTATCACAATTTTTTTCTGCGCGATCATGAACATTTGGCAAATCAGAGTTGCATCCTTTCACTCGCTTTTTTTTTTGTCGTTGCCTCAATTCAAAAACTAAACTCTTCCTCAAAAGCCTCATAGATGCATCCATGCGATCGAATTCTAGGCACACAAGCGACACTCTACTACTCACGAACATCGTAACCGGTTCGAATCGCGCATTTATTTCTCTCTATTATACAATATCGTTTTGACTCTTGAAATGGTATTTGAGGATTGAAGCGTTGAAAAGAAGAATGCGAAAGGAAGGAAATTATGCATGTAAGGACACAACAGACGAACACGGATAATGTGCTAATTGAGTGTTGAAAGAGCAACTTCAACATTTCATGGATAGTTTTCGTTAAAATTTTATGAATTATCATTTCAATTTTGTTTTTTTTTAAAATATAATTTCAAACAATGCAAAATTTTAGTATGACAAACACAGTCGGATGTTTTAGCAAAAATCTTGAAATGTATCAAAAATCAGCGTTTTGCTTCAAGGAGTGCTTAAAATAAATTTTACAAAATAAGATGCTCAATTTTTAAGCACGAAGTAATTATTCGGAATGAAATAGACAAGGAAAAGTTTACGTTCCACGCATTTTGAAAAAGTTGTATTGTAAATGCTTCCTTCTTCTATAAAAAGAAAGCGAAGGAGAAAGGCTTCATGTGATGATCAAGTGCGCGCAAAAAAAAGTTAAATACGAACACCTTGAAGATGAGAAGCGGCTAAAAGAGATTACGCAAGGCTATGATTGCTTGAAGCATTTCATAGGCAGTTCCAATTTGCGCTTATCTTTTTATTGACTATGGACGATGATTTCGAATATTAATTTTTAAATTAGTTATTACTAGGGGAACAAAGAATAATACAGTTATTCTAAATATTTAAAAAATCCCGCAATTCTTTTTTAAAAGTTAGACTGAGAAATGAAACAAAATGTGGGAGAAAAATGTTTCAAATGAAACATTATAAAGTATAATCAAAAGCAAAAAAATGCAACAGACTGAATCTAAAATTATAAGTTGGAAATTGGGCGAAATTCAGATATGTAAGCGATAGGTTGCTAATTGAAACCGTCAACCGGTTTGCATATGATGTCTCTTTTGGCAGCCAATACATTGCAGTGATTCACAATTGCCAATGAAAGCGATCAACATATGTATATTAGTTGATATGCCCTTGATGATTGTTATGATGATATGTGAGACGATTTACTCATTCTGAAACTTGAACATGTTTCCAGATCATCCCTCAACTTTCATTAACTAACAAATTAGATACATATATCAGTATAAAAAAATGTTGTAATAATGTTCAGCGTTCATACATATTAGAAAGCATTAAACGCATCAAAAAACAAAAAGGAGGAAAGGAATTGTAATGAACTCTCAGAAGTTCTTAGTTGAAAAGTATAGGTCAAAATCAACAAAACATGAAAACCGTGACCGAATGTTCATTCAGTATGCTTCGATGTATGTATGTGTATATGCGCGCGTGTATCGTGTCAATGTGGTGTCAGATGAAGTATTAGTCAATTGCCGGCAGCGGAGGTAAAAGAAGATTAATCTGGAACCGGCCCGACCAGTCCGGCTTGCTGGACAATTTCCATAGTGGTTACTAGCTTTTCGACTTTCCATTTTTGACTTTCTATTTATATATCCATTTAAGTGGCGATTGTGTTGGGCAGATTTTTTTTGACCAGCAGAATGTTTCATTGTATTTTAATGAATTTGCAGAAATTATTTCAATATCTCATTGTTGATATTTACCATTAGAATTTAAAAAAAAGTTTTCTATATCTGAATAAATGAATAAATTCGTTAAAAACCAACACAATATAAAAAAATAAACACAACAAACGAGAAAAAAATATTCATAAGCAATATTAGCATGAAACTATAAATTGTAAAAGTGAATATTCAACAACATCTATACAAAAACCAGACATGTTTGAAATGTTTTTAAAAGGGTGACAACAGCGCGTTTGAATGCAGCCAGAAAAGTAGTTAATCCATATTGGAAACACTCCCAGGAAGGTGTTTAAAGATGACTACAGAAGAAAAACTTTTATTCCAAACATTTTATACATGCAAACATCAGAAGCAAATAAAGAGTGACGTCAAGTTAACAGTATCATTGATTACATATCTTAAAAATTCCGGCAATTTTATTCGGAAAACAGTTTTTTTTCTTGTGTAAACTTGAATGCCGGAGAAGAAGCAATGGGAAGAGTCAAAATTGCTGATTTTTTCCGATTTTATGATCAAATAGTGCAGCTTTGTAGATCGTAAACCGTCGAGAAGCTGAACAATCGGGGGAGTAGAATATTGTGAGGCATAAAACAAATCTGTCTATATGTGGAAAACCAGAATATATCTTCCAGGTTTCGAAAATTTGAGATGTTAATCCTGCAATCATATTATTGGCATATCCGTGTGATGTTTGGTTGGTAAATGTTCAGGACACACCTTATGGAGATGTTCACTGTTAAACTCCTCGTTTATCGTTTTTATTTGAATCAGTAAAATATGTTTTCTGATAGTAAACAGAGAGCAATTTTATTATCATTGTTGAATTTTGTTCGAAGTCGTGAGATTGTCAAAAACGTGCATAACATTCCTTTTGGGAGCTATCATAGTTATTTTTTAATTTTATTCAGAAAAATAATTGAGTCGTATAAAATTCTCTCTGTTTTTAATATAAAGTGATAAAAGAAATCAAATTTAGGCGAGAGTGGGAAGCTCCCAAAAAATCAAACTCCAATAATTTGATAATAGTGCATTCTATGAATTCCATAGAATCAAGAAATGAACAAGCAGAGACACAATAAGTACGCTACGAAACATCTTATAAATATTTTATTTCATGTGTGCTCAACAATCTCAATTCAGTGCTATGAAGACATTTTTCTCGAAAGAAGATTTAATGCCGATTTCAAGGCTATTTGGATTGAATTGAATTTTATATATTAACTATGAGACGATTACGCAGAAATATGATCCAAAAATTCGAAAAACAAGATAATACTGAATCAGACTTAGCCTATGTGATTTTAAAATCATAATTCGATGAAAGGTACTGTTTTTACACAGTTCTAGTTTTATGAATATTCTTCGTTATATTTATAAACTCATGTTTCTGACTGGCCTAACAACTCTTATAAACTGCGTGAAGTACTCTTTTAAGCGCCCACTTCGAGTAGCAGAAAATTTTTTTTATATTTTGCGTAAAATCAAAAAAAAAAGATTCCTGCAATTGTTCTCATTCCCAATTTTTTCAAACCAAGCAAGTTTTCGGCCATCTCTACGGCATCTTCTGGTTTGATTTCCATCTGACTATGTGGAAAAATATTAATTTTAGTCTCACTTACTATTAGTTCAACTCGCTTTTTTCATGAGATCTGAAAAATAAATTATAACATGAAATCAATGATTATTTTATGAATTATGTAGACTAACCAAATCATCCAGAAATCCTAATAGGCTCATTCTCATTTAAAAAAAAACCTTGTCATTATTTTTATGATAAAATTATTCCTGCATGGAATAAAATATCACATCTTAATGATCTTAGTCTCCCTTACCCTACTGTTAAAAATGTATATTCTCAAATTCCAAAAAAAGCATTTTATAACTTAACACGTCATTCATTTCTTTTTCTACTGGCCTTTTACTCTTGCGGGTATATCGGTCTTTATAACATTCAATTGTGTTCTTTACTCTTCCGGTTTAATGTTCATATTTCGTATTTATTTTTTTTGCGTTTAAGAATTAATAAAATTAATAAATTAGTAAAAATGAGCGGAATATTAAACTTATTATTTGATTTTTCACCCCTACAAAAAATTTCAAAGATGTTTGTGTTTTTTCAAGGATATCTAGCCCCGTCAGTCTTTCTCTTCTCTTATGTTATTGTAATTGTATCTTATCATTCGAAAACTTTCTCTGTACTTCTCATAAACACGATTTCACTACAGGATTTCATTGCAGCCTTTTTTTTGAAAGTATAAAAATCATTGGAGATTTCCATGAAATTGGGTACATTCCATTTGAAATTGCAGCTTGCATTGTTAAATAAAAGAAAATTTTCAAATTTTAAACAAGATTTCCTTACGCAACTTTCGAAAAAGAATGAAAAATTATATATCAGCTTTGTGGACTATTCTGAATATTTTTTTGCAAAGATTCAGTGTAGTTTTAATATTCTTGATGTTTTGCGTTTGATTTTTGATTTCAATGCATGATGTTTGGAATAATGTAGTGCATTATTCCAGATTAGTATATAATAATTCTTGAAATTCATGTAGGCAAGATTAATTTTTTCAAAAAATTGTGCATATAAAGAAAATTTGAAAGTTTTTCAAACCCCTAATTATTTATAATGAAATTGATTATAAAACTAAAAAACAATTTATAAAAAATTCATTTTAAACTTTAAATATATTTATGTAACGAACCCAGTAGAACCATGAAGTACAAATACATATACACGCTCTATCAGTTCCTCATTATTTCGTATTGATCGTTCTAATACCTCCATGGTGTGGCAACTATCTTGTTCGAAGTACTTTTTGTTGCATAGTCTGCGTTCGTTCTCGGCATTTTTTGTCTGTGTTCTCGCTGTTTTCAATCCAATTTTATATGTTGATAATTGATGTTTTAGTTTATTTTTGTTTTTAATTGCATCACGATTATTCGAAATATTGGCGAACGCTTGTCAAAATTCAGTTGATTGTTTCAATTTATGAGTTTTCAACGAAATTATAGGCAGTGTTATAGATGATTGTTGTTATGTTAAAATATCAGGGTGCAAATTAAGTTCACGTACTCAGAACTTATTTATAATTAGTCCTTCACTTCTTCAAAAACATCAAAAATATATATAATTGTGAAAGTCTCTTCGATATAAAAATGTTTTCAAAAACAAAACCAGAAATCCATTTTGTTATGTCGCGGACTTCATCGCTTTTATAATTTTTAAGCCGCACTTTAATATTATTTCGTATTTCTCTCTCTTGGATGCAAATTTCCTAGATTTGAATAATCGATGGTTTTTAATATGTTTTTCCCTGAAAACAACTTTCAGTAACTTATATAACCGTGAGTAAACATCGAGTACAAATCCAAAACGGCTTATAAGCATATTTTTTCTTATTTTGTCTGCATTATTTTTTTTTCAAACGGTCATTGCCAATTATTATCAGTTTTCTTAATCTAAAAAATAGAGAAAAATGAAGTCAAAGAATTTTACCCTTTATTTTTAATTGAGAAGAGCAACTTGACTCTCGTTTTCAATCCCGATATTCAAGTAAATAATTTTCATGTGTTACATTGAAAGAATGTATTACCAACTGAGTGTCTAGTGTACTACGTGCTGTGAGCATTTTGTCAATAACGAAAGTGTAAGTCTTGGCTTCTTTGAAGTGTATGATTCACGTCTTATAAGATTTACTTTCTATATTTATCAGCTGCAGTATTTATAAAGTATATATATGTATATTCTGCGAACATCGCATGATTTTCACAGTACTTATGTCTACTGAAAAACTGAAAATTCATTTCACTTTTTAAAGATTTTGTTCATAGTCATATATTTTCAATTAATCATTATTCAGTACTCTGAATGACATTTGACGAGCCTGATACATCGTCGTTCTCGAGACAGAAATCAAAAGATGCAGCAAAGAAAGTGATTGCAGGTTGGTGTTATTGAAGTACGAAACATGTGTTTTTTTCTTATTTCTAAAGTTGGGTTATAATTATTCTAGACTCGCTGTGTTTTTTAAAAATCACTTATATGTATATCAAAAACCAAAAATGTTTTCAATACTAATTTTAAATTTTTAGGCGAACTATGTAGCGTTTGTGGAGACACAGCATCAGGAATTCATTATTCGGTACCAGCTTGCAACGGGTGTAAGACTTTTTTCAGGAGAGTAGTTTTAGAAGTAAGTGTCTAAATTGTGTCATTTTTTTCAAAAATTTCCGATTTTTTATAGAATCGAACATATTCGTGTAAAAATAATGGTGAATGTATAATTGATAAATCGATGAGATGCTCATGTCGTCATTGCAGATATAAAAAGTGCATTATAGCTGGAATGGATAGATCGGGTAATATTATTTTTCAGCAGATTAAACACATGTTTTTAGATTCACTTAGCGTTTTGTTAGCTTGGAAAAACAGAGATTAGTAATCAAAACTACTTTACATTGTAGTTAATGTGATGTGTGATGTTGTGATTTCTTTATTTCAGAGCTCAGTTTGGAAAGGAGAAGGAAACGGAAAAAAGTGAACGGGGCATCTGATGATGATATACAAGAAATTGAAATAAAAGACCCATTGATTGAACTATTATTAGATAAAGAAAATAGGTTTGTGAAGTGGAATTCGAAAAAAGAACTGAATTATTTTTAATATTTCAGATATCAAGCTTTATTATCGTCCTCAGAAATGCAAATTCATACAACTTTACACGAAGCATTCAGCAATGGTCACAGAGCATTCGATGAAGCGTTCTCAACGGTTTGAAATTCTGAATTCATCATTATTCTTTCATTATTGTTTTTTTCAGTATTCTAAAAAAATGGATCCAAAATTTCCAACGAATTTTTCTTTTTGGCGAGCGAAGATATTGAGCGTTCTTGCAGAATGGGCAAAGTCTTTTGAAGTAAAATATTCCAGCAAGTTGCAATTTTGAAATCTTATGATTTTAGGTGTTTTCAAGGCTGCATAGAGATGACCAGAAACGGCTTTTCATTCATACGGCTTTTTCAAATTTAGTGTTAGCTGAAGCATTTCACACGCCTGAAAAGTACAACGATCGAGTAGTATTTCCTGATGGATTATGTGGGTAGGAAATTGAGTGTTAGTAAAAATGAGACTAATAAATATTAACATAAATGTGTTGATAAAGAAGCATGAAAGAGAATCTTGCAGATTCCGAAATGTTGCACACACAGCTTCAAGTGACGCAATTTCCAATCGACCCTGTGGACTGACTCCAACAGTTGTGTCAGTGATCAATGATGTTTTGGTACCAATAAGAAGGATGAGACTGAACAAAATTGAATATGTTCTACTACAGGCCCTCATTTTTTACGATCCAGGTAATTTAATGTGTTTCAAAATTTTAAAAGTGAAACTGTATTTTAAGAAAACGACAATTTTTAAAAAATATCCATAGTTTTTACGTTTTTTACAGTTTTCTCTCATTTCATGGGATTTTTATTAATTTTTCGAATTTTGTGTTATATGTGGATTTTTTGAAAAGTATGTAGCTTATTGCAAACTATATAAGGTCGTCTCTCTAAGAGTGAAACTTTGCGTGCCTTAGGGAAAGATTTTTATATATTCGTAAAGTATAACATTTCAGTAATCCATGACATAAGAAATTTTGTGGAAAAACCTGGGTACTGTAGCGTGACAGAGCACAGAACTTAGAAAATTGAAATTTTTAAAAATGAAGATAGAATGTCATACGTGGTTTCAAACGATTCCAAATAGAATTTCGATACTTTTTCCAGTTGACAATTTTTCTCTAACCCTAAGCACTCAAAAGTTATACCACAAAATATGTGAAAAATCGTCATTTTTTGGGAAAATCAAGAAAAAAAAGTCAATTTTTGGATGGAGGTACATGGGGTTTTTTCACACTTTAAACTACAGCTCATCTGCTTTTTAAAACAAAAAAGAGTTTTGAAATAAATCCCGGAATAAATGTAGGGAGTCTCTTCGAGTACACGACTTTTTTCCAAAAATTAAGTTTTTCGCTAGAAACGTGCAGATATTTTTAAAATTGATTTGTTTCCACAAGTTTAATTATATTACTAGTATTTAATTAATAATTTTTATTAATATTTGTACGTGAGTTTCCAACAAAACACACCGATTTCACGTGTAGTAGAGCGTGCAAAATACGAAAAATGGGAAATTATAAAAAATGAAAACAAAAAGGCAAGATTAGTATCATTCGATAGCTATTTCAATTTTGAACATTTTTGTAATTGAACACCTTTTTCGATAAATGCTTATTTTCAAGTTACGTCCCAAAACGTGAAAACAACTAGTCGTCAGTTTCGGACATTCAAAAAAAAAAGTATTTTCTGGAATGAATATCCTAGGATTTTTTCACCATATAAACTTCAGTAAATATTCTATTTAGAACAACAAAGATTTTTGAAATAAAACTGGGAGAAAAAGTAAGGTGACTATCCAAAGTCACTACTTATGGTCAAAAGTTATGTTTTGCGTTCGTATACTCTAGAACCACGTCATTTTCAATACATAAACGTGTGATCCGCTTGTAGCTCAATTTTTAAAAGTGTAAATCTCAATTAAATTGGTTCTCTTTATATTACAAGTCGGTTGAACCGTAGGCCTGACAACCATCCTGATTTTATGCCAAGAAACTGATATCATGTTTGAAGTAACTGTTTCTTTTTTAGTTGCCAGAAACACTATTAACGCAAAAATACTTTTTAAAAATGTTTGCCTTTTGCACGAGCTTTTTAGTACTCTGCTGTCAGTTTTTAATAACGTAACACAGGATGTTCGAAAACTTCTTCGTGTAATATAAAGAGAACCTATTTAATTGTACACTTTTAAAAATTGAGCCACAAGCGGATTACACGTATATGCATTATAGCGGGACATCGGTTAAAGTTAACCGGTTAATTAACCGGTTAACTCGGTTAACCGGTTAACCGATTAACCGGTTAAAGCGGTTAACCGGTTAACTCGGTTAACCGGTTAACCGGTTAATCGGTTAACCGGTTAACAGGTTAACCGGTTAAATCGGTTAACCGGTTAATTAACCGGTTAATTTTCAAAATCCTGAAAAATAAGGTAGGTTTCAAATCAACATGAAATTTAGCGAAATAAAGTCAACATTTACCGTCAATGTAGGTAGAAGTGAAAGATACTTAAAACGCATAAAGATGCTCCAAAACGAACATGAAAAATTGGAAATTTATGTTTCATATTTTATGTTTTTCTTCACGAATTCTGAATGAAGACTTGTTATCTTTTACACATTAATATTCTGATGACTATTCAGTCAATTTGATGTTAAATATATCGATATTACTACTTTTTGAAATACAGAAAACTTAGCTGAAAATGTTGAAATTTATGAAAATTTTTAGATTTTCAAAATTTTTCAAAATATTTCCAAAGCTAGAGCCTTTTCATTCTTATTCTCAAAAAATGAGTCGATTTCATCAATTTTGAACAGTGAAAAAAGAAATTAGAAAAAAAATACTTCGCGTGTGTGCGCTCATTGCATCACGTGTGTGTCCACATTCCTACGCCAATTTCGATCGATATAATTAACATCGAGGCATCGCGTGTTTTTCTAATTGCTTTGCTCACTGTTCAAAATCGATGAAATCGGCTGATTTTTTGAGAATAAGAATGTAAAGGCTCTAGCTTCCGAAATATTTTGAAAAAATTCGAAAATCTAAAAAATTTCAGAAATTTCAACGTTTTCAGCAGGGTTTTCTGTATTTCAAAAAATAGTAATATCGATATAATTAACATCAAGTTGCCTGGAAAAGCATCAGAATACCAAAAAACAAAGAAACTGGTTCGAAAAACCAAAAATGCATCTACTGTTCGCTTTTTCACAGTTCTTCATTAGCACCTTACACCCAAGAGCTACACCTCAGATTTTCGTCTATTTGCCAACTCAGCTCGAGAAAAAAGTGAATAAGATTATATTTCTCAAAAATGTGAACAATGGGAGTTGCGTATTTTAAATATCGCTAACAATTTTTTAAATGAATAATCCTATTGAAAAAAAATGCAAAAAGGGTACTCTTTAAAAAATTTGGATACGAAAAATATTTAAAAACTTATTGACTGCTTGTGAAATAGAAAAAAATCAATGTTTTTGTTTATTCCATTATGCTTTACAATTTAACCGGTTAATTAACCGGTTAACCGGTTAACCGGTTAATCGGTTAACTGGTTAACTGATTTAACCGGTTAACCGGTTAACTCGGTTAACCGGTTAACCGATTTAACCGGTTAACCGGTTAACTCGGTTAACCGGTTAACCGATTAACCGGTTAAATCGGTTAACCGGTTAACCGGTTAATTTTAACCGATGTCCCGCTATAATATGCATTGAAAATGACGTGTTTCTAGAGTATACGAACGCAACACATAACTTTTGACCACAAGTTGTGACTTTGGATAGTCACCTTACTTTTTCTCCCAGTTTTATTTCAAAAATCTTTGTTGTTCTAAATAGAATATTTATTGAAGTTTATATGGTGAAAAAATCCTGGGATATTCATTCCAGAAAACACTATTTTTTTGAATGTCCGAAACTGACGACTAGTTGTTTTCACGTTTTGGGATGTAACTTGAAAATAAGTAATTATCGAAAAAGGTGTTCAATTACAAAAATGTTCATTATTGAAATAGCTATCGAATGATACTAATCATGCCTTTTTATTTTCATTTTTTGTAATTTCCCATTTTTCGTATTTTGCACGCTCTACTACACGTGAATACAGTGTTTTTTGTTGGAAACTCACCTGCAAATATTAATAAAAATCATTAATTAAATACTATAAATATAATTAAACTTGTGGAAACAAATTAATTTTGAAAATACCTGCACTTTTCTAGCGTACACGCACGAGAAACCTAATTTTTGGAAAAAAGTTGTAAATTCGAAGAGACTCCCTACATTTATTCCGGGATTTATTTTAAAACTCTTTTTTGTTTTAAAAAGCAGATGAGTTGTAGTTTAAAGTGTGAAAAAACCCCATGTACCTCCATCCAAAAATTGACTTTTTTTTCTTGATTTTCCCAAAAAATGACGATTTTTCACATATTTTGGGGTATAACTTTTGAGTGCTTAGGGTTAGAGAAAAATTGTCAACTGGAAAAAGTATCGAAATTCTATTTGAAATCGTTTGAAATCAAGTATGACATTCTATCTTCATTTTTAAAAATTTCGATTTTCTAAGTTCTGTGCTCTGTCACGCTACAAAAACATATCCTGTTGGCTCAATATCAACGTAAAATGGTTTGATAACCATCTGGTATATGTGAATGAAATATGAAACTGATATATTTCATATTCGCCCTAAGGCAGGGCCCTTTGTGTCACAGTTCCACTCTTACAAATACTGCCTTATATTATATAAGGACAGGTGTATATATATTTATAAAAGAATACTAGATATTTGATATAACATAAGTTAATTGAAATACTTGCAGAATTTCGTTTTTTGATCATTGAATATTATTGTCGTGTGCATTTCTGAGCACAGTGATCACTGTCATTAATATATCTCACTAGTGAGATAATGTGAACCGATCGTCAAAACAAACAAGGCTTTGTGTGCGGTTCACCGTTAAGACAAATTGAACACGCCCGAAAATTCAAATTTTTTGCGAATGGCATTTTAACGCCTACAAAGAGAAACTGTCGTTTTTGCGTTAAATACGTGAAGTATGACCTAATCTAATTTTTTAAACTCCGAATTATTGCCAACTTAAAAATTTTGGATCATCCATTTTCTACTAAAAGACTGCAGCGCAACCACTCGCATTTAAAAATAGCACGGCTGTGTGAGAGGCTTAGATTTTCTGGGTAGGTCAAAACCAACTTGCACGATCAAGAATATTTGAGTTACAAAATTTCGCACCGCAATATTGAATATAACGTATTTTGTGAAACCCTGCCGCAAAATTGCAAAAATGCCACGCCTCAAAAACGCGCACATTTCTGCGTTCAGTTTTCAATTTTCATACTGAATTTTCTTAGATATCGTCGGTTCACATTAGCACACCGTTTGGGAGGTTACTGAGTATCCCCAATATTTTTCTTAAATCAAAACAATATGGGACTAATTTTGAAAACTAAAAAAGGTGAACTACTGGAAAAAAAAACCCTCCTTATGAACGGCAAAAAAGGAAAACAAAACTCAGAGGTTTTTTGCCTACCGTAAGCTGCAATCGTGGCGGGACTCTCTGTTTTCGCAATGTACATGTTCCTTTAAGCCAAACCACTTGTCATAGGGACGTGTATTTTAATATTGTTCGTTCAATTCGATTCCAAACGCGCACCACTGTTTTCGCAAGCTTGTATGGCCTTTACCGTGTCCGTACGTATTAAAAATATTATTTTTGAGTAATAAATGCATTTTTGGTATCTATTGGACCAATTATGAAAAATTATTTTTTTCGTCCGTGCACCGGAACACCACAAAAAATCGAGGTTTGTCAGTAGGGCGCGTTTGGAATCGGTGTGTTTCTACAGTAAAAAATGTCTCGCCGGGATTTGCGAAGTACTGTAGGTCGCAAAGAATGGTTTTTCCCAGTATTTTGCTTTGCTCCAAGAATTTTACTTTTTTATGTTTAAAAATTAGTTCCATAAAACAAAAGCTGATAGGAAAATGTTTGTTTGCGATCTATTAGAGAATAATTTAATGTCAATGTTTTGAAAGAGTAGACACCAATTACTGAACTGAAAATCCCGATTTCCACCACCAACAGAAGGAATAAAAGATTAGATTGAAAATGTATTAAACATTGTTTTATTTCAGATTGTTTGTCCCTTACAACTCATGCATCTCAACTGATAGCTGCAAAAAGGAAGCGCCTATTGGATGCCCTCCGAAGATATTTACATCATCAACTGAAGGACCATGTTGAAGCAGCAACCAGACTTGCTGAAATATTGTTACGAATTTCGAATGTTCAGGTGTGTGAAAATAGAAAAAGAATAATTATTTTGAAGAATATCATTGATGTGGAAATTTGAGATTGAATGAATTGAAGAAAAACAAGCAAAAAATAGAAAAATAATAATTGTATTATTTGATTATGTCATAGATCAATGAGCAAAAAGGAATTTACTATGATGTTTTGATTTCAGAAAGTGGCAGCATTCAAAAGGGAAACGTTATGTACGATTGAAACGTTTGAACTGATGCAACCTCATCCGTTTACTATGGAGATTTCAAAAAGTTATCCAGCATTCTCATTTTTCTGAACTGGTTTTTTTCTTCTGAAAATGTATAGTTTTATCAACAAAAAAATTAGAGTTTAAAAAAATTTCTAAAAGAACCTCATCAATTGTTTTCTGAAAATCGCTCAAATAATTTCAATAAAATGTTTAATTTTCTAATTTTGAAATGATAGTTTTTCATATGTATCAGCTCACAGTTCTAGTCGTCAGTTAGTTTCAATGTTTGATATAACTGACGAAAATGGTAGAATTTCAAAAAAAATCATTTTTATTTCGTTTTTTTTATGTTGAGATGTCATTTGTCGTTTAATTTTAAACCCGTTTTAATTTGTTATGTATTCGATGTTTATATTGAATTGTCTCAGGAAATTGCCATTTTTTTCTTCTTTACGTAGATATACGTTTTTTTTAGCTTATTCAAGATCTCGTATTTTTTTCCTTTATTCCAATAAATATGGTATATAAATTGGGTTGTACTTCCGTTATTGAATTAAACTGAAACAAATGTTTCGCATTATTAGAAAACATATGCCGGTGCAAAATTCAATTTGGTCGCAATCAATCTACGGTAGCCCGTTGAATCATGACGCTGACGCCTGAATTTCATTATTTAACGTGGTTTTTGTTTTTGAAATAGGCGGAGCTTGAGCATTGCTTCTTAGTGTGCCCTTTGTAGGATTCATTCTGTATTTTCACCGTCGACCAGCATGAACCGGGCATTCTTCTTTGGTTAGTTTGGAAACTTTTTATTGAATCTGGGTTAAATGTTCATTAAATTCTTTAAAGTTTTAGAAAATTGAAATTTGAAATTAAAATTGACCGATTGCGGGTTTCAATTAGATCCTTGCGAGGTCCTAATTAAACTTGACTGAAAAACGTTTTTCAACTAACATAATATGTCTCAAAAGTGGTTGCAAGCGGTTTCATTTCAGTGCCCGCGAGCGGTTTCAGTTTTAAATATCGGCACTCTGTAGATCTATTATTTAACACGGATCAAAGAGGCATAGCGTTTTCTAAACACAAAGAAGTTACATAGAATTAACATATGAAAGTGTTCCTTCAGAAAACGGTTTTTCAATTTTTGCAGCGGTGTTAGCTTTCTGCATGATCTTGAGCAGTGAAGCGCTCCGCGGTGCATTATTCCGATCTGGTCGCAGTCTTCGACAAAATCAAATCCGTGATGATTTCCAGGACATCAGCAATTTAATTCCATCCAAGCGTTCAGCGGTACGTTTTACTTTCCATTATCCAATATGATAACGGCTTCCGGAGTGAAGTTTTGTCTCCAGATTCATCTTTGAATAGTTCCATCTAGACTGATTCCATTCTAAGGAAGCTGGTGTCCAAAATAGTGTTCTGACTTTGGAAGTCGAAGATTGAATAATACTCTTATTTCATTTACAGGGGCCACTATCGAGTTTGTATCCAGTGGTGACAGGCGAAGGAGAGCGAATTCCGTACATTTACTTCAGATTGTGATTCCGCCGCAATTATGGGATTTTTAATAAGCTTGTCAAATAAGTTGTTTTGCTTCAAAATGATATTCTCCGCTTGCCTTTTAGTACTTTTGTAGTGAGAAATCCAAGTCCTTTCCATCGAATACTTATGATGCACGTTGAATAAAAATAAATAAACGGTTTATGTGAATATTTGATTTTATTGAATTACAGTTAATGAATAAGAATAATGCGATAGGAGGAACTTATTTATTTAAATGTAGCAAAAGTGATGTGGGTACAAAGACGTTATTTTTCTGACATATAAGATCTGATACGTCACATATTCGGAATTCTTTTTTGTCGATTTAACTTGTAGAAATCATAAGGAAACAACCACAACCAAGTAGAGATTGACAAAACCCCCGAAATACAAATCTAAACACTCAGCAGTTAAAAAAAAACATTATGAAACCTTAGAATTTCCACAGCATGACGTCGGACTACTGCATATCGGAATAACTATTAATAAAGGAAGATATTGAACGTTAGGAAAGTATCTTTATAAGCCAGTTGAAAAATATTCGTTGCTCGAATTTTTGGATCTTTCGAAACAGATATTCAATTCAGCATTAATATGAAAAATATCATATTTTCAAACAAAATGAACCACATTTTGTACAATATTCAAAATACTGATTAACTTCTATTCTTTTCTATAAAAGAAATGAGAGGCGATATTACTCATTTTACTTTTTGCCATTATTGACTGGTTTGTGAGCTTATACAGACACTTTTATTTAATTATTTTTTATTTAAATTCAACGCAAATAATAAAATACAAAAGCGAATTAACGGGAAGACAGTATAACGTACAATTGAATGCTTAAAAGACGCATATACCCGCAAGGCATAATGCCACTTCAAATCATTTTTTAGATTGTAAAACTATATTTTGACTTTTTGCTTTGTCTCACAATAAAACCCAAGAAAACTGTGTGAAACTCTCATTTCTGATTGTCGAGTTTTAAAATAATTTAAACATTTTCTCTCAACTACTCCTGATTTAACTACTCCTGATTTAATATCAAATCATCTCATTTTTTGCATAACAACCCAAACTTAAAACAAAAAATATGTTTTAAAAAGGTACAAAAAAGTGCGAAAACATTGATAAAATTCAGAAACAATGGAGGGATAATTTCCCAAAAGTTAGTTCCTCGGCTTTACAATGTTCCCGTTGAGAATGTCTGGCTGAACAAGACATAAGAAACAAGAAATAAAAGGGAAAAAAGAAAAAATTACGAATATTTCATCCAAAGACGGTCATTTTAAATGTTCTGAACATTAAAGGAGGACTTTAAGGAGATAATAAATGTAACTTAAATGAAATAGACTTCATTCTCATTCCAAATATGTTTTTGAAATGTTATAAAACCATGCCGAGAAAATGAGCTTCAAAAGAATGGCCTAGAAAAAGTGTCCACCTCGCCTAACTTTTTCCTATGATCTTTTTTTCGTGTTTCCTTAATAAATAGTTATGCAGAAATAGTCCTTTTTATGTTTTCTGATTTTAATTTATGTTTTTTAATTTTTTTTAGAATTTTCATGCCTGCGGACTAGTTTTCGCCGGTGGATACTTTTTCTAGGCCACTGTTTTGAGGCGCGTTTTCTCGGCTTCTAGGTGGTTTCAGAAAACTTTAAAAACAGATTTGGAATGAGTATGAAGTCTATTTTCATCCCAGGTGCATTCATTAGCTCTGTAAAGTCCTCCTTTAAACACGGCATAATTAAATAATGTGTTTTCAAGCATTGTATCAAAATTATGAAAAATTTTTAACGATTTGGAAAAAACAGTAATGAGCATAAAAATGTAAGATTTTTTTAGAGATAGAACTTTTATATATTTTGCTACGAATACCGAGAAACCACTTTTACACGTTTCTCAAAAGAAATATCGAGTTCATGAATTTTTCAAAATAATATATAAGGTCGTCTCTCTAAGAGTGAAACTTTGCGTGCCTTAGGGAAAGATTTTTATATATTCGTAAAGTATAACATTTCAGTAATCCATGACATAAGAAATTTTGTGGAAAAACCTGGGTACTGTAGCGTGACAGAGCACAGAACTTAGAAAATTGAAATTTTTAAAAATGAAGATAGAATGTCATACGTGGTTTCAAACGATTCCAAATAGAATTTCGATACTTTTTCCAGTTGACAATTTTTCTCTAACCCTAAGCACTCAAAAGTTATACCACAAAATATGTGAAAAATCGTCATTTTTTGGGAAAATCAAGAAAAAAAAGTCAATTTTTGGATGGAGGTACATGGGGTTTTTTCACACTTTAAACTACAGCTCATCTGCTTTTTAAAACAAAAAAGAGTTTTGAAATAAATCCCGGAATAAATGTAGGGAGTCTCTTCGAGTACACGACTTTTTTCCAAAAATTAAGTTTTTCGCTAGAAACGTGCAGATATTTTTAAAATTGATTTGTTTCCACAAGTTTAATTATATTACTAGTATTTAATTAATAATTTTTATTAATATTTGTACGTGAGTTTCCAACAAAACACACCGATTTCACGTGTAGTAGAGCGTGCAAAATACGAAAAATGGGAAATTATAAAAAATGAAAACAAAAAGGCAAGATTAGTATCATTCGATAGCTATTTCAATTTTGAACATTTTTGTAATTGAACACCTTTTTCGATAAATGCTTATTTTCAAGTTACGTCCCAAAACGTGAAAACAACTAGTCGTCAGTTTCGGACATTCAAAAAAAAAAGTATTTTCTGGAATGAATATCCTAGGATTTTTTCACCATATAAACTTCAGTAAATATTCTATTTAGAACAACAAAGATTTTTGAAATAAAACTGGGAGAAAAAGTAAGGTGACTATCCAAAGTCACTACTTATGGTCAAAAGTTATGTTTTGCGTTCGTATACTCTAGAACCACGTCATTTTCAATACATAAACGTGTGATCCGCTTGTAGCTCAATTTTTAAAAGTGTAAATCTCAATTAAATTGGTTCTCTTTATATTACAAGTCGGTTGAACCGTAGGCCTGACAACCATCCTGATTTTATGCCAAGAAACTGATATCATGTTTGAAGTAACTGTTTCTTTTTTAGTTGCCAGAAACACTATTAACGCAAAAATACTTTTTAAAAATGTTTGCCTTTTGCACGAGCTTTTTAGTACTCTGCTGTCAGTTTTTAATAACGTAACACAGGATGTTCGAAAACTTCTTCGTGTAATATAAAGAGAACCTATTTAATTGTACACTTTTAAAAATTGAGCCACAAGCGGATTACACGTATATGCATTATAGCGGGACATCGGTTAAAGTTAACCGGTTAATTAACCGGTTAACTCGGTTAACCGGTTAACCGATTAACCGGTTAAAGCGGTTAACCGGTTAACTCGGTTAACCGGTTAACCGGTTAATCGGTTAACCGGTTAACAGGTTAACCGGTTAAATCGGTTAACCGGTTAATTAACCGGTTAATTTTCAAAATCCTGAAAAATAAGGTAGGTTTCAAATCAACATGAAATTTAGCGAAATAAAGTCAACATTTACCGTCAATGTAGGTAGAAGTGAAAGATACTTAAAACGCATAAAGATGCTCCAAAACGAACATGAAAAATTGGAAATTTATGTTTCATATTTTATGTTTTTCTTCACGAATTCTGAATGAAGACTTGTTATCTTTTACACATTAATATTCTGATGACTATTCAGTCAATTTGATGTTAAATATATCGATATTACTACTTTTTGAAATACAGAAAACTTAGCTGAAAATGTTGAAATTTATGAAAATTTTTAGATTTTCAAAATTTTTCAAAATATTTCCAAAGCTAGAGCCTTTTCATTCTTATTCTCAAAAAATGAGTCGATTTCATCAATTTTGAACAGTGAAAAAAGAAATTAGAAAAAAAATACTTCGCGTGTGTGCGCTCATTGCATCACGTGTGTGTCCACATTCCTACGCCAATTTCGATCGATATAATTAACATCGAGGCATCGCGTGTTTTTCTAATTGCTTTGCTCACTGTTCAAAATCGATGAAATCGGCTGATTTTTTGAGAATAAGAATGTAAAGGCTCTAGCTTCCGAAATATTTTGAAAAAATTCGAAAATCTAAAAAATTTCAGAAATTTCAACGTTTTCAGCAGGGTTTTCTGTATTTCAAAAAATAGTAATATCGATATAATTAACATCAAGTTGCCTGGAAAAGCATCAGAATACCAAAAAACAAAGAAACTGGTTCGAAAAACCAAAAATGCATCTACTGTTCGCTTTTTCACAGTTCTTCATTAGCACCTTACACCCAAGAGCTACACCTCAGATTTTCGTCTATTTGCCAACTCAGCTCGAGAAAAAAGTGAATAAGATTATATTTCTCAAAAATGTGAACAATGGGAGTTGCGTATTTTAAATATCGCTAACAATTTTTTAAATGAATAATCCTATTGAAAAAAAATGCAAAAAGGGTACTCTTTAAAAAATTTGGATACGAAAAATATTTAAAAACTTATTGACTGCTTGTGAAATAGAAAAAAATCAATGTTTTTGTTTATTCCATTATGCTTTACAATTTAACCGGTTAATTAACCGGTTAACCGGTTAACCGGTTAATCGGTTAACTGGTTAACTGATTTAACCGGTTAACCGGTTAACTCGGTTAACCGGTTAACCGATTTAACCGGTTAACCGGTTAACTCGGTTAACCGGTTAACCGATTAACCGGTTAAATCGGTTAACCGGTTAACCGGTTAATTTTAACCGATGTCCCGCTATAATATGCATTGAAAATGACGTGTTTCTAGAGTATACGAACGCAACACATAACTTTTGACCACAAGTTGTGACTTTGGATAGTCACCTTACTTTTTCTCCCAGTTTTATTTCAAAAATCTTTGTTGTTCTAAATAGAATATTTATTGAAGTTTATATGGTGAAAAAATCCTGGGATATTCATTCCAGAAAACACTATTTTTTTGAATGTCCGAAACTGACGACTAGTTGTTTTCACGTTTTGGGATGTAACTTGAAAATAAGTAATTATCGAAAAAGGTGTTCAATTACAAAAATGTTCATTATTGAAATAGCTATCGAATGATACTAATCATGCCTTTTTATTTTCATTTTTTGTAATTTCCCATTTTTCGTATTTTGCACGCTCTACTACACGTGAATACAGTGTTTTTTGTTGGAAACTCACCTGCAAATATTAATAAAAATCATTAATTAAATACTATAAATATAATTAAACTTGTGGAAACAAATTAATTTTGAAAATACCTGCACTTTTCTAGCGTACACGCACGAGAAACCTAATTTTTGGAAAAAAGTTGTAAATTCGAAGAGACTCCCTACATTTATTCCGGGATTTATTTTAAAACTCTTTTTTGTTTTAAAAAGCAGATGAGTTGTAGTTTAAAGTGTGAAAAAACCCCATGTACCTCCATCCAAAAATTGACTTTTTTTTCTTGATTTTCCCAAAAAATGACGATTTTTCACATATTTTGGGGTATAACTTTTGAGTGCTTAGGGTTAGAGAAAAATTGTCAACTGGAAAAAGTATCGAAATTCTATTTGAAATCGTTTGAAATCAAGTATGACATTCTATCTTCATTTTTAAAAATTTCGATTTTCTAAGTTCTGTGCTCTGTCACGCTACAAAAACATATCCTGTTGGCTCAATATCAACGTAAAATGGTTTGATAACCATCTGGTATATGTGAATGAAATATGAAACTGATATATTTCATATTCGCCCTAAGGCAGGGCCCTTTGTGTCACAGTTCCACTCTTACAAATACTGCCTTATATATGAAGACATTTTGATAGTCAGTCAGTTTCCATTTGTTCACATAACATTTCACTTCTATTCAGAAATTGTTCTTCAAAGTTACAACCGTTCTTGCCGAATGATAAAACCTTCTATCAGTAACTCATAACATAATTGATAATGTTCTTCTGTTAGTTCTGTTTCTACTTTTTTTCATTTCTTTATTTCCCAATTGTAGTTGTTGTTTCAACATACCCCCCCCCCCATCCATTTCTTAACTTCATTTTCTTCCAATGACAAGGAAGCTATAAATTGGAAGAAACTCGGAAAAAAAAAATTCGGGTGGTGTCCCTGACTCAGAGGTCGGAATGCATTTATATGTGAAATGACAGACAGAGACAGAGTGTACTGCGCGCAGCTGGGGCCGTTTATCGATCGTCACTCTTGCATTTCTCTGTGGGCGCTGTAGTATTTCTGTTCTCTTACTACTGCCAACGTCCCTCGTTATGTTTCGCTCCTCTCGATTGTAGTAGTTCGGGTTGGCGGCGGACAGCTCTACTTTAGACCTCTCTCCGCTATTCTATACCACGACTATTCGCAAGCACTGCGCGTCCCTTTGCCATGGGTTAGTTTTTTTTCCGAGAAAATTGAAAATGTCGCTAATGATAATACAAAAATGGGATATGTGAGTACATATCGTTCGTTTTTTTAAGTGCTAATATCACAATATCATTTTCATTAATTAATCAAATTAATTAACAATAAACAAAACAATATTTATGAAAAAAAGAGGTTTAAAATTTGATTTTCAGGCAAAAAGTGCGACGTTTGTCGCAAGAAATGCTCCGGAGATGTCTTGAAAGCAAATGACAAATATTTTCACATCAACTGTTTCCAGTGCAAAAGTAAGTTTTGAAAAACGTTTTTATTTCTTTTTAGATATGTACACAACTTTCTGTTTTTTGTGTTTTATTCTTTTTTCACCTTATCAGCAATGAAATTGAAGCTTTATCAATTCAAAATTAGAAAAAATAAAGAATAAACAATCAATTTATTGTTTAAAATTATTATTTTTTGAATTGGGTATTACGAAATGTAAGGATATCTTAAGATACACAATATTTCCCTCGAAAGCTTTTCGCAAAAAAATTAAACTAAACGCACTTACAGTGGAAAATGTTGATTTTGTCTCAATATTTACTTATTTTTAATATACAAATATTTACCTTTTGCTTGGATGTTTGGATCATAAACGTCTTGTAAGGCAATACATTTTATGAGAGTGTTATCAAACCTTATTATATATTTTTCTCACCGAAACCACCTTCAATTTACAGAGTGTGGTAGGAATCTTGGCGAAACGGGCTTCTACACAACAACAGAAAATGACTATCTGTGCCCGGATGATTTTCGCGCCGTTCCAAAAGAGCTGACAGTGAAAACATCTCAACCAACAAGAGCTGATCCATCATCATCAAATGCTCCAACTCCAAAGTCTCCAGAAAAATCGAACGGAAATTCGATTCATGATAACACGTCGTCGGTTATCGGAAATACGACGCAACAAATTTCGCCGCTCGGATCACCGACAAGTAATATTCAATTATTTAATTCAAGTGCACCCATATAATGTGAACTTTTTACAGCGTGTGCGGCATGCGATCAAGCATTACATTCTGGTCAAGTACTACTTGCATTAGGTCTCTCATGGCATGTATACTGTTTTAAATGCAGTGAGTGCTCTGCAGTCCTTCATGGTGAATATATGTCGCACAATGGAAAACCACTTTGTTTACGAGATTATAATGAAAAGTTTGGTGTCAAATGCTTCGAATGCGAGAAATTCATTGCTGGAAAAGTGTTGCAGGTTAGTATTTTAATTTGAAGTAGTTTACTCAAAGAAAAACAAAAAAAATGCGCTGAAACAAAAACGACCATTAGTGTGGCCACCATGAATTTTGATAGCAACAGCTGACGCAGTTGACAACGTTCGAGAGAGTTCTCACAAGCATGAAAATAAACAATTTTTCACAAATATTAATTGAGGACTTGTGAAAAAAGAAAAATAACAACGAAAAATTAAAATTTTCTCAGGCCGGTGGTTACAAATTCCATCCAACTTGTGCTCGCTGCTCTCGATGCGGTTCTCACTTCGGAGATGGTGAAGAAATGTACATGCAAGGTGATGAAATTTGGCATCCGTCTTGTGAACATGCAAGAACTACTGAAAACATTGCGGTACGTTTCTTAAAAATATAATTTTTGTATCAAATTTGTTTTTTTTTTTCAGCCAACCGGAAGAGCAACGGCTGCATTGTCCAGAAATGAGCCGAAATATCAATCAACATTTGGGCAACATCAAGCATACATGTATTTGTTGCCGGAAGTTGAACAAACTTATTTGAGACATCCGGTCATGAATCCAAAAGAGCCAAATGCTCCGCAATATCACGTTCCACAGGGTCCGATCAAAATCCGAAAATCGAGACTTTCAATGCTCAAAACTGGAATGCAAAGGCTTAGTGAGTGCCCCCTAGATGTTCCTTGTTTATAAAAAAATATGTATGGTTTTTAGCGGAGGATTTGGAGAAAAACATTCCGAGACCAAAATCGCCTCATATGGATAATGAAGAACCAATTGAATTAGCACATTATCCAGCTGCGCAAGTGCCTGATCCTCATAAGGTTTGCTTGAATAATAATAAAAAATGAGCGCAAAAAAAAATCGTTGTGTTTTTCTTGCAGCCAGTGCCAATTGAAAGAGAAGATTTCCCGGCGCCTCCATATCCTTATGCAGTGGAAGAATTGAAGAGAAGATTGTCAACATCTTCAATTGAAAATGAAATTTCGGATGATGATTTGTCGGAAAGTGACAAATATGACGAGGATAAATTGAAAAGAGTACATTTTTTTGAATTGCGAAATATATACATTTTTAAAAAAATTGTTACAGACTGTTGAGACACTCGAAAAATACAACGATTCTTCAATCGCTCATGTCATCAGGCAAAATATTGAGGACAGTCATAAGAAGCAAAGGTATTGTGTTTCGTTTCCGCTATAGCGTTACATATTTTAATCCTTTAAGGCTTCCGCTTCATTGGGATCCCCGAAATGCAAGCAGAACCCCATCTGGAAAGAAAATGCCGCATCTCAAATTTCGCTACGATGTGCCTATCAATGCCTGTAAGTTGTTCGTCCTCTTTTTTTTTGAATAGAAGACAAATTAGATGAAACAAGCAGTCGAGACATTCGAAGAGAAAAAAAAGTGCATTCAATGTCTTTTTGCAGCTCCATCTCGGCATTTGAATCGTCCACGGCCGTGGGTCGCATGGCAGGGCGGCGAACGAGAGCAAGGATGCACATTGCCATGCTTCCATATTCCGGAGAGTCAAGCAAACACATTGCGCGCGGCGACACTTCCGATAGAGTTTGGGCAGAATTTGTCGCTTGATAATTTGGATACCACGATTAGCAGTCATTATTCAGAACGTTAGTTTTGAAACAAAAAAACGATTATTATGAAAAGGGTGATATGAGGGATGGGTCACAATCTTAGAAAATGAAGGTTAATTTTGGGTCTGAATGTATGGCGTTTTACTATTTATAAAAAGCGGAGGTTAATGAAAAACAAGAGCGATTCAATAAAGAGGGTGCGTGCTAGCCATGGGTGAGTACTGATACTTGGCAATAGAACATAGATGATCCCATCCCTTTTGCTTAGATTCCATAACTTTTTCGAGCTACGAAGGCCCAAAGATAACCAAAATTATTGCAATTAGTTGTCCCACCCCTCTATCTCAATGTGTTGACTGTAATGCTCTAGCTGAAAACGGATTTTTTAGATTCAATGACGGAATCTGGAACAACTGGTGGACCACGATCAGTTGGAGGAGCTGCCTTAAGATCATCACTTCCAGATATGAGTAAGCCTGCGAAACAATACGATCTGTCGATTTTGCAAACAACAAACAAGGACTTACCCGACGATGTTGACAGGTGAAATTTGTTTTCAATCTGAACAAAATTCATTAATATTAATGATATCCTCCGAAAAACATACACATGAATTAATTTCAGGCAACATCTTGAACGACACTTGCCAAGAGATCAATTCGAGAATATTTTCAACATGTCACTCATTGAATTCTACAAACTCCCAGAATGGAAAAGAATCAACTTGAAAAGGAAGCACAAGCTTTTCTAAAAAGAGAGAAAAATTGCAGTTCGTTATGAATCGAAACTTGTTTAGGTTTTCAAGTGAATTTTCATATATTCTTTCATTCAACGCGTAAATATAGTCCCCACGTCCACCATTTTCCCCCCACCCGATAGCACTTCAAGCATAATAGGTGCTCCAAAATTTGCTTTTAAAGTGTGTGATTTTTTTTAAAAATGATTTACTTTCTTTTCTTGCGCATTATTGTCATTATGAACTGATTTTGTGTCCAAAATTTTATTAAATGTGAAAAACTAGTCACCCATGCTTTTTTTTCATATATTTCTCTCGTGTTCTTTTTTTTTTGGAAATGTTTCGTTTAGATTGTTTGAGATTATTTCTATTTTTCTAATTCCACATAATTCCAGAATCTCGGTAATTAATTTAGTTAGCATTTTAATTTTTATGCGAAATTTTTCGGTAATAGGTGGTTTTCTATTTTTTTGCTGCAATGTTCTGTTTGATACCGTGTGTTTTGAATCATTAGTATATCCCCGTTTAAAACAAAACTCACTGTATCAAATTGGAAATTTTTTCGTGTATCTTTTTTTTGTAATAGCTTAGCTTGTACCCTTTTGTCTCGTCACATGTTGCCTAATAAGTGGCTAGAATTGTTTTCATTTTTTTTTGCTTAATTGCCGGGCTCTTTTCATTATTTTCTTTTTTTTTTTCATTATTAGCTAATTACTCAATGTTCTTTTCATGGTCCCAGATGCCTTTGCTCTTATATTATTATGTTTTGTCTAGATATAGAACTGTATTGGTTGTTCTTTTATTTTCTTCACAGTTGAAAGCCTTAATAGTTTCGTTTTATATTAATAATAAACTGCATGCTTTCGGCAAAAACGTGTACCAACAGAAATTAAATACATATTGTGTGAGAATTTTGAGAAAATAATGAAAAGGAAGAAAATGGAGCTATATACAATTTTTAATAACAGAATTCTCATAATTAATAATTCAGTAGACCTATGAACACAAATTATTGTTTATTGAAAAATTTACTCGACAATTAAAGCAAGTATTAATTTGATTTTTGAAAAATTACAGTAGTACATCTTCGAAATTGAGTTCTTCCAACATGCATCGTTTAATTCTTCCCCCAACTCAATTCATTTGTCAAACTTAACCAACATCAAACGAGATGGAACTTCGTTTTCTCAAATGATGTTTTATCTAGAAATAAGATTTCAAAGAAACACGACACCAGAGCAAGTTGCCCTCATTTCTATGCCTCCCTAGTGACTTTGAAAAACATAAATACATCCTATTTCCATAAAAAAAAACTTTAGAAACGTTCCACCTCTCTTCAAAACATCATTCGGCAGCACTTGGACAGATGTTAGTTTGTTTTCTGGTTTTCCGTTGGCTGTTTTTTTTTTGACAACATCTTATTCCACTTGATGCGATTCGATTCGATTCGGTTCCCATCCTTTATACGATTTAGATTTATTCAAATCATTGCGTTTCATCATTGTGAAGTGTATAATTCATTGAGGGAGATTGAGTTTCAAAGAAATAAATTGAAATTGGCGGCTCTATGTCCAATAGTCCAATAAAGAAGACTGCAGTTGGTTGGGTTTTGGTTATTCAAAGCGCACACTCTTTTTTCGTTTACTATTGTCGGCGCCTCACGACCAAATCTTGAAGATATGTAAAGGACGAAGCACATCATCATACTGACTATTCCTTTTTTTTCTTTTTCGTTCTGCACCCTAAAAATTTGTTCATCGTTTTTGGGGTCCGCATTGTCGTTGCCTTGCACTTTTTTACGAATCTTGTTATACAGCTTGTCAAATCTTGTCAGTGTTCCCATTCGTTTAACTTTTTGACAATTTTTCAGTTGTTCAGTTGAGAAATGAAGCCAACGGAAGAAGATGTTTTATTCATTCAGCAAATTGTAGATGAGCATAATATCCGGAGGGCCAAGGTAAGTACTGGAAGATAAACACATCCTTTATAAATCTTCTAGCACAATGCGCCGCACCTTCAATACAGCGAAGAGTTATCAGAAATGGCTCAATCGTGGGCAGAACGTATAGCCAGGCAAGCACATATCGCATATAGTGAAATAAGCGGTATTGGTGAAAATATCACTTTTTTCCCAGCAGATATTGAACCCGAGGCAGGTAAGAATTCACCAAAAGAAGTTTTGTAGAATAATCCCCATGAGATTACGCGTAATCCTGTCAAACATGAATTATGATGGATGTGTTGCATATTTTTGAGACTTTTTCGTTCGTGTGGGGACTTTCGCACGCAAAACAAAATTCATTTCAGTCGTGGAACATTGGTATTCGGAGCATGAAAAATATGAGTATGAAACACCTGGATGGCAGACTGGGACGAATTATTTTACACAAATAGTGTGGAAATCAACGAAAGAAGTAAATCAAAAATTTAAAAATTACGTTTAGCTTTATGTTTACAGATTGGTGTTGGATGTGCGATTGTAAACAAAGCTTCTGAAAATGATGATGACAAAATTTCGTCGTCAAACGGGAGTATAACAAAATCGACATTCTCACTGAGGTTCGCTCATTGTATTTTAATCTATTATTTATAACTATTTTGTGAAATTATAGAAAATTTCTTGAAAGGTTTGAACAATGTTACAGTAATCTAAGTACCGTTTAGTAGCATTCCAATCGCGCACAATTAGGCTCACTTTACCGTCTCTTGCTCCCAGGATTCGGATCCAATTTCCGTTTTTTTCAAATAAATGCCGTTTTCACATTCCTAATAAAACATGAAACTAGTGAGCACTCTTGCAGAAATGGGCGCAATTGGTAACTCAAAAGTTTAGCTTTTTTTAGAGTTACACTTTTGACTTCTAAAGTCCTAACAAAACTCTATAGTGGTATAAATAAAGTGAGTTGATGAGTGATTTCTTGTGCATTGTGAGTAATTGGGCAAATTGACTAACTCAAATAGATAGACCCTTCATAAATCAGCACAAATTAAATGATTTACTCCAACGGTTCGGCACTAGTGGTCATCATCAGTGAATAGGTTAATTACCCGTAATACGGAGAAAATTCATGTTGTAAAAGAAAATATTTAAGTTTGAGAAAAAACCCGAAAAATTTAATAAAATTATTTACAAAAATAAGAGAGTATATGGGCGATTATTAGAGAGTGTGTGGTGGAACCTGGAAATCTTGATTGGTGTTTTAAATCTTATTAACGAGCAACGGAAACTTCATTTTGAACTACCGTCTCTTTATCTCTCACCCTCTTAAAACCCCGCACTCCTTCCTTTCTGTCTACACACCTAACACCCTCATAATCCCCCATATTCTCTCTGTTTTTTTGTAAATAATTTTATTATATTTTTCAGATTTGTCACGGTTTTTCGTATAGTTATCATCTTATACAAAAGACCGTAAGCACCATTTTTTTGAATAATTGCATGATAACAGCAACAATTATCAAAATTGTTCGCATGAGTTTTTTTTCTGCATACAAAACACTCGACATTAAACTTCTATTCCAAAGGTGTTTTTTAAAAAATAATAAAAATTTTTACCACTTGATATTGTCAACTTAAAAATTTTGGATCATCCATTTTCTACTAAAAGACCGCAGCGCAACCGCTCGCAGGTGAAAATAGCACGACTGTGTGAGAGACTTCGATTTTCTGGGTAGGTCAAGACTAACTTGCATGATCAAGAATATTTGAGTTGACAATAACTAAAAGTTTACAAAAAAAATTAGTGAAGCGGTGTTCGTGGTGTAATTCAGGTTCACAAAACAAAAGAGTGCCCTTTTATTCGCAAACAAATTTCCACATGTCCAACAACAACTTCTAATGACGGTTTGTATGAATTTAACACGAGTTTGCTGCTTTGTCCATTGGTCGCTTTTACTCATAAGGTTTTTAGAAAGCCAAAGTATAGTCTACTAAAGAGGCTAGTGACCAATTTTGATTTTATTTTTATCTTCTTTGCCACATCTGGAAACATATGGAAGACAACTTTTTCAAAATGTTCCTATTGCCGTACTCAAAAAAACGTTTTCAGGTTTCTTGGGGGACTCACTGGCGAGAAAACAAACAAACGAGAGAGATGCAGAAAGTTAGTCCCCCCAAGAAACCTGGAAATTATTTTCTTTATCGTTCTGGACCGGCACGGTTTTCAAATATGGCGAAGACTGTGAAAATGAAATCAAAATTGAAAATTGGTTGCAATTCCTTTAATTTTGGCCAATTTTCAGAAGTGTTTTGCTCTGGAAAAAATAGATGGTGGAATTAAACCAATTTTAATTCAGCTGCTATCTTCTCAAATGGTGTTTATTGGCAATGCTGAAGGAGTAAAACTCTTTAGAAGACCGTTCTATTATTCTTTATCCATTTCTAACTAGGGAAGTCATTTGAAGTTTACCCAAACAATCGGTCGAAATGAGGTTTAAATGAACGGTGAAGATCAGAACTATGAGTTCTGAAAAAATTAGAGTACAATACGAAGGTATGCCTGAGATATGCTCATGTGACGTCACGTATGCTTGTAGGATATGTGGTGTGTGTATGGGGTGCAGACTGAAGTTGACAAGCTTGAATAACTGTAACTCGTGAAAGACTCAACCAAATTTAAAGTTATATAGCTCATTTTAAAGACAATAAAAAATTCTATGGAACTAATAAAAATTATTAAAAATGTTGAGAAACTTAATAAAAAACTTTAAAAAACTGAAAAATTACAAACTTCGATAAAACTAACTTTTATCGACTAAGAATTACTCCGAAAGTATTTTTTTCGAATTCCTTGGAAAAAAATACATACGAAATGTTTAAAAGAAATAATACTTCGCGTCCATCTAAGTCTGATTTTTCAGTTTTTTAACGATTATTATTAAGTTTCCTATCATTTTTAATAATTTTCTATAATAGTTAAATCACATTTTTTATTGTCTTTAAAATGAGCTATAAAACTTTAAATTTGGTTGAGTCGTTCACGAGTTACAGTTATTCAAGCTTGTCAACTTCAGTCTGCACCCCATACACACACCACATATCCTACAAGCATACGTGACGTCACATGAGCATATCTCAGGCATACCTTCGTATTGTACTCTAATTTTTTCAGAACTCATAGTTCTGATCTTCGCCGTTCATTTAAACCTCATTTCGACCGATTGTTTGGGTAAACTTCAAATGACTTCCCTAGTAAGATTATTTTTGATTTATCTAACAATTCGTTTAACTCACATTCGACTTTGACCTATTTCCAACTCATAACAACAATTTATTGATTTCGCTTATATTTAATTATATTTGTCCAGAAAAGGACACGTACATCGAATGTTCAACGAAACCATTTTCATATCCCATCTTCTTATCAATTCCGTATAAATACATCAATTTACAGTAGTAACGGCAAGCTAGCAGCCGACGGTGATAAAGTCATAGTGGCATTCTATCGACCTTCTGGAAACAACAATCGTGCCGGTCAATTTGCATTGAACGTCTTGAAGCCATAACACATTCGAACTTCTCTCTTTTTTTTCAATTTTTTGAATAAATTTTATAATTCAACAAAAAAATAAATTAAAACCAAAAAAAAGTACACTTATTCTAGATTAAAACGGTTGGATAGGTTATTAAAACCACGTGATTTTTTGGAACCCCTTTCAAATAAACACAGAGAGCTTTGGTGAGATTATTTATGCGGACATCTCGAACTGGCGGTTGGATTGAAGGACTGAAAGAATGAAAATAAACAAACATATTTCTTGATAATGAAATTACCGCGTGTGACATAAAGATAGAAGAAGTCAGCATAAAGAACAGTTTGAACAATACCAGCAACAACAGCAATTGGATCGAAGAAATCTTCAGTGTAGTATCTATAACAATTTTGTTCAAAAATCTAACGTATCTATTGATTTCTTTTTAAATACCTGTAGATCCAGTTGACAATGTAAAGTGCTCTGTAAGATCCCAAGGCGAACAAATAATGAGCCGTGATGGTTTCAGCATTTCCAGTCCTTGAAAGCATGAAAAGTTGTGGCATGATTGCGACGGCTTCCAAATAGATCGAGAACGTCCACAGAACCTAAATTTGTTTCATTTTTAAAGGAAGGAAATAACCAAATGCTAAAATGCCGATACCTCCAGGAATATGAATTCGTGGTTGATGATGAGAGCGAGAAGGAAGCATGGAATAACCAAGAATTCGATACGGAGTGAGTCATTGTTTCTGAAATAAATCAAAATCACATTTTTAACACATCTAAAGCAAAGTTTTACCTATCGTAAGTTGCCTTGAATTTGATCCACATCAAATAGACGGTTCCGATTGAAGATCCAACGAAGAAAATCTGTTGCAAACTATTTTTCTCTGAACAAAATAGAAGCAAATAATACCTTCATTGCAGTGTTGTACAATGAGTAAAAGTTGGTGAAAAGATCCAAATATCTAGTAACAAAAACCAAGGCAAACAGCAATTGTGATCGTCCGGAGATTCCTATAATTTTTGAAATTAAGAAATAAATAAATTTCTTAAATAAAAAAGCGAACAAACCTTCACAACTGCGAGACTTCCATATTTTAAGCAAAAGAATAACAATCGCTAGCAAGTGAGCGGAATCCGCTGCCAGTCGGAAGATATTCATGATGAATTCTTACTTCTGCAACTGAAAATAAACAAAAAATCGTTGGGAATCACCGAACAATTCTTTTTCGGCAACAACTACTTTCGCCTAAAGTAGGGCAACAGCGCAGTGCGAGCTATTCGTCCACGTCACACACACACACACACACACTGTTGAGACGCTGGCCTGGTCTCACCGCGACGCGTCTGCGTCTCCAAATAATATTATGTTGTTATGTCCATTCTTACAATGGAACACATGTTGATGTGGAGGTTTTGCTTATAATAAGAACTTCAAATGGGTTGCTATGATTTTAGAAGAAGCTTCGAGAATAAAATAATAACACTTTGTATATATATATTTTTGTGATGGAGAAATTTCGGAGAATAATGAGAAAATAGATTACAACTTAAAGGTGTGAATTTCTCTCCAGAAATCTAATTAACATACGAACAGATTTTATGTGTTGAATAATTTTATTTACCGGATAAATTGTTTTCGACTACTGAAGTTTTATTTAAAATAAATGTAGAATATGACGTTGGTTTATCAACAAAAAAACTGTATGTAATACTGCAATTGTTAGTATGTTTGCATTGCAGACTACTCTTAAACTTTCAAAATGGCAGTCGCTAAATACATGGTATTTTTGTGAAATTATTTTGTTTTGGTTTCATTCTTCATTTCTGAGGAAAACGCATTTCATTGAAATTGTTGGTAAAATTTCAACCCACCACTATCAAAACTAGATTTTCCTGATTTCAAATAAGTTGTTTAACATATAACTTTATTATCATTAATTATGAAACAGACAAATTATTCATCAACATTATCTGGATCCTTCTCGCGTTCTTCGAGCTCTTTACGGAATCTGTAATAAAAATACTTAGCAAGTCAAAGGTTAAAGTTTAACTTACCTATAGAGAAGCTTATATCCACGGGCACGCTCTTCTGGCAAATTGTGTCTTCTTGCCAATTTTGCATACGACCAATGCTTTGTTTCATAATCGTTCACCATTTCCCTGATTTGTTCAATTGGTCGCACAACTTTATAACGATTTGGCTGTTTTCCTTGAACATATTCTGAAAATATGGTTATTTGTATTTAAAAGTGAGCTTTAAAAATCAAAAACCTGGATCATCGGCGTTGTCATCATCGATTTCGTCTTCGATGTCAGATTCCTTGTCTGCTTTGTGGTCGACGAATTCGTCTTTTTGAAGACAAAGTCCTGAAAAATTATTTTTTTGATTTCAGAATAGTAGAAATAAAATTACTTTTGAGCCTTTCCACCAATTTCACATTATCTCTCGATGTAACTTGTTGTCTCGTCTCATCGATTTTCTCCATCAACATCTTCATGATATCGGACTGAATAATAAAAAAATATTTTTGAAAATCCAATTGGAAAACTCACTTCTGTTGGTGGTATTGGTGGTCTTGGTGCTTTTGGTGTTCGAACGAGTTTTCCGTTCTGAATAATAAAAAAATATTTTTGAAAATCCGATTGGAAAACTCACGTCTGTTGCTGGTTTTGGTGGACTTTGCGCTTTTGGTGTTCGAACGAATTTTCCGTTCGAATTGCGACAGATTTTGCGAACTTGTCCATTCTGAAAAACATCGCTGTTTAAGAATTTTAATAGGACTGAAAGAAAAACTCACGCGGATGAAATTAATCACTTCAGCCTTTGCTCGTCCTCCAAACTTGAATCTTTGTTCCTTGGAACATTTTTTGGATGTAGTCGTCGTTTTCGCCATTACCTAAAATTAAGTTTTTTGGGATTTTTGAAATGAACCAATTTTTTAAATTAACAAGAGGGAAGCAAATAATACAATAATAACGATGCTAGTTCCTAATTAATCAAAAAATTCATAAAATTTGATTAAATTTGAAAAAAAAGTGATTTAAAAAAGTGATTTAAAAAAATTGATTTCAAATTACCTAAATTTTTTGTTCTGGAAAGCTCTTGACACGTGGCAATGAAATTCCGTTTGTGATATTCAGCTAACATTGTGTGCTGCGCCTTTAATTTGAAAGGGTTACTGTAGACATTTTTGCAAGTCTAAAACGGGTGTTTTTACAACATTTTCATAGAAAGTCATTTATTTGTGATATTTTTGGAGAGAACATTTGAAATAGTGTTCATTTTTACATTGTTGCATCATGTTAGGTAGAAAATTTAAAATTTTTCTTCAATATTTCACAAAAAAAAATTAATAATCGTTTTAATTTGTTATTAATGTACTTTTTCAATTATTTACGCTTATTTATGGTATCACAAATATATCTAAAGGCTTTACCCAAAATTTACATGCTCCAAACCAATCTTGACTTCAGTGCTTCGGTTAAAAAATACTCCCGATCTTCAATTCTTCGATAAATTTAGGAATACACAGATTTTATTCATTATTACAAATTTTTCTGTTTTTGTGGGAAGCCACAAAAACTACGTTTTCTAACATACAATTAGCAGTTTCTCTGCGTTTTGTTTTCCTACATATCAGTAATATTTTTCTGAAATATTTCAAAATTTAGATCGTACAAGCGATATAATTTTATTATTATTCTTTTCAATGAAAATCACCAGATCGGCACCTTCTTTTATTTTTGTAAAATTTTCATTAGCATCATGTTTATTGGTCATTATTGCTGGAATGAAATTAAAAAATATTTTAATAAGATCAGATTGTTCCTTTCATCATTGTCATTTCGTTCCATTGTCCTTTTGTCGACCAGAAATCTAAAAGTTCTCACAATATCAAGATCTATTTACCAATTTCTTAACAGAAAAATTCAATCATTATTGTTCCGAGCTTCACAAAAACCGCATTTCACAAAGAAATTTCACAGAGCATCACATCCCCCATGACTCATCCCAGAAAAAAACGTCAATGTCTTTCTCAACGCTTTTCTTACGAATTGACACAACTGTTGTTTTTGAGCCTCCAACGTTTCATCAGGGTCACCGCCCATCGTCTTTTCGATTTTTTTTCATTTATCGACTTCTAGATGAAGCTTTTACCCGTTCTTTTTATTTCAATTCTTCTTGTCAGTTTGTTTGTCACGACTGATGCAGCACGAGACCGAAAAAAGAAGAAACAACAGGCTAGACAAGAGGAACAAGATGAACAACAAGATGATCGAGGTTGGTGTTGTTTTTTAAAGTATTAATAGTAAGTTCAGCACAGTTCTATACAAGAAAATAATTTTGAAATGAAAGAATAAATGTTGTTCCGAAAATTTAACATTAGCCGTGGAAGATAATTGTCTGACAGTGTAAAGTTTTGGCTGAAAATTGATTGTTCTATGATTTCACATACAGAAAATTTAACACAAAAAATCGAGAACCCTCCACATCTGATATTTTCTATAGGCCTGAACAAAAACGGCTTAAACAAAAAGAATAAAAAATTCTCATAGAATATGCGTTGTTTTTCGAATAAAACCAGATTAAGAATTTTTATTCATTCATCCAAGTAATTTTGAAAAGTTTCGGTTTTATAACATTTGGGAGTAATTTTATCCAATTATAAGAATTTTTGTGCTATCTTCTGAGAGCCTTGTAAAAAATGCTAACATGTTCGTTTTGCCAAAAGTTTGAGATCAGTGACACAAAGTGCCAAGTGATACATGCATTGTGCACCGGTGAACAGAACATATGTCACCATAATGCACCGAATGGATCAACTTGACAAATTGTCGCAATTGTTTGTATCTGTGCAGAACTTTGTTTTCTATCACTCCAAAATTGTTGTGGTTCAGATACATTATTAACGGCGGACCAAAAGAATGAAAAAGGACAGGATACTCGTGAAAGAGGTTGTTTACTTGAAAATAAGGGAAAATATAAAAATATGAATTTATAGTTCACGCCCTAGTTGAAAGACAAGAAGATGCTAAAAAAGAAAAGGAAGAATCAAGTAGTGAAGAAAAGGACGAAAAAGAAGAACCTAATAAAAACTCTACCGAGATTGTTATTCCATCAGTAAGCTATAAAAAATGTAAAAAATATGAGACACTTCAATTTTACAGAGATTCCGAAGAAGCGATATGCAAACACTTAAAGCTACCAAAGAAATCAATGATGGCGCCATTATTCCAGTTGATAAGAAGCCAACCCAAGAAAATTATGCCCCAAAAAATGTAAACTTCATCAATTGGTTATTTTTTTTAGAATTGCTGATTTTAGAGATTCCGAAGAAGCGATATGCAAACACTCAAATCCACCAAAGAAATCAATGATGGTTTGGTTATTCCAGTCGATAAACGACCAACGCAAGAAAATTACGAAACGAAGCCTGTGATTATTTTCTCAAACATTTCCAATTAATTCGACATTTCAGAAAACTCGAAGAAGCATCGCGCAAGACAAGGCTGCCACTAAGCGTTCAATCTCTTCTAATAAGGATGATCAAAGCGCAGAAAACAAAGCAGCAAGATTGGCAAGTCTCAATGCGAAATTTTGAGAAAAAAACCAAACGATTTCAGAGATTGCGAAGAAATAAAGCACTTTTAAAACAAATCGAAGAAATCGATGATGGTGTTATGCTTCCAGTCTTCTAAGCAAAATTTTCAACCACATTTTATTTTTTATACCATCATGCTTTCTTTCATTTACCTGTTTCGGAAATTTTTAGTTATGTGTAACAAATCGGTGCTTCTGTATAAAATCTGCAAAAAACGTTTCCAATAATACTTTATTCTTTATCATGCTTTAGATTCTATTTTTTGTTCGAATAAAATTTGATCCAATCTGCAAGATTACAATGTTATAAAAACGGTGATTTAAAAACATTGAAATGAGTTATTTTTCAAATAAATTTATAATGGATTTGTGACTATCTAATGTTACATGCTTTCTTGAAGCAGGAAGGCAAATGTGTAGCAACCACAGAAAACTGATTTTTTTTTCACTTCCCACGAGAGGCTAAAATGATGTTTTTTTTTGAAAAAAAGCAAAAAATTATTTTTTAAAAAGTATATCTGATTGATTTTTATCCATTCTTATACAGTTCTCAAAGAATTACAAACCAGTACTTAAAGGAGGACTTCACGGAGATAATAAATTTACTTTAAATGAAAATAGACTTCATGCACATTCAAAATCTGTTTTTAAAATTTTCTAAAACCCCCTAGAAGCCGAGAAAATGAGCATCAAACCAATTGCCTAGAAAAAGTTTCCACCTGGCCGAACTTTTTCCTATGAGCTTTTTTCGTTCTTCATTAATAAACAGTTATGCAGAATGCTTATATTAGTCATTTTCTTAATGTTTTTTTTTCATTTTGTTTTGGATTTTTCATGCCTGCGTACTAGTTTTCGCCGGTGGACATTTTTTCTAGGTCATTGTTTTGAGGCGCGTTTTCTCGGCTTCTAGGCTGTTTTAGAAAATTTTAATAATTTTGAAATGATTTGAAATGAGTATGAAGTTTATTTTCATTCCAGTTGCATCCATTAGCTCCGTAAAGTCCCCCTTTCATAAACAAAAAGGCTGCACGGTCCAAAAAAATGTACCGAACTTAAGAGATAAATTAAAACAAAATTTAACTATTAAATAAACGCTATTTGCAGCAAAAAATGTTTTGTTATAAAGGGCGGATGAGTAACACCAAATAAATTACACACAAACTCGAAAACTGTTTTTCCCGACCATGGTCTTCTAGGCTACTAGCTCATTTTTTTCGGCTTTTTGAACATTGTTTTAAACTTTTTATCAATTCGGAGAGAAACCACGATTGCTTGGAATCCCTTTTGAAGTGGGACCAATTTTTTATAAGACAAAAATGTTTTTTGTTTTTTAATGTTACTCCGCCGTTATCGATGCTTTTCTTGGTACCATTTCTTTTAAGATTTCTTTCGGTATTCACTTTAATAATTTTAGTTCATTTTTATTTAAATAATAAGAAACAAAAAAAGCAAAATTTCGCCTAAAATAACCGAATTTGCGGTTTAATGTCGCAAACAATCAAAACTTTGAACGTCATCGTATCATGTAAAATGACGTGAAATGCTTTAATTGAATGTTATTTCATATGTATACCCTTCAAACTATCTTAAAGACAGATGTTCAGTTAATTTGACCCTACCTGGTTTTAGTTTCAAAAATTAGAGCGTTCTCTCATTAGTACAATACAATTTATGCGAAATCACACCGATAAATACACGCGTCATAGCAGCCGTCCAAAGTTGCAAAAATACAATTTTGAATTGCCGCGTGTCCGTGCGACGCGGTCGGTGTCCGTGCAACGCGGTCGGCATTGGCGCGAAACACAATTATTTGAATTTGGCTACATATTGGCATTGTTCTTTGGACCACCTGGGCTCCCATTCGAATTTTGAATTTTTGCCTAGATTTTGGATCGTGTTAACTGACAAGTTGCCTTTAAGTCCCAATAACACATATTTGGAGTTATTAATGAAAATGTTGGGTTTTGAAGCAGTTTTCAGAGACGCCGTTTAATATTTGTAAACTTTACACAGTATCATATCAAAACATTTTTTGTTTGGTTTTTTCATGAAAAAAAAAGTCGAACATTATTTATTGAAACATCAGCAAACACCCCTAATTCCTGCAGTGAATTGATAACGCGATAATGTTGATATTTCTGAAAACAAATCTGAACACATTGACTTATTTTGTTATTCTGATTATGAAACGTCGGCAAGCAGAGCACACTTTTTATTTCGATATTTGTTATGTAAATGATTAGCCATTAACCATAACACACAAACAAACAAGTATTTTTCTGAAAATCGAATTATACTATTTATGTGTATACGAGAAAGAAAACTGATTTTCGAATTTGTCTCACCACGTCTGGAAACTCCATTAGCAATTTCAAAAGTGGTTTTTGCTAAAAGAATTATCCTATTTCTGTTGCTGTCACGTCAAATTTGTAAATTGCATAACATGGCTGACTAGAAACAGAGTTCCATTTCCCAAAACTCATCCGTCCTATTTGTTTGGGAAACAGGTGGAATTCATAACCCGACACAAACTCACCACTAATTGAAACTTTGTTTATGAGTCTAAACACTTTTTTTTTCGAAATACTCTTCGCTCTTCAAGCGATGTGAAAAAAGTGAAGATATTGGTCCTACGAGCCGCCTGCTTCCTTCGTTTGCTGTCAATTTTATCACAAAATTGTTTATTTCTTTTACTACAGGGCGGGCAGCTGTTTACTTCTGTTGTCTCATTTGATATCTTTCATGAAAAAAATCAAGCAGTGTTCGTTTTTTTTTCCTTCAAGGTAATAAATACATTTATCATTTTTTTCTGGCGATCTTCTTCACTTGGCTCCGGGTATATTTATATTTTTTTCAAAACAAATTCTTCCCACTCTTTGCCATTTCCTTAATTGCCAATTCAATTTGCAAAACTTCTCTATTTTTTGAAGTGCCGCGCCTCTTATTGTTATTCTCACCAGTTTACTAGTTTTTTTCCTTACTAGTTTACACAAAAAAACAAAACATATTTTTGCTGTATTCTAGGCGGGTCATTTAAAACTCCATTACGTTTTATGAGTAATAATTGTTGAAAACCAAACGAAATATATGAGAATAACAATTTTTCAGCAAAAAAAAGAACAGATTATCTATTCAGAACATGGCTTTCTTCTTTGAATTCAACTACAAACCTGTTGGTTGCTAACATGAAGTTGAACATTTTTTACAAATATAGTCAAAGGTATGCTCTTGGGTAACATTTTTAATTAAAAGTAGATATGTACTCATGCGTGACCAGACATTCTGCTGAGAGAAATAAGAAAGTAATAATTTTGCAGTAATATATAGAATAGTTTTTCAAGAGTGTCATATAAAGGAGGACGGTAACTTCGAAATTTTGGACAAATGAGTAAAGTTTGAGAAAATGCAAAAAAAACTTGAAAATTTTCATCCTATGGAAAAAACCTTAACTAACTATATGGGCAGATATTCTTAGCCAATTGTTTTAAATCGTATTTTCATAGATGCTACCATTTTTTGAAATAATAATTAATGTAATCACTACTATTTTTTTATTTTTTGTTTCTCTATAGTCCTTCTCAAAAAAACTCGTAACCTAGTGTACATACACAGTATACTTGAATGTAAGTTAGACATGGAATTACTTACAACAGTGACATTTTACCCATTTATTTGATGAATAATTGTTTAATGAAAAATTCGATGAATAAGTAATTTTTCAAAACAAAACGTTTAATTTTTTTTAGATAAGTTTGGGTACTTTATTCCCTTCAAAAATCCACAATAATCTTACTGTTGATCGGAAATTTATGATATCTAAATATTGAGATTTTAACCATTAGTTAACCATACTTATAATAAGTAAACCATAATTTTAATCAAAATTGGGAGCAGTATGACAAAATAATTCAAAATTGCAATATTTTACCGCAAGCGTAACTCATAGTTAGGTATACGGTATGTTTTTGTAATGATATTTTCGGGTAATATACTTACTAATAAACCCCAAAATAGTTGGCATGAAAATATTTCGTTAGTGAATAATCTTAAGTTCTTTTAGAAAAATAAACATCTTCATAATCATTTCAAAAAGTTGAAGAACCGTTTGAAAAAAAAAGAAAAAAAAAGAATCAAAAACATTTTCTGTTGGATTCATTACATTAAACAAAACTTTTTTTTTCTTCAATCTCTCAAAACAGCATTTTTGTCACCCCTGACGCTGCTCATATATTTTGTTTTCCGTGATTGATTTTTTTTCTTTCTGTCGCTCTTAAAAAATTTTTTTTTTTTGAGAAACGACGTCAAATTCCAATGTTTCATTCCAAATCAGGAGAGCTAATGCATTTGCGACCTCATTCTCCCATTAAACCGCCTTAACTACGATTGCCTTTTCTACTTCTAATGCTAAAAAGGGAAAAACCACATTCAGCCAAAACATATTGTTCACAATGTGTTCATTCTTATTGAGTCAAAAAGCTCAACATGGATTTTTTCGGGTTTTTTTGTTCTACTACAAAGAATTTTTTGTGTCCAACGCGCATTTGCCTTAAAAGCTCTTTCAGATGCATGAATCTATGAATTTCTGTTGCTGCCACCCTTCTTGCTTTTCCCGTCAAATATCATTTGTTTATTCCATTTTCTTAATATTGCTGATTTTCGTCGCTTTTTCATCCGTTGTTCGCTTTTTTTTGCCACTTTTCTTTATTCTTCTTGAGAGTAGCATTACAACAAAACTCCAATTTCTACATACCTCAACATATTCTATTGTTTTCGACTTTCCTAATTAGTTCTTCAAAATTCCCATGGGATAATCGTCACAACGCCTTTCTTGAAAGCACCTCAATGTTTATCATCGTAAATATGAGACGTTTCTTCTACTACTTCAATTTTTCTTAGCTTTAGAATTTTAAAGTTAAAATTTACAGATTTTTGAGTTTATTTTTCGCACTTTTTAATAGTGCGCTAAAATAGTCAAACTGAAGCGAACACAAGATATTCTGACATTACATGATGCTGAGTTTGGAGCACCTCAACAGCCAAAAGTGAGTAAAATTTTAGGATATTTGTTTATAAGACAGAAAAACATGAACATTCTTGAAAACAACATAATCCAAGTAAGCTAAAATAAATTGATTATAAGAAATGTCTACATATGAGAATTCTTCTGATGAACTATGTGACCGAGTGGTTTTTTGATTTATAGTTAGTAGGGCTCCATTCCGAATGATATTATAAAATTGAAACGTTAATACTCTAGCGCTCAAAACTTTAAAATTCTGATACGTTTCAGACTAGACCCATTTTAAATTTATTCTATTAACCGAGCTCAGACTATAAAAGTGTAGTCTTGAAATTTTCTCAACAATGCAACACACTTGACGAACGTTCCAGTAATTATTAAATGCAGTACTAATCTCTCTTTTTTTCAGAAGGCTCTATTGTGCAATTCATCGGTGACTCCAACATCTCAAAACCAATTACTCTACATGCAACACGCTCAACTAAAAAATTATTATCCTTCAGTTCTTGATGTAATTATTTTTAGCCATCCTCACTAATTATTTCCCTCATGTTCTTTTATTATAGACTCAATATGCAACAGGAGCATTCACGTCTTTAGACGCTTGCCCTTTAATGCTGCAAACTAACTTTCCTTCTCTTCCTCATTTAGCATTGTCTCATTCGTTGGTGGGTCTTGCTTTTTCAATATCGCAATTTGGAATCTATTCCACGAAAAAAATTAATTACGTTTAAGGAATCGACAATATTAAACGCGCCGACAGAGCCTGCCGAGATTCGAATTGACACCAGTAGTAAGTGTGAAAGAAAACACATTTCAAAAGCATATCAATCTCTAAAGTTATTTATCATATCATCAACTAAATGTTTATCAATAACAACAGAAGTTCATCCAAAATCCAAAATCTTTTGTCTACAGATATAAATACCTATTAGGATGATGAATTACTATAATAAATTTTTTAACTGGCGTCAGCCCATTAATCCATCATTCTAGAACACTTTCACGTCTTCGTTGGCGATCTCAGCAAGGATGTTAACAATGATCTTCTCAAAGCGGCTTTTCAAAAGTTTGGGGAAGTCAGGTAGACGACCACACTCGTGATAACAATAACTTTAATCTCATCAATCATTTTTTAGCGAAGCAAAAATAATCAGAGATGCACAGACACAAAAATCAAAGGGATACGGTTTTGTCTCTTTTCCGTCGAAACAGGTGATTTTTCCAACGGTTAATGAATCTTCATCACTATTTTTTTTCTCTTTCCTGTAGAATGCGGAGAATGCGATAGCGGGAATGAATGGAAAATGGATTGGAAAACGTGCGGTTCGAACAAACTGGGCGTCGAGAAAGAATACGGAAGAAAATAGGGATAAGCTCACATTTGAACAAGTTTTTAATTCTACAAAAGCTGATAACACCTCTGTGTATGTTGGGAATATTGGTCAACAACTGACGGGTAAGTTTTCGATAGATTTGATTTTGATTTGATACGGACATCACCACACGATACATCATAACAGGAAATTTCATCTTTTTTCAAACATCAATGTGAAAAAGGTTCCTTTCATTCGTTCACAGTTTAAATGCATTATTTTTCCCTTTGTAGTACAAAAGCTTTCTGCAATTAAAGTGAGTGCAAAAGATAAAGTTCACATATTACTTCTAAATATGTTTTTTATTATTTTTAAAGATTTTTTCATTCACCGACGTTTTTTGTGGAACGACCAAAAACGGTCTTATTGTCATCGATAATGTCACACTTCAAAAACGCATAGACACAATGATTCGAACACTTTTTTGATTGATTGTTATACCACCAAAACAACAATTTTTTTGCAGACAATGATCTACGCGAAACGTTTTCTAAATTTGGTGATATTGCGGAAGTTCGCATTTTCAAAGCACAGAGATATGCATTCGTAAGGTTTGATAAGAAAGAATGCGCGACGAAGGCCATAATGGAAATGAATGGAAAAGAAATGGCTGGAGGTGTTATTCGATGCTCGTGGGGTCGAACACAACCAATTGTTTGGATTCGGTTATTGAATTTAGGAATATAATTTTGAATTTCAGGTCAATAATCTGGCGACACCTCTTCTTCCGGTTGATTTGTCATCTTTGATGATCTCCTCTCTAATGTCGCCATCAACCCTTCCACTTCTTCAAACACCACTTCTTAATTATGAACCCACCGCTTTTCTATATAATTCATTACCACAGTGGTAATATACTAATAGTAACTTTACGAATATCTTCCAATTTGCATTTTTATCCTAAATTAATTAACAAAAAGTTGCTGAATTTCTAAATAACAACATATTAAGTCTCCTTTTTTTGATATATCGCTCTTCTCGTGGTTGTTGTGAAATGTGTTGTAACAATTTTTTTATAATTAAATTATTCACGAAAACCTACATATAAAAAATTTGCAGTTATTTTGCAGTTATTGTAAAGTGATGCGATCCCAAAAAAAAGTGAATGCGAAGAAGATCAAATTCAACCTGTTGATAAAAAAGGGCAAATCATTCCTTATATGAAATTTGAACAAGAAAGATGAAAATGATAGTGAAATTTTGTGTTTTTTGATCTTTCACTTGTTTTTCTTCCCCTTTTCTTTCAAAGTATATCCATAAAGTTTATTTTTCAATAAAATAGAACGATGAATCAAAAGTTTATTGGGAAATGTTTTTGTTTTTCTTTCTAAAATCATTTTATGGCAGAAATCACTGTTGTTAAATTTTACAGACGATTTTCAATATCAATTTAAAAACAAAACACGAAGAAATTAGATTTTAAGAAACGCAGAGGATCATTTTGAAATTAATATTCGTTTGATCAATTATTCATTTTGCCAGTTACAATGTAGCAAAATTTATTCAAAATCATTATTTGCATAAAAATTCCGAAACGAAATTTTGTATCCGGATCCACTCAACTGTATGATCTACATCAATTGGCACTTTTGTAGACCATGTGATCATCCCTGTGTCAACAGACAAACTTTCCGATTCTTAAAAGTTCAAGTTGTTTTCCGGTGCCACTTGCAAAACATCTACACCGTCAGTCAATTTTTCACCAACCTGTGCTACCGATTTTTAAAACAAGTAACAAAGAACCTGTAAGATGAACATGTCTGAAGTGCATTGCACTATCCGCCACTACATATAACTCCGCCCACATTTTGATATAGCTACTGTCTTGATAACAAGTTGCAAGTTCTTCGGTCCAGCCTTTTTTATTCTACCTATATAAATAAAGCGATAGCACAAATCGGCAAATCGACAAAACCTTTTCTTTTGTCAAGGTCGTTAATATCCGCCTACTTTGGAGTCATTTTCTGGGGTAACATATCATTCAAAGTTTATCAACCGGCCAAAACATGACATTGTCATTATCCCTCTCTATTATTTCACTTTTTTCTTTAGCGGCCATTCATGCTAGCGATGTAAGTTTCTCAAAATAGAATGTGTCCACAAATGTAATCGTTGTTTAGATTAATTTAAATGTGCATCAATATAGCGGCTTGAAGAAAAGTGAAATTCGACCAATTCAGAATGAGTATTATTTCTTCAAGTAAGCAATGCAAATAATACAGTTTTTTGGAAAAAAAAACCAATGCTTTTCAGATTTTGTTTATGTCCCAAATCTATCATTGAAAAGCAACTACCAGCAATGTTGTCACAATGTACGTGTTCAGAAAATGAGAGGTAAATAAAAATCGCCATTCAAAATTTGGCACAAACTTCACTGTTCAGAGGAAAACAACTCCGTCAATCATCTCCTTCCGCTTTTTTCACTCGGCAAAATTGCGTACCCGGAACAATTGGCTGTCTCAAAGCTGCGATAAACAATGCAGTAAGTTTCACAGAGAATTTGACACATCAGATGACAACTGCTTCTTTTCTCAGACATTAGAGGGTACTTCCAAATTGTTCGTGAGAGTGGCAATCGGACCCACACCTTTGACAAGACCAGAGTTTCAACAAATCCCATCCAAGAAATCAAAGAATGAAGCTCTTTTGAAGACATCATTGAACTTTCAAATGAGAATTATGTACTCATCAAAAGTGAATGATGGTCAGACGAAAAAAACAACAGCATTGGCTAAGAATTCAGATCAGTCTAAGAATGTATTGTGGCGTGATGAAATAATGAACACTGTGAATGGAGGATCAAACGCTCTTTTCAGTGACTTGGAAAATGAGAAGAGTATTGTTTTGAAAAAGACAGAACACGTTTCCACCACCGATATCAACAAAGATGTTATTCATTTGAGCAACGTTAGATCGAAAAAATTGAAAACTTTCAATTCTACGAAAGCTTTTCAGATGCCACTGATCAAAGACTATCTCTTCAGTAAAGGACGTGCTGAAAAATTTTCACCAACATCCTATGATATTCCACAATTGAAGGAATGGATTGTAACCTATCATAACATGTACCGAGCCAAGCATAATTCTCCACCACTCACCACTGATTCATTATTAGACAATCGAGGAAAAAGATGGGCTGATGAACTTGCATTTCATAAAGCGTGTTTAGTTCATGAACAACCTAGAGTGTAAGACAATTTTTCGAAATGGCTTCCAATTTTCTGTTTTTTGTTTTAGTTACGGTGAGAATCTCTTCTTCTTTGGTGCTCGCCACTTCCCAAGCCCACAGGTCCTTGCTCACGCCGTTGTCCAAAGTTTCTATATCGAAGGAATCGGATATAACTATTCGAGGTAAAATGAAAAATTACAAACTATTTTAATAATATAAAAACTTTTTAGCTGGAAACCAAGAACGTTTTACAAAACCGGACATTTCACGCAATTGGTTTGGGAAAAATCAAGAAAAATCGGAGTTGGTGTTACAATCAGCAAAGGAAATGCCGTCAGATCTCCATGTATTAGCTCAAACCCTAATGTGTACCTCATTTGGGTTGTTGTGAAATACGATCCAGCCGGAAATTTCGACACAAGGAATGAGTATTTGAGCAACGTTAAGCCACCTGTAGCTTAGAAGACTGATAGAGAACTTGGTTTTTGTTCAATATGCCATAATTGTAATATTTTTTTCGCAACTTGTGATAAGGATCTCTATTTTAATTATTTATGACTGTCGATATTATAAAAAATTATTTTTTTTCCAACGACACTCCGCAAAACGAGCGGCCAGAAATTTTTATCTTGACAATACTGACTATGAATTTGGAACCTGAAAACACATCGCCACATGCCAGAAGTGTTCAAAAATTTACGAACTAATTTTGTTTGTGAGAAAATCGAAGGAAGTGACAAGCTGAACAAAAAATGAAACCTGCTAGCACGTTGTGCACTTTGAAAAAAAATATATCTCTAAGCATATCTTCTTAAAATTGATAAAGCGAACAAGAGAAACATGTGTTGATAAAAAAACCTCACGTTAACAAAATCATCTCCTATCTATTGTAAATGAATCAACTTCAGAGCAACAGCTCGTCGGCTAAATAATACGGGGCTATGTGTTGCAGTGAAAAGTCAAGACATTCTTTCTTCAGATTGCATGAAGCAAAAAAACTACGACAAACGGTTGCTTTTGATGGATTTTTTTGTGGCAGAGTCCGTCTCGATGCTCCTGGCACATGTGAATGTTTTTTTCTGAAAGAATGCTCAATCAACCATTCCACATTTTTAACCCAATTTTAGTAGCATCGCCATTATTTCCTTCGAAAAACACACTTGGTTTCCCTTGCTTTTGTGAGCGAGTTTTTGCTTTTTGCATTTTCTTTATATAGTCAGAGTCATTTGAGGCTCATTAGATCTGGGTTCTTGAGAAAAATAAGAAAAAAAGGTTGTTTGTTTTGTTAGTCTTTTAGCTGTCATTTACGTTTGTTTTAGCTTTATTATTTTTCAAAGTTATTTCAATATTTCATATTTCAGGATAGATGAGCAGTTTCCGACGAAGAGCGGCAATATCATTCTCAGCATCAAATGAATTTGATCAACCATTAATAGGGTTTGATTACAAAGTCGATGTTCCTCTTCTTTCTTCAATACATCAACATGTCTTCCGGCCATCAAGTTTACAACAGGTTATAATTTTTAATTCTTAATTTGTTGATGTTTCTTGGTTTCTATGTTGAATTCATTTTTTCAATAGATAATGCAAAAAATTATGACGCTAGATCATTTTTGAATGATAAGACTTGGACTTTTTAATAACGCTAAATCTTTGAAAAACAGAATTATATTGTGTTTGACTTTTGTTTCTTAAATATGTAGTGTAGGTTGTAGTGAAGTTGACACAACATCACAAATCAGATATTGAGACCTTCAAAATCTGAAATGTGGCAAAAATCATTGGATTTCATTTGTTTTTTTCTGAGATGCGTTATTGATATTGAACAGATTATAATCATGAATGTTTTAAATTATGTTGATCTCTAGACATGATTTTTTTAAATGAAGTTCATTCATAAATCAAAATTAAATATTTAGCAGAGAAACCACTCTGAATCATGATGAAAATGTTTTAAGATAAGTGAATTGTGGGTTTTCACACTTTAGTAAAAATATAAATTTTGATATTTATAGTCGAAGAGAACCGTTAGCTTTAGCTTATAGTGTAGTGAAGTTGAAACAACGGGTCAAGTGATTCCAATTTTTAAAAATTTAGGAAATTAATAAAAGTACCTCAGATTATTGTTAGCCTTCGCTAAGTTCCATCTAAAATTATTTAATCAGTACACGAATCATTGATAATACCAAATTAGGAGAGAAACCCCTCTGAATATTGATGAAAATATTTTAAAATAAGTGAATTGTGAGCTCTAACTCTTTACTTTAGTAGAAATATAATTATTGATATTTATAGTGTACGAAAACCGCTAGCTCCAGCATGTGTGATCTCTCAAAAAAATTCGAAAAAAACAACAAATGTTTGTTTTCAAAACAGAAACGCTTTTAAAACCTCAATCTGATAATTTTATTAATATCTTTGAAAATAAGCCTTCTTCTTTTTGTGTAAAGTCAGTGTATCTAATAGCTCACAAACTCTTTTTCACTTTCTGTGAATTTGTGCTTCTTTCATTTTTTTATAATCGGGAAAATGCCTGAGCTTTCGAATATTCATAGTAAGAAGATATACCTTCGGTTCACTAGTAAAAGTTCTGTTTGTTTATCACCAACTTCACCTCCACATGTATTATTACAGAAGGTTCGATTAATTTCGTTATTAATAAATTTTGCTTTAAATTTCAGGTTGTTGACGAAACTCATTTTTCAAAAAATGAAGTTCGAGCAATCTACAGAGCTTTCAAAGAAACATCTCCAAATGCAGTGATTAACAAAAGTAAGTCCCAATTTGTTTTTATTTTCTCATTAAATTTTTATATTGAATTTTTCTAGGCATAATGCGCGAAAAATTTGCTGAACTTTTCCCACATGGTGATATAGAACATTACGCTGATTTGTTATTTGAAACATTCGACAATGATGGAAACGGAACTATCAATTTTAGGGTTAGCTTTATTCATTCCAATTCTTTCAGCTTTATATTCTTTGTTCAAGGAATTCGTCAAAGCTCTTTCAATTTTGTGTCGAGGGACGATGGATGAAAAAATTGATTGGTTATATAAATTGTACGACCCAAAGGATAAAGGAGAAGTCACTTGGGATCGCCTATTTTATGTCATCACGTCGATGGATGACTTAATGGGTATTTTTCTTATGGAATTTTGCAAAGTTATGTATTGCTGCAAAAAATAAAAACCAATACAATCTGATCTAAAAAAAAACTTTATTTCATTTTCCAAATTTGCTTAGAAACATAGGAATCTAGTGAATTTGTTGGGAAATGTAGTTGTTTATGAAATCCATACCAATCTGGCAGCTGCTTCGATCCAGCATTGGTTTAACTACGTTTTGATCGAGTGTTATTGATAGCTGTTGATCAGAAATGAAAACTAAAAAAAACGAACATTTTTGAAACATTTTGTGACAAAAATATTGAAAATTAAGCTTTAGCTAAAGTTTCTCAAACAAAACGACGTTATGCCAATTCGAGTATTTTCGAATAGTTTAATTTTTGTTCTAAAAACTATTTTTAATAATATAAATCGTTTCATTTTGTGCATACACATGAAATGTTCTATTTATATCATTATTTCGAGCTTATTTCTCATTGAAATTATTTTTTCGCGTCAGATCTCACATTTCTATTTAGCAGAAGTTTATAAACGCATGTAGACTGAACACACTTCGCCGCCCCCTTCCAAGTTACATAATTTAAAAATATATAAATTTTACAGGGCGACACGCCAGACCTCATCATACGAGAGAGCAAAAATGTGAAAGAGCCAATCAAATATTTGAGGTGTTGTTTGTCTGATAAAATTCAAATCCAATAGCTCTTTGTTTCAGAAATTCGACATCGGGAGAAAAGGTCGAATCACAAAGCAAGACTTTTTCTACGTCTGCAAGCATGACAAAACAATTTTAAACTCAATTTCTTCATTGTATACTCTTTTGCCAGGATAGGAATTTGAAGTGTTGATAACCATTTTTTTCCATATGACATTTTATGGGTTAACTTTTATTTATAAATCATAATTGTACATTTTTTCAGGTCAGTAGTAATAAGGAAAAAAAACGAGACAGGATATACTTATAAAATCAAAAGAAACACACACCAATAATTAATCGATAATTGATAAAATGAGATTCTTTCATTGGGATCATTATGGAAATTACTACTACGAATAGGATTCACAAGTTCGACGTTTGGTTACGCGTAAAAATGGAACTAAAGATAATGTTTCTCGAAATAACTCGGGAACAGTTTCGAAAAAAATGTTGATAGGTTTAGACGGACAGGACAGTTATTATTTACTGTTTAATATAAGTAATTGTGTTGGAATTATTATCGGTTGTGTTTCCGCAATTTCTGTAGAAGATGAGATTATATTCCTCGAAATTTCCACCGAGTCCTTCTTCGCTTTGGAAGCATGCTTCGGTTGTGTGAGAAACGCGGAATCTATATGCGGATTGAAGGAAGTAGCCAACAGTGAGTTCGTAGACGTTTTCAGTAGCCTAGAAAATTACATTTTTTTTCATTTTTAGAGCATCACTTCAAGATACCTGTAGAGATCTGGGAACCTCAAAAACGCTACTATAGCTGTTAAGTTGACAGCGTTTGTGATCAAAGTCTTGAAGGTGTCCGCAATTGTTGATTACTTTTGATCTCGGAATTCTGAAAATTATTATGGGGAATTACATTCAAAATCAAAAACTGTATTTAAACTCACTTGAATTCAACTTCAATTGGCATGACTGGCATGTATTTTCCAATCGGGATGAACAAATTATAAGTCATTCTCTTACGATTGCACGATTTTTCAATACAGTAGCGACTATCAATTGTCAAATCAAACTGCGGAAGAGTGATCTCAACACCTTTTCCAAACGATTTGTATGGATAGTCCGATTTCGATTCTGGCGGTTTTGAAACCACTTGTTTTTGGTCAATCTGAAAATATAATTATAGTCAGCAGCAGTTTTATTAGGTTACCATATTTACATTAATATCATTTTCGTGTCTTCCACTGCTCTCGCAACAATAGTTTTTACAGCTCGGGTTGGAACAATGCCCAATAATTGGAGGAGCATATGGTTGGAAATATGGAACATGATCACCTGAAACTTTTTTCATTCAAATTTTACTATCAACACAATGGAATTTACCTGGGGAAGTCATTATGATATTAGCTGGTCCATCTTTAATCGGCACCTCTGGTGGATGTCCATGATGAAATCCATAGTTTCTGTTGTGCCAATCAAGAACATAAAGTACGGACATGGTGACCAAGGAAAGTGTCATAACAGCCACCAAGAATATCATGGTAGCTTGAGCTAATTTCGATCCGCAGAGCGATTCTCCTTTCTCGGAAATTCGTCTTCCATTTCTTCTTGTATTTCTGAAGGTTAACGTAGAGTTTAGTGAGCTTCTCGATGACATCAATGATTTCCCATCTCCGTCACTATTCAGATTCGAACTTTTTGAACTCAATAACTTCTTTCTAGCCGCATATCTGGCAAGCCGTTCGCTAATCTCTGCAACTTTTTCGTCAATCTTTTGATCAAGATCGCCAGTTAGTCTGCACAATTCTTGAGTAGCCATAACCGTTTCGTAGAAAACGCGTGATTCGTTAACAGTCAAATACTCTCCAATATCTCGAACAGCATCTGGAAGGACACCAGCCAACTCTTGTGCGATCACACCAGTTCTTTTACGTTGTTCCTCAGTCAATCCCCATTTTTCGGCGACTTCTGGCTTATAAAAGTAATCGACAATTCTTAATTTGCACAAATTCTCCAACGCTTCAGACGTCTCTCGTTCGACAATATTCTCTTTCAATCTCAAGTCAGAGGGGCAAATCACTCGACCAGTTGTGTAAATGTCTCCATCAACAGTCAACTTTCCATACGCTTTTTCGTTTCCAATAGCAACTGGGCCAAGTGAATACAACGCGTCACCGTTCTTATTCCAACCAATGTCGCCCTCTTGTGGGTCAAATGATCCAGGATTAGTGGCCTGCAAAAATGAATTATAAATGAGTTGCCATTAGAAACATTTTCTTAACTTGAAGCTTTTCTTTATTTTATTTCTTTAAAAAAACCCTTTTCAACATGTCGCTTGCTTCTATTGATTCAATAATATGCCCAACTGAATTTGATAGCTCAAAAGATAATTTCTTCTACGCCGACGTTTCCATCACCAATTCGAGCGAACTCGTTCATTCAGCCCAAGTTGTTTTCCGCGGATATGTGAGAAAAGCAGACGTTCTTCTTTATGAGTTTTTTCATGAACAACAATGGATACTCGTCAATCCATCAAGTCACATATTTCTTTGTTATTTTTCCTCAATTAACATTTCTTTTGTTTCAGGCCAAGAATCACACAAAATTGTAATCGACGTGTGGCTTCCACGCTTCCCGCCAACGTTCAAATTTCCCAACGGTTGTGAAATTGAATACGCTGTTCGCGCCACAATCGACCCGTGGTTTGAGAACAATTACGTTGAGCAATTATTCTCTGTGCGCAGAAGTTTAATTCTCAAAATGCCGCACATTTCGTGTTACCCAATTGAAAATTTGGTGAATAAATGCATCGAGCATGGCAGTTTTTTACACAAGTGAATGCTTAATAATTGAAATCCAACCCATCGTTATGATTCATAAATGTTACAGAAAATGCGACCCAATTAATGGAACAATTACAATAGAGAAGGGTGCATATTGTCACGATGAAAATATATATGTAACTTGGGACTTGAAAACTGGAAACGCGGAATTTGAAAGTTATACCGTAAAACTTAAACAACATATAGAACTCAGGTTGACATGTAGCTTTTGAAAACTTTGCTAAATAGTATTATTTTTTTCAGAATTAGTGATCCTGGAAATTATATGGCAACTAAACAATTTATCCAAGTGGTTGCAGAAGAAAAAACAAATTCAGATGATATAAGAATCAGAGTCCCTAATGATATTCCAATAAGCATGCCAATGTCGTTGTGGAATGTTCTTGCATTGAAATACGAGATATGTTTGGAAATAAAATTGAAAAAGAAGAAGACTCCTGTTGTGATGAGCTATCCCATAATTATTTGTAATGAGGAAGTCGCAGTAAGCATATGAAAATAGATTTTTATTCAAAAAAATAATTTTTAGAAACGCAAACGACCGAAAATGACGACAGGTGCGTTTCAAAGGATTCAAGATGTTGATGATGATTCCGATGATGACGATGATTATGATTCTGAGGATGACCTTGATGCAAACAAAAATCGAAATTACTCTATTGATATCGAAAAACTTCGACTGATGAGTAAGTAACCATGAATAATTGATTGAAGAAAAGCAAATATTCAGGCAATACAGGCGTCAATCGCGAGAAACCACTAGAAAAGGCCGACGTTGAAGTAATTTTCCTTGTGAATAGCATCGAACCCCAACCGCTAAAGTATTTACGTCTCCTGCTCACTGGCGAAGCGCGGGTCGGATCCGATTGGTACGAGTTTCTGCGATTCAAGGCAATTGCCAACTCCTCGCCGTCGTCTCTCTTATCACCCGGTCAGCACAAAATACAATTTGAACTTCCTTTTGGAGAATCACAATATGATACGAGTATACTCCCACCGTCAATGGGTGACGAAATACGTTATGTGGTTCGTGTCACTACTGAAAGTCTGCGGAAGAATGTATTTGCAAGAGAGTGCGAGTTGCTAATCGATCGTTTCGTCGACACTTGGGCTAAGCAGGAATTCAAGTCCCCATATTTTGAAGAATATGGGTCGACTAATATCACAATGTCTCAACGTTGTTTCAAAAGAGGAAAACACATCATTGTAAAGGTAGATGGTAATGAAACTCGTTTCGTTAAAGGAAAATTAATTCAAAGGATGCGGTTGAGATTGGCTGGAGTTAAAAGCGATGATAGTTACTGCAGTGAACGAAACGTTCTGATAACAGAAGAGAAGATATTACGCAAGACTCATAATCACGTGATGCAGATTCCATTCAACATTCCGCCAAGTATAGAGATAAGCTACTGGAACGTGGTGCAAATCATGTATCTTTATGAAATTAACATTACTTTGGAAGGTGGACACCAACACACTCATCTCGTTCCTATCTGGATTGGATGTACCGAAGATAATCTACAATTACCGGTAGAAGAAGCAGAGACAGAAGAACCCTTGGTTGGAAATGAAGTTGGAACAATTAATGATGAGCCCATTGATGAACTACCAGAATTCGAAGTAGTTAATCCTTCTGAGGTTCAAGAGCAACCTTACTGGGTCGAGAGAGTGAATACAGATACGTACGATTTCGATTAATGTGTTTTTTCTAATGTTTTGTGATAAATGAATAAATACTTGATTAATATTATTATTTAAAAATGAAGACTTACCCGAACAATAACTCGGTCGGAAGCATATGATTGAATGAGAACAGTGTTCTTGTCGTCAACACTTGCAAAAAGCCTCACAACCAAATAAAAATACTTTTGCTCCGGATTTGGTCTCATATTTTTCCGTTGATTATTCGCGGTGCAATCGGAGAAATGCAATCTTGGAACCATGACTTTGATATTTCTTCTTTCTTGAATCTCGAACAGGACTGGGACATGTGGACTAGACTTTCTATCAGTTTTCGATTGTCTGATAACGATTTCAGATGTTAGCATCTGAAGAAGTCGAACATTAACATTATTCTTTTGCGTATCTTACCTCTGTTTTCACGCCACAGAAAGCTAGTTTAAAATCTTTGACCGGGACCAATTCGTTATTAAATTTGACCATTGTTGGTGGGAAATTATCAATCGATTCCACCTGGACTGATACTTGGAAGTGATTCTTTTTCTGGTTCACGAAGCAATTATCATTTGTTGAATAATTGAATCCTTTGTCAGCAACAACAGTAACATACAATGGACTCAACATTTGTCTATTCGAGTCATAAAGAGCGTTCCAGCGTTCCTCTTGAAATTTCGAAAATTTGATCATAGGCTGTCCTAAGCCATCTCCAGTTGCTATCTCCATTGGAACTGGGCTTGGCGTCATTTGACCAAGGCAAGGGCTCATGATTTTTGTGGGATCAAACGAAGGCTCCATTCTCGGGCGTTTTCGATTAACCGGTGCATCACTTCCTGTACTGTTGAGGCTGCCTTCACTTGATGTATGCATTTGATCATACAAATTACCGCAAAAGTTCTGGTTCTCGTTTTGACTGTCCGGAGAAATAGACTAAAAATGGTTTTTTTTAAAATTTTTCGTTTCGAATCTATTATAATATTTCATACCGCTGCATATCCTCTTGGAGTTGGTTGACTAGGTGGATATGGAGACATAAAACAAGCAGTATTTTGGGGCGACGTCAGTTGATTTGCTCTATTTTCAAAGTTACTGATTTCATTCGTTGATTTCAGCCCATTCTGTTGCGAAATTTCAGGAACACCAAGAATCATCCCATTGTTGATCAAACGGCGAGCACCGAGACCTATAATCAATTTATGTAAAAAATCATGATTAACAATTTAATTCTAAACTTACGATAATTTGAAAATGCATCTGGTGAGTAAGGCTCATCTGAATTCGATGGCGAAGAATTCGATTCATTTCCAAGGTCGGTAATTGGTGGCGAATCGGGAAGGTTTCCATTTGAAAGCTTCAAAATGTGTTAGTTTTAGCAACTTTTTTAATAAATTTACCTGGAAGATGTTTTGTTTAAGAGAATCTGCAGCGTGATTAATTTGTGTAGTTATCTGCTGCATTTGCTGGACAGGTTGAAGTGGAAGCATTTGTTGAAGTTGCTCAAGTTGCGGGAATGTTGAAAGGTGTTGAAGTGATGGTAGAGCTTGCAGGGAAGGATGAACGTCTTCCACTTCTTGTTTCATATGAATGTTTTGATCTTCTATTTCTTGTTCGAGCTGTTCTTCAAGAAGGCTGAATCTGGAAAAAAGTGTACCTTGTCAGAATAATTGCACATTTTCAGAAATATGTATATAAATTTTATTTACTACTGAAACACATTTTTGTATGATAAAAACATTTCAAATTGAGTTTTAAAAAAGTGGTGTTGAGTTTTTAACAATTTTTTTTGTTGTCAAAATTGGTGTGAAAATTCAAAGAAATTTCTTTTATAAAATCTTCGATATTTTATTTAATTGACAAAAAAACTTACTCGTTTTCTGCTGCTAGAAATTGAATGATGTTGAACTGCTCAACATTTGCGAGAGGGTCTACCACGCTCTCTTCTGAAAAACATATAGATTAAAAAACGGTTAATATTATTTAAAACATGTTTAATTAACGCTACAAACCTTTAATCGTCGCATTTTTTGTCATTTTCTCAAAATAACATACAGTAAATTACGAGTAATTTGGATAGCTCAATATTTTATGAGCTTTTTCAAGCAAAATGTATCCAAACCGGCACACTCGTACCAGTCTCCGTAGCGTGTTATGCAGTGTATGAGCGTATGAGCCACAACGCTCTTTTTTTGTTACGCTCGTCCTCCCGACCGCGCTCTTAAGTTTCTACTATATTTTTTTGTGCGGCGTTCTTTCTCTCACACACACTTTTTTTTGTAGGGACGCATATTTGTGGACGAGCAACGGTTGATAAAATGTCAAACGGCAGTGTTTCATACAAACAAAACCACTCTCGTGATCATTTTGCCGCTTTTTGGTTTGAAATGAAGTCATAAGTAGGACACTAGGGCGGAAAAGAAGGAAAAAGAAAAGAGTTTTAGAATTCTATTTTAAATATGGGTATAATGAAGAAAAAATGTGTTACTATGGCAAACTTGTTAGGGTTCTCATATTATATAACTGTCATATTTCAAAAATTTTCATTTTGAATTCCATAAAGTTTTGAATTCCTTCGTTTTTTTTGAATGAGGATTTTACAAAGCCAATGTATATTTCTAGGATAAAAATAAACCTCACACTCATTCCAAATCTGTTTTAACATTTTTTTTAAAGCGCTGTAGAAGCCGAGAAAACGAGCTTGAAATCGACAAAAAGTTTCCACCGATGACAACTAGTCGTTACTTGAAGATCCAGGACAGTGCAAAACACAGATTAAAATAGAGTATTTGAAAAATTCTCCATGAATATTTATCGAAATCAGAAGCTAAAAGCTTTTAAAAAGAAAGTGTTGCCAGATGGAAATTTTTCTAGATCATTGATTAAAACTTGTTTACTCGGCTTCTAGATGTTTTTTTTTAAAGTTCGAAAAATCGATTTGGATTGAGAACGTTTATGTTTATTTCAGGTATTTGCATTTATTGGCTCTGCTAATTTCTTCTTAAAATTGATTTATTTTGCTACAAAAGTAATTTTAAAATATTCTGAAAATGATAGTTTTTCTCAAAACTGAAGACTAGCGCTTTTTCTCCGTTTGGTTATGTTATCATAGCCCAAGGTTTCCGAATTATAATATACAATACTTGAATTTTGGTATATCGAATTAGAAAATTTTGCGGATCGCTTATAAAAAGTTCAAAAACAAGGTTGAATTGTTAGTGGAAAGAATTCAAACATTGAAATATAACGCTCATTTAAAAAAAAACCAAGTGTGATTTGCTTAGATTATTGGTACATAAATTGAAAAATGAAGAGGCTTATCCTTTTTGATAAAAAATATGCTTTACAAATTTCAAATCTCAACAACTCACTAATAAAATATCTATGCGTTAAGAAAAATAACTAAAATAATAAGCAGGCAAAAGAAACGAACATTTTTGGGCTTGTTTTTGTGTTTTCGCCACCAATGAAGTGAATTTTTTCTCTATTTCTGTAGTTGTTTACATGAGGAGCTTTTATATATTGATTCTATTTTTCAGTGTATAAGATAATAATGCGGTTATTAATTCTATCTTATTGGGGTTATCTCAAGTTTTGTATATATTCACGTAACCATAAATCCGAATAAACTACAAGTTACTCCATCGTTCCCTTTTTTCGGTTTATCTAATTTTTTTTAACACCAAAGTTCACTTAATAAACAAGGAATTAGAGGAAAACAAGTGAACTCGTTGAGTACGAACATAAGAACAGTCCATGTTTCTTTTCTCAATTAACGAGGGTACATCAAAGTTGAAAAAGTTCTTACAAAAAAAATTCGTTCAAAATTAGTTTTTGAATTAGAACCATGAAAGCGTCATCATTAAAGGCACTGGATCAAATTATGACAAAATGCTTCTACAGTGCGTAACATAAGTATAGAGGCACCCCTAAAATAGACTGTACTGGCGCGCGCGTGCAAAATGCGGGCATGACACCCAAATAATCGGATTCAGCATGCAAAATAACTTCTGGAAAACATCTTGTACGTTAATACCTTTTACGTATATATTTGTTTGATCAAAGTTAAGTAAAAGTACATAAAGTCTAATCATGAGGAAACATTTAGGCTATTTTGGTTTGTTTTGCTTTGCTTTGCTCAATTCACAATCTGCTCCATATTCGTAGAGTAATGAAAATAGGAACAGTTAAAACATCGAAATTATGCATCAAAATTTGTGAACTCGTTTGTTTCTAGCTTGATAACTTGATAATGAATCGAATCAATTAATTTAGCGTTATTCGAGAATTTCCAAAACAAGCCGTGTTACCGTTTTTGTCTTTCTTTCAGTATATTTCATTGAATATCAACAATATGTGCCCTATTTTTCTATTCGCTTCAGAAGTAGCCTTGACAATATTTCTATCCGCATGATCAGACGCATTCCTACTGTTTTATTTATAAAAAAAATTGTTTCTCACGCTCCAAACAAGAATAATTGGTTCCCTTCACTCGTAAAAAAAGAAGATTCATTTGATATGTGGAGAACATTTTTTCTTTCATCAACAAATGGATAAAAAAAAGGAAAGCAGTAATGTTTATCATAAAAAGTAAACATTTTTGGGAGAAATATTTTGTATTCATTTCACGTTTTTGAAAAAAGAAATGGAATTATTAAAAAAAAATTTTTTTGTTGAGTTCACTGAAACTATTTACAAAGAAAATATATTAATAAAATTCTTAGAAAAAAACGGTGACATTTAGACGTTGAATTGCAGGTGATATATAAAATGTTCATACAAAATAATTTCATAATCATTGATTTTTTGTATCCGTTAAGAATTGAAGCAAAAACTAAAGTGCGAAAGGTATACGGTATTAAAGGGAGATACTTCAATCTAGTTTTTTTCACGTTTTCTTGACCAAAACAACAATTTTCTCAAAATTATGGGTTATATTCAGAATTATTAGAAGTTATTAACCTATAGACAAATTTTCTTTAAGCTCATACAATTTAGGCATTAAAAATGTAGCCTATATCTTTTTTATATTTAAAAGAATAACAAAGAAATAAACCTTTAATCTGTGTCTGTGATATAGCTCGAAGAAATGCCAATACCCATGTCATTAGTCTCGTATATGATGAAAAATAATGTGCTTGATACTCCAAATAGGTATTATTCGATAAATATGAATATATTAATGAGCATTGATAACCAATAACTAACTAGCAGTGAAATTTGTTAGAGCATATCGACAAGCTCAAAATTATAACATACTCAAAACTGGATAGCAAGAGAAAATGTGAGAACGTGTAAGAGAATGTTAGAGAGTTCAAAAGCATAGCCAATGTAATGAGGGCGCCTCGAAAGGACACATGCACTTTTTGCAACATAAAGCCTGCTTCGTCTCAGCCTGGCACCAGCTAAAACATATAACGGCTTTACTTCAATCTTTCACATCGATGACTTCTCTTGTCATCAGTGACTTCAGTTCCGCTTGTCTACACTCCCCTCCGTCTTGTGTCCAGTTTCTATCAAACGTTACGAAACAAATTCGATAATGAAAGGAAAAAATATACTTTATCTTTTTGAAAAATGTCTAAAAACGTTCATTTGTTACACAAAAGATGGTCGTCATCCTTGTTATCGCCAGAATTATTTTTGACGGTTTTGAGATATCAACCGAGATTTTACATATTTCAGTAGCGACCCCACATTTTCTAAATTTTACTCAACTTATGAGCATCAATTTAAAATGATTCGCATTTTATAATTACAAATTTTCAATACATTCTGACAATCTTAAACCGAGTTATGAACCTTCAAGATTCCAAAAACTGCCATTTTTGTGAACTTTGGCGGTTTATTGCTCCTAATCTGTATACAGGCTGAAATTGTCAAAGTTTGAGAAAAACCCAAATTTTGATGGGTAAACGCCCGTATGAGATTTTCAATTGCAAATGATAACATAATATTTTCCGGACTTTCCCATTCTAATTTTACTTTTTGAATTGCCACATCTCTACATTTTGGAAATTTTTAGCATTTTGAAGAAAAAACCCAATGTTCATTTTCCAAAGTAAAATAAATTCCTACCAAAATGCTGAAATCCTCGAGGATATGGATTCTTTGGTAGCATCTTAAAATCAAGTTTCTCTCATTGAAACAAATTGTGAAATAATCTGAAAATGATCAACAAACAATCTTTAGGGTTGAAAAGAAACAGAAAAAAAACTCAATCGATTGAGGTAAAACCAAGAAACGGAGAAAGATGGAACGAAAATTCGTTTTTCCTACAGGTGGCAAGGACAGAGTGCGCGCCCCCGTCGTTATTGAACTCTGTGTCTCTCGACTGCACATTGTATGTTGTGCGAAATTCTACACAAACAAACCGGTTATTTCGAAAAGGCCGATGGTAAATTGAGGACAGACGTTTTTGAGCTTGTTTCGAAACATTTTTTCCAGAAGTTTTGAATGATATTTTATGAGACGGGAAAGCTCTATCTGCATTTTTCGTTCGAAGAAAAATGCAACATTTATCCATTTGAACATCAACATCACATCGTTATCTTCAACTAAATATCAAATCTTTGACACACTTTCAATGTCGATACAAAATCTATATTTATCACTCGATTGCTCCAACTCTCTTCAAAGCATTTATAAATATCTTCTCTTTCTCTTAATTCAAACATCAAACAAAGGAAGACCTCCTTACAACACTACGCAATTACACTGCCCTTTCTTGGGTCTTGAAAAGAATTCGTGAGAAATATATGTGATACGTGTTCACTTATATGGTGTACCATCGAAAAGTTGGCTTAGAAAATATTCTTCCAGCTAATTTTTTATTATTTTTTCTTCCATTCGATTTTAGTGATAACTACGCTTTAAACAAGTTTTTGTAACATTTATTAACCGTATTAATCGTGTATTATTTCAGGGAAAATGATTAAACCAATTATTTTAATTTCAATAGTATTTATTTGCGGGGTCGTCTGCCCTCCACCTCAACGGCATCAAGCTCAAGAAGCTCAAGCGCAAGAAGGAGCTCAACAAGCTCAACAACAGGTAAAATTTTCGGTTTTCAACAATTTTTTATTTAAAATTATTTATAATTTCAGAATGCTGATCAACAAGCTCCGCCAAATCAAGAACAAGCTCCACCACAGGATCGTAAACCTGTAAGATATATATTTTTTTGAAAATGGATTTATCATCGAATTATTTCAGATGTATGAATTCGCCTATTCGAAATATTTAGAGGAAGTTGTCGGAATTTTGGAGAGCGATCCAAAGTTTGTTGAAAAATTAAAATCACTCAAAGAGGATGAAATTAAGGTGAATAATTAGTTTAATGTAAACAACATTTTCAATATAATATTTTAGGCCGGAAACATTGCTGACCATATTGAGGATTTAGGAGCTGAAGTATATGACAAACTTCACGCCGCTAAATTTGCTGAACTCGAGCGACTTCGTGAACAAATTGGCAAGCAGATTGAGGTCTTTATTTGAAATTAAAATTAAGAGAATTTGTGTCGAAATTTAGGCGGATGGTGGTGCTCATAATGTTAAGATGCCAGATCATTTGGATGTTGAAAATCTTGAGAAATTCCATAAGGAAGACTTGAGGAAGCTTATCAGAAAGGTACTCATGATTTTATTGTTATTGTCATCAATAAGAAAACTCTTAAGACTGTTACTGATATGGAAGAAATTGACAAGAAAAGAAGAGAGGATTTCAAGCAATATGAATTGAAGAAGCAAGCTGAACAAGATCACAAACTTGCACAATTGGCTCCAGAGGAACGTGAAAAAGAAAGACTAGCTCTTGAAGAAGCTGAAAAACGTCACAACGATCATGAGAAATTGAAGCATCCAGGAAGTAGAGATCAATTGCAAGAAGTTTGGGAAGAAACTGACCATGTAAGACTATTTTTTAAAAAGCGCGTACATTATTTGCCGGATTTCAGTTAGAAAAAGATTCGTTCGATCCGCGAACATTTTTCGCCCTTCACGATCTTAACGGAGATGGTTTCTGGAGTGACATTGAATTGGAATCACTGTTCCAAGTTGAATTGCAGAAGATGTACAATGAAAGCAATCCAGAGGATGATGAAAAAGAAAAAATGGAGGAGATGTTCAGAATGAGAGAACATGTTAGCAAACAGATGGATAAAAATGGCGATCGGATGATTTCGTTAGAAGAATTTTTGTCAGATACTGAAGCTCAAACACCGAATAAGGATGAAGGGTGGGAAGATTTAGGGAAAGAAAAGGTGTTCACTGATGAGGAATTGCAAGCGTTTGAGAAGGAATATGCATTGAAACAAGGTAGGTTTCTTTAAAAGTTTTGACTAACATAAGGAAAAAAGCTAACAAAAAACGGTTAGTGGTAGAAGTATCTTACTATTGTATTAACTAGGATGGGGAGAAAATGCCTACCAAGGAGCTGAAGTTGTTATTCCACCTGCTGGTTCAGAACATCAACAACCAGTTCAACAACAGCAACAGTACCAGCAACAACAATACCAGCAGCAGCAACAACAACAACAACATCCAGCGCAACCTCCACCACCTCCTCAGGTACATATTTTTTGTTTATTTTTTATTAATAATTTAAAAAATTATAGAATGTTGGTGCTCAACAACAACAACAACAACAACAGCAACAGCAACAACAACCTGTTCGAAATACCGTTCCTCAGCAAGCAGTTCCTGTTCAACCAGTTCAGGTTCAACCAGCTCAACAAGTATTAAAATAAGGTGTTCGATGACATTTCAAAACTTCCTTTTTCAGCAAAACTTACCTCCAGTCCATCACGCTCCTATTGAAGACCATAAAAAGGATCCAGCTTATGGAATTTAATTTTTTAAATGCATTTCGGAAAAATGTTCATAGCTTCCGGGTCTCAACTCCTATTATTTCTTCAATATTTCATAAATTATTGCCATTTCTTGTCATAATATCGAATTCAATTGGCACATTAGGTTTTTTTATGTATATGTGGTTTTCTGTATTTATGTGGAACACAATATTTTCATAAAGCATTTTTTTTCGGGCAATGAAAAATGTGGACAAAAAACAAATCTACCAGTGAGAACATATTGCAATAAAATTTAATAAAAGAAACACAAATATTAAAGAGCTTTCAAGGCGAAACCAGTAGAATTCAAAAGACAGTGAAGCGATGAACTACAAATAATCATCGGAAAAGCTTCTCAGCATTGGATAATGGATGGGCAGTTGAAGGGCTGAAAAAAAAGAAGACTGTGGTACAAAAGGTAGGTATCAAGCTTACGGTTTGATTGAAAGACTGTAGAACTTTGCGCTCAATTCGAAATATTTCCATGAAAAGAGGTGGAAGATTAATACAATATGCATTGTCCCTCAAAAATTTCATTTGGGCGTGGTGAAGAACGTCTGAAATTTGATTCTAAGAATTTCGCGTTTTTGATTTGTAAGCTTACTCAATTTTTTCAATTCACCCATCATTTCTTGTAGTTTCATTAGCACATAGTCTCCGTTATATCGGTCGCTTAGTTTTTGCTGTAATGTTGAAAACAAAAGGCCGTTCATGCTTTGAAGGGCAGGCGTGCAACTATTGACGTTAACACCTTCTGAAAAAAACATTTTGTGATTGAATTTTCCTTATTGGCTATTTACCTGGGTTTGTCAGCAAAACAGCAATATAAATAGAAATTTCTTCATCGTTGATATCAAGTTCTATCAGTTTTTGCGAGAAATTTAGCATTTTTTCAGCTAAATATCCGTAAAGAAGTTGAAGCGACGAAAAATCGACGAGTTTCCCATCAGAAAGCAATAAACCTTTCAGAGACATTCCCCTAGAAATTCTGACAAGATACACTTCAAAAAATACGTTCTGAAAATTAAAGAATATTTGATTATACCGACAGTTTTGACGAACCTTTAACAACATTTCTTGTTCAGAAGCAGCTAATGTCGAAAATTGCGGGATGGATTTTGCAAATTCAACAATACTTGTCATATCTGGAATAATTTCATGAGCATAAACTTGCCAAGCGTGTAAACGGGCCGCATCTTGGTTGCCAATCACATTTCGATTTGTCTGAAAATCAAGGAAAGAGATGTCATTTTTTTTGTTAACATAAAAACTTACCATATCAAATGGTTTTGGAACCATGCTCCTGACTTTCAAATCAGTATGACTGCAATAACGATTATGAGCGGCAGCCAAACTTTGAACAAGCTGAAAAATGAATTATTTAATGTTATAAAGAAGAGAACGTTATACTAACCAAGACAAAATCAGATACTTTTGGTTCTGGTGAAGGATTCGGAGGAACAGGAACTGTTTCCGTCGTATCAATGAATATATTACTGATTGCCTCTTTGTTGGATCGTTTTCCTTTTGGAACTCGAATTGCTGAAAAATTTTCAAAGTTACTCATTAAAATAAGCAAAAGTGAGGCATTGTTTGAGGTTTTGAAAAATTTTATTCGTGAATTTTAATTATCTCAAAGAATAGTTAATTGACAATTTTAAGAAATTATGAACTCACATGATGTGGAGCCAAAATAAAAATTTTGTATCACGCAAGTTGGCTTTGATCTACTCGGAAAATCTAAGTATCTCATACAGTCACACGGTTTGTAAAAGTGTACAACCCACACAGTGAACTCGTTGTTGCGGAGTTTACCCCTGCGCATAGTCGCTGTGGGTGAGGGATTTATCACTGCAGAGTACGCAGACAGTAAACAGTCAGCATGATCCCAACAACGGTTGGAGATGTGAAGAGACTTAGACACTAATAAGGAACCATGCACTGTTTGCAACCATATCCCTCCCCGAAAGGGCCCTGCCGCAGAAAAGTCCGCAACGACGGTGTATGTTCACTTTTACAAACCGTGAGTCATGCTATATTTAGCAGCGAGCGGTTGCGCTGCGGTCTTTCAGCAGAAAATGGATGATACAAAAACTTTAAATTGACAATATCAGAAATAAATTTTGAGAAAACTCATGATGATTTTTATTCATCATATATTTTTTAAAAATCTTAACAATATACTAAATTATGGAACTCCGAGTAAAATTGTGAAAAAACAAACACTTGAATATTATTTTGTTAGAATTGCGATAAAATTATGCGAAATTAGCATGAAAGTGACATTTTTAATTGATTTTAGTAATTTTTTTCATGATGTGTTATCAGCCTGTTTACACCTCGATCGTCATGAACATTGGAAAAGGTAACTAACTATCAAAAATCGTTCGTTTAAACTAGGTTTCTTTCAAAAACCGGGTGAAAAAAATAGCTTCACTTCTGAATTGTAGAGATTGACTTCGTTTAGGATAAAAACCAGAAAATCGAAAATATCTAACGCGATAATAATAAAATCAAATTGACCTGAAGCTCAACGGTTTCCTACGCTCTACAGAATCATTTTTTACTAAAACTATAATCTCTGAGAAAAACTATGATAGTTTTACAACGAAACATACAAACGTTCATGATAATTTCAACAGTACCTTCACTTTTGCTTGCAATCGTATTTCTATTGGCAATATTTTTCTTACAATCTTTCGACATCCCAACTTCGATGCATTTTTGAAAGCGACAATGTTGGCACCGATTGCGATTCTCTCTCTTAATTACGCATTCCTTGTTCCTCAAACACTTGTAGTCGCATTTTCTTTGAATGCTTCGTCGAAAAAATCCCTGGAAAAAAAACCTTCTGTCACAAGTGTACTCAATTAACATGTGTCGATTTATTGCCTTTGTGCAGTTTTTTAAAATTCACCATTCAAATGTTGAAATTTTGTTGATAGTTTTATCCTAGTCTTGAAAATAATGAGGATTACTTATTATTCTTCACATATAAAAGCTTTTGTCTACATCTCTGTGTTTGTGGAATTGGACCAAACACAATTCTCTCATATATTTTTTTCTTTGCGAAAACAAAGACATTGCAATCTTCGTGGTACGTGCGTGATTGCGCAATCGGATACATGACTGTGCAAGAATTGAGGGTTCAGAGAAATAATAAATGGTAAAACCTTTTGCACACTAAGAAATAGGAAAAAATAACTACGCAATAATCGCAAATATATGTGGGTTTTTATGCGAAAATTTTTTTTGTACCTTGCAACCTTCGCATGAAGTTACTCCATAATGGTAGCCAGATGATTTGTCACCGCACACTTTGCAATATTGGATAATTTTGGGGACAGCCGGTGTAACTGTCGAGGGGGGAGACGTTGATTCCGGTGAAATTGAGCTGGTTGAGAAGGATACTGAAAAAAATGAATTTTAGTTGAGTAAAATCAAATTTTAATGTGTTTTAGCTATTCCTCACTTTTCCTTAAATTGAAAATTATCAATGTTTGTTTATATTTTTAAAAGAAAAATTAGTTTTTTAATGAATCTATAGTATATTTCTTGATCATTTTCATCTTGAAAAATTCATATTAGAAAACTGCACAATATAATTTTGGCTTCGGTGTAAAAATGCCCACATCTCAAAGCCTACTTTTATTTTACTACACCCATACATTAAAGTAAGACTGTTAGAATGCGTAAGAGATTATTGCGCAACTTCGACAGTGCTCTATAGCGTCTGCTGTTCTTTAAACATCGTGTCTTCTACCTTCTATTCGTTCACCAAATCTTCTTTTTTTCACCCCTCGAAAGAAAAAAGTTTCTGGCACTTTCTTTAACATATCTTTCCGAATGTTGCAATGTTAAGACAGCAAGACACAAAAAAATCGGATAGAAACGTAGCCAGACTTTTGGAATCGGAGTGTTGATGGTGATCATCAATTAAATAAAGAGTTGCGGAAAAAAAAAGGTTTTTGCAATAGAAGACACATGTTAAAAGTCGGCAAAAAACTCTGGCATTTTATCGAAATGTTTTAGATGATAGGGATAATCAAAGATAATCATTTACGGCTGGCTGTTGAAGAGTGGCTCGTGTCCGCATGCAGCATCGGTCTATAGTAGTTGTAACTATCGAATGGTGGATAAAATGGTTGTGAAGCAACAGGTTCTTCCAAACTTTGATAAGTTAAAGAAGTTGGTTGATAAGGGAAATCTGGAGGAGTTGTTGCAAAATTCTGAAAGTGCAAATTAAAAGAAAGAGAAATAACAAATTAAAATTCTGAAACAAGTTTTAAAAACACTTACATTAAAAGTTGAAATATTTGCAGCCAGTGGCCAAATTTCACCTTCTTTTGGATGATTTGGAAATGTTTTATCATCTATATAAGGCTTCGTTTCAGCCGAATATTGTTCCGGATTCGACAAATCTGTATAAACCTGGAGTGCAGAAGATGCAACAAGTGTTCCACCCTCATCCTCGGTTTTAATAGCTTTGTCGCTTCCAAATTCCATCTAAAACGAAAAATGAAATTATGAAAAGGTTTTGGTGAAAAAGGGTTTGTTGAAAAAAGCGGCACATTAAAGAACTGGCAAGAAACAAGACAAAAAACAACTGTTGAATGAATATACCAAGCGATACGATATAACCGCGTGCAAGCGCAGTGGTGCTACGGATTTGTGTGGCTGGGTAGGCGGGGCGTTGTACCTCGCCTGGGCACATCTCACATCAGTCTCAGCCTACCACTCATTTTTCTTCTCTTACAGGCGCTTGGTGAAGTGTTGGAAATGGATGAGCAAAATTTTTGGGGCATTGGTAATGAATTGGTAAAAAATGAGATGGCAAAAGCTTCTGGCATGAAAATGGATTGGATAATGTTCGAGAACCAATTTTATGTGGTTTTATTTTCAATGCGTTATATTAATGAGTTCTGAGAACCCCGATAAAATAATTTTGCGAAATATGCATTTAACTAAACTTATGGTAGATGTTTCAACATGCTGTAAAACATTTTTATAAGTGTGGTATTTAAGGGTGAAAACTGAAATTGGCTACAATATTTTAGAACATGTCCAATACTTAACAACTCAATTTTGTGAGCCAATTTTGTAGCATGGACTCAATATTATTTCTGCAATCATAACAAATGAAATCATCTCAATTGTATATCTTTTTAAAAAAATTTAAAAAAAACAATGATTTTGATTTTAGCGGAAATAAAACATACGAAACTAAAGAATATTCCAGGTGATTTTTAGAAAAAATATCTGGATCAATGTTTCTTTTAAAAAATCTGAAAAAAGCGCATGTTCAGAGATCCATAGTTGGAAAACGGGTAGGCAGTACCAGTCTGGGATGGTCACTCTATGATACGGAGCACCAAACTTGATAACCAATTTTTTTTTCGTTGATAAAATGAAGGTGGTCACTCGCATATTGTCTACCTAGGAAAATGATACTGCAACCGTTGTTGAATGGGGTGTCATATTGTTTGGTTCAAAAAACTTTGCATTTGTTGTGTTGGTTAAAAAAATGATTTGTAAACATTTTGAAAATGTGACGTTTTGGCGAACACCAAAGTGTATAGAATTTTTTTCATTGAAATATGATCGCAAAAGAAGATAACAGATTTGTTGTTTTTTTGAAGAAGCACAACGCAAGACTATAGCAAAGTTTGTAAAATTGAACGTACACCGCGGTGGCAGATTTTATTGCCCCAGCGTTTATGGAGGCGGGGTTTGAACGCAAACAGTGCACAGTTATCTCCTCCTTTCATTGTAAATAATATAATTTTTTTAGAATGTTCAAAGAGTCAAGAACTGTGCAATTTATAAATTCGTATTGTTTCAAATATGATAGTGAAATGAGTATTCAGATGCCTAAGATTAAAAATAAAGTAATTTATGTGTAATAATTTACAAAAAAAAATAGAAAAAAATATGCAATTAGTCTCCACGAGCATCAGAAACATTAATCACCAATTGTATTCAATTTTAATTCATTGAAAGATTATTTACCTGTTATAAGCATTTGTGATAACATTGCAAACCTTCATATTCCCCGTTTTAAGTTCTTTTTTTTAATTGCAGGTACATACTTTTCAGAAAACAGATTTCGAAAATTTAAGAAAATTTCATTATAATAGTGAGACAAGGACATGTTCAGCCGATTCACTCAGTTCAGCCGATTCATGAAACACGCTTTCGGGGTTCAAAAGCTAAAAATTTGTCAAGATTTTAACTTTGAAAAAAAAAGACCTTAAAATGACCTTTCTTTGCCCCGACAATTGGCCAGCTTTGCAAAACCAAGCTTCTCAAAAATATGAAATTACGCAATGGTTAACAATAAAACCAACGTTTTATTCTAAAACTTTCATCCATAAATATTGGTACTTGATCTGAATAAAAATTCTTCAAAGTTCTAATGTGACAGTTTTTGTTTCTTCTTAAGATAGCTGTCCGAGTTTTTATGAAAATCACAATTTTTTTAAAGATTTTTTTGTAGTTTTTCGAATTCAAATTTCCCACCTCTCCCCAACCATCAAATCTATGTAAATATGTCGTTGTTCATTTTTCGTTATAGCTTCAACAAATATCCTCAGACAACTGGAAGGATGTTAATGAAATCACTTTTCGACTATAAATCAGTGATAATTGTTTATTGTTGATTTACATATTGCAATATTTTAAAATATTTATGCACATATATCGTCAGAAAAAATCCCGATAGAATATAATAAAAACAAAATTTTGCTTAACCAATTTTTGCCTTGCAGAAACAATATAAATCACAATAATGATTTGTATGATGTTAACATTTTAAGCACTATTTTTGGAAGTTGGGGATTCAGGAAATGGAGGAAAGAACAGGGTGCCCGGATGAAAGTTTGTCACAATATAATGTACAATGACTTCCCATAAGCTAACAACACTTCAATCTGTCTGCAAAAATCATATTTTTTCATATGAAACTTGAAAAAATAGAAGATTTCTCTGAGAACACCGAATAGTTCAAGCTCTGCTCAGATAAAATTATTCATTTTGACTTCTTAATAATTTGAAATATATACATGCTTTTTTTAATTTCTAAAATGTTCAATTTCATTTTTTTTGCTTCAGATAATTAAGATACAACATTAATAACGTGAGGATTTGTAAAAAAAATATTGATAACTAAAGATGCGGCTTGTGAGAAGTTACAGTTGGCATATCATGGCTGATGTTAAAAAAGTCTTGACTAAACTAAATCTCATTAGATATGTATTTGGGTAATAACAGTCTCCACTTTTTTTTTGTTGCGCAACATTTTATCTGAAACCGGATTAGTTTCAACTAAAGGGTAGCAATTAATTATTATCGCATAATTTCGATGGTTCGTAGATCTAGAGAAACGAAACAAATATTCACGAACATGTTTTTCGTACAGTAAACACGGCTGTCAATCTCTTTCTGAATTCAAGTAGGTTGTATTGATTTGTTCCAGATTTCTACACATTTGCCTGAACCGAGGTATTTTTCTCAAAATTTACTATCGTTTATTTATAATATTTATATATATCTTAAATTGTTTCAAATTATGAAGTGTTGTCGTTTTCCACAATGTGAGGTAACCTGACTCAACAACAATCTATGAAATAATGCAATCGCTGCAGTAATGTATTAAAAAATAAGATAAACTCTAAAATTTTGATGTTTTTTGGTTTATAAATATCTTTTCCAAAAAACGCATCATGTGTTGATGTAGAGAGCACAACGCGACCAAGAAACGTTCCGAAAGAAAAATATTGGATTAAAAAAGCCCCCTTCACATTGTATTTTCTCATTTTGAAACAGAAAATGTTTGTCTTCAAACCAAATGAACTTTACTTTGCTATTCTTTTAAGTTTAAATTCTTTCTTTGAACCTCTTTTCCAATCGTTCCGACTTTTACAACTTCTGTAACTTTATTATCTTTTTAACACTTTCCAAAATTATCCCGCCCACAGATCAACGACCAATTGAAAAATAGACGCTGATCCTTCTCAATGTTCATCAATTTGTTTAATTTACGTTATATCATCAAACTCTAAGCTTTTTTGTCTTTTCATTTATTGGTATTCATATTAGCTTTATAGGTAGTTAGGTTTTATACCTAAAGATGGTTTAGAGCCAAAACGTTGGAAAATAATTTGAATTCTAGTGTGATTTTATTAAAAATCAATACAATTCATCCTCAAACCACACTCAATCACTAAAATTCTTCAATAAATTTTAGTTATTTATTTTATCATTTTTTTTCCTATTTTAAAAGGTTTCTTTATTGCATTTAATGTTTTTTTTTAAATCATCGACAGCGGCAGGTAACACTAGAAATACGTTTAAGCACGAAATACGCAAAGGAAATAAATAACTGACATATTTGGTTGTGCGCATTTGATGTGAAACCTCCTTGTTTGTAGTAGTCTTTATTTAATATAGCACAGGGCGCCTTGTGTTATATTAAAAGGGCCACTTGCAATTATTTTGAATAAAAAAAGCTCAGAACTTGGGATCAAGTGAATCATTTCCACATAAATTTATTCATTATGAAATTTTTAATCCACTATCACTTTTAAAGAAATTGATGATCTCTGCGATTTCAATTATGTCTAAAATTTGAATTTGATAATTGTAAGTATTGGATCAACCTCTGAGATTTTTTTTTATAAGAGACCTAACCAATTTTGCTTCATTTTTGCGAGTATATTACCTTTTTAGGGAAAAAAGTTTTGTTTAACTAGTTAAACTGTATAAATTGTATCTTTTTTAGAAATAGTACAATTAATCTCGAAATCACAGAAAACATAGAATTCCGCACTCTTTTTACATTTATCCCCCAATATTTATTCTCAATGCAATATACAATAAGAAACAGGTATTGCACAAAAAAATTCCAAGACCCAATTCAAAACAAAAAAGATATATCCAAATTATTAGTAAAGTTTGGCAAAAGAAAATTCACGCATAGTTGCCATCCAAACAAACATAATACAGAAGTAAATACAACATTTTCCCAAACATTAAAAAATCGGTAAAGTTTTCAATTGCAAATCATCACACTTTTGTTTAGGTTTGACCGGTAAATCACAAAAATTGGAAATTATTGAAACTCTATGAAGAAGCCGTCTTTTCATTGTTTTTCTCTTCTGGTTGTGTTTCTTGATTTTCAACAACTTCATCTTTCACTTGTTCCTGTTCTTCTTCTTCCTTGACGTCAGGTAATTCATGGGGGTTTTGTGGTGTGTCGGAGGTTGTTACTGGTTCAGATGTGCTGCTTTTTCGGAACAACACGTCAGTTTCTTGCATCTCGCCAGTCTTCAAGTTGAATGCTCTTCCTTTGATATTTTGTGATTCTGGTGTGAGCGGTGACCACCAATTAACCAAAGATCCCATTATTGGAAGCTGCCTCATCATACCCTGAAAATATGAATTTTTTTGACAAACTTCTGATGTCTCTTCTTTTACCTCATTTTGAAGACGCAAGTCATTTTCCCGTTTCAAATGTTGATTGGCTTTTTCAATTCCTTGACGGATCAATTCTGCCAAGCTATCCAAATACTGTTGACTATTTTCAATTTCTTTTCCTTTTTGTGCCACAAGTTGAACAAGATTCGCCAAATCTTTCACATCAGAAAGCATTCCAAATTTGACGCAAGCTACACCATAACGACTACAATCACCCGAAGAGAATGCGGCGTCTACACTTCTGAGTTGATGAACTAATTCTAAATTCAAATGAGAAATTTGTTGCTTTTGGATGTCATTCCAATCATTTGGATTAACTTCCTTAACAATTGAAGGGATATAGCTGAAATCATGATTCTTAAACTAGTATTAAGATATATTCATTTACCAAACAGCTCCAATTCCAGCCCAATTGCGGATTGGCAACAAAACAAGTGACGGGAAGTCATCCTTCAACTCTCCAAATTTCGTTCTTGCTGCGACAGTCGATTCAACAATTTTGATGATATCTGTCAACTTTTTAACAAATCTTTGAACATGATCAATATGCGATGCAAACGCTGAAAATAAGTATTTTAAGGTATAATCATTTTACTAGAATATCTCACTTGCAGCATGCTCTAATGGACAAAATCTAAATGCAATTCCATAGTTTCCACCAAGTTCAATAGTGTCAATTCCAAGAGATTGCGACTCTGTCAAAAGTCCATCTCTGAGCCATGCATTCAAATAATCTCCATACTCCAACTCATCTTGCAAAGCTTTTTCAGCATTGGAAATTGCTTCGTGATTTTCATTCTTCTGGATCAGTACTTTATGTTGCTGAAACATGGAAAATTTAATATTCCAAGAAAATAGCTATACCTCAATCACATTCTTGATGTTTTCATATTTATATTTAAAAATAAGCACAGTTGGGGCAGTGTATTTGTTCTTGTAGACACGATTTGCAAAATCAACTGGATTATCAACTCCAACAATGTCAATTTGTGGAACTCCTGACAACCCCTTGAGCATCATTTTGCTCTGGAAAATTGTGGTTTTTGTAAATTCGAGATTTTTCAAAATCACTAACCAAAAGATATGCGTTTTCAATCATATCAATAATTCTCTTTCCGGTAAGATGTGATGTTGCTACCCACCATGGAAGGGTATCAAGCTTCTCACGATATGATGCTTTATATCCTTCGATAGATTTGTGAACTGTGATGACCGGCGCCGATGGGATTCCAAGCCACAAAGCCATTGGGAATGTCATACTATCAACTTGTGAAAGCACATGAACGAGAACATTGTTTGGTTCACGGAATGTTAAAGCAGCAATTGCTTGTCCAGTAATATGTAGCCAGAAATTATGTTTGTTTTGACGAATTTCAAGAATCTTCGAGATCATGTCATTTTGTCCAAGAATGGTCGAACCAACAACGCCAACAAGAATCAGGGGTTTCTTCCCAGCTGCCACGTCGTCATCGAGAATTTTCTCAAATTGTTGATGATCAATTCGTCCTTCAATTTCACTCAAATCTGATTCAATCTTTGGAAGAATGGTGACATCAGCAATTCCAAATTCGGATGCGAGATAAGATGCAACGTCCATATGAAGTGCTGGTGAAATATAAACGACTGGCGCTCCTTGTTCAGCAAATGCTCTCCACCCTTTGGTTGAATAATCACTTCCATAGGTGTTTCTGAGAGCCAGTTTTACAGCGTGACCAATTCCATTACGAATCGACAACGAGATTGTGGCTTCTGGGTCAGAGCAATAAACTTGAGAATCCGGGAATCTGAATGGATATGTGATTTTTAATGAAAAAAAGAGAAATTAAAACCTCAAAATGGTACTAAATATATGATTAACATTTCCATACAACCAAGCTGCAATGCTTTGTCTATGATGACTACTCAACAAATCTATGTATGATTTCAATGAAGCCGAAGTAACCAAAGTTCTTCCAAGTTCAGAAAGCTTTTGACCTTCACGTGATCTAAAAAATAAAATATAAAAAAAACAACAACTTCAAACGGAATTAACCTTGTTTTCGCTAATTGAGTATGACTTCCTTTGACACTCGATGGCGGTGAATTATCATTTCCCAACCAATCATCAGAAATAATCATATGCTCAAGTTGTTCAAGAACCGGTGGAAGAGAAACCGAAGAAGAGTGAGACATTCTTGACGATTTTCTTGATATTGGCTTCGCCTAAAAACATGTTTGTCTTCAAAGAACACATTCTTCAAAACCTACGATTGTTTTTTTCGAGCCATCATCCAACCCGCTGTCCTCAGACTTTCCTGAAGAGCTATTGGATGCGGGACTATGTTGTTGAGACGAACTATCTATTTTGCTGGAAAAATAAAAGAATATATCTCGAAAATTGAAAAGCAAATTTGTTTCAAACAACTACCACTGGTATCAATTATTTAAATGAATCCGTCCTAAGTTAGACAATTTCTGTTTCGAGTGCATGGAAAACGCGTGGTCTCACCATTCAATTCCCAATGGAATTCCACGTTTTCCAGAAACATACATACACAAGCGAGACATTTTCGAATTCACACAAAATTAGATGAGATCCTCTCTAGATGAAGAGTTTTCGTTTTCATTTTTGTCAAGTGCTAACAAAAATAAAACATTGAAAACATTTTTTTAAAAATTTGAAATATTTACATTGCTTGAATATTATTTGAATTTGTATAACGATGTGAAGAAGTACACGGTAAACTAAATGACGAAGACTCAGAGCTAGATTTCATTTTGTCATCTCATTGGATTTTCAGCAAATTTTCTGGAAAACTAAACGTTAATTTAAGAAAACAAAAGTGAGAAAGAGAAAAGCTACAAAGTGGCGTATCGAAAATCAAATTCTGTCAAGAAATAAAAGGGGTTGTTCCATTTTTATAGGTTTTTGAATGAGAAATGATGTCGAAATTAATATTATATCACGAGTAGGAAGACTAGTATGTTAATGTGCGTTCTTATGGGACTTATGACATATTTCTCTTTCAACCAGCTTTTCACAAAGAATAATAAAAAATAAACATGAAGTTCGCTCACTAGAATATTTGTTCTAAGCTTGCAATCGCTTCTCTTTTAGTAATAGAGCCGGGGCCAAAAAAAAATGAGAAAAAGTACAAAGTTTCCAATAATGGGTAATAAAACTCCAAATGAGGATGAATCAAAACTAAGCAAGGGTCCTCCCAAAAATTGTGGACAACAAACATTGGTTTGGTTTAGTTTAGGTTTAGTTTTTGACACAATGCTACTATTCACTGGACAAACAAAATGTCAAAAATGCTGTTATTTTAACAGCAGCCCGAACAAAAAAAATTGCGCGGAGATTTGAGATTTCAAAGAGTATGAAACTCTTTTTTTTCCAAATTTGCACATCAAAAGAACATCTTCAGATCTTTCTCCTTCTTTTCCAAAAAAAAAATGGGATGACTTGAAAACAAAATATGCTGTTTGTTTCTAAAAATGAAATATGTGTAGTGCAACATATTTCACACGAAAAAAAAGGAACCGTGACTGTTTGCAATTCAGTATATCTCCAATTTCATTCACATAGCATTCACATAGCGTGCATGAAAAACCCCCTTTTTAGCGAGTATTAAAAGCCATTTATTCTTTTTGTTTTAATATTATTCACAAAGAGCAGGCATTTATCTATCTATCTTTGTTTGTACAATTTGCTATAAACATGAAACTGTTTCGGCACATATTTATGATTCCATTGAACGGTTGAACCTATACAACATGCTGCATTTTAGTGTTTTCTCCAAGCTTTTCATGAAACAACAAAAATGGGAAAGATTGATGTTATCTACCAAATTCGAAAATTTTTCATTTCCATCAAGATCTAGAGAACTTGTTTCAAATCGTTTTCTGATATTTGAACATTTTATGTTTTTAAAATGTTTCATTTCAAATTTTGAAAGTGTTTAGGGCGTATCACTGAAATTGACAAATGAGTGGCATGTATGTACTTTTCGGAATTGATAAGAAAGTGATTATTGACAAACAGTAATAAATTCAAAATTGTGTAAAAATAATAGAAATATGATTGTTTGCTCCGTCTTTAGTTAGAGAAGTTTCATCAAACATACAAGAAGCATTTTTGGCGTTTTTTAACTCCAGGACAAAGCAAAAAACTTGTTCAAATTACACATTTCTCGAATGTAAACGTACGAAAAATAAATCAACAAATAAATATTGAACACATAAAAACTGTATATGCCTATTGTAACTATGTTTTACTATTAGTTTTTTTTTGCAGGTTGCAACTAATTCTCATTTTCTAAACAAATACTAGGTATTTTTCTGTTGACAATGATAATAAATTGCAACTGGAAGAAAAAAACATAAAAAAACAACAATTCCTTTCAAAAAAGAAAGACATTTTTAGAACTAAAAGAATTTGAAGAGCGAAAACGAACAAAAATGGGAAAAAAAGAAAACACTCGAAATCAAAATGTTCTTTATATATTTTTTAAATAAAAAACGGGCCTTTTTTTGATAAAAACTCATGTTTTTCAGCATGATTTTATACCAATGTGAGGTTTTTGTACTTTGCAAAAAGCGTATATTTTCAAAGAATAACAAAATTTAGATTAAAAAATATTTTCTAGTTGTGAAACCTGGATTTCTATGATTTTATAGGATTTTTTGAATTCTCTTTTGTTTTAATTTTTTAAACGCTTTGAGAATTTTAGGAGAGAAAGTTCTCGGTATTTTAGGAGAGATAGTTCTCGGTAGCTAGCTTTTCCTCAAGTGGACAATTCGGTGATATTAGGACTTTGAGAATCTTCACGTTATTTTATTTTGATTTACCTTTCGATGTTGCTTATAATACTCTCAACCTGCTGAACTGTCCCAGACATCTCGGTAATGGTTGTCATCCTGTAAAAAAAATGAAAAAATATATAGCAGGATGATAAACGGAAAAATAATAAGGAATTCGATCGAGAAGCCAGCTAACAATTCAATACCAAATTCGTTCACAAAAATCTATGACAAACGTGGCATTCAATTGGGTGAACAGACCTACAGATAGTAAGCAACGAAAATAGACCAGCATCACTGGAGGGTCGACAGTGAGGGTCGACAAAAATTGAACAAACAAAACGAAAACGAACAAATGATTTTAGAAATCGAGGCGAAATCGATTGATGTGCAGGAAACAGCCAAAAAAAAATTATATATATATATGAAAATTTGTTGACGTGGTGTCCACTGAATGAATCCAGCAGCCGAAAATGATTTCCAAATTGAACATAAAAATCAGCGAGCGGTGGATGGAAAAGATCCACAGAGATAAAGTACAAGACGTGGCTATTTTTCTGGCCGCTTATTCTTGTTTAGATTTGGATCTTTTGCGACAGATGAACTCAATTTCTTAACGAAGTAAGAGGAGAATTTTTTCAAAACGCTTTTTTTTCGTGTTGTTTCAAATTAGGTCGTGTGAACCGGAAAACTGAAAAATTGATGACAAAGATTGCTAAAAATGCCAATCAAAGGCTGCATTTTTTGAACAAAAATAATGGAAATCGGAAATACTATGTTTATACTATTTTCATCAAGAAAATCTTGAAAATGACAACGTTAATTTTTTAGAATAATGCTCATTTATCAATCTATCTTTATTGTGAAGGAACACATACATTTTTTGCCTATGAATATTTAAAAAGAAGACCTACCACTTTGTTTGCAACGTGGACTAAATTTTTTGGAGCCCATTTCCCCCGCACCCCCTTCCATTCCGGCACATGAGCGCGTCGTCATGGTGCACCGCAGAAAAATGCGCGTTAAAGAATTGAATAAAACGTTCCCTAGTTACGACTTCCGAAGGGTTCACATGACTCCCTTTCTCAACATATTAAAAAAATAACCAAAATTTCGAGGAAAACAATAACTAAAAGTGAAATTAATTTTCGTTTTCTTCTTCTCTTCATTTCCAAGCAAGGAACCGGATACCACGTGTAATCGACAGTCGAATACGAGGTCGGCTTGACACACTGTTCGACGGGATGAAAGGAAAAATCTAAAGAGTACTGAAAAAAAAGATCGTATGACGATATACGCATTCGCACATTTGGGCTGGATAAAATTCGTCGAATATTAACTTTTTTATTTTTCGCAAAAAAAAATTGAAAACAATCTGAAGTGAATTGGAAATATAAATTTAGAAAAATGTGATTTTCATTTCTGTTTTCAATAAATTGAAGCCTATTAATTTCTTGCCGCCGTTTTGGAATAATGATGCGAATTATTTTCATTTCTCAAATGACAGATATGTATTATGATAAATCAAAACATAGTTAAACAACAAATGTTTATCAAAATTTATAAAAAAGATCCAAAATCATAAGATATCTGCAAAACCGCAAACATTTTTTGGGATGGTAGAAATTGTATTAAAAAATGTGTTTTGTTTTCCTATCTCTGTGGTGAAAACATCTACCAAAGAGTAAAAATCGGAAAAAAATGCATATAAAAAATAAAATTCACAAATAACACGATGTAAGGAAGGGACGAAAAACTCGTAAACATTTGGCCTCCCCCGTTGAAAATTTCCACATTTCATCGCCGACAGCTGAAACTGCCGGGAAAATTAGTATGCTTCGAGAAAATCGATTTATAAACTGTGGAGAAAAGGTCCTGCGGAAAATTCGGACATACATTTGACATCTAAAAAGTTTGTCGCTTATTGGATGTGGAATAAGTATGCGTCTGGTGTCCTAGTATGTCAAGTGTATTGATGATTGTTATCGAGGAATCAATATATATATGACGCCATATGAATAGTATTTATAAACACAGCTAACAAACAATTTTCATTACATGCATTTTATTTAATTTTGAACATATCAACCGGTAAATGAAACAAGTAAAAAATTTCACACATAATGTGTTTACACAGAAAAAAGTGCATTGGCTTAAAAAATTGGCAGCAGTTGAGAGGATCACAAAACTTTACACAAAAAATATATATATTTCGAAAAAAAATACTACGTAGGTTGAACTAGATCATGACAAGTTATATACACATTTTGAAGCATTAAAAAACAAATCAGATGTTGAGGCAGTTAAGGAATGACATTGAGAGAACTCCCGTCAAGATCATAACAAGTTGTTTCAATTGTTGACTGAAAATTTTGTTTATTTTTTCACTAAAAAACGCAATAAACGACTCACACTGCGGACTTTTCTTCGTTCAATTCTGGAAGTAATTGCGTGAGTGCAATGTTCAAAAAGCCGCCAGCCGTGAAAGGCAAAAGTGTTTCAATAACTGGTATATTGGAGGTATGAAGTGAAAGAGCAACACAAGATCCAGCAACTCCTGCGGTAGCGGTGATGAACTGAAACAAAGTTTTTAATTTTTGTTAAGTATAATGAACATTTTGTCAAGTGTAAGGTAGTACCTGAACTTTCATTGCATCTATTTTTTCGAAATCCGCTCTCAACAAAATAGCAAAATCGCTGATTTCATGGGGGATTTCATGAAGCAGAATAGTAACGGTGGTCATAACTCCAAACTGAAAAGTGTGTATTTCTTGTCTATATATTCAGAATCAATTATAGACTTACTTTTGTTGAGACTAAGAAACTGCTTCCAACCGCAAGTCCATGTGCAAAATTGTCGACAATATTAGCGGCCAGATTCATGTAAGCGCATATCTGAAAATAAGACATTATTACAGAAGTATGTACAAAATGTTGTCACCTGATGTTGTCCTTCTTCTGTCGATGCTCCAATTTTCTCAATCAATGAGAAAGTAAGATATCCTCCTAGGATCCATAAACCTGTCGAAACTGGGCAACCTAGATAATTTTCATAATACGATAAGAAATAAAACAGCGGAAAGCTAGTTTACCGTTGGATTCATATGACTCAGGAAGAAGATGAAGAAATACATCAGCCAGCAATGATCCAACAGCAAAACCGAGTAATAAATTCAAACGTCGTTGTCCTTCTACAATTCGTTTTTGTTTGTTTTTAATAGATAGATACATTTTAAAACATACCCAACGATGATAAGAAATCATTGACGTTGTTTGGAAGCATGAATGCTGGTAGAATCCCACTGCTGACAACAAATCCACATCCGATAAATGTCCAAAGCCACGTGTAGAATGTAACAGCTCCCGATTCTTTAGCAGTTGGTTCAGCGATAATTCTCTCAATTTCACTTGCTTCTTTTCTTAAGTCCTCCTCAAGTCTGTAAATTATTTTAATCCAAAATCAAAGTGGACTAATACTTACACCATAGCATGGACTCTTCCAGGTTCTTTGATTGGTTTGCCTTCTGGGTCCATCAAGGAATCGACAAAATTTCCGTCAAATTCAGTTTCCAATCCATTAACTTCATTTCCACCAAGAATTGTCTCAGCAAAGAATTGTGGTCCCGCAGCTGGGTGAAGATCTGAAAACCACAGGAATTAGTAGGCTTATCTCAAAAATTCTGTAACACCAGCCTACCGAATAAGATTCCTTGTTGTGCATGGATTGAACTACATGCCAGCAGTAAAACAAACCAAACAATCATTCTATGAACTGAAAGTTGTTGAAGAACGGTTAGATGTTTATATTTATAAGGAAGTAACGGCCGGCCGAGAAAAACTTATAAGAATAACAACAATTTTTTGTATTGCGCATTCTGTTGTCTCATAAAGCGACGCAAAACCAGTTTTTGATAAATCAGATGAAAACGCATTTTAAAGAAATCAATCAATAAGAATAAGGCTATATTGTAAGTAAAACGCTTTTTTTTTCATTTAAAATATTTCACCAGAAACAAACAAAAAGCGACAATGTGTTTCAATTTGTCAGTTATTATGTAGAAAGCTGTGTAAATTATAGAAAATATTTTTCATCGCATACACATTCAATTTCACATAATGAATTCATATTTAATCGTTTTAACGTTTTAAAGATTAACTGAAATATTTCAGAAATACTAGAGAAAACTGTAAAAAATACTTATAAAATGTTAGAACTCGCATTGTATAAAAATGAAATAAATTGTAAATGTGTGCTTCGTAGTGACGCATCAACAACAGAAAGTGTTTTTAAACAAAGTCCCGAAAAAAAAAAAGATGAAAACGAAGTATTTTATTAATTCCAAATTCATAAATATAATTTTTATAAACAGAAAAAATGTGTGAAAAGGGAAGTTGGCAGAAATCGATGAACGATGAAGTATAGCGTAATTCCTTAGAACCAGATGCGTCTCTTCAATATATATGAGATGGACGTAATAAAGACAATAGAAGAAGATGAGGTTTAGAGAAGAATTCAGCGGAGACGCAGAGAAACAACTGTTTTCCCCAGCGTCAAGGCCGATCATTGCGATTTTCAACAAAGAACGCTGAAAAATGTTCCTTACCTTGATCTTCGACACTTCGGAACATTCGATGCAAAAATTGCGGAACATTCGATGCAAAAAAGAGATTAATTATCTTTGAAGACAATCGTTTGTTTTCTTCAGATTGATTAAAAATGTAGGAGATTTTTGTGAGTTCAACACTGTGTTGCATCCGACGCCTCGTATCCCGCTGAGTAAAATAAATCGTCTTAAAGGAGGGTTTTACGGAGATTATGAATGCGTCTGGGATAAAAATAGGCTTCAAACTCATTTCAAATCTGTATTTAAAATTTTCTAAAACCACCTAGAAGACGAGAAAACACGCCTCAAAACAATGGCCTAGAAAAAAGGGCCACCGGCGAAAACTAGTCCGCAGGCATGAAAAGTCCAAAAAAATGAAAAGCAAAACATAAATTAAGATGAAAAAACATTAAAAAGAACTACTATAAGCATTCTGCATAATTATTTATTAACGAAACACGAAAAAAGCTCATAGGGAAAAGTTCGGTCAGGTGGCCCTTTTTTCCAGGCCATTGTTTTGAGGCGTGTTTTCTCGGCTTCTAGGTGGTTTTGGAAAATTTTAAATACAGATTTGGAATGAGTCTGAAGCCTATTTTCTTCCCAGACGCATTCATAATCTCCGTAAAGCCCTCCTTTAAGTATCGACGTAATCCTACCTCTTCAAAGTAGGGCCAAAAACCGTGTGTTATTGTGTTTTGGAAGTAGGAAAAACTTATTTAAATATGTAAGAAAATGGAGCAAAATGTTTCACAGCAAAACTGTGAATTTTGTTTTCAAATCTCAAATCTGAAGCGCTAAGACCGTTTATGTTTTCGTATTCTAAATGATACCAAGGAGTTCTATGATTTTTTTGTAAGCCGATATTTAATAAGTCTAATATGTTTAGAACCCATCAAACATTCCAGAATAGTGCCTCAAAAATTCAAACCCTGTGATCATATGGCTAAGATGATAATTTTTTCAATGTTTTCATATTGCATTTTTTCGATATTTTCCCTAGATTTACCCTTTTTCTTACTGATGGAACACGTTTCATTACACTCACGTTCATCGAGTTATAATTGAAAATAACGTTTTTCAATTAATTCCTTTCAAAAATTATTATTAAAACATATTTTGAATCTTTTTTTCCATTGATGGAATGGATAATATAGTGTCCTTCAAAGGAAGCAGTTTTGAACACATAACACAATTTTTTCTCTCTCATCCATTATAAAACAAAACTTTAAAACATGTTCTAATCATTTTTAATTAATCAATGATCGCATATCAATTTATTGTTCTAATTAAAATCAAAATTAGATAAAGATAAAACAATTGAAGAACCAATTCCTGTAAATAACAATAATACGATTTGTTCTCATTATATAAGTTACAATTAATTGAGGCAATAGTAAAAAATATCAACATTTCGCAGTATCAAAATTTGGAGATATCAGACTATGAATAATATAAAAATGGTTGAAACAATATGAACTAACATCGCGACAATTAAATTAAACATTTTTTAACATTTGAGGATAACATAAGTGACAATAATATTATAACGTCGCCCGAATCAATTTGAGATAAAGTGTCGGCTCTAACCAGACATTAGTGCCGCTCTAATTATATAGAAACCATCGATGACATTTTGAGATTACACATTCAAAACAGGAAGTCATACGATATAAAAATATTAATTAAAGAACATTCAGTTTTATTGCAGCATCAAACACCAGTTTCAGATTTTCAAACATCATGTTCATCTGGAGACATCACTCCTTCGCTGCTGTTTGACTGCCATTCAGTTGATTCAACAGAACTGTATGGACGAATCTGAAAAACCAGAAATTATGAAAGAAAAGATAAAAATGATTTGAAAAGAGTAATGCTTGAAGTGAAGTGAGGTGTAAAGTGAGAGTGATACTTGTGATATTTTACCTCAAACATGTACTCATTATTATTTTCGTAACAAATCTGAAATAATATTGTCAAAATGTTTATAATTCACAAAAAAAAATAATACGAACCTTGTGGTGAGCGGTTGAAATTTCTAATGGCGAGTAAAACGAGTCCTTCCTAATTTCTTTGATAATCAAAACAATATTGGATGCCAGTTTAGCATCATCACAATCGTTCTCCTTCGCGAACAACATAAGCTCCTCTTGGATCAGATTCGCATTGTCAATTTCAGCCAATTTATTCACCTTTTCACAAAAAGCACGATGCTAAAATATACATTTTTAATTATTGACAGCTTACTTTCCCACCAACCTGACAAACTCTTTCTTTTAACTTTTCAATAATAACCGATTGAGAAGTGAATTGACGTTCAAGCTGACTGTTGAATTCCTTCACTTCTACAAGTTCATTTGCCATACGATCACACAATGGCGGATCAATTTCTGCTTTTTTAACACAATCATAATACATTTCAAACACTCGGATTTTTTCAAGAGCTTCTGACAATCGGTACTTGGTTTCTTCATATCTTCTTTCAAGTTCAGTTCTGCGATATTTGATTCATTCGAATGTTTTGAAACCTGATATCTTACCTAATTTCAGGTCGCTGTTCGCTTCTGTATTTTTCATATTCTTCACAAATTTGTTTGAACTTCTTCTCACATTCATTCTTTTCTTGCTCCAACTGAGAAATTTTCGTTTTTTGCTCCTCAATAATAGTTTTCAAATTTTTCATCTCATCGTCCTTTCCAATTGAAGATGCACACTTTGCTTGTAACTGGCTGAAAAAATATATTCGTTATATTTAATTTATTAAATAAAAAAAGCGTGTCTTACTCGCTCAAAGCCGTTGTCATCTTTTTCTCGCGATTAACCTCATTTTCTTTAATCTTGATTGATGAGCGCAACTTCGACAATTCTTTAGACAATGTTCGGATTTCACCATTCAGCTACAAGAATTAGCGTTAGAAACCGTTTTGGATAATTTGAAATGCTCACCTCAACATTCGTAGATTCCGATTTTTGAAGAAGATCCTTCACTTCTTCGAAATTTCCTTGATTTTCTATCTGCTGTTTCAGTCCAGTGAGTTGAGATTTCAATTTCTCGTTTTCTTGTTCAATTGATGCTCTCAACTGAAAATTCAAAATCAATCAACGTCTTTTTTTAAATTCAATCAAAATTAAAAAAAAAACACTTCAAAACGCATGCAACTAAAAAATACCTGATTCTGAAATTTAGAGTTCTCTTGCATTTCGAGAATTTCAAACTCGTGCAACTCTTGGCTCTCTTGATATGTTGCCAATTGCTGTTTCAAGGCTTCAATTTCATCCTCCATCTCATTCATCGAATTTTGTTGATTTGCAATTGTTGATTTGAGCTGTGCAAGTTGGGGCATCTAAAAATGTGTTATTTTCAAACCACACTCAAAAAAATCATCAAAAAATCATCAGTCCACAACAAATGGATAAAGAAACAGGAAAAACAATGCTTTGTGACATATCTTGCTTAGAAAAAAAAAACACTCATTATTCAATAACATTCCCACTAAAAACAATTTGTTCATAAACTGACCATGTCTTGTGTTGCGTCGATGACGATTTGTTGTTGTTCAATTGTAGAATGCGCAAAATTAATCTGATCCCTTAGATAGCTTTCCTCACTCAAGTCCGTGCTCAACTGAATTTCCTTTAAAAAAATAGCATTTACAAAAAAAACGAAACAAATGGTAACATACGTTCAAAGCCTTCTGCAATTCAGTATTCTCCTTGAACAATGCTTGATAATTGGATTCCACGTCTTTTGTGAATGACTGCAAACAAAATACCATAAATTGACGGGCGCAAAACAGTTTTGAGATTAAAAATGTATCCAATCAAAAGATTAAAATTTAGCAATTCTTTCCATAATTTACGCTTAACTGGACATGAACATAATCTTGAGTTGACCCTGTTTTGTTTCGGGCAAATTAGGAAAAAAATCGATTTCAATTTATATCTTTGCTTCAATCAATGAAAATAAATGACTTGAACACTATTATGTTTCCACAAACCGAACTATAAACGTAGTAAATTGAAATAAAACTTCCACTTTATTTATCACAACATTTTAACTACAAAACTGTCTTAATTCAATTCTAGGAAAGTGATTGATGATCATTTCTAAATTTTTGTCTCTTCTAATTTCAAGGGCATCTATGTGGAACAAAAATCTGAGCGAAAATCTTGAAATCGATTATTTTTATTAAAGTATAAAATAAAATAAAGGAAACTTGTAGTAATCTCCAAATTTTAAGAAATACGTGAACAGCAGGAGGTCTCGCGAAAATCGCGCAATTGATGCGAAAAGCGGTCTGCATCCCGTTTAGGAGCGGAGAAAATTCATTTCTGTAGACTTCGAAAAGGGCGACCGCGGTTTTTAAATTATAATTGATATCTTTTCTATACTGAAAAAAGGGTCGATGTTAGTGAAAACCATTGAAAACCATGCAAAATGTTTCTACTACTTTCTTTTGCGATCTAACAACAAAAAAAACCGTACAGAAGCCAACCAGCGAAAATGATTGGTTTTACATTATACATGTTTATATCTTCGCAGATATTCAGTTGTCAATCAATTAGATTTGAAAGAACAAACATTTATCAAAGCCTGTGTAAAGTATTTGTAAATATATGATTTTTTTATTAGGCGGGTCCTTAAAAAGTTTTTTTCTCTTCTACCAATGATACAGAACACGTATTCAAATAACGTGTATTATTATGTTCATCTATAAAGAATTACTTACTTCATCCAGAGTATCTGTAATTGTATCAATGCTTCCCGAATCACTACCCACGTGACTCATGCGATCATCTTCATTTGCTCCAATCTGGCTTTTTCTCCATAAGTGCTGAAGACGTTTCACTTTTTGCAATAACGACTTGTAACGATTATCCTTCTCCTGTAATTTTAATTTATATAGGATGAGTTCATGATTGGGGGGGGGGGGGGGGGTAATTTTATTGAAAAATAAAAATAAATGTGAAAACGAATAAGCTTATTTTTGAAAAAAATAACGAAGATTCCATTTTTTTTTCTTAAATCTTAATTTGTTCACTGAAATTTCAAATTTCAAAACTTCGACATTTAAAAAACTCACAAAAACCATCGCCCGTAGAGATGTAATACATTTCGAATACTCAAGAACCTTATTCCGATAACGCACTAAATCTTCCAATGTTTCTGGCGAAACCCTCTTCTCCTTGAGCACCACATTTTCTTTGGTCAATCTCTCATGAGCATCTTTCTGCAAAATATTTCCGTATTGTGTAGATTTTTATCTAACAAACCAGTGTGAGAAAATCGTCTTTTGTGTGTCCCAACTGCTGTTCGCACTTTTTGACTTGATTCTGCAGCATTTTCGAACGATCACTCAATTTTCGGTTTGCTTCCATCATCGGCTTCTGCGCCTTTTCCATCTCCATGATTCGTTTTTTCTGAAATAATTTTTATTTTGGCAAAAATATAGAAATAACTCACAAGTTCAGCTCTGGTAACCATCATTTCAGAATTCATCGTTTCAGAAAACTTCAATTTCTTCTCCATCTCTTCAATTTTAACCATCAAACGAGTCCTTTCTTTATCATGGTCCTCTTTGTTTACCTGGAAGAGTTTTTAATTAGCTTAATTGTTACCAATTTGAATGTTGTGCTATTTTTTCAAACCTGGAAACTCAAGTCGAATGTCGTGACTGTTGCTCTACGATTTCTATCGATTTTTCGAGGAATGTGACTCATTTTCTAAATGTGGTTTTTTTTAAATTTATAAATGACTGAAGAAAATCGATAAATAGTAAAAGCGAAAGGGTATATAGTAAATGCACAGTATGACCATGAATGAATGACTAGATGTGAATGGCAATGAACAACAATTAATTAGTATTTATTAACTATTCTATTCTTTTTAGACAACATGACCAATTATTCAAAAAACTTATGATAATTATTGTTTCTTCGTTAAAACCACATGTTTGAATTTTTTGTTTCGTTTCTTGCGGGAAAAGAAAATTGAAATAAAATGCGAAACACTATAATAAAAATTATGAAAAGGCTTTTGAACACCTGCTGTGATATTCTTTATTGAGATGAATCAACACCTATGAAACCACATTAGCTGACCTAAATTCAAAACAGAACGGGAATTTTATGGCAATGATAATCAAATTCAGTTCTCGAAACATTCATATCAAACTTTTCACTTTCATTTCAAAAACTTACGTAAGTCTTTTCACCAAACGCTGACGGCATTTGCTGTGGACTTTTAGAATTTGTCGACGGCGAGAAATAACGAGAGCTGTCGGATGTGAAACTGAAAAATGAATTAAAAAAATTTCTTTTTCATTTAAATTATGCATTGTTTGATCTTTTCTCCATCAATTTTAATTAAAATCACACAATTTTTTTATGATTTTTGATGAGGAGATGAGCATGTATGCAAGCAAGTGTTGTTGTAAAATTTGTGTAACGGAAATGCTCAAGAACAAGAGAGAAAAAAATAGGTGGTGATCCCTAAAACTGATCGCTTTGATATATTATTTCACGTTCGGTTTTGATATACATAGAAGCAGAGATGGGCTTTTTTGCTTAAGCCAAATTTCTAATTTTGGAAATTACCATCTAGTTTTGTAAAATTAAGGTAAATCGGGTTTTTGAATAGAACCCGAGGAATCAAAAAGCATTTTTAAAAACTATATAAATTTTTTTAAAAAACTGTTATAATTTATGCAGTTTTAAAATCAAATATGAACATGAATTCACCTTCTATCAAGCCCAGACATATCGAAATTTGAGCTGCTATCTACTGTACCCAATATGCCGGACCTTCTGAAAAAAATTGCAAAATTATAACAAAACAAAACAACGACACCCTAAAACATGTACGAAACACCAAATCACAGTACTAATGAAATGTGAAAAATGAGAAAAATAATCATGTTTCGAGACATCAGCAATCAGAGCAAACAGCTGACCAAAAGGTGCCTTCACCCCAGCGTTTCTTCACTGATAGCCAATCATATACAATATTGAGAAAATCTATGTGTGTATGAGCAAAGTGAGATGTTGTAAATATCACAAGATAGCAGCACAAATTATTTAACAAAAAAACACATTACTAAAGATTTTTGATTTTTTAAGTTAGAAAAAAACATTTTGCGGTAAAAGCTAATAAAAAAAGTGGGTTGAGAAAAAAACTGTATACCATTGTCTAGATATCGAACAACATTGGATGCTATTCAACATTATCTGACGTTTTTCATCGGCTTAGATTTGGATCGCGGCTACTAATTTCAAGTTTAATTCTTAGTTCTGTTCCGCTCAGTTATTTTCTAAAACTAAAAAAAACAATAGTTTTTACTTCACAAAGTTTAAAATAAGGACAAGTTTTAACTTTTAAAAATTCAGCTCACAATTGTCAAGTTTGAAAAAAGAGCAAAAAAGAGCGCCAATCAAAACAACAAGAAGATGAGAAATTAAAATAGATCTCAAAAATTAAACAAAATAGGAAGTGAACACAACAACTTTTGGCAGTTGTTTTGTGCCACCAACAGCAAATGTTCGCGGGTGGGTCAATTGCAAACTTTGCCCTCGTGCTTGTGTTTGTTACGCAATAAATACAGGTCCATAAAAAACAACACGACGATATTGGCAGGAGAAGAGTTGCATATGACGTTGTAAACCATTACCTATTGTTATTGTGGTCTCTAGTTTCATTATCTTTTTCTTAATTCGCTTGATTGATGAAACGTTTGGTTTATACATATATTTTCAAGAAGAAATTGAAACTGTGCAGCATATACAGAAGTGATAACATATAAATATAGGACTTTTTAAAAATAATTTGTTTTAGAGAGGTTATTTAAAATTTCGGTTGGGTTGTTGAATGCATTTTTCTTATTCAATCTTGAAAAGTTTCACTCTGCCAAATCTGAACAAAAAATATTAACGAAATGACCCACATTTCATTTTTCCGTTTCTGAGAGACTATTATCGTTTTTTTTACATTTTGAGTTCCATTAACCATCTTTAACAACATTGATCGGCATATTTTCTGCATTAGAAAATTTGAACAATGCTCAAATAGGCTCGAACCTTTATTATTTTCTCGAAACTGCAAAAGTACCATTGGGAATCATTGTCAGAAAATGTGTAGACTTTCTTTTTTTTTGAGATTATTTCCTCAAATTTAAAGGAGGACGGTACTCATTTTGTGAATGTTGTTCAATATTATATACACCGAATCAATAGTCAAAAATTGCAAAAAACTAGGAATGCGATAAAAGGGGCACCCGGGTTCGAACTTCTGAGCGCGCGTGAGCGCAAGTTGGTGGTTTTTGAAACCAATGTTCGACTCCGGGTGCCCATATTATTTTTATTTTATCAGCTTCTTTGCAATTTTTCACTATTTAAAATTTAGTTTTGAACTGATTAATCAATATTTACAATTTGAGTACTGTTCTCTTTTAAAGGTTTAAAAAAAATTTCTTAAAAACAGTTCAAAAGTATGTTGTAAAATAATTCGACGATTTTGTTTCAAAACTACCTAATTTAAAATTGTTTGGTTAGGCTTTTCACAAAATGTTTCTGTCTTTAAACTGTCCTTTGTTGAATAAAATTTTAACTAAAATAAGAGTACTTCCAACACAAAAAAGTCTTTACAGTAATATTGGGAATTACCTCCTAATTGCAATATTGAAATTTGATTTTTGTTATGTACCCCTATCATCACATAATATTCACTTATCGCCGCCGCGAAATTTCGAATAACCCGAACACTTTCCTTAATATTTGATGCTTATTGGTCATATCCAACGCAATATTGTTTTTGTTTCAATATAGCAGCTGTAATTTGTTTTTAGCGAACGAAACAATTTACATTGTTTGCTATCACAAATGGAATTTTTATGCATCGTTGTTCAGAAGTACAGAGGTTGATACTTCAGGTCCTGAAAATGTTTCATGATCCCATATTTCGTCACAGACAAAGTTGAACTTTCATCGATAACAAAAAAAAATGCAAAACATAAAAAATAAATTACCACCTTGGGTTCTTGTAACCTTTATAAAGTTTAACGATTAAGTTCAAAACATACAAGAATGTTAAGTTTCAACACATGAAATGCATTTTCGTTCATCCAAATAACTTCATGAAGTTTTCTCCAAATGTTTTTGCAAAAGTAGGTATTATAAGAAGGCTTGTTAAAAGTTGCCTTTGGGGTGCCTATTTCCTCATTTTTGGCTAAAAAGTGTGGTAAAACGTATTTTTTTAACAAGCCAATCACATTGTAATTTTAAATACAAAAAATACCTAAACAAATATCTAAGAAAAACATTTCTTTTCGACAGAACAATACCTCATCCTTAAACGGTTTTCAATGATCATCCGCTTGTTTTTGACCGCCAAACACAGATTCCATAGATGTTATCTTTACAAAAAAGCAGTGTTTTCTATTGCTTCTTCAACAAATCGCTGAACAATGAAAAATTCAAAAAAGAATTTAATAAATTATTTATGACAAATGGGAAAAATTAAGTTTTAACAATCCACAATTTAAAAATTGAAACACGAATGAATTAATTAAAGAAATATGACAATTGAAACAAAATGAATCAATCCAATTTCGAAGGAATGAACCAATTGAATAATAAGTGCACTTGAACATAAGAGATCGCAATAGGGTTGATAGGAACTTGTGATAAAGCTTTTGGATATGAGATTTTCGAGCCAGATAAACAATTTCACTGTGATAATTTAATAAATCTCTATTTTTTGTTAACAGAATAGGGTAAAATGCAACATTTTCTCGTCATTTAAATACACACATAAGTCTAGACCTTTGTCAAAAATTCAAACTTCTACAAATTTAAATGTGAAGCATCAGGATATTAAGCCTTGTTTCTTGTAGGTCCTCGGTATGCAGGTATAATCAGGCGGAAATGTGTCTTTAATTTCACAGTCGTTCATGAAATCGCTGTCTAGTGGTTCCACGCGAAATGTCAATTGATCTTCAAATGCGGCATTCCGAAGGTATAACCAACTTTTCTTACATCTCGTTGTTGCACTTATCGATTTCTTTCCTGAAAAATTTTATGTTTAGAAATAATATCAAGGACTATTTTGCATTACTCACCTAAATCGCATGTAGAAAAGTTTCTGTACTCAATTCCATATCCAATACTATTCACAGATGCTGTCAAGAGGTCGGCACAGCACTGAAATAATTTCATTCGATTAGAATCTGCATATTTAGGAACTTACCTTTCTTCGACTTTTGGTACTCAAATTTATGAATTTGATTTCGATCGCTGCAGGAAGCCCTAGCGAACACCGTCGTTTACTATTGTTTTCCAAGACGATTGTTTTATTGAACAGCGAATGCATATTTTTTAAATTTCTGCCACAATCTGAAAATTTCTAATTTATGTCGTCAATTTTCATTTCTTAAAACTTACATGTTTTTATCAGTTGAGTATATTTGACACTTATTGAAATAGATTCAGAAAATTTGTAGTAAAATGTAGTGTCTTCACCTAAATCGAGTTCTCTGTCCGTAAGGTTGCATATAATTGCAATATCTGATATTTGACTAGATATTTTCTGAAACAAAACCATTTTTTTTCACTATACTTTTTTTAAAAAATACCTGACATGTTTCCTGATTAATAGTGACAGTGGCTACTGTTTCAGGAGGAACTAATATTCTAATCTGACATTCTTTATTTGATTCAACCAGTATGCCATTTTCGTTAATATAAATTCCATCTTTCGATATAGTGGAATCACAATCTAAAAAAAAGTTTAAAATCAGTTTACACACAAATTATTTTACCTAATGCTATGCCATCCATTTGCTTTGTCACTTCTAAGATGTTCATTAAGACATCTGCATGGCAAAAGGTTGAAAAAAGCACAGTTAACAAAATCATCATCCTGAAAAATTTCAGAATTTGTTCAAAAATAACAAAGAAAACGAGCAAATAAAAATGGAAAAGTAGACATTAATACAACTTATTCGTCATTTCTAGCCTTTCTCTGATTCATTTAATTTGTAGGTTTGGAAATAAAAGACCAAAAAAATGTTTTTTCATCGTGATCAATCGAAAAAAGTTTGATATTTATAAATAAAAAGTAAGTAATCTGTAGTTAAAATTTAAACTGAATGAACTATTAAAGTGAGTGAACTGAATTAACTAGTCACTGGACAAAATCGGTATTTTTAAAAATTAAAGTTTCTAAGCAATGACTTTCAATTTTAGCATATACTGAAAAAAACACAATGGAAAAAAAACACAACCTACAAGGAGAAAATAATTATGAATGAATGAAATGTTAAGGAAACTAGAAATGAATAAAGATAGTGATAAATGGGCGGTACTATAATGTGCTATCACTTCTGCTCAAAAATCACTATGTAAATGATCCAAATGCTCTAGGTGTTAATTCATAGTCCACAATGCTCTAGGTGTTAACTCATAGTCCAAAATGCTCTAGGTGTTAATGCATAGTCCATAATGCTCTAGGTGTTAATTCACAGTCCACAACGCTTTAGGTGTTAACCTATCATATCTTTTAAAGTTATCTAAATTTGTTTGTGATCTCACAACAAGCTTGAAACTTGAATAATTCATTCAGCCAACGAACAAAAACTGGTTTTAGATCTAAACAACATGTCAGAAATTATAATATGTATGAGCTCTACAAACTACTAATTTAATAAAAAAAAGAAAACAAACCAAATTCGGCAAGAGCAAATTATTTCCAACCCAAAAATTGACATGAATCAGTAATCGTATCGCAAATTTAATAAAAACGGAATGGAGGAAAAAATTATATCAAAAATGAATGAGTAATGTAGCCTATTTCAAAATGGTTGCAAAAACATCATTTTAGGCATGAAAACACCTGTTCTACGTAAAACGGTCCTTGCAACTAAAGCAAGAAATAACTAGTAAGTGAAAAATTACTAGATTATAATTTTGAGTCCCGCCTACTATCCAAAGTCTCAAGAAAAAAAAATTTGTTGCTGTTGACAATCTACAAAATGATATAATTGAGAAAAAAAAAACGTTTTCAAAGATTGAATTGCTCAGAATTCCAAATGGTAAGGTCAGTTTCTCACCAATTTTAAAATAGTCTGCAAATCTATGTGAGAAAATCCACCTGGATTAAAAAGAATAATGTGGGTGATGTGAATGTGAACAAGCTAAATCTAACATTTACAACTGGATCCAAAGCTAAGTTTATATCATTGCGAAACCTTATTTGCGCTTTTAGAGAGAGAGCTTTATATGATAAAACATTTTGTAAGGTTTTATTCTTACTTAGAAATGCTTACAAAAAATAATGGGATTAGAATATGAATGTAGTCTATTTAAATTTCAATAAAAAATAAATATTTATAAATTATAAACAGTAATTTATTCTCACTTTTCGCGATCAGTAAATGTTCGGTGTCTGTGAATTTGAATGAGAAAAGAGCTTATATTTAGATCTTGACTTTTTCAGGTTTAATGGAGAATATACAAATACAAATCACTTTTTATTTCAAAATTGTTCGTTCCAAAATACCGTAGCAAAAGTAATTAAAAATGGTTCGTTCCAAAATTAGATTAAAAACTCTAGATATTTCAAAGCTCCTCATATTATTTTCAAAAAAGGTCGACGACTAGAAATACTCAAAATAAGAAAACAGACATCATTTCACATCAGAAATTCCGTTTTTATTGTAATGGAATAAAGGGCGTGGTACTCAAGGATTCATAACAAGGATAGTGAAGCTTTCGAAGACTATATTTGTGTCTGTCAGTTTGAATATTAGTTGATTCAAAAAATTTTGACACAATTTCTCAAAAACAATAGTGCGTGTTATATTTTAAAAGTACTAGAATTGTGAATTTGTGTGGAACATAATTTTTCAACAGTTTTTAAAAAAATAATCTTCAGTTTTTGAATATTTAAAATAGAAATAAATGAAAAATTTTCCACATTTTCCTTGAATTTGTTATTTCTTTGACATTTTCTAAAATTTGTGTAGACATAGAAACAGATGAACCGATGCAGGTGCAGTGGCAGATGCAGATTCTCGACATGTTCCATCAATCATCAAGCAGTGTTTTTAAAGATCATAGTCTAAGTTAACTTCTGAACATTTTTTTAAACAAAAATATACGTAGTATAGAGAATTCTCGAATTTTTGCTATTAATGGAAATTTCTGCTTTATACGTACATATGTTTAACTAGGCAGTTTTTTGGATTATGAAATTATCGAGATAGTAGGACTAAGATCAAGAAAAATGTCAAAACATATTTAAAACAAAATACACTTTTTTCCGGTTTATGTTCTTTGATAAAATCTTAGTCTTTAGATTCTAGCATAATTCGGAGCCTACTGTAACTCCAAAAATCTTAACAGATCTATTTTTATAAACCCGTTTCAAATGGCAAACGGATTATCCTATTCTTTTGGTAATAAATATGTTTTATCTATTGAAAGCCTACAGTGAGAACTAAAAATTTAACAGAAACTGAAAGAAAAACTAATAGTAAGAGCAAAATTTGATATTGAAAATTTGATTTCAGAAAATAGATGATTACAAATACAATGTGGAAATTTTGACGAAATTCACTTACTTTAATTCCAGTGTGCTATATTCTTGGAACGTTAATTTCTAGTCAGATATCTCGCACACTTTAGATTGGTCAGAAACATTGTTTGTACCGATAAGAGTTTGAAAAACAAACAATTTTAGCTTATGTCACAAAAAGGATAACAAAAATAGGTAATTAGTGTACCACTCTCCTCGCACAAAGTACACTACTTTGGTAACAAAAAAAAGTTATAGTTGAATAACATCTGTAAAATTTTGAGAAAAACTTAAATATACAAACCAAAAAATCCTAAAAATCTAGAAACTTTGGTTAACAGATCAGCGACAATGTGAATGAGGAAACATCAGTCATATCTTTTATTTAAGGCGACAGGATTAAAAATGTCCTTTTTAATTAATTTTTTCAGAAGATATTTAGTTTTTAGAACCTTTTGCGTAAAAGGTGTGGGATTAATAATACGCCTCTTTGTTTTCAGACGTATGTAATCATTTTTTTAATATTTAACATTATTCTTAGAAAACAGGTTTCGTTTGTCTAATATAAAACATTAAATAATTATTCAAAGAGTTTTGGACATATTAAATAATTTTATCAAGATGAATAAATTCTGTGAAGAGTGTCATGTTAATATGAAACATAAAACGTGTACACGTTCCAATTAAAGAATAACATGTGGAGTTATCTTTATCTTTATTAAACATGGCGCAATAAGTTCGAATAAGGTTTAAAACTTAAAGCGCTTACATTACGAAGGATGCTCATGAAAATAAAAACCGAAAATATTGTGAAACCTCTTTGAAGAAGAAATTAGGAAGAGGAAATACATTTTTTGAATTCACGATATTCCATTCAATTTTCACGAAACTTTATTATTTTTTCTTTCTCGTCTTGAAAATCAGTTTCTAATAATTGTTGGCGTGAAAAAGAAGAAGAAAGGTTACATTTTCTAAAACCGTTCGGAAATTTTTGGACTTGCTCAAAACAAAAGTAAATCAAATCAAATTTAGAGGTAACACTAAAAATCAGATCATATATTCAGCTGAAATCAAATCAAATTGAGTAATAAACAGAAAGGAACACAATAAGTCATTTTCTGCGAAGGTGTAATGAAGTTTTCGGAATTTTGTTGTTGAAATATCAGAAAATGAGCACAAATCACAACAGTGTCTAGTGAGTCAAACCTAATTTTTTTTGCCGATTATTCATATCATTATGTTTACAAGGATTGTGGGTGAGCTATACCTCTTTCTGATAAGAAAACAACTCAAAACATTTTCGAGTTTTTTTTCCCGAATTGCTAACGTGTATCGTGCGAAAAAAAAGCGTAAAACCAACAACGGAAAAATTATTTTGGCATGTGAACAAATTTGGTTTCGGTAAATCTGAGATTAACTTTCAAACAAATCTCAAGGAACAATGGCCTCGGTTTTTTGAAACCGTTCATCAACTTTTTTTTTGTTAATTTTAGAAATAGTTAGCTTATAACTTTAAGCCGAGTTATGGGACTATAAACAAATCTGAAAATTACTCATTTTCTTTTTATTTATTTTTATTTAAGAAATTTCCACATTTCTTCTCAAAACGAGCTTTCGTTTCGTTGTTCGTTGATATAAAATCTCACTATTGCAAAAAATTACAGACATTTACTGTTACGTCATTCTGATTCCATACGTGCTCAATGAACTGACATCCTGTCATAACACCTCCCCCAAGACACCTTTCAAGCGATCATAAGTTTGTTTCCGTTTACAAGTTGTTTTGGGAGAGAGGTGTCCTGGCAGTGTGCCAGTTCATAGAGAGCGTGTACGCTGCTCACAACTAGGAAGTAAACAATAGGTTAATAAAATCGCTGCATGCATTCAATTTTTCGAAAGATGTTATAAAGGAACTAAAAATTATTAACAAATTCAAAATGAATTAGAATAAGTGAAAAAATTCAACTTCTGTGCAAAGAAGCTGATAGAAAATTATTGTTACTACAAAGCTGCTCCTGGATGACGTGAACGTCTAACTGCAATGGTCGGCAATGACTCAGAATAGATTTTTAATTGGTCCGCAAATGCTAGAAAAGTCATGTTATTCATTTCCAGCTTAAATGAAATTTTTTTGCAAGATCGCTAGTATCTTGCAAAAGTGGCATTATTTTGCAAGCGTTAGTTTTAGCTTATATAACCAACCAATATTTTTCATTACAGTATTATCTCAGAGAAAAAGCGCACAAGTGGTTGAGTTCAACTTGGAAGCCACATTTTAATGTTTTTTTAAATTGCGAGCTAACCAAAAACCATTGTTTGTGTAAAGTTGGTGACCACATCACACGAAGAAAACAAAAAAAACGAAAAATTATTAAGAGTAAAATCTTCAACAAATATTTTAGATAGTTCGAAGAAAGAAATAACCAGTCAATTTTACATAAAATGGAATAAATACTTTTAATCGAGTCAAATCTGGATTTTTTCAAAACAAAATCATCATGAACGGATTCTACTTTGGTGTCTATTCTTAATAAAATAATTTTATTTTGGTTTTCAAAAATGACATTTTTTATTATAAGATAAACAGTGTAAAGTAGCAAATATGAAACTTTTTGGAGACATTTTCAAAATGAATTGTGCTTTTCGTATTCAATCTTATGTCGAAGTGACAATTAATCCGGACTTAATGAACTCTACAAATAAAAGTTTAATAAATTTTAATTCTAGATTTTTTATTTTTGTGTTGCGAAAATATATTTTGGTAGAAATATTTTATGTTTTCCTTCGTTGGCTTGATGCCAAAATTTAAAACTAATCATATTTATGAATATCTTAAGTAGCAACAAACAGTGACTCAGTTAACACCAAAAACTTGTTTACTGTATTCTCTGTTCAATACCGTAAAAACTTCACACGGACTAAAATTATTTTTGTAAAAACTGATCAAGGGCAACAAGTAAGCCTCTTTACCTCAAGTTACACTATGCTTGAAAGTGATATAATAAGACATATCGGATAATTCGCAGATAATCACGATTAATATCGTTTCGGCTATATTAAAACGGGCACAAGACAACTCACCTGATAAATATTTAAGAAGTTAATAATGAAATGTCATCGAATCGTATGTTTTTACTTATGAAAATGAAATAAGTTATGTTTTTCTGAGCAAAAAACCAGAAATAAAACAATATTAAAATAGAAATTTCGAAGGCCTTGATGAAATTCTGCATGAAAGATATCTTACTATATTTTCTTTCGATATCTTGTTGTTCAAAAATTACAAAGAAAATGTGATAAAAACTGGTCGAGAAAAACAAACAGTACTACGTTAACTACAAATCGAAGAACGGAAGTGATTAGAGTGTACAGAATGATTTTTGATGAGACCTATGTAGCTCATTCGGTAGAGCTCGAATTGTTTTCAAAAACTTTAGGCTTCTGCGCACAAGATGACAAGGGACTTTTCTTTTTCTTATAATAGGTTCGAAAAAGATAAAGTGAAAAGAATATTTAAAAAAATCCGAAAAGAGTGGAACCATAGTGTCCCTCTTTGTAATCCCGCATGCTATCCACTACATCCCCCGTACCCGTTTTCCACCAGAAAACAAAAAATCAGTGATACTGATGCTTATTTTGACTGTTGTCTATGGAAAATTAATCAAATAGATTATCACCGAAAAGACTGGTTCAAAATGCTGCTTAGCAATTCTTGACAGCAGTAGCTTAATATGTGAAAAACTATCTTTCGAATGAGCTAGGTCTTATCAAAAGATCTGAATAACATATCTGTAAATCCCCTATGATCTCAAAGTCTGAAAATTCGAAAACATAAAACTTTCTAGAAATGGATAAAAATTCTCATAAAACCATTGGTTTCAAAAACTTATAAAGATTTTTGCACATCGACTATGAGAGGTTTTATTTTTATCGTCAAGCTCAAATATCTCAGTTAAGCCGACTATGCCACATTAGACTATACCGCTATTTATTTATTTCAGGTTTGCTTTTTTTCTGAATGAATAAGTACCATGGTTCTCAAAAAGAAACTTAACGTTTGTACAATTTTTCAGCGAATGGTGATTTTGAATTTTTCATTGCAAAAATAGACCAAACATATAAATCGCAACCTTGTTATTAACTGTTTCACGACATCTGAGAAATGCAACATATGATTTTATACTTGTAGTAAACAATAGCACGTGAAATTTGTGCTTCTTTGGTACAACTGAAACTGATAATTATAGTCAATACTAGTTCCCTGAAAACGTTTCTATGATGTGATGTTTTAGAATTGATAAAAAATCAAATACAGCGAAAATTAACATAAAATGTACATGTATTATTGATTACACAAAAATAGCACACGTTTAAGGTTGAGCCGTGCGTTAGCTCCAACCAAATACCTTCGAGAACATTTTTGACAACACTGCAACAAATTCTTCAATATTTTTTTCGAAGAATAACATTCTTTGATTAAATCATTAAAAAACCATCTTCCCCATGATGATTTGGATCCACATCTTCTGAAACTTTTCGAATATGTATTCGCAACGGAATTACTTACTCTTCAAGGTGAGGAATCCTTCTTTTTCCAAGTTATTGAATTGGTTCATGTCTGCCGAAAAAAGAACAAAATTCAAGTTTTGGAAACCAAAAATTTCAACAGTGTTATGAAATCAGCACGTCATATTCCTCATCCATAAAAGAATACGCATCAGACGTTTCTTTTCAAAAAATATACCATGGTCACATGTATTCTGGTCCCTGCACTACACAGATTAATATGAAAACATTAGTGATGTTTGAATGGGCAGGAACCTGAGAAGTTATCATTAGTTGCAAGTTAAAATATAGCCTGTAAGAATAGAATTAACACCAAATAAATGATGACGTTCGCTGATCAATGAAGGTTTGAAAAGTTCAAAACAGTTCAAAATATCATTGAAAAAGGATGATAATGGTTTTCCGATAAAATTATTTCTCTCATTTATTCATATTAGGCTCTTATTCTATTCTGAATTTATTTTAATGATCGCCAAATAAACATACCGTCTAAAGTCAAACTTTTCATAATCGCCAAAATTTTACAAAAAATTTTACCATTCCCGTTCAAATTCCTTCCTCACAAAATATTAGCTGAAATATTTGAACTTTTTCCTATCTTTTTTTTTTTAGAAATTTTCGAAAAAATGCTATGCATATTTCAGATTATGCTAATGATTTTGTTGTGAAAGTGCGTTAGCAAAAAAAAAATAGGAGAGAAACAAATTTTGAGTTGATTTTTTAAAAATGTATTCTTCATAGTTATTGTTTCACGTTGAGAAATTGACTATCAGATACTTTGTTGACGCATTGTTGCCAATATATTTTGATCCGTTTCGGATCAAGTATCATGTTTTCCAATCTTGAAATACCTTTCTTGCGTGTCTAGTATCGGAAGATGTTTATTAAAATATGATTATGAAGGTCATCGATCTTGCCAGGAAAATAATTATGATTTTTTGAAAGATATGAGTTTCCTGAAATGAATAACAACCGATATCCTTTATTTTTATTGTTAGACATTTTGAATATAAATCGCAAATTTGTTTAAAGAAACGATCGGCACAACCAATATACAACCACAAAATGACAACAATGCAGCAGATGGTTCGAGATTTTTTCAGGAATAACAACGTGAGTTCACAGATTTTCCTTTTATTAACGGAGAAATATAATAAATCACACGAAATGCTTCTTATTTCCAGATCAACCAGATCATGACATTTTTAATGATTGCTACTGGATTATACGTTGCTATAATTTCAATTACCGGACAAAATTTTTGTGAGTAATTATACTTCAGAAAGAGAATACGAAGAAAAATAAGAACAGTTTGATCATAATATAAACAGAAGTGCAGAGTATTTCAAATAATTCTTAAGATTCGGTTCAATGAAACTGAAAATTAATTAAACAGTAATAATATTCTCAAAATATTACGCATAAATCCCGAAAACTTATAAATTTCAGTGAGACCTTTGGCGTCAGTTACTTCAAATACGTTGGATCTGACAAGAGCCGCTGATGAAATACTGCATTCAGTAATATCTTCCTTCATATTGATAGTTTTTGCTTTTGCGGCTGGCAAAACTGTAAAGTTCTTCTACTTTCCATCATTAGTTGGTTAGTACATATCAAAAGGAATTAAAAAACATTGTTTTTTTATTTTTAACGTCTCAAGGCGGGTCTTCAGGGTAGTCAAAAAGGTGTTTTATTAATTTTTGGATTCATAAAAAACAAATAAATGTAATTGATTTTCAAGCGTTGTTATAAATTTGACTGATACACACATTCCCAGAGAAAAATCACCTTTTTTAATTCATACCTATTTTTATTTTATTTTTAATCTAATAATTATTATAGGATGTATGTTGGTTGGAATCGCATTGAAAAACATCCCGCAAATCAACGGTCTTCTGTATATTAACTCTTACTGGCAATTTTGTTTAAGAAAGTTAGGATTGGTTGTAATAATCATCAGATGGGGTCTTTCCATTAACTGCAGATTCATCAAAGAAAATGTTGTGAGTGTTCAAAAATTTTAGCAGTTTTTAAATATGATTTCGATAGCCTTTCACTCCAGTTTTTGGCATTGGATCCGCGAGTTGTGAAGCTATTGGAATATTCGCAGCAGCATACTTTTTGTTTCAATTTCCAGCGCCTTTAGCCATCATGTGTGGGTATGAATTATTGATTTTTTCAGGAATTTGTTTTAAGAAAACTGTTTATTTCAGATTTGTTGTGGGGACAGTGTCTCCAGCTGTTTGTATGCCAACTTTGTTGAATTTAAAAAATAAAGGGATTGGAAATGAAAAAGTAAGAGTTTGAATTTCGTTTTTGTATTCCGCTTTTTTTATATTTAAAATATAACTACCACAAAATTCAACATATTTACAAGCATTGTTGTCCTTCCATTGAAAATTATTCTTTAATACTCATGGAATTGATAAAATAAACTAATATAAGTATTTATAATCAAATTCCGAATAATTTTTAATTCTTCTCTCAAGTCCTGGATTGTTAGGTCAGAAATTAAGAAAAAAAGCACAAAAAATAAAATGAAATAAAATTTTCAACGAATAAAAAATAATAAAATCGCACCTTTAAAGAGCATAGCCGATACGGTAGCAGCATCATGTTGCTTTGATAATGTTTTCTCACTGCTGATTTTTTCGTCAACAGCGGCTGCCACTTTTACGCACGGTTTGAAAATTATTTTAAAAAATGTAATAAACAATATCTTTTTTCAGATGCCTCAATTCCTACTCTTGTTAAGAATATCGGAGCCATTGTTTTAGCCATTCTCATTGGATGCTCTATTGGTTAAAACTAATTTTTGAATAATAATAATATTTATAAATATTTTAGGTTGGATTATTCGCTGGTTTCCTAAAAACGATGTTAAGCATACAAACACAGCTAGGTTTTTAATAATAACTTCCACATCTTTTGGAGTCATAACAAGTATGATTTTCCTACAAAATTTCATAGGTAAAGACAAAATATTCAGGCATGTTGGAACTAGGATACCAATTCCCGGGAATTTGTGCAACTTTAGCTGTGTGTTGCGTCAGTGCAACGCATTGGAGAACCGACAACCCGAGAGGGATTACAGTACTTCTTCATCAGTACGACAATGTTTGGAATTTTGTAGCAGTTCCAGTGCTTTTCTCGTTAGTTGGTTACACCTTCGATTTGTCCGAGGTTAAGTTTAATAACGAAAATATTTTCAAAAGGTGTATTTATTACAGTTATCTTCTTCCGATGTTAAAACAGCGTTTTCAATTATTGCCATAGGTAGCACATGCCGTATGATATCCTCGTTGATTATCGGATATAGCGGTCGTTTCAATGTTTATGAACAGATTATCCTGACTTTATCAACAATGCCAAAAGCAACAGTCCAATGTGCTCTCGCTCCTTCGTTACTATTACTTGTTGACGAATTTCCAGAGTTAAAGGAAAAAACAAAACTAGTGAGAATTGATATTCGTAGACGAAAATGAGAAATGTTTCAGATCGTTAACATTTGTATTATTGCTGTCATAATTACTAGTTCAGTTGTCGAAATTTTACTGGACATATTGGCGCCTCGTTTTTTGAAAAAAAGATCCTCTATTTACAATTCGGATCCGATTGTTATCACGAACAAAATGCTGACTAACGATGGTTTATTTTGTTAACAATTAATTATTTTAAAAAACCCAGCTTTTTAAGATTATGATCAAAGAAAACAAGCAGCAAATTCCTCAGGTTTACAAGCCAACTCAAAAATCTATGAGATAAATCCAAATTTTGTGCCGATCAATTTCCATAACCCATCTACTGTTTATTCGCGACCGTATTATCATGCCAATAACAACAACATTGTTTATAATAATTAATCATTGTTTTTCGTACGGATTTTTGCAAAAAAGGGATAAGATTATGATGTTTAAAAAAAACAGTCTGATGTGATCAGACAAACGATTTTATTTCATTTTTTATTGTTTTCATTTTATGGAAGAAAATAAATTTTTCTATGAAAAAGTATAGTTATTTTCGTTGCGCAACCCGTGTTCATAAATACTGTTTCTCACAAATAATTTCATTCTATGAATAAAAAATGAACGAACTTCATAGACTCAACAGCTAAGTTTTTATACTTCCAAAATAATTGCGAAACCGACCATATATATTTTTTTTGACTAGCACGTTTTGTTAAAAAATATGAATCAGCTAAGTAAGTACTGAATATTCAAAATCAAGCCAGTTATGAAACCAGACGAATGTACAACAAAAATAATTCAGCAGCTTTGCATATTTTCGGGAATAGTGCGTGGAGAATTCCATATATAGTATAGACTATTTGGAGGTATTATAAAACTAACGGCGGGCACGTTTGAATAAGTTGAAGAGATTAACCATAAGCGGTTGCCCGAATTGAAGAAATACGGTTAGTTGTTGCAAAGTTAGTTGCAGTCTGCTTGACTTTGCAAATATATCGTGAGCCTCTGGTCGATCAACTCCCTATTTTGACAGCTCTAGCGTAAATAGTGTATGATATTCACGTTTATCACCTTTGATTTCTTTCTCTTATTTTTTCTTTGTCTTATTGTTTAATATCTGTTTTTTATAGTATATCTAAATGCACTGCGTTGCAAGGTTACACAATACCCTGCATAACCTATTCAACAACAGGGAAGTGAGTTATATTTCTTAATATATATTTTTTGAATTATTATTAAACTTCTTTATGTTTTTTTTTCTTTAGATAAATCATATAACCACAGTCCTTCTCTTGTTCATTTCTGGTTACATTGCTGTAATAACGTTATTTGGCGAAAATTTCCTCCAACCATTGGCCGAACATCAAACCAGCTCAACAAGCGAAGATGTTTCCGTTCGCTCGGTTTTCGTCATTTTCATTCTTTTATGTGCTTCAACGATCGCTGCAAAAATTGCAAAATTCTTGAGATTACCACCACTTCTTGGTGCACTAATTGTTGGAATTTTCATCAAAAATATCACAGTTTTTGAACAATTTTTTATTTTTCCTCCGTTTTTGGATACGATTTTGAGAAAATTGGCGCTTGTTAATATTATTATTCGATGGGGGTTGTCAACGGATGTTCGATTTTTAGCAGAAAACTCGGTAGGCTTTGAAATGTTAAAATATCTGAAATTTAGAATTAATTTATCAGGTTATGCCAATTACCATTGGGTTGGTTTCATCGATTGGCGAAATTATTGCAGTAACTATTGCTTCTTATTTCATTTTGAACATTAGTTTTGTGATGTCTATTTTCTGCGGGTATTTTTTTCATAAATAAATTCCAATATATTCAAAGTTTAGGCTCATTTTGGTAACGGTTTCCCCTGCAGTAACTGTCCCCGCAATGATGAACTTTAAAGATCAAAATATGGGATCTTTGAAAGTGAGTTACAATTTTCAAATACTCTGAAAATTCTGTATTTCAGAGAATCCCAGATAATATTCTTGCTATTTGTTGCGTTGACAATCTCTTCTGCATTGTAGTTTTTATGGTATTGTCTTCTATTATGTTTACCGACGGTTTGAAAAAGTTTCTCCTCTACTTCTATTTTTAATTATGAAAACTTCAGCTCCAATTGCAACGACTATTCTTCTCAACGCGGGAACCATAGTATTTGGCATCATTGGGGGAGTTATTCTTGGTTTGAATTAAAGTCATAAACAACTCATAAACATATTTTCAATTTCAGGATGGATCCTCTGGCGTTTCCCAAGATCTGATGCACCACACACTCAATTTGCCCGAATTGCACTTCTTGGCTTCATATCAATTTCTCTTGTCATTGGCACATTCCTCATCAAATATTCGTGTTCTGGTCTTCTCGCGGCTCTGATTTTGGGTGCTATGTGTGCTATGCAATGGAAAAATGATAACACAAACAAGTTGGAATGCGTTGAGTCAACGTATAAATTTGTGTGGGATGCATTCACTCTACCTTTGTTGTTTGTTATCTTAGGAATGAAGTTTGAGTGTGCAACAGTAAGTTGTAAAAAAAAACAAGTTTGGAATAATAAACAAACGATTTATTATTCAGCTGACATGGGAAGTTGTTTTCTTATGTATTGCTGTCATTTGCATTGGTCTGTTGGTGAGGGTGATTTTGGTGATGCTTATAACATTGAGTTCACATATCAACTTCAAAGAACAGATTGTTGTTGCTTTAAGTCTTCTACCAAGAGCCACATTCCAAGTAAATTATAATTATATGTGCTCCAATAACAATTTCTAATATTTTCCAGGCTGATCTCGCTCCAACATTAGTAGTACTCGTCACCCCGTTCCCAGAATATGTTGCAGATGCAGCATTAATCCTCAAAGCTGCAATTCTTTCAGTTCTTGTTACTGCTCCAATTTTTGATGTTTTATTGAATCTAATTGGACCAAAGTTTTTGGAGGTTTATCAGCCACAAGATTCCCCAGCTGCTGAGCAATCATATGAAAAAAGTTACATGAATGGCGAAAGTGTTGATAGTAACATTTATGCATCTCGACCAAAAACGTATTCCGAATACCGAACCGAGACTGTGATTGAACGATATTAAAACTCCAAGTTGTTACATTTTTTTGAAAAAAAAGTCATTTTCCCATTGAAAAAAGGAAAAGTTGTATTCTTCAAATATGTTTTATTTTCACATATATTTATTTTTTTCAGGCATATATCAACTATCTGAAAAATATCTCTAATTGTGTTGTCATCGTCAATTGTACTTTAGTTGAATAACCAACATCACAATTTGTCTAACTCTAAATTATCATTCCATTCATTGATTGTGATATATTCAAAATTCCCGTTATATTTTTTGAAAATATTTATTCAAAAGCAGTGCATAAATAATAAATAAATACAAAACGGGGCAAGATGTGTTCATAAAACATGGAATTAATTGGCAAGCATTGTAAAGTTTATGTTAACAGTGACTAGAAGCAATAAGCGTTAAATTATATGTTATATTGATTTTCCCGGCAAAAAAAAGAGCTTCACAAAAGCAAGGTTTTTGTTGAATCACTATCCTTATTATCCAAATATACAATACTTCTCCTCTTTTTCATTTCCTCGGTGCTTGATTCACTGTTGCTTTCCGGGATCACATTCGTTTTATTTTCGTCAATTTCCACATCAGCAACCACTAAAGTTTTGTTAATTTGTGGGAAAATGGATAATAAATACTCTTTTAAAGAAAGGCGTCATGCGTTTGGTATTAGGCTTCTTTTATTGGGAAAATGAAAAATGAGAATGAAATTGTGAGCTGAACGCTAGGATATTTGGCTTGATTAATATATAGGGAAGCATAAAAATGGCTGTTTGTTTGGCTTCTTTGATGAATTGTTCATGAATGAAAAATTTAATCGAGAAACGATTCGTCGGTTGCGAGTAAAGATTCATGAGCTCGTTCTCGACTTTCAATCTCACCTCTTGTTGAGGCATCAGTCACGACGGCAGTGGTTACAGCAGTGTCGCTCGACTTCATTATACCCAGATTTGTCAAAATTTGACGGGCTAGTACGACGGGGAACGCTTTTTTGAATTCGTCGCTGAAACGAAATTGTAAATTGCATTGCACTTGAGCACAATTTGTTTTTTTTTACTAACCGGAATGATTCATTCATCCAAGCGTAAAGGATCGGATTAAGCCCTGTGGCTGTCATGCTGATGAGATGGACAAGTAAAAAATAGAAGTTGAATTGGCTTTTTATCCATTTATCTAATTTCAAATCGCGGAGTGTGTTACTGAAATTGTGTGATTAATAGACATTTTTAAAGTGTTCCGAAATGCAAGAAGAAAAAACGCTTACAGAAGATTGAACGGGAACCAACAAACAGCGAATAAGCAAACCATTGTGATAAGCATAGTAAGCAGACGTTTTTTTCTTCGCATTTCATTCTTCTTTCCAGTGACACCTTGCTTCTTGTTCAAAAACCGCCAAATTGATAAATAGCAGTAGCCAATTATAGTGAATGGAACGAAAAACTGAATTTAGGAGAATTAAAATAAAAAATGCAAAGTTGTTGGAAAACACCTGCAACACCATGACAATGATTCCATAGGTTATTTTGAAGCTTTCATCCTTCCAATCCTCACCACAAACTTTGAAGTTGCATGGCTCTGCGATATAGATAAGTTTCATGTTTACAGCGTACGGGATGACCAACAGAAGGGAAAGAACCCAAATGAAAACAATGATTGCGATGCACGTCTGAAATTATTAATATTTGATAAGATGTATTTTTTCAACATTTTTCATTAATTCACCTTCATTGACATTCGATCGTTTATATTCACATTCGATGAATTATGCACAATCACATTAAACCGATCAACTGCAATGGCAGTCAATGTCATTGTCGAAATGAAAATACTGGTGCCTTGAAATAGAGGAAGCCCATGACACAAACCACCACCAAAAACCCAATGTCCAATGTAATTATAGGTTGGTGTCAGCCACAAGGAACTAAAATTAGATTTTTTCCATTCATTTTCAAATTCAATTAATTATTTGAATTTTTTATTTGGCTATTTAACTTTATCGGACTTACGTGAAGTTCACCATTAAATCCGAAATGGCCAAATTCGTAATGAAGATATTGGTAATTGTTTGCATTTGTCGTCTACTCATTACTACATGGACGACGAGAATGTTTCCACAAATAGCTGTTACGAATATAATACAGTAGAGAATAACCAGCACGACACGGATTGAAATCCAGTCAACAAGATTCTGAAACCTAATTTTTATGAGAAGATGTTGAATTTTATGAAACTAACGTTTTTGATACGGCAAACATCATTATATGTTATCGTCGCATTCCTAACAACTTCAGAAAGATCGTCGATGTCAACACTCATTTCTGAATTTTATGAAGTTTGTCCCAAGAAATCCAAAAAAGAAAAAAAAACAACTAGTCGCAAAAATTAGCATACCGGAAAACATTCTTAAACATAAATGTACGAGATGTTCAATAGGAGAGGAGTAAAAGTTAACGAAAATAAACAAAACCTATGTGTTCTGTTTTCAGTTGAGTAATTGCGAAAATTGCATCTTTTCAAATAAAAGAGAAACAAAAGAGGTCACATCTTTCCTAATGGAATAAATCTTAAAATAAGAAATCACGATCAAAACACAGAGAAAAAAGTTTATTTTCCTGAAAGAAGTACATTTCTTATAGAATGTTTGTTTCTTACTTGAAACTTGATATTGTGGGATGATGTAAGGAATCTATCTTAAAAAGGTGAAAAAAAGGGACTGCATCAGCGTGAGCAAAAGTAAACAATGATGAGAAGAAATAAGACTTTTGACGCTTTCAAGGAAAAAGAAACTCTCTTGTTCCATAATCTTTCCAATCTTTTGTGCCATAATCTGTTGGTTGTCCTTGCGTGAAGCTTTAAAAAGAAAGACATTTGCACTATAGAACACTTTAAGAACACCAAAAAGTTTCAAATGTCTGAACGAAAAGAAGGGACAATTAATGAGATCAATCTATAAAAATGTGGGAGAAATTTGAGAATGATTGAAATGAAGCCTAACCGGACCTCCTACAGAAAGAGCGTAGCACTATGAATGATCAACATCATGAAATTTCAAGGGTGGAGTCAGATTGGGGGTCGAAGAAGGTACCGTAGTCGAACACAAGAAATAATGGGTTTTTGCGTTTTTTCTAGCCAGAATTGTTATTTAAATCCTTCTAATTTTTGTTTTAAAACTACGAAAGAAAGTGGGTTGAGAAATGGATTAAATAATACAAGAAAATATTTGTACTCCTTAAGTTCAAAACATAACAAAAAAAATCTGTTATCGTATACCTCTTGAAAACGTTAATTTATGTGAACAGTAGTGGCTTTTTCACACGCCTTTTCTCGTTTCGTAAGCTGTTTTTTTTTTGTTTAAAATTTTCGTTATACATTCTGTTTACAGCTTGAAATAGTTCAAGTGATCGTAGACATCACCGGAATTGACTTCAAAATGTAATATGAGCATCTCAACAGGATGCTGAAACACTCAACAATCTTTTTTTATTTGGAATTTTGTGTCAAGGAACAAAAAAACAATGTTTGGGAACACCACCAAGCTACTACCCAAATGTGGAAATAAAGATTGATACTGATGTATGTAAAAAAAATGAACTTTTTTATTTTCCGCTTACAGAACATTCATTATTTTGTTTTTCATCAAATTAATTTTGAATATAATTGCAGTATTCCGGGAAAAATATTGTTCTTCTCACAGTTTTTCATTAAAACCTGACTGAGGTGGAAAGCATTTTATTTTGATAATCTACTGGAAAATTCACTAGGAATAGTCCGTTCCATGTAAGCGTTTTCAAAAAGTACAATCATGAATGTTGTTTGTTATATATATATATATAAATTATTAGAAATCCAGAAATAGACAGAAATTATAAGAAAACATAATTGTTTTCCCGACTACATTTTTAGGTCGCAGCTGATTTTTTGTATTTGCACTTTGAAGCTACTCATGAGCAGGCGCGAGTCTATTTCAAAGAAATGAGTTTATCTGTACCAGAACACAATCTACATATACTTTGTCTTTAAAAATGAGAGAAAAGCTGTATTTTAGAAAAAAAATACGAGTCCCATTAATATTTCGAATTGAGGCCAATTTCAGAATTGCTATGGTTTCTTAAGCAATCGGAAGAGCTATTCAATACAACTACATTTCAGAATATGATTGATATTTTAAACGTTTTGAACTTGGCCTAGATGTTGTTTCAGATGCTAGACCATGTTTTCCATAAAGTTGAAAATATGCAACCTCACCATATTCTAATTATAACTGCAAATGTCATTACAAAACATACATCTTTACAACAAGTTTGTCTAAAATAATTATTTTCAGTAAACAAAAAACTGCTCGTGGAAGAGGGACGTTAAAATTAGTGCATGCATGATTATATGTTGTTCTGATAGAATATCAGAAGTAGTGCAAATCCAGTGCAATTTTTGTAATCTTCTGACAAACCATAGGAGAATACTACAGTAAGGATCATAAAGCCCATCTATTAATCAAAATGAAATTCTCATTTTCTAAATTGCCATGTATTATATCAAGAAGAATGCATTAGATTGCATCCTAAGAATATCTAAGAACGGAAATTGACAAAAACAAGAGCAACAAAAAACTGGTGATGTGTAGTTGGGATGTTGAGAATATAGAAAATATTTTTTGGGATGCCAATATGACATGAGGGACAAAACAAAAAAGACATGAAGAGTGGAAAGAAATTCGGAATGAATGAGCATTAGTTTTTTTTTTTCGAAATTGAACTTGATTAATGCACTCTGAGAGTGGGTGACAGGATATTGCGCTAAGAATGTGTACAACTTGTATGCTTATTTTTGTAATTGGAGAAAAAATGATGAAGAAGTTTTTTTTTTGCACAATTCGTAGCATTTCCATCAGAGTAGTTTCTTCTTGTTTCTCAATTACCGTGAGATGGGCGAAATTTAAAATCCGAAATTAGTTTTTTTTCCTGAAGTGAGTAAAGTAACCAACAATTTTCAATTCAAAAATTTCATACTTGTCATTTTTTGGTTGGCTGTGTGCTTCATAACAACCACTTCAGATTCTTAAAAAGACGCCCCAAACTGTGATAAAAACAATAACTTCAGGGAATATTTACACTGGTATTAATAAGCAAAAGTTGGTTTTTAACATTAAACACCATTTAAAATTATATTTTATTTTATAATTCAATGGAGATCTTTAATTGTATTTTTCTGAAAAAAAATAATATGTTCAAAACCTAGCTGAAATTATTTTCAACGAAAACGTTTTCTTATTTTATAAGATTAATAACAGAACACTTAAATATTTTAAAGGAGGGATTTACATAGCTAATGAATTCACCTGCGATGAAAATAGACTTCATACTCATTGCAATCTGTTTTTAACATTTTCTAAAACCACCTAGAAGCCGAGAAAACGATCTTCAAAACAATGGCCTAGAAAAAGTGGCCACCGGCGAAAACTAGTCCGCAGGCATGGAAAATCCAAAAAAACATTAAAAAAGGACTGCTATAAGTACTCTGCATGACTATTTATTAGCGAAACACAAAAAACGCTCATCTCTTACAGGCTGAGAGTTCAACATACAGGAGTACATCTACAGTACCCCTCAAACATTGTAGAATCGTGGTTAGCCAAAATGTTAAAGTCTTAAGGCTACGTAATAAAAGATCAATTGTAGTAAATATCAAATGAAAACTTTGATATCAATATAAAAATTCAAATCAAAGATTGAAAGATTTAAACATGGTGTCTTACAAAGTTTTCAAGCAAAGGCAAAGTTTACAGTGATCACTCTAATAAAAAATTAAAGATATTTTTGCAGTCAGTTATTGCGTGTCGACGGTGTAATTATTTTGACACACTGTGGTTACGATTTGCCAACAAAATAAGAATTTTTGGCTTTCAAATCCAAGATCTTTCGTTTGGTCGACAGCTGAGAGATGACTGGTAAATTGAGAAGTTAAAGAGAACCTATGATCACTTTTTGCGCATGTTTATCAAGAAAAAAATAATAGAAAAGAAAGCATCCCAATTTTTTTGAATAAATAATAAGAATCATTTTTTGTCTATTCTTCGTCTGTTGTTTTTACCATCATTGTGAAAGGAATTATGAGGATCTGATTCTCATTAACGGCGAAAAACAATTTCAGAAAATCTTGGCCATGAGAATAAGTAAATGAAAGAACTTTGAATTTCTCTAAAAGAAGAAAATGCATTTTATAAGAAAACAGAAAAAAACCCAAACAAAAGACACATCTCCTATAATTAACACTTATCTCGATTAAAGACTGTTAGAAGACAAAAATAAGAAGGAAAAAAAGAAGTAAATAATAATTATAGAAATGGATTCTTAGCATACGCATGTGAACTGAATGTGACATAAGCTTTGTTGTTTTTTGTGCGGGAGAAACCCCCAACCTAGATAAATTATTTAAACAAAAGCCTCTTTTATTCTTTACACCTCGTGTAAAAAGCTGAAGCTCAACAAAAAGAAACAAATCTTGGAGCTACTCACAGCATAAATATTGTATGTGCATAGAATTTTTTGAAATTTTGTAGTCACGGAAGAAAAAGGTGTCAGAAGGAAAAAAAAGAATACAAAGGTTAAGAAAATGTTCCATCCGGGAAAAAAAACGCACGGAATTGAGTTATATCATATGAAGGCTTTCTTCAAAATAGAAAATTTGTTTCTTTTTTCTTTTTTTTTTGGAAATTCAATGATGTTCAAAATGCAAAAACAATTTTTTCTTTCAATTGTTCTACTTGGTAACTTGAACAAAAAACAATGTGTAGTAGGAGTGAAGACGTCCAGATTCCACACTTGAGACGAGGAAAATGAACTTTCTTCGAAGTGTGCTTTGGTTAACATAATTCGTTTTTTTCAACCGTTTCTTTTTATTTATAATAATATTTATAAGAAGAAAAAGAAGAAATGATGTGCTATAAAACGTGTTATTCAACTTTATGACACAAAATTCGTGTCATTTGAAAAGCTGCGGAAGTTTCGTATTTTCTCTTTCCGAATTTTTATATGAAATGTCACGAAATCAAAATTAATGAAAAATTTTCCAGTGAGAATATACGCGTTTTTTCTTTAAAACGTTGCATCATCTACTTTTGTTCAAAAAAATGTCAAATTGTAAAACTTTCTTCGCTCTTCGTACTTAGTCGTAGTTAGTTTTATTCTCCAGTTAAAAAATCTTTCTTCTGTAGTAAAAACATATGTCGCTTCCTTAAGTTAGAAAACAATTTTGGGATAAAAAAAGAAAGTTTTGAAGGTGGGCTAAGATTTTCTGTTTTGCTCAAAGCTTTTGCATTGTTACAAAAACTCGATCAAAGACTACGCACGAAAACTGCTGAAGAGACTGAACCGGGTTTGAAAAAGATGGCAATCTAAGTAGTTTTTTCAAGTGGCTTTTGAATTTTCGAGAAAAAGTTGCAGTCTGGATGTGTAGTAATAATTTCAAGCTGGGGGCAGTTTCAGATGATTCGCAATTATTGATACCATAAGACGGGGGGAACGAAAAACATATTTTGGCGATGTAGCTTCCATTTTTATGTGAAAAAAAATGAAGCAAACACCCATCCAAACATATGAAATGATTGGACCAAAATGTATCTATAGCAACAACGTCATTACTTTGAATGGTTTTTTAAAATTGTTGTCGTAATAAACAATTTTTATTTCCTTGTACTGGTGCTCAGGACAGTAGGGAAGGAGTTAGGGACTTTTTCAGACTTTCACAATTGTTAGATTGAAAAACACAATTGTTAGATTAAAAATTCATTAGAAAAACAAAATCAGAATAATCGCGATGTATGCGAAAAAACTAGCATCCAGAATCGCACTTGACCGGAGTGCCCTGAATTAAGATTGAAGATCGGTGTCAAATCTTCAAAATGATATAATTCCATTAAGGCCATAAGTTCAATGAATCAACATTTTTGAAATGTTTTTCACTCTCTTCCAATAGCCAGAATTTTTATAATTGTGTGTAAAACATAATCATATTAGTTCAAGAAGATTAACATTACTAAGAATAGGAAGTTCGTGTTTTTCATTAGATCACAAGATTAAAGCTAAAAATGGAATGGAAGTTTCATTAAAATGACCTTTTAATTCAGAATTCTTAAAAATTCACAAAAAATCAAAAGGTTGTGTGAGTTTACCTGCAAAACAGATAGAAAATCAAATGCAAAAGCTTTGATGACGAATCGCTTTATTTTTTTTCTGCTTGGAATAAAATTTCAACATATTTGTGAGCAAAAGTCCTTTTGACATGTGTCAAAAACTGTACATGTCTTTATTTTAATTCAGCAAAAAGTATTTCCTCAAGATTTACTGTACAATGGGTTAATTCGATAAAAACTAGTATATCTATTTAAACAATTGAATTAAACTGAAGAAAATTTAAGCATCAGTTCATTCTGTCGGTTCTTTTTTTAGCATCTCTCGGAAACCAGGTGTAATGTACATATATTCCAACAGACAATGGCGTGCGAAATGTCAATCAGACGTATGAATGAGTAACCATTTAATAAAATATTTTTTAATATTTTCCTATTAGATTCATTCTAAAAAATTAGTGCCGAATTTTCACATACGAAACAAATGCACAATGGATATATTCTTGTTTTTTTTTTTCAAAACACTTTAGGTAATTAAAGAGAATAAAAACCAGCTGCATCAGTTCTTTGAATCGCCGGTTTGCTATAAAGAAGTGTCATCTGCCCTCTATTAAACAGGATAAATCAAACAAAAAAACAATAAAACACAAATGAATTTCAAAATGAATTTCTTGATTTCCTATTGGTCCATCTATCTCCTCTTCCCTAATTTCCGAAACAAAAGAGATGGACACTCAGTTTATTGAGCCCTAACAAATTTTTTTTCGACGAAAATATTCAAATGGGGGTATAAATGAGATTAGCGCTGGCTTTAGAACCAAACAAAATGTAAGGATAATATTAGTGTGCTGGAAATTTTTGTTGCAAGAAATAAATTCATTTCAAAAGAAAAAAAAATAAACTACAAGAGTGCCGAAAAAATATATATTATTAATATGTTACGTTTTAGGAAAAAAGTGCAAATATATCGGCCCTTTTTGCAACCAAACCAAAATTTTTTCACTCTCAGATATTGTCAAGATAAAAATTTCTGGCCGCTCGTTTTGCGGAGTGTCGTTGGGAATTTACTCGCAACGCGACCGCTACGCGCAAGACCAACTGATAAATTTGAATTTGAGCGCGTTGCGGTCGCGCTGCGAGTAAATCTCCAACGACACTCCGCAAAACGAGCGGCCAGAAATTATTATCTTGACAATACAATTTGAAATTCGCCAGAAAATGACTAAAAAGATAGAAAGCAGAGGCGGCACTTGATACACCAAAAGATCGGGAATGATCGAGCTGCACTTGAGTAGTAGTCATTGAGCCCATTGGGTTTATTTGTTTTTTTTTCTTTTTTGCTTTTTTGTTACATCACAAGTAGGGGTTGATTACAAGAGAATATTGTGAAAAGTTATTTTTTTTTCATAAAAGGGTTGATTGATGATAACTAAAACGGTATTTCTTCACAAGGTCCCTTACTTTAATGCTGACAATTAGAAAAAAAGAAATTTACTTTAATTTTGTGAGTTAGTTGAAGCACTCTATGAGAAATCAAAAATGTCTGATTATAAGTAACTGGTATTTAGACACAAGACAAATATTCGCTGTTCATAACCTCGCCCCTCTTCAGAGAAAAAATAAGGGAGAAAAATAACATATTTCTCGGATGTCATAATCGGTCTATTCTCAACAAATGTGCAAAATTTGACCAGTTTTCTTATCCGCCAATTTCCGGCCCAGGGGAGATCCAAGGTGTTTTCAAAAAAAAAACATCCGGAAAACTTGTTCAATGTTTGTGATCTGACTAACTAAAGAATCCTCCAATAATAACGCTGCTGTATTTTTAAAACCTAATGGCAAGTTTGAATCAAGCTTCCAAAATTCTGAAAACGAACTTCCAATATTCTGAAAATCACTAGTATAAAAACTTTAGAAGTGCATAACTTAACTTGTCGACAAATATTTGAAAGACGGATAAAGAAATGAGAACTTTTTTTCATGTTTGGAACGTTTTGAACTGGTGTGCAAAATTTTAGCAAATTCCACTTTTTTTTGAGAAGGGGGAATTACCTCCCTCGTGAATAAAAAATGAAACAGAAGTCTGGAATCTCATGTGCTTGGAAAGTGGGATAAAATTTTATATCTTTAGGAACTCATCCTCTAAAGTTGGTTGTTTTCTATGGAAAAAACAACTTGATTTATAATTCATACACAACCGTAGGAGTATGAGCAAATAACTAGAAAATGCGTGAAGACATTTTTTTAAAACATCATCTAGATGTGTAAATCTCGAAAAAGAAAATGTGAGAAATGAACAATATGTTGTTGAATAATTCAAGTTACATATGAAGGTCCACGAACCGGAGACATCATTGCTAAGGAACAGAAATTTTAATGGATTATTTCAATTTTAATTTCTTTTCGGATTCTCAGACATTCATGATTTTTGTTATTGCTCAACTGATCAAGAAACGAAATAATTTAGGAATTGGATAACTTAGCGGGTTAAATAAGGGAATGCCAATTAACAGTAGTTGTCTTTATAATTTTTTATTTAGAAAGGTTAGGTTATTTCTAGATTTTTGGAACTAGACGTTTATCTTAATCTAATTTAAAATATTTTTTTTGTAATCACTGAGATTATGATTTATTTCTTTCTGTTCTCTTTCAGGATGATGTGCTGCTTTTCCGAGAAGTGAGGGAGTAAATGAAAAAACCGATATTGTTGTGCAAGCTGAATACTTGGCATTTGACGACGCGTTTGAATTTTCAGAAATGTCTGGATTTATAATAGCAATGACTTCCTTTTCTTATAGATTTTCATTTTAAATCAAGAATCACTAAAAATCGTGGTCGTTATTTTCATGTCTAATTGGTATTAAAAACTAACATTTTTTGTGAAACATTTCGTGGTTTGAACAAATTCCAGACATGTGGAATTTTAAAAAAATCAAAAACAGAGTTCCTATTTAAAAAGTTACAGACATAAAAAAACGAACTGAAGGAAATTTTGTAAATAAAATGAACAAAAAAACAAATTGCGCAGATTTACTAGTTAGTTGAATTGAAAATAACAAAACACTTTGATTGCAAAATCGCGCATTTTTATTTAGAAATCTTAATTAATTGACTCAAATCTTTGACAAAACAAGTATACAATATCATTATAGACTTCAAAAATGATAGAACAACAAAAAAAAATTAATTTAAAAAAACAGGTAAAAATATAAACAAAAAAAATGTAAAAAAATTGAAACTCGAAAATTTGAGATTCTTGAAGAAATGTTTGTTTATTTGAGCTTGCTAGCAAGTTTTTGGTTTCAAAAAATAGGAAGCTTTCTAATACATAATATATCCAAATTTCAGCCGAATCGGACAATTGTTAGTAAAGTTATGATTAAAAAACCAGAAGTACCCTCACTTTTTACCGCTACTCTACTATCCCGATATATTCTTACAGTAGCGGCCAAAAAGAAATACACCTTCAGTATTTCTATCATAACTCCGCGCATAGTTGAAATTTTTTGATGAAATTTGGATATGATATGCAGTACGAGACTGGAATCTAAATTCTCAAGTATCATACCACTTTTGCATAGCAGAGCACATTTTTGATAATTTTTGTCATTTTTGCGATTTTTTGGTTTCTGATAATTGATAGTTACGATTTTTTTTTGAAGTTGTGATAGAGTTTTTGTGTAAAACCATCTTTTTTAGTTTTATTAAAGGTCTGACTGTATTTTTAGCTCGATATAATAACAAAAACAGTATTCAATAAAAAAGCAGTAAAAATCGCAAAAATGACAAAAAATATCAAAAATGTGATCTGCTATGCAAAATTTGTATTATACTTGAGAATTTGTATTAAATAAATTTGTACATATTATACATTTAGATTCCAGTCATGTGCTGCATATCATATCCAAATTTCATCAAAAAATTTCAACTGTGCGCGGAGTTTTGACAGAAATACTGAAGGTGTATTTCTTTTTGACCGCTACAGTATGTTATTGTCAAGATAAAAACTTCTGGCCGCTCGTTTTGCGGATCTTGGCAATAGTTGGTGTAGAAAATTACAAGCGAATTAAAATTCACTATCAGTGATAGTTCAAAATTGTGCTTGTAAGATGAATGAAGCTCTGATTTTTTTTAAAAGTACTTCAAACATCAAAAAAATACTTCTAAGTTAAAGCAGCAGATCACGTTTTAATGTTCTATTTTTAAAATTTAAAAAAACCGAAATTGGCATTGTTCAATTTCAGAGAAAAATACAAAATTTGTCAAATTATATGACTCTTTTTCTCATAATTTCCAATAAACACGTCATTTTAAAAACCTGTGCCTTTTCTATTGTTTCCTACATTTTCAGAGCATTTTAAAAGGATTTGCAAAATGAAAACTAGCCTTGTAATAAATAATCTTCAATCTCCCTACAAAAAGAGATTCCTGAAATTAGGTTTAGAAAATATTAGTGGATTTTGGAGAAAAATATGTGTTTTTCCTGTTATTTTCTCAAATAAAATTTCCTGTTATTTTCTCAAAAAAATGCATAACATAAACGTCTGAAATAATCAGCGGTTCTCAAGTATCATAATCGCTTAGCATGTTACGACAGGGATCACTAAAAATCTTAAATTACCAACATTTAAAAAAAAACAATCTAACATAGAAAATGTTGTTTTTTACGGATAGTTAATTATAACATTGCTCAAATTGCAATATTTTTAATACAATTTTTCATTTTTCGTTAGTGTAGTCAATTAAAATTTTACTAATTTTTTAGAAAAACTTATTGAACAATTTTGGTTATAATTGCTCATATCTAGAACATTTTAATGTTACTTATAAAAATTTAAATTATCAAATGATATGAATAACTACTAATGTAATTACGATAAATGTTCATCAATAAACTGTTAATGACGGTTCTTTTTTGGAACATGGAAAATATTTCAGGAAAAAGCAAAAAATTATTTTAGTCTCCGAAAAAAGGAACGTTTTGTTCTCGTCCATACCAGTAGCGCTTTCCTAACGTATTCCGCAAATAACAACAAAATTGAAAACTAATATACAAATGGTTTACTATCAAAATAATACCAATGACATATAGAAAAACACTTGAAAAACAACAAATATTTTGTCGAAGATCTGAAAAATGAGTCGATGAAAAACAATTGCTAAAATTAAGGAAAGAATGCACATAAATTGTTTACGAGCCATGAATATACAAAAAAATGATATTTTGGAGACTTTATGAAGTTAATAAATGACATTGCAGAAATTCTCTTTCTCGACGACATTTGAAAAAAAGTAAATACCAAAATTGTACTGCTGTTTACGGGGAAAATCATGAACTAAACAAACCAACGTTCAGTCAAACATAGCAGAATCGCAATTTTTCTAAAAGACGGTGTGTTAATTTGATCGTACCCGATCTCAGTTTCAAAAAATGGAGCGTTCTCTCGATAATAGAATGCAATTTATGCGAAATCCCATCAAACAATGAGCGCCTCACAACGACGGTCCAAAGTTGGAAAAAATCTATCTTGAATGCACGCATTTCCGTGCGACGCGGTCGAGGTCAGTGCAACGCTGTCGGAGTTGGCGCGAAACACAATTTTTTTGAATATAGCTACATAATTTTTTTGTTTTTCGACCTTCTGGGCTCCTTTTAATTTTTTTTAGGTTCCGTTTTCTCAACGAAGGAATTAAAATTGACTTTTTTTCCAAATTTTTAATGGTTTTTCATCTACGAGTGCATAGCACAAAACGTCTGTTACTTTTTTCAGTATTAAGAATTGGTAACCTTCTCTGCCTTTTAATCGAACTGGAAATATTTCTGGTACAATCTTTTTGAATATTTCGTTTTCCAGTGAAGGTAGCCGTCTATAAATATGTGATGATTGTGTTCATGCAGTGTGTCGATCACCCACCGATCACATTGTCGTTAAAACAACTTTTATCTCCGTTATCTTCTGTGATTCTTTCAAATATTGTCTTACAAAGACTTCCTGGTGTGTTAAATGAGGTCAATGTTTTAGCACGAAAAGGTTCGAAAACATACATTCATACTTCGTTTCTGTATTAAACTTTCTATTTAAAACAAATCAAAAGATTAAAATTCACTGTGTAACCGTCTGTTTTTTGATTATAAACGTCATGAAAGTTTTAAAAAATGTCTTGGATGAGAAATAGTACATTGAGTGTAATGTCTTTCAAAAAAAAAATAGAGTACAAAACTCGATATTTTTCAGTCAATGACAGGGATATAACTACAATGTACTTATTTAAAAAAAAGATGATGATATTGATAAGATAAAGTAAAGCGCGAGGTCGATTCGACTTTATTACTAGACGGCTAACAAGACTCGTAATGGAACGAGTTTCTTCAGAAGCAAATCCTTATTCTATCAAAATTAGAAGCGCACTTCAGTCTATTCTACTGCATATATTGGCAAATCATAATTATAAACGATATAGTCACATGTGTTTAAATTGTATTCAACATGTATATTATTAAATATTTTGAAAATAAATGCAATTTAAAAGGATTACGAACCAATTTTCAATTTCGATTTTATTTTCAATCTTCGCCACATTTGAAAACTTATGAAGAAAAATTTTTTTTAGGAATTTCTTCGGTACTAAAACTACAAAGAAAACTTTTTCTCGTTTCGGTTTATCTAACTGGCAAGAGAGCGCACAAACAAGTGAGAAAGTTAGTCCCTCAAGGAACTGAGAAACAATTTTCTTCGGCGTTCGAGTTAAGCAATAATAAGTTTCTAAGCATCATTTTCTTCCGTAGGTTTTCAAATACGGCAAAGAAAATGATCGAAACTGAAAATTGACTCGAAATTTCTTTTGTATCAAAATTTTTTAGTTAGCGCTTGAATGAGTTTTCTTAACAACCGGACAAGACAATTTTCTTGACCACCACAATGAAGTTAATTCACACTTTGAAAATGTGATCATTGATTGCATTTTACAGTAAAATCTCAAAAGTTATCTAGAGACGAATGGCCATCTCGTTTGAAGAAACTGAAATTTTCTATTACAAAATAGCATACGAAAAGACAGTATGACATTGAACAACAATCAATCGCTTTCAACCTATTTGATAGCGGGTACGAATGAACTTGACATTTGTACGCTTTGATTACACCTCTGCAGAAAAAAATAAACAAAAAATAAGATGAATAATGTCACTAGAATTGTGTTTGAAGAAATATGACAAATGTTTCACCGAAAATAATTTTCATGAATAGAGAATACAGCAAACGTGTATTCATCATGATATTTCATTTTAAAAAATGATTTGTCATACTTTTTGGCGAATCAACTTATGATAAGGTTTAAAGTTTGATCATCTTTTTTTATCGGAAACTTTCATTCGCAAAACTCACTTGTATTGGATTTTCTCTCCTCTGACCTATCACGCCTTCTTCAATTGATAATGCCCAGTGCGGGAATCCATATAAATTGAGAATGATTTGATTCGAATCAGTTGCATCATCATCATGAACATCTACTCGATCATCCTTCTCGCTTTTGTCGCAGTTGTTGCCCTGTAAGTTTTTACTTTTGATAATTAAAAAACAAAGTTGCTTTCAGCGCTGCCCCACAAGGTCCAAGAGTAATCGAAAAGACCACAATCATTGAGAATAGAGGTGGATTCGGAGGACGTGGATTCGGAGGACGTGGATTCGAAAACGGAGGACGCGGCTTCGGAGGACAAGGAAACAACTACGGACCAGGAGGATTCGGAAGAGGACCAGCTTTCGGTGGACGCGGAGGAAACTTCGGTGGACCAGGAGCTTTCGGAAGAGGACCAGAAACCATCATCAAGGAGACAATCATCCGCGGTTAAATTAAGATAAATTAATAATTTGATTATAACAAAAATTTTGTGATTTATGAAACACTGGACGTTTTTAATTATGAGTACAAATAAAAACATAATCCATGATTTTTAAATACATATATAGACATATATGATAGAGATATCGTCAGAAAAAAATGCGCCATTTGGTATTGGTTTGTTTTAACTTTAACAAAATTTTATATTATTTAATTGATGGATAAAATGAAACTTTCTTGCATTTTAATCTACATTTCCAATGGGCGACCAGTTGTCAAATTGATGGTAATCGAAAAATCTTTCACACGTTGACAGTTCTGAAAAACGAAAGATTAGATTTTCAATAAAAAATAGTTGGAGTGTATGAACACACCTTCAGTATTTCTGTCGTAACTCCGCGCATAGTTGGAATTTTTAGATGAAATTTGGATATGATATGCAGTCCAAGACTAGAATCTAAATTCTCAAGTATCATACAAATTTTGCATACCAGATCACATTTATGATATTTTTTCTGGTTTTTGCGATTTTTCGGTTATTTAGACAGTGACTTTACGGTTTGTTTTTTGAAGTTGCGATAGAATTTTCATGTAAAACTATCGTTTTTTGTTTTATTTAAGGTCTGACTATATTTTCAGGCGGTGGAACACTGTAAAACCGACTAGATTTTTGAATCCAGTCGATCTTTTTTACTTTAAATATTGTTTTTAAAAACTAAATATAACAAGAAAACAGAAAAATAATGATAATATTGCATATCACATTCATAACTACAAATATAGGTCAGAATAGTCCAATGGCAACAAAATTTTGAAGTGAATCCGACACATTCAAAGCTGCATATCATAACGGAGAAAGGTTCAATTAATATAATCTAAATTGTATTCGAAAGAAAAACATTTTTACATTATAATAAACATAATTTTAGAAATGGACCTTAAAGATAACCCGTTTTTATGAACGGAAATTCACTGATTTGTGTGTAGTAAACCTGGGCGTGATGATAGATAAATGTGAAGCGACCAGTTAATGCGATCTAAACACTATATTTTTGTCAATTTGTGATTAGTGAGACGTTTTACATAATTCGGTAGGTTATCATCATGGATCTGACCTTTTAACGCTTGATTTCGAGCGCGGAAATATCACGCACATATTTAACACATGCAAATCGGTGAATTCCCGTTAATAAAAACGGGTTATCTTTAAGGTCCACTTCTAAAATCAAGTATATTATAATCTAAAAATGTTTTTCTTTCAAATACAAGTTAGTTTATATTAATTTAAACTTTTGCCGTTATGATATGCAGCTTTGAATATGTCGGATTTACTTAAAAATTGTGTTACTATTGGACTATTCTGACCTCTGTTTGTGGTTATGAATATTATATGCAATATTACCATTATTTTTCTGTTTTCTTGTTATATTGAGTTTTTAAAAAAAATATTTAAAGTAAAAAAGACCATCTGGATTCAAAGATCTAGTCGGTTTACTGTGTTCCACCGCTTGCTCCTACTCGCTCTCAAACTTTCATCGATACGGTTTTTCTGAATACTGTTTTTACTATTATTTCGAGCTAAAAATACAGTCAAACATTTAATAAAACTAAAAAAATATGGTTTTATACGAAAACTCTATCACAACTTCAAAAAAAATTCGAACTATCACTGCCTGAAAAAACCGATAATCGCAAAAATCACAAAAAATATCAAAAATGTGCTCTAGTATGCAGAATTTGTATGATACTTAAGAATTTTGATTCTCGTCATGTACTGCATATCATATCCAAATTTCATCAAAAAATTTCAACTGTGCGCGAAGTTATGACAGAAATACTGAAGGTGTATTTCTTTTTGACCGCTACTGTATATTGTTATTCTTTTATTTTTGTTTAGTTTTATTTTAACATTAGATTAATTTATTGAAATCCAAAGGGATCTAACTGAAGAGCCCCAACCCCTTGGTAGAACGTCTTAGCTTAGGGGCGAAACGGTCGACTTCGATTTTATTTCTTTTATTTACATTTATTTCAATGAAATTTTGAATCGAAAGGCTTGGCTCTTTAAAAATGTAAAGGATTTAACGTTATTTGGCATAGATCGAAATGTGTCTTGTGAAGCAATAAAGTTTTACAAAAAAACAAATTTGTCGAACTACGTATAATTTTTTTCATTTCCATGTTTGATGAAATTGTATCAGAATAAAGTTATTTTTAAAATAATGAACTGTCACAGTCTGACGAATTCGGCTGATAACATTTTTGAAAAAGAATCAATAGAACAAAAACATCACTAGAAATCAAGCAGTTCATTTTTTGAACTTCTTGTTGAATGAAATACTCGGCAAACTAGTTTTTCGCGTTTTTTAAATGATATCATTTTTTTAAAAGTGCGGGTCGGGTCGACTTTAATACAACCAAATTTAGTTATTCCGGCCCGTCGGCCTAAACTTGCAGTCCCCCACCAGAAACAAATAAGATCTACGTGTCAGTAAAGAATTTCTTACTTGACCTTTCTTTAATTTAATTTACTTTAGTTTTTTTATCTAAGAAAATAGTCGATGGTCATTTGTTCGGTGAAAAAGGCGGAGATTGCAGAGGAAATGATGCGATTGAAAACCAATTCTTTCTATATAAAGTAGAAAGAATTTCTATTTTCCAACACCTGGTAAATTTCAAAAAACAATCATGCAGTTCAATCTCCTCGTTACACTTCTTGCCCTCCTCATCGGACTTTCAACGTGAGTTATTTCTAAACCACTATTGATTTCAATTTAACTTCATGGATTCCAGTGCGCAATTCGGATATGGACCACGTGGTTATGGACCATATGACGGATTCGGACCAAGGTATGGCCCATATGGCCGTGGACCAAGACCATGGGGTCCGCGATTTGGACGACCAACAACAATTATCGAGAAGACCGTTATTGTGCGACCAGGAGGATGGAGAGCAAAATTATAATGAATTGTTCTGACGACGGATATTATTGTATTTAACATCCTATATTTCTGTACTTTCTATGAATAAATGCTTTCGATATAGAATATGAATATCAAGATATTAAATGGTGGTTTCATTCATTGATCTAAAGTAAGACATTTCGAGTACTAAAGTATCTAAATAAAGTTTAAGTTTTGTATTTAAAGCCTAAAATGGAAATCCCCAAAAAGTTCAATAAAAAATAGAAAAGAATAGGGACGCCACGAATTGGCACATTGTCAGGACGCCTTTTCCATAACAACTTGCGAACGCTAACCGTCGTTCAAAACACAATCATGTTCAATTTTTTTGGGGAAAGTCTCCCGGCAGCGCGTGTGGGATTCGGATAAGAGAACCGTAAATAAATGTTATTTACTGCGTTGCTCAGGAAATATAGTCATTTTCTCAGTTTTCAGAGGAAATATGCCGTTGTTCCCAAAATATATTTTTTTTAAACAAAAATCATCCAAGTTATTTGTATTTTTTATTGAAGTAAAACATTATCTTAAAATATAATTGTATAAAACCCGTGTTTTCATTGCCGATCGGACTGGAATACAACTTAACTTGTTGTCGAATTTTCTTCCAAAAAACCCTTTCTTCCTTTTCAAACTTTTGTTGCAAAAGAAAAACGTTTTAATTTGTGTTTTCGAAAATATTGACGCTTGCAATGCACTATTTGCAATTTTCAATGTGTTTTCATCAACAGAACCAACTAGAGTATCTCCAACCGCGCATATTAATAGATGTTTTTAATTGAAGAAAATAGTTGCTGGTCATTCGTTTAATGAATAAGGCGGGAATTAAAAATAAAGTGTGATTAACAATCAATTCTTGCTATATAAAGTCGATCGGATTTCTAATTTCCAGTCTGGAGAATTTCAGAAAATAAACATGCAGTTCAAACTCTTCGTTTTACTTCTTGCTATCCTCGTCGGACTTTCAACGTAAGTTATTTCTAAACCAATATTGATGTCAATTTAACTTTATGACTTTCAGTGCTCAATATTATTACGGGTACCGACGACCAGTAGCTGTTTCGAGGACCGTTATTGTCCGAGGATGATGGAGAACAAAAGTTTAATTCATATTTTTTGACGATGGAGCTCTTTGTATTTGATATCTTTTATTTCTGTACTTTTTTCTAAATAAATGATTTTGCGATAGAATTTGTTTATCAAAAGAAAGAAAGTGGGATTTTTTATAAATCTGGGGCATTTTTAGACTAGTATACTCTTTATTCATTAAAATTGAGAAACAATCTTATCTAGTTACTCAAAATAACATGTTTTATGTAATCTAGAGAATATTCCAAGTTTTCTTGAAATTCATGCACGTCTGTTGTGTCGTCGTTGAAGTTTGTTAAAGTAAATGTAAAACTGAAATTCTTACGTTTTTATTTGTTAAAATTGAAGTGATGACATACCTGTCAGCATTAATTCTATAAAAAGTACCATATCCATCCTTGCACATTGGAGTCACGTATCCAAAACATCCATTTTCAGTATAACCAAGCAAACTAAACAAAAAAACTGTTGTGTCATTATTTTGTTTACAATTTACCTTGTCGACAATAAAAAGTTTCCATTTCCGCCACTTTTAGAAAACGAGGGGTGCTCGAACAAAGGGTTTTCCACCTTTCTCCCAGAAGAACTCAAAGCTTCTTGTGCCAGTCTGAAATTGTTTTATTCAGAAATTAATAATTCAGGTTTTATGGTTCATCTACAGCAATTCTTAGAAATTTCAATGAATTATTATTATATACACCCAGTGGGTTTTATGGTTTTTTATGATAATTTATTAACCTCAAACCCAAAAAATGACGGTCGATTCCTTTTCCTTCTCTAGCAGCATCCATCAAAACATTGTGTTCATTATAAGCATCGAAGAAAAATGTTCTAATTGTGTCGTTCTAAAAATATTTTTGTTGCTTATTTCATTAAAAATATGAATTACCGTTGCCCCATTTTCAATTGCTTCCAAAAATTTGGAAACCTCTAAAGTTAGACTTCTGACAGTTTCAGTTCTTCCGCGATAAAATTTTCTAGTTGAAGCTGTTTCATAAATTGGCGCATATCTTGAATTTATAATTTCTAATTTTTTTTAGCTTTGAATTAATTAATTACCTGTTATGTGTTTTCACGTAAGCCATTTGTAAGGCTAATTGGATAATTGTGTCGGCGTAAACTTTCAATTTCTTCGTGAATGATGCTCCAAATTTCTCATACTTATAAACAGTAACATTTACTCTGTTCCTCAACTCCCAGAATTGTTTTTCAGCTAACTGAATCATATTATTCAATGAACCAGTTATTTGAACATCTAATCTGTCAGCTGGAATAAATAGCCGAGAATTCTGAAATTTGCAAAAAAATGTTTGATTAAGTTTTCCAGTTGTCAAACCTTCATAACTGGGATTTCCTTCATTTTGGATGCTGCATAGTCACATGGTGAAAATAATGAAATAGCATCAACATTTCCATGCTTAAATTATCCAAATAATTACTTAAAGGAGGGCGTAAAGAAATAAGCTAAATTTAAAAAACTGGAGCACTTTTGACTGAAATTCTTGGAGTAATTTCATTTATTTGGTTTCCTAGGTTATTGTTATTTAATTTCGGACCACTGATGTTGATTATTGCAAAAAATAGGATTTTTTAAAGTTCAAAATCCGCTATCGAATTCAAAGAACTGATGTCTAGCCCTTGTTTCGCTGAGACAAGGTCAGAGTTATTGTATGTTTATAATTTTCCTACGTTTTTTAAAATCATATTCAAACCGATATTTTTCTAGCACCCTCAAATTTTGCGTTCAGTTTGTTTAAAAAATAATGAAACCTCAGCTTGTAGACAAGCTTTTCCATCAAGTAGAACATTTATGTTGAGATTTTTATCGCAGTAGTTGTTAAATGGCGACCCGAAAAGTGCATACTTCATCAACTGAAATGAAAAAAAAACTTTTTTTGTTCAGAACAAAAAAACCAGACCTCTGAATCATTTTCCACCAAATCATCAGTAAGCGTTAATGAAAATACAGAACTATCAATATCCTCAAAAAATTCCACGTTTTTTTCATGATTTTCGATGATGGAGTGACGAATCTGATAGTAAGCAAAATTTAATTTTGAATGCAATTTCATTGCTCATTGGTTTTTTACCTCCGCCCACATGTCGCGTCCTAAACTTGTCAATGGTACAACTGAAGTTTCATTTAATTTCGCCGACTTATTTTTAATATCAACCAAACTTTCGTAGAACTTCTCAATAGATTTTAGCTCTCCTTTTTCGAAAGTTTCCAATTTCCAAATATGACCATTATAAATTATGATAATATGAGAAGGGCAAATTCCTTCTTTTGCTGAAAATTAGGGTCATTTTTCTTCCTTTTTTATTGAACTTTGAGTATTAACGAACATGTTTTAAAATAGCGTCGGATTTCATCTTTTGGAAATGATGGGATTCGGCACGCATTGAAAAGGTTATAAACTTGAGACATGTCCCATTTTGTACCACGACTTTTTACTATCTCTATTTTTTCTCTAAAATACGTAAAAATTGGATTAAACTTAAATTTTTTTTGACAAACTCTCGGATATTTTGCCAATATTCCATTAGATAAAAAATAATTTGAGCTGCAGAAGTTAACTGATCCCCATGCTTGAAAAATGTTCTTGGAATTAAGCCACCCATATTTTGAGTGAGCAATGAATCCCGCGTTTTAGTATAAGCATCATACCACCATTTTTCGATCTATAAATGATGATCTCAACATTGCCGATAATATCTCGAGAAGAATGAATACCCAGTTTTTTGTAGATTTTGTTTTGGTTTCTAAAAATTCTTGCATTATTTTTCCATCATCAGAATTAACGAATTTATTTGCAATTGTAGTAACATTCTTGAATTCTTCATCAGAAAGAATGGGAATCACTGAAACATGATTATTGCAACAATATTTGTCGTAAAATGCAACTTACAAGATTTCAAATATTTTTGAATCGAATCTTCTAAACTAGGAAGTGGAAGGTCTGGCAAGGAATTTTGAAAAGAAAATGTAGTTTCAATACTATTCATAACTGAATTTTGTTACTTTTTGCAGCAGAGACTGACTTTTATAACATTTATAATTAGTTCAATTTTTGTATAAGTTCCTTTTTCTGTTAAAAAGTTCATGTTAGTGCAATCATGTGCACATCTCCAAAGTTTTTTTCGTCAAATGGAAACTTTTAAAATATATGTTGTGTTTTTATGCAACCTTTGTTGAAACATCATTCCTTTTAGAAAGTCAAAAATTGCGAATGTTTCCACATCGGTTCCGTCGAGAAAATTCTTTTCCTCCTCCGTTTTTTATGGTCGAGTGATAGAAAAAACATGTTAGCATAACGAGGTAAATCAAGTCATTTTGGGCGGAGCATCACATTTTCGTCCCGTCAACATAGAGAACGGATTCACTTTTGGATTCACTTTTTTCACGTTGTTGTTTGTTCACCTCCAGAATTTACATTTTTTTTACTTTTCAGAAATATGAATTTCGTCGCTTGCGTTTTCTTCGTTCTTCTTGTTGTGATTGCTACTGTTTCGTCATTCCGTGGAGGTCATGGCCGCCCATTATACGGTAAAAACACTTAAAAGAGATTTAGATGCATTAAGGACACAAAAACCTCAATAATTGCAGTAAGGGCAGCGCAAGTGTTAGCTGAATTGCCAAAAGGGTTCGAAGATTTACCACCTAATATGATTATTAGTAACAAATTGGATCTAAAAAGTTATTTTTTGTTATTTATTCTATCATTTCTTTATGCTTTAGTCAATCTGTACCTGTCAAATAGCTTGCGCTTTTCTGAAAATAACTTTCACGCACCATTAAATGAGAGGAAACAGCTTTTCCGCGTTTTAATATTTCCAAGCATTGTTGTCAACATGTTTGGCGAAAAATAGGTTATTTTTTAGGAGTAATTGGTGATGTTCAATCGATTGAAGGTTCACTTCCACTTCGCGGATTTGCAGGATATGGAGGGCGTATGGGAGGTCGTGTTCAGGAACAGTGGTAGAAGCAGAAAATTCAATACAGAAGAATAATTTATGTTCAAACTTTATTTCAAATAAAACTTTGAATTGTTGGAGATTTCATTTATTTTTATGGGTCTATGTTAAACGTTGTTGGAGGTGGTATCCGCCTTTCTGTTGTGTTTCTGAAAAAAAACAAAATAACATTTAAAGTTAAACACGTATTCATTTTAAACCTTATGGGAGCTTCTTCTTGTGCTTCAACACTTGAAGCTCTCTGAATTGTTGCTCTGGAAGCTGGTCGACTTTGAGTTTGATGTTCAATCACACTGGCTGCCGGGTCGTAAGTACTCCTATGAAATTTATATTGATAATTTGGTTGGGTTGAAATCGTAATTAAAAAATTTGGAAATTTGTGTACGAAGAGACAAATGTTTCTGTATTTTCGGAGTTCTGGAGGGTTCTTCATGCCAAGGCCATATTGGTGTGAATCACTTACTTACATTCGCAGTTCAAAATTGTAGTTTAACATTTTTCCTAATAAATAGATGTTACTATTTTTGTAAAAATGTTGTTTTGTGAATTTTGAAATTAAACAGAAAAAGTTGGAATTTATTTTCAAATGAAAATCCTAAAGGATTATACCTCTGTGAATCCGGCCGTGGCGGTGGCTTTCCTCTCAAGGTTGGAATAACAGCACTAGCCCTCGAAACACTTTTCTCTTGCCACGACGGTTTTTTCTCCCACCATTCGATTTCCCTTGGTTGCGACGAATCCGGGCGAGATTGTCGCGGTTCTTGATTATGATCCATTTTTCGAGTCACATTTTCTTGCCTTATGAGTCTTGATAAAGACCGGTCTTGATTGCTTTCTGAACATGAAAATATTCCTCCCGCAACTTCACCTTACAAACCGTTGGAAAAAGAATGCGACGTTTTTCTAAATTCTGAATCGTTTGATATATTTTGATTTTGGTTCGAGTTTCGTTGAATTGACTGCCTTCTCTCCCTTTTTCTAGACGCCGCTTCAATCTGTAAAAATTACTTTGTTTCCGTTCAATTCACTAGAAAAACGACTTGTTGTTGTTCGTAAATTTGTTGGTTCCTTCGCTCAAAGGCTTTTGCCTTTTCTTTTTGAATTGCGCGTTCTCTTTCTTCTTCTTCCCGAATTTTCGTTTGATATTCCTCCCACCTGAAAAATATCGAAACTAAAAACAAGTGAAAAAAATTGTCTTGTTACTTCCTGATTTCTCTTTGTTCTAGTTCGATTTCTTTTTGTTTTTCGAGTTCTTTTCTCCTCTTATTGTCTTCACATTGTTGCTGAAGCTCCAATTTATGTTGTTCCTGTGGACTGAGGAATCTGAAAAATAAATGTTCACTGCAATTGAAATTATAACAATGATTACTTCTTTTCCGACAAATTGGGCATACTTCCATATGGTTTTGTTATCATACTTGTGTTCTGGTAATTGTGAGATTGTTCATTCGAATATGTATTTTTCGGAGCATTTTGATTAGAGTCATTCTTTTGAAAATTATCAACTGCTGGTTTTTGTTGTTGGTAATATTGTTGTTGTTGTTGCTGTTGTTGTTCAACATCGAAGCTCTACAAATTTTAACAAAATTATTTCCTAAAAACTGATTGTTGAGCACATGCCGTTTGAAATGGAACTTGTTGGATTTGAGGCATCACGGGGACTGCACTTGAAGAAGCCCCTCCAAAGTGTGTATTGATTAAAAAATTAATGTGGGGCTCGACGGGAACGTAAACTAATCTTCCATCGAGATACAATAGCCGCAATCCAACTATTGATCCAATTGGGTCGATAATCGGAGAATGAAATGGATTATGATAAGTATTGGTGGTTTGATTGATTGGTGGAAAATAAGATATTTGATTCTGAATTGGGTTATTATTTGATTGAACAGGTGATTCGTTTCGCGATTCGTTATTTGATTTTCTGGAAAAATTATTCAATTATACATTTAAGCGCACTAATAAACCTTGTTTCAACTAATCCTGGTAATTGTGTACCACGCGTTGGCTCGTCAAAAATACGGGTGGCCGCAGTATGTTTATACTGCTGAAAATCTTCCGAACGACTGGATGCATTGAAAGCATACGTTCTCACCATTACTCAAACTGAAAATATTATGTAAAGTGATTCTTGAAAAGTTGTGAAAAATGCAAAAAAAAACAAAGGATCTCAATGTAGGAAGTAATTTAGAGAATTAATTAGAATTAAATTTGCATAATTCATTTCAAAGACTATTTATTACCTGCATACTATAATGAAGATGAAAAGTCATATTTCAAGAGAAAAAACAAGTATAATAAAAAATACGGGATATTATAATAACAAAAAACATGGGCAATATTGTGACCATTGCATATGGCTATTCTTTATGTTCGTTTGAGTTGTTATGGAAACCATACGTGAACAACTTTTGTCGCTACAGAGATTTAGATATGGAGAAATGTGTGTAATTGTGCATTGCATTTTTATTCAAAGTTTTTGAGTTAGTAGTACTCAAGACCGGAAGGGTCATCGAAAATACATGCTGCCAGGAAAAAACTCATTTTTAAAGTAATGACGGTTGTGTTGTTGTGTGGCATACATATTTATGTGAACAATGAGGTTTTATACACGACTAGTAGTATATTACCCAAAGAGAATAAAAATTATTAGCTGCTCATAAATTCGGCTTTATAAACAGGCAAGCGCGCTCTAAAAAACCGACACGCTCGCATGTGAAACATAACGAGGGGGAGACTATACGCAGACAACTACCTCTCGCCAAACAACACTCTCTCGCAGCAGAGGGAAGCCCACCTTTATATAGCCGATTTTGTGAGAGGACTATAAAATAAATGCAAAAGAAACATTCGTTCCAATCAAGCCGTTTTCAAATTATCGAATGCAATTTGTTATTAAATAATCAGAATGTTTTAATTTTCTGTGAATCGATAATTTTGGTTTGTAGAAACAGATACATAATTTTTTTTTTTCAAAAATCTGATTTCAGCATCAATAGTAATGAGAATCATGTTGTTAAAGAAATGTTTCAGAATAATGGTATTGTTAATAAATTGAAACGCTTGATTTTAATGTTAAAGGAAGGCTTCATTATACGAAAAAGGGGTGTAAAAATGAGCAGGGAATCGAACACCGGGAATCGAACTTAGGCTCTTCGGGACAAAATACTGGGTTATCGTATTTGTTTTTTTTGTATCATTTCTTTTTATAACAACTATTGTTTGATCGATATTGCAAATTTTGAAACCTGTGTAAAACTTCGTTTAGCATAAAATTTCAGTAAATTTTTCAAAGTGTACTTCCAAAAGCTAGTTCAATAGCTTTGTAATATTCACCTGTCTACTTTTGGATCGGAACAAACATTTTTATGAGGAAGTATTGTCGAGATAATAATTTCTGGCCGCTCGTTTTGCGGAGTGTCGTTGGGAATTTACTCGCAGCGCGCTCAAATTCAAATTTCTCAGTTGGTCTTGCGCGTTGCGGTCGCGCTGCGAGTAAATTCCCAACGACACTCCGCAAAACGAGCGGCCAGGAATTTTTATCTTGACAATAGAATAACCTTTGTAACTCTGCTTCCATTACTAAAATCTACAACCATGTGAAAAATATCTTGTCGCTTTGAACATATATTATCGTGTAAGAAGACTGCAAACTAGAATCTTGTAAATGAAAATAAAACGTTTAAAAATAGTCGATGACCCAATTCATAACATGAAGATGCGTTATGTCTGGCTTAAATGTAAACAACAGTTCAGATATATTTTTGAGTGTTTCCAAGATTGTTATTTTCAATTTGTTTCACTACATCAATATCCCCCCAATACTGATGTCCTGTAACACACATCACGAATCCCATAATTTTTGACATTGACCTTCTGTAATGTACGCCTCATTTCATGCCACAACTCCGCTTGAGAGAGGATCATTCAACAACAAAAAAAATACAAACTGAAGAAAGGATACCCAGTGGAATTTGTTGAAGCATTATGGAAGCAGCGACCCAGATACCAAATACAGAAGGAGATATAACCACTCTTCGCGGATATATCACTCCATTTAATTTCACTTCTTAAGATAGTCTTTCGCGCATCTTCTCACTTTCTTTCTCATCACTTTCACCGCTCATTGTCCGATAACGGTCATTTTCTTCATTTGGCTTTTCCCGACAAATTTTTCCTGCTATATTTAAAATCTTTTAGATGTTAATGAGGGTGTTACTCAACACCCTATTATTGCTTGTTGCTTCAACTTCTGCACAGTTTGGAGGATTGTTTTCATCGAGACCTTCTGCTGATGAATACAATGATCAGTTCGGTATGAAAAATGCTTTATCTTCCTGGAGTGATGCTCTTCGAAAAATTGCATTGAGAAATAATCCAAAATAGTAAGAATTGTTGAATTAATGTTACAATAATGATGTTTTTTTCAGCTATCAACCTCAAAATGTGAGAGCTTTCACAATCGATCCACCAGTGAATCGTGGAGAGATCGACATGGAACAACTCAAAAAAGGAAAAGGTGATGCTATTATCAATGAAAAACTACTGAATCTTGTACTTCCAAGGTAAATTGAAACTTATTTAATTTCGCGTCAAAGGATATCTTGATTTTTTTAGGATAAAGGGACAGAGCCCATTTACAACGACAACGACGACAACAACAACAACTACAACAACAACTACACCACAACCAACCACCACTACTGTTGAAACAACAACCACCACACCAACGACCACTACCACAACAACCGAAGCACCAATTACTTCAACAGAGGAAATTAAAAAGCGAACATTTGCGGGAAAACTTGTTCATCCTGATAATGTCATTGAAGAGGTTTGATTTTCAACTTTTATCTAAATTGAACGAGTTTTTTTTAGTCAGAAGAAGATGGTTCGAAAACTGCAAGTAAGCCAGCAAAAAAGAATGAACAAGATAATGACTCCGTTGAATTTGTGTCAGATGAGAAGAATGTTACGGAAAGTTCAGATGAATCCCCTCAAAAAAATGGAGAAGATAAAAAAGAAACTGTAAGATTGAACATTTTCACATTTTTAAATTTTACATCTCCAGACTGAAGCATCAACCACAACTGAAACGTCAGCGGCGAAGACTACGACAGCAATTAAACCAAAAGCAGAATCGACAAAGAAAACCGACACGAATTTATCGGTTAACTTCAAAACCGCTGAAAGTGTTGAGAAGGGAAACGAAAAAAAGGCTGACAAGAAGAACGAAGAAAAGGAAAACAATCCACCAAAGTTGAAAGAAGAGGAAAAAACAAACTATATGAAAAAATTGGAGGAAATTTACAAAAAGGAAGAGGAATTGGTTGAACGAGAGTTAGCAGAACTATCAGTTGCTGAGTTATTCAAAAAGAATCAGAAATCGAAAACAGACACTGAAAGTAGTACAGAAAAATCGACCACTAAATCCACAACTAAAAAGGCTACTACAACAACGAAGAAGCCAACTACTACTAGCACCACAACCACTACTACAACCACTACTCAAGCTCCAACCACTACCACCACTACTGTTCCAACGACAACCACTACAACCGAAAAACCGTTTGCCAAAGAAGAAATTTTGGAGAAAGAAGCAGTCGAAGTTTTGAAATCATTGGACGAAGAGGAAAAAGTTGACGAGAAAAACAACGAAGAAGTTGAAAAACGTAAGAATGAGAGAGCTGAAACCAGAAGAAAGATCAACAACTTCTTGAAATCGATGAGTAAGTTTATTTTTCTAGACTTTTACTTATATTGAATTTAAACAATTTAGAACGTATACGAGAAAATAACCAAAAACAAAATTCTACAACAACAACAACAACGTCTGCACCAACGACAGCATTAGTTTCCACAACCGAGGAACAGAAAGAAACCACGACATTTGAGCAAGAATCGACAACTACTGAGTCTACTACCACTTCAAAGAAACCATCAATCCCGGAAGCTGAAGAAGACGAAACTACAACGACAGCAACTACCACAACAACTACCGAAGAAACAACAACTAAAGAAAGCTCGGTGGTTGGAAGTAAGTTTTTGACTTTTTTAAAAATGAAATCTGAACTCTTTTTGTTTAAAAATTTCGTTAGAATTAACAAGGTCCAAAGAACCAGTTAAAATTTGAAAAAATGTAATTTATATATCCCAAAAAAATAATTTTTCCAGCTAGAGAACTTGACGCCGAAACTCTTGCTAAAGCAAACATCACAGTTGAGGAAAACGTCGAAAAAGCAGATCCAGCTCCCGTGATCCAGCCACTTCCACAACTTTCAAGAGAACAACTTGCTCGAATGATGACCCCAGTTGCCGGCATCATAGATGATATTAGACCAATCTTGAGTTCCATTCTGTCTGGTTCGAATGGTCAGGCGACTGCGGCGGCAAGGGCGAGAGCCGCCGCTGTCAGAACTTATGAATCGCAACAACCAGTTCAAAAAACCCGGGACATTATGGAAGATGGTTACGCCGAGAATTCGTTAGTCGGATTTGGATCACAAATTGCCAGGGAAATTTTGAATCCTGGAGCTTTGAGAAGAGATAAAATTGTGAGCGTTTTTTTAATAACATATGATTTTGGTATTGTTTTTTTAGTCCCGTGAACGTGCTATGGCAGCTAGAATTGCAGAAACGAGGCAGCATCACAACGTAGCGGTAAATTCAAATATTTTTCAGCTAACTAGATAATTTCAACTGTGTTATAGGCGGAATCATTTGCCACTGGTGCGCCGTTGGATCTTACCAACTATCAACAGAAGCCATTCCCGCAAAAACAATCGACAAATTCAAATCTGCCATACTTCCTCCCACCACCCCCGGGATACGTTGGTCCATTGCCACCAGCACCTCCGCCTCCACCACAATTACCGAACGCAATTGTTCCACAGACTCAAGAACCACAAGGATTCATTACCGAAGCTCCGGTTCCACAAACACTACCAGTCGTTGCGACAACCAAAAGAACACGTAAGAGAATAATCAATCTTTATGAAAAACATTAAACTTCTTCAGCGAATCCGAATGACGAAGGGTACGAGGAAGGACGAGACGGTGTTAAGACCACATTTTTCAGTGATTCTGGAGTGATGCTCGGCGGAAAACGACCACAACCAACTCCAGACTTTTCCTCAATGAGCGGAGAATCATTCGGTTTAGCTCCAGTAAATCCAAGCCCACCTCAAGCTGTAGCGCCACCAACAACCTTCGGAGGCGGTAATATGCGTAGTGGCGGTTTTGGCGGTGGACACGGTCCATCTTCTCCATTTGACATGGTTGAAAAGAACTCGAAAACTGATCTTTCCTTCTTCACATCAAACAGAAAGAAATTATAGGCCGCAATACTTTTTTAATGTATAATAATTAGCTTCCGTAAACTGCCATAATAATTTTTGTGTTGATTTTTAATAATAATAACTATAATAATGACAAAGTTCGGACCATTCCTTCTATTTGAATTTTACCTCGCTTGGTTGTTTTTTAAAACTTTCTGATGAAATTATGAAAAAAAAAGAAGACGAATTATTTCACATTGTTTTATTTGTGTTATCATGAAAATAGAAGCGATTTTTGTACAAAATTGAAAGCATACTCGTCTATTAAAAACAAAACCACCAAAAAAGCCTATTCTGTCTTGAAGTGAGGAGCAGCGTCTCCGATCTTGAATTTTGGTGTTATTACCGAGATTTTTCTGATAATTTCTGCATCATCGTCTTGTTCGTCAATTTCTTTTAGCAATTCGTTTCGCTCTTCTTCAGTAATATCCTGAAACGATTTTTACACGCTTTCGAAATATATAAAAATTAATGAATTACCTGCATGAAATCGAGAATGGCCGAGTTAGCCGAGTCTTCAGTCAGGCTATTCAAAGTTGTAGTTCTCGCCAAGCGTTCGTAGTATAATTTTTGTTGAAGACTAACAAGTTTACTCGAAACCTAAACTTTATTATGTATATTTTTCAGAATTTTAATACAAACGCAAGAAACTAACTTACCCTTTCTCTTTTCAATCCACCATCCCATTCCAAATCAACCAATCCACCCTTCTTTGCTATTGCTTTCTTAACCCTTCTTGCGAAAGCAATTGAATCTTCGTTTTCCATACGTGTCATTGGTGGAAGATACCATACATCACAAATAATTGCCCATGAAGTCATCATACTCCATAGATATCTTCCGTAAGATTGTGCACTACTATTCCAAAATGCGTCAGTTAGACGACTGTCATATTTTACAGCAATCGGGTAAATAGTACTGCCAATCTGAACAAAAAGTTTACAAAACAGCAAATATTTTCCCAAGTTACTTCAAACGATCCCTTTTTGAACATCATAACGGAAGTATTGTTGATACATGTTCCTTCAGGGAAGATAATAATTGGCAATTTATTTTCATCATTAACATGTTCACGCATTCTGAAAAAAACACTGATTTTATTCATATAGCCACCAAAATATTACCTATCCATGACTTTTTTCCGATCTCCTGATTCTCCTCGCTCAAACCAAATATGATGCTCCGATCTACTCAGCGTTGTTTGCAGAAAACCTTTAAAAATAGCATAGGATACACCAAATAGTACAATTTTCAAAAATTTTTGTTCAAATTTGGAACTTTCAAACACAAATAATTTTTCGCCGAAATGTAGACGATTTCTAACTGCAGAACTTTTTGAAGGTACTTATTTCAACCGACTTATTATTCACTTTCAACTGCTGAATTTATGGACCTCTATGTATGTAACAAAAATTGAGGCAAAAATAGCAATATTCAATGCAGAATCGTGAAAACAATTTAAAGAACCAATTATTTGTGCTTAAATTAATGTTTTCACGTTTTTCGCATTGATTTATTGTCATTTTTCACGTCATTTTTAGTTTTAGGGAAGGTTGATTAAAATTTTATTTTCATGAACAAGATTTTTATGATATTTCTCTAAAGCATTCAAATTTATGTGCAAAATTTTAATATTTATCTCTGAAGTACCTAAAAATCCTCCTTGTTTCTGTCCAATCATAGCATAACAATTATCGCAACTCAGAATCATGACATCAATTGGCGAAGTATGATTTGCCACGCAAATTCCACCCTTTTTCGCACGATTTTCTTTATCATGAAATCTGATAACGCTTGAGAAGGCTCTCGAGAAAATACGCATACTCATGAGCATTGCATGTCGATTGAGCCATTTCCGAACCCTAAAATTATATATTTTTAAAGCTTCACTAGTTGCAAATATGTTCTTACTTTGGATGCGGTATATAACCAATGAAGGTCGTCGTTAAAATCATCATAAAAATTGCAGTGATGAATAGGGCGATTCGGAACGGAACCAGTATGTAATACCGGACCATAAAGCCAGCGATCCAAAGTAGAGTGAGTTGCCAGCTGAACAGTTTTGAATCCATTGATAATTTAACTCAAATAAATAAAAAAACAAACTTCACAAAATGGAACGAATATTTAGTCCTGCTGAGAAGATTCCAAGAAGGCAGTTGTGCAGCAGAAAATCTGTTTGTCACTTGATCTTCAATAATCGCTTCCATTCCAGCCTATGATAAATTTTTATGTTTTAAAAAAGTTGAAGATTTCACCAACCGTTATGAATTCGAGCGTATCATCCACCAAGACAGAAACCGTCGTTTTCTTAGAAGATGGTACATCAGTTTCATGCAATTTTGCATCAATAATTTCCGACTTCTGACGATCAATAATACCCAAATCACTCGACGATGAAGTTCGTCTTGGTTTGCGCTTCTTTTCTGGATTTTCCTCATTTTCTTTAACGGTTTCATCAATGTCCAATTCTTCCTCATCATCAATTGCTGCAATTGTTGCACCCCACTGAAAAAAGTGTTTAATTTTTCAAAGTCTTCGCATAGAAATGAATGTGTTTAGAATTGCACGTTTTTAAAATAGATTAAAAATAGTTTTAAAAACTTAATTTAATTTTTGGGAAAAAATAATAGAACCATTTGGCCTAACTTTTGAGGTGTTCTCTCTAGTCATAGTTAGTCCTCACTCTCCGAAAAAAGAACGCTAGACGCTAATTTTGTGTAAACTGTTTTTAGAACCAAAAGAAAATCGGCCTTAAGCCAAATTTTTAAAGGAAATACCTATATCCAAATTCGAAATATTACCTCAAAGATTTTGATCAGCGTGTTAACATACAACTCTCGAAGTCCTAGCGTTTTTCCCGTCACAGCTAAGAACATCAAAACCAGGACCAGCAGGAAGAATATTAGGAAAATCATTCTGAAAAAAGTTGTGATTTATCATGAAACGTGTATAATTGAAGTATATTATCACAATAAACATGTTTTTCTTGAGCGGTTGAAATAATCGATTAGTGAGAGAAATAGATGAGTAAAAAACGAAAGAGAAAAAGTGTGCTAACGCTTGTTAAATTTGAAATTTTGAAACAGTAAAAAAAAGAAAAAAGAGCGAACACTTTATTTATTTCTAAATAATTATGTGATATTAATATCAGTCATCAATAAAAGAGTACAAATTAAAAACGTCAAGAGATGTTGCATTATCCATCCGACGCGTACAAAGTACACAACACTACGATGTACCGCCCACACTATCTTATTGCTGTTACTTTGATACATATTCTCCCGCGTCATTTTTTGTTTCCTTTTCTGAGAAATTTTCGAGTTTTTATTATTTTTTTAATAAATATTTATTTCATTGAAACAAAATTACAAATATCGAAATTTAAAAATATTTCGAAAACTCATAATAAAATGAGATTATTAAGGCACCTCCAGTTGATCTGAGAGTGTTGGTAAGAGCACCACGATAAAAACCATTTGTTCCTTCTTTCCTGAAAATTTAAAAAAAAAATTTTTTTTAGAAGGAAGTGACTAATAACTTACTTGTAGATCTTTTTCCAACAATCCAGAGTACTCGTATATGTTTTTACTTTTTTACCCGACTGCATCATCATACTTCGTCGAACTGTATCCATTGGATAACAAGCAAGTCCACTTGTCACAATTGAAACTTGTGCAATTGCCCAGCAAGTGATAAAATTCAAACTTTTTGGATCATCCACACTTGTTCGAATGCTATCAAAGATTCCGAAGAATATTGCTCTTGAGGCTATCACAAACTGCATTGCTGATGATAACCCTCTATAATAAGTATTTTGAGAACATTTTTTTCAAAAAATAGTGATCCTTACTTGTACCAAGATTTCATTCCCTCTGACGCTTTCATTTTTGTTAAACAATCAATCATTCCATTAAATTTCCTTGAACCATCTCGTTTTGAATCAAGTGCCAGTCTTGTTCTTGCAAAATCGAATGGATAAAGTATGACTAACGTTGTGGCTCCACCAAGACCTCCAGATACAAAAGTCCCTGAAAAATTATTCCATTTATTCACAAAGAAAAGATTATCACCAACCTGCCAAAAATTTCTTGAAATCCCCATTTCTATCAACATTTTTTAACAGTTGATTTCGATATATATCCCGAAATGCAAAGTTCAATGTGTGATTTGGGAGGCACCTTGCAACTCCTGCTCCGTTTCCTCTCCACAGAGCAAGTGCACCCTAAATCATTTTCTATAAACCTATAGTTTCAAATAAATTAAATACCTGTTCTAGTCTGATTCTTGTCAAACAATCTTTGATTCCTGTGTACTCAACCATTGCCATTTCACCTCGTTTTTGAAGCTGGAAAAAATCGGTTTTTATGCGAAAAAATGGCATTTTTCACGACTTACTTGAAGCACTAGTTTTACCCTGTCGAACGGAGCGGTCGTTGTTTTACTTATAGCCGCTGCGGCACTTCCTGCTAAGCATTTCTTACATGTTTCAAACACATCTACCGTTGACGTTGAGGCCATTCCGCCAAGCGGATGACGAGCTTGGAAGCTGTAAAGAATCGAAATTTTAAAACAATTATCAGTACTTAAAACAAAATAAAGTGAATAAAAACGCGGAAGTCAAAACATTGCGCACGTTTAAAAGTAAGTTCTTTAAAAATGAAATGATCTGAAAGGGAATAGATAGAACTAGACGATTATATAAATATGATAAAAAAATTGACTACGCTGATGCAAACTGATCACCCCATTCAGCTGATAAACATGCCACTTCTGCTTTCATAAGACAAACAGTTGTTTGAGATCCAGGTAAATGGGTTGTTATTTTCAACGCATTTAGTATTGCACCTAACAACAATCAACAAAAAAAGGTGGGAGATGATCTTTGACAAAAATTAAAAAAAAGAACATGAGAAGATCACGACGAAATTATCAAATTATCAAGAGTTTCGTTGCAATAGATGATAAGTAATACTGCAGAAATCGAAAATTTTTGCAGAGTATATGCGCGTTGTGGACAGAACTGGCTTGCGTTTTTCGATGATTGCGACGAAATAGCGTGGGTGGGTGTGGAGGAATTGAAAATGAGGAAACACCCCACCAATGAGGGCTACATACACCGAGCACGTGAACTGCAGCTGAGAAGGAGGGCTTGTGAGCGAGGCAAGCGTTCTGTTATTTTGGAAAAGGGAAGAAGATGATGACACATGTGTTTTATGAGTGTAAGAATTGGAAGTATTTTCAAGCGATATTACACCAAACGTCAATGAAAGAAGTCCAAATTCGATGAATTTTGATGGAAATTAAATCAGTCGTGATTCAATTAAGACAATGAACTTTGTTTTCAATGACATTTTATTGTTTTGTTCTACATTTCTGTAGTAAGACTATCAAAAAGCAAAATTTTCAAAGACAGCTTTTTAAATTTAAATTTTCTATGAATTTCTCTAAAATTAACCTATTTTTCATTCATGATAATATTAATAAATAAAAAAGTTATTTTTTCAACTGCAAAGTGTGGACAAATATTAATTCTAGGGTTCAGATTTTTTCTCTGGTCCAACGGACACAACATGTAAAACTTTTTGCACCACAAAATATCTTCATCATCTCTTAGCAGAAGCTTGCATGTGTATTCACGTGACAGAGAAGAGGAGCCTAGAAAAATAATCACAACGATAAGATTTAAAAATAATGATGAAATGTCAGGAAATGATATGATTGTGGGGCAAACAAATACATAACATGACTAACTTTCTTGGGGTACTTATTGAAAAACCGGTTGCGGCAATTTATTAAACTCAAACATGTCAATGAAATACGAACTATCACTTTGATTTTATGAAGTTGTGATCTTTGCACGTGTCTCTGATAAAAGGATCAATAAGATTATTTATGATTTTTTGAGATAGAAATTTTGCAAAAAAATATATATTTCAAAAGAGAATGAAGTCTTTATCTCTTCGGATCTCCTTGGATCATCAAGCGATTTAAATAATATTTGGAGGCTACACTGGACTATCTAGCCTAGAACTCAACAACTTGAGCGTGTTGTTTTTTCAAAGATTTTTTTTGATGCTACGTGTTATTTTTTGCACACTCACACAAACCATATATCTTTTTCTTGAACAACGAATTAATGTTTTTTGATGTTGGCAACAGATGTGGAGCCTACAAAAAAATGATAGCAACAATAAGAGTAGAAAAATCGTGACGAAATTTCTGGATCGGTTATAACAAACTGGTTGTCAACGTGATGAACATCAATGATTTCTTAAAGGAAATGTTGATATTTGCACGTTTCATAAATACCCAGTTTTCATAGATTAAATACGATAATTTATACATAGACTTTACAGTAATATTGCACATTAATGACGGATATTAAACAATTATTAAAACCCAAAACTCAGAGCATTGTAGATTTTGTTTTGTCTTCATCGCGACGGATACAGCACCCATGAACCATTGCACAAATTGAAATCACAAATAGGGAAGCGTTAAGAAAGACGAGAAGAGTTGTGCCAATCGCTGTCATGCAAATCTCATGCTAAAAATTTAATTTTTTTATACATTTCAGATATGATTTTCTTACCAATTTCATGTCGAAGTTTCTTTCCAACCAGTTGAGAGAAATGATGTCATCATTCGGGATTATATAATCACTGACTACTTCTGAATCTGGAAATTTAAGAAATTAAAGAATAATATTATTTCAAAAACCTTCATCGTAATCAATTTTTGTGCGATTATCATAACTTAGCTGGGAAATGTCATTGGATCTTCTCCTTCTTGGAGGATCTGGACAAGATGGAACCTAAAATAATTTTTTTGTTAAATGTCATTAAAACCACGTGAATTGTACATCACAATAATCTAATCCAGGCTCTTTGACAGTTATTGAAATCTGGCAATCAAAGTACATGTTATCGCGATCTGCATATTTATAAACGTGAGCCTCTCTTCCAGCCATCAAATCTGTTGGATACTCCAGATTTGTTAGAAGATATTTATCGAGTGCGCACCTTTAAGCATAATATGTTTTTAGTTTTAGAAAAAAATTGTGATGTACCCTTTTTCATTGAGAAGTTGAACTCGTTGCCCATTTCCATCATCAACAAAACAAGAATGAACCAGCATACAAAATGTATTTTCGTGCTCTGTTTCACATGTCCATTTGTGATAAACCTGAAAAGTCATGATCTGTGTTTTGCATATTTTTATTGATAACCTTATCATAACCCGAAAACAATTTTTGAACTTGATATGAAACTTTGGATAAGAGTTCTAGTCAAACACAAAAATCAGAAATAAAACATCTAAACTGACTACTCTATGAAAAAAAAAACACAAACCATTTGACCAACGGTTGCATAAAATACTGGTGGTCCTGTTGGTGATCCATCCAAAACTTCATATTTACAAACCGGCATATTCAATTGTTTTGAATGCATTGTTGGCGGAGGCATCCTGAAAACCGAAACTTTATCACTCTCTATAATGAGCCCACTCACGAAATTTGAATTTCTTTCTGAATTCTTCGCTCCATTTCCATATAAAAACATTGGACTTTGAATACCCTATCATTCTTTGTCAGAAAATCTGGATTGAATGCGACGACAATATTTGTCGAGAGAAATAGTCCACGAGGTGAGGTCTGAAACAAACCAAATTCATTTGCACGCAAGAAATCATGAAACATGAGAAAAATTGAACAATATTCTATTTCAAAAAAAGAGTGATTCTTGGCCGCCGCACATATAGTATACGGCTGTTTTTTTCATATCAAGATTTTTTCGCTTTCCGATTTGTTGATCCGCTTCAAAAAGTTGTCCATAATCAGTTTTTATGAAGGAAATTGATATGTTGATAAATAATCGGTGTCTCTTAGTTTGCTCAGCAATGTCCGGTTCTTTTGTGCGCGGTAATTCGGCGACCGTTCGTGAGCCGGCTCTTCTCGCCTAATATATAAACATTCAAATTTATATGATGGCATATCATTTCTCTTGATTTATATCTTATCAACATACGAATAAAATATTTGAACTTTCAGATGCGTCGTTCGGTTCTTATTCTTTCAACATGTGCTTTGTTGGCCCTTGGACAAGATTGGGGAGGTGGTGGTGGCGGCTACGGTGGTGGCGGTGATATGGGTGGCGGTTATGGCGGTGGCGGCTATGGAGGCGGCGGCGACATGGGCGGTGGATACGGTGGTGGTGGTGGTGATATGGGAGGTGGTGGATACGGCGGCGGTGGCGATATGGGAGGTGGTTACGGTGGCGGCGGCGGCGATGGTGGTTATGGAGGTGGTGGTGACATGGGTGGCGGATATGGAGGAGGAGGATACGGAGGCAACGGTGGTGGTGGATACGGTGGAGATATGGGAGGTGGATACGGAGGTGGAATGGGAGGTGGCGGCGGCGGATATGGCGGGGGCGGAATGGGAGGCGGAGGAATGGGTGGTGGATATGGTTCATATCAAGGTGGTGGCGGAGGACCACAACAACCAATGGGTGGAGGCTATGGCGGACAACCATACGGAAACAGTGGAGGATGGCCACCAATGCCAAACTGAAGTACCGATTCATGATAATTTATCTAATTATTGCAATTTCTTGTATGTTCTTTTTTTCTTTTCATTGTGATTATAAATAAAACAATAAATGTGAATGTTAGATCGATTTTTGAGATAAATATCCGGAAATTGAAGAACATACCGAAAGGCGCTTTTCGATTGCGCATTGATCGAATGAAAGACGCAAACTTGAGTTTTTCGCCACATTGTTCGGCTTAACGAAATTTCGACAGTCTGGGTTGTCTAAATTGTTTTGAACAAAAGCGATGCCGTGAAAATTTGTTCTTGTATCGAAGTTGATCTGAAAATTTTCATGAAGTTTTTTAAAAAAGTCATAAACTAATATGTAAAGTATGGACCCAACCAAGTACACGCGTTAGTTGTGAAAAAAGAGAGAAAAAACATACTTTAGACCAACTTTTTAGGTAATAATTCTTTTCAAACATTAGAAATTCGAAGTAATGTCTTTTCAAATCAGTTGTTTGATATTTATGGTTTTTTTGTTCCACAATATCAGACCCAAAATAACAAACGAAAGGCAACATTTTTAGAAATTTAAGAAATAAAAATACTAGTTTTTATAATGAAAAAATTTGAACGATTTTTATGAATCTCAAATCTAAACGTCAATGAAAATAAATTGTAAAAAAGAAAACGCTTTTCAAAAAAATGGCCTAGAAAGACAATACTCTTGTGAAAACTATTACGTTAGAGTTTATTCTGCGGCAAACAATACAACAATTTATTTGAAAATTCCTTTTTTAGAATTTTGTTAAAATCACTATGCACAAGGTATGACTGAAAAACGCTTGGTAAAACCGAGAAGAAAAAAGTTCAACCAAGCGCAGGTATTTCTAGGATATTGATTTAAATCGTGGATTTAATGGCGCACTTTAAAAAATTTTATAAATTAATTTATGAATTGAGTATAAGGAACTAAATTGTTTGGAATATATTTATCGTTTTTGTACGATCCACCTTTAAATAGTTTTTTAAAAATTACAATAACTACTCACTTCAAAATAATCATCGCCGCAATCAACTGTAGGATCACCAACAATTGCATTGTCAATTTCACAGCTCACTAAGTTCTGTTTAAAAAATGATTTTTAAAAAAATCTAACATAGTTTAACTTACGAGAAAAAGAAGTATTAATAACAGCAAGTTTGAAATCATCTTTGATGTCTGTAAATTAATTATGGAAAGAAAATCAAAACTTGACGATGTGTCTACTGTCGGAAAAAAATGGACAAACACCTATATTAACAAAAAGAGAGATCAGCTTGCGTTAGTCTATAAATGACTATTCATCGTTTGCCACGAATAAAAAAACAAATTAGGTACATAAACTTGATTTGGAAAAAGGAGAGGAAAGAAATGAAGAGGAAAAACAGTTCGAAAGTGAATTGTCATAAGCTCTTGAATGTGATCGAGGAGGCAAATGTTTGAAGAGAGAACAAGCCATAATACAATTCTCGAAATATGCGTAGATACAGATCTATTGAAATCCTAATCGATTCCGCCAATCTCAGCTTCCGATGAAATGTATGTTTGCAATTCACTGAACAATTATGTCGAAATACTTTTTATCCCACAAAAATAACCTATAATAAATTGGAGGATAACAATAAAATGGATAATTTTTCTATTGACGTTAAACAATTCTTCAAAGAGAAGTGTGAAAATATAAACTTAAAGATTTTTAAATTTTAAATTTTAAATTGAAATAGAGTTGATATAAACTATTTTTAGTATCGGCCACGAACTCTAAAAAATCGGGAAAATGAGAAAAAATTTTAAAAATCAACCACAGAAAATTTTTTTCTAGAATACTTGTTTCAGGAAGGCACATTGCTAAAAAATATCTTATTTATCTTGATTTTTCAAGCTATTGATAAAAAAAAACTTATAAATTATGTGAGATCTTATTTTCAATACATACATAGTTCAAAAGTTCGTGCAATTTTTAGTATAATTTTGTCATCGGAATAAACGAAAGAGTTTTAAAATTGAACAGAAAAAATTTAAGTTTTATGGTTCACTTGTGTTTGGTACTTTGAAAATGCTTTAATGGAAATGTTCATCAATTTGAAAATTTTCAACATTCAGTGTTTAAAGTCAAAAATCAGAAAAGAATATGACGATCTTATGAAATTTGGGTTTTAAAAAAGTAAATAAAATTTCAAGTTTGAAATTTTTTATTACTCCACCAAAACATTTATTGGTCTTATGAAGGCAAAACATTTACGCGGTTATTTAATTTTTTAAGACGTGGTAAATTTTTTTTTAATTCACGAAAGTAGCTTTTCGGCTTCAAAGAGTTTATAATAAAAACGTTTTTAACGTAATAAAGTTATAATATTTACCAATTTCATATTGTCAACTCAAATATTCTTGATCATGCAAGTTGGTTTTGACCTACCCAGGAAATCTAAGTCTCTCACAAAGTTTACCTGCGAGCGGTTGCTCTTTCAGTAGAAAATGGATGATCCAAAAATTTTAACTTAACAAAATATATTTTCAATGCTTTAGTTCTTGATAACATTGTGAAAAATCTCACATTAGCTGCAGATTCAATTTTATTTTGGAGTAATTTCAATTATAATCCTGAAAATTGAAAAAATTGCTCTAATTCTAGACTTTAAAAATTGCGAATATTAAAATGTCGTTTTATTTTCAGAATAAAATGCCAATTTATTTGAATTTGAGAGCACGGAGATCTTGGAATCTTTAAATCATCTTTCAACACAATAACGGAGCAGGTTTGATGCACGTTCTGAAAAAGATATTTTATTTTTTCTATGTTTGCTTACAGAATATTTATTTACTGACTTATTTTTTCAAATCCTTATTTTTTCAGGACATCATGCATCATTTTAAGAATTTCACCAAAGGCCATGTAAGGACATTTTTGAATACGTCCCAGATTTTGTTTTTACGTCCCAGATTTTGTTTGAAATAGTTCTTCTTAACTCAAATTGAGTGAACATTTTGTAGATTTTGGAACTGACTCAAAATACCTTACTATTATAGATCTAGGCTGTTTTATTTTCTCAATATCCAACTAAAATGTTCCTTTTGGAGCCTCTTCAAATGTTTTAATTCAAATTGTAATTAATTTCAATATATTATCATTCTTTAAATAGTTATGTTCTCAAATATTAACTGCAACCATAGTTTAAACTATTATGATTAAATGAATCACTTCTATTTTTTTCTCCGTGCGCACACGCGTCGCGGTTCTTTACGAAGAACACCGATCCCAAAAAAATTTGTTTTCCATCATTAGCCTCTCGAATGTTTTCTGTATGCATACCAGAGGGGTAGATCCCCTCCGTTTTTTCCTCTCCTTGTGCCACTCTCCCTCTCTCGGGCACCGCTCCCACTGGTTTCAACCATTTGATGCAACTTCTGTTCTTGGGCACACCACCGTTGGCATTTTTCCTTGTGTCGCCTTCTTGCGCCGGCGTTTTCTACAGATGTCTTCTTTTTGCTTATGAATGATATCATTCATTGTTGTTTTTTCAATTGATTATTCAATATTTTTAAATAGAAACACAATTCCAGGGGCATTGTTTATTATTCCATATCAACTTCGATTTAGAACACACATCTGTGGCAAACATTTACGAAATTTTCTATAGGTTGTTAATTCTTTGTCTTTTGGATTTCGACGAAATTTCCAAGTTATATAGTTTGTATGCCAGATATGGAATAAATTAGAAAATTTAAGTTTAACTGCTGTTGATATTTCTTGGACGTGAAAATAAGAAACTGTGAAGATATTTACGGATTGCTACGAAATTATCTGAATTAGTATCGGTTTATATTTTTCAGTTGGATCGGATTTACTGCATTAGGCCTTATCAACGGTTGTAAAATCCGAGACAACTATCCTAGAAGTCAGGGTCCCTATTTTGTGAAATTTTTAAACCAATATAGTTATTTTATATTTAGTCTTGCTATTTCTTCATGAAAATTGATCAAAATAGCATAATCCATTTCATTTCACATCCCTAAAAAACAATGATTCATCGATGTGGTCATTTTTTTCATTTTTTTTGTTGCCCAATAGTACATATATTTCAGAAAAAGTTGTTAACAAGTCAAAATGGCAACCGATAACGAGCAGGAATCTTCAGCACCTTGGAAAGAGACGCGTAGTTTATTTCTATATAGTTCAAAACATTTAAAATAATTATTTCAGTTAATCGAGTCTACGAAATGATCGGAACCCACAAAAAACAAGTTACCAAATTTTGGGACGTCGTATACACTCAAACAGGAGCTCAAAATTGCAACATCATTAAGGCACTTTTTAAAAATGAGCTGCCACTTACTGTTGAACAGTTTGAAAGTTTGGGAAAATATGGATGCTATCTCAGGTAATAATTTATTTATCTGTCAAGGTAATTTTTGAAATTAACCCTTTTTTCAGAACGGATACTCAAAACGTCTTCCATCAACTGGACGAAAGACAGAAAAAAGAATACCTCTACTTGAGACGTCTTGGTTACTTCTGTTTTCAAATGCAAAAAGGCGAAATTGATGAGAAAGCGGTCTTTTGTTTCAATTGGGATATCGACGCAACGCTGCTTGAGCACGCGGTTAGTTCAGATGTATTTCTGCTTACTCCGTTTTCTTTTTCAGTTGACCGCTGAACTTCATAATGACATCACGCACAAACAGCCAGCGCCTCTTCCGCAAGAATACTATCCACCGGCCCCAATTTATAATGTCAACTGTCCACCAATTCCGCCAATTCTAGCACCTGCATTGATTCCAGTACCACAATGGCAATATCCCTTCCCATTCAATGCGGGACCGTATGGCAATTTTCAACCAAATCCGCCATTCTGTTATCAACCAATGCCCGCTGTCGCGAATTATGGCCCATTGGCAAATCAGCCTTCGTTGGAACAAAATCAATCCGGAGAAATGTAAGTTATCCATTTTATTATTATCTTAATAATACCCAATATTTTATAGCAAAACTGTGTGCGCTGGCGCGGAGCCGAATACTACGGCAGGAAACACTGTTCATAACGACGGCACTGAAAATCATCAGAACTCTGCAACTGTGCATGAAATGGTGCAAAATGTGAGTCATCTCATCGCTTCAGTGTTTCAAAGATAAATTTGTTTTACATATTTTAACGTTTTGATCAAAACCATAATATTTTAATGTGAAAAGAAATCAACAATTGAATTAATTTAGGGAAATCAGTCGTCATCCGGAAAGGGACCGCAACAAGTTGAGAATGATGGCTCAGTTTATTTTGATTGCCAAACAATTGACACTGCGAAGCCTAAAACAGAGGTTGCCGCCATCACAAAAACTGCTGAAACATCAAACTTGGGCACCGATGGCTCAGTTTATTTTGATTGCCAAACAATTGACACTGCGAAGTCGAACTCGGACACCGAGGAATCTGATTATTTTGATTGCGAAACAATTGACTTTGAAAAGTCTGAGACGGAAGTTGCTGCCATCGCAGAGATTGCTGAAAAATCGGATTTGGCCACCAAGAGCTTGAATGCTGCTGAGAAGGAAATGATTGCGGCAGTGAAGAGAAGGGCTTTAGATTTTTATAATCAAAGCATTAAAAAACAAGAACAACAAGCTGGATCCCGCAATTCCTTGGAGTAAGTTCCTTGTAGTGCAGTCTCTATTTTAATTCTTGTGAAGATGCCTTCAAAATTGAAATTTTGGATTATACATTGATTTCCTGAGTATCTAATTATAAACATGCAAATAATTCCTTGTTTTTGCAGGAAAGCCATGATGCCTGAAATCAATGCGACCACGACTTCGATCCATCAAACCGAGAACGAATGGATTGTTCCGAAAAAAACAGCCACTGGTGCTTTGAAGCTTCCAACAATGGCCATCAATGACGGGGATAAAAAGAAGAACAAGAGACAGAGAAGAAAGAATGGCCAGTAAGCTTAACAATAAGTATTTTTATAAAAATAAAAAATTTTCTAATAGAGCTCATGCTGACAGCACTGGTCCGTCGTCCGATAACTGAATAGACTTCATACATGCACCCTACACTGATTTTTCGTTTTTTATTATTAATTTTTGAATATTAGAGGTTACATTGTGCCTTCGGTTTGTCTTTATGCCCCAAAATTTCACTTGATTTTCACTTATTTTTAATCACCATAATTCTTGAAAATATCTTTTGCTACTTTTTTGTATCTGTTTTTGAAAAACCACTTCAACTGTCAGTTTGATTGCATATTAATAAAGTGGTACCATGTTAGAAACTAAGCTCGCCGAAAGATTCTAGCGGAATTAACCAACTTCAATAACAAAATTCAACAGAATTAATAACAAGAAGATTTATTAATAAAATAAGGAAAGAACAAACAAGCACTTGCCGAAGCCAGCAAAATCTAGTACGAAACGAGAAACAACCAAAACGAGACCAAACTGGCTAAAAATGGGTTTTCTCCTTTTTTCAAATTCAAGCTAACAAAGCGCCTTAAACGGGTAGCCTAGAAAACACAAGTTATGGAGAACTAGTCCCTCTCAGTTTCTAGTCCTCGTATATATTCCGTTCCGAATTCCGAAATTTCCGAATTCCGAAACTTTTTTTTCACCATCACAATCATTGTCGGTATCCAAATCCAATTTTTCTATAATCTCTGTGATGACAGCAACTTGTCTCAGACTTCTCAAAGTCGATTGGATGGCAATAAAAATAATATGAGCCCTCGGTGTCCGAGTTTGAATTTTCATCAATTTCTGGTATGCGACACGCTCTGTTTTAGGTGTCGAAAATTGACAAAAAACTGGACAAGTGACTAGTAAAGTGAACTTGGAATTGAACTTTGCTATCAAAAATGTGGACCAAAGACGCAAGTTCAATTCCGATTGCTAGAGCCTTTCAATTTTTAAATGTTCTAATTGTCATATTGATCCAACAACATTGGCAGAACTAGATCAGTTTATGTACAGTTTTTCTTCAATATAGCTTTAAAATTCGAGTTTCACTGCTGCAAAAACGATAAATGGTTTTCTATTGAATTCCTAGCGCGATTCACAGCTTTCTATTATAAATATTTTGATAGGAAATGTAATGAAAAATGACATGAATTGTAGTTTTTACAGTCTAATTTTCTAGATCGCGTCATTCTGCACTCAATAACTATTAGAATGCTAATAAAAAATAGCAGTATATAAAAAGTGACAAAGTAATTTATTATATTTAATCTTACTGGCACTAATGACTAACTCGAACTAATATTTGTTAGGTTATCAAATGTGCTAACACATGGTCTCTACAATTTTCGAGTCAAATTTGGAAGCACACCTTGTTCGCTGCCGTCGGGAAAAGCAAATCCTCAAATACCTCATAATCATACAAATGCATTTTGCTGTGAGCAGACTAACTTTGCGAACAATTGCCATATGTCATATTGAACAATAGACACGTCAAGTATGACCTGTGCTGCTCTTTTACATTTTCTACAGTAATCCATATGTAATTTGAGTTTTTCATTTTTAGTATATCGGGTGAGAAACAGGAGCTATAGGTACGTTGCGTAAGGATTACGTTGATTGAAAACGACATCGTGTGAGGATGATTCGAGCCACTCATGTGTATTAGTTTATTGCTTTTGAAATTGACATCACAATTACAATTGTTCGAACAAAAATCAGTTTTAGTCCCAAATTTTTACAATTGATACGTTTTGAAATGCGCCGAAATATCGTTTTTCCCTCGCAAAATTGATTGCAACTTCGTGTGTCTGTCGCGTGTCGATCGCTGTCACCTCTATAATAATCCATCAAATTCACGCCTTCATACGGTCAAACTTTTCTTGTCCTCCTATTTTCCCTCACTATTTGAAAAATGAAAAATTTCTGAGAAACAGCCTGCCTCACTCCTAAAATATTTATCATTCATCACAATGCAGCACGCTTTTTCGCGCATGTTCTCTAGAATCGACATGCTTTAAAGAAAGAAGAAAAACATGGGTTACGGTATTACTTAAATTGTATCTCATTTCTCTTAATTATGCGATGAGGAAAATTTTATAGTAGGGTGTTGAAAACAAGAACACGAGTAACTGATGATTAATTTCACTATTGGCCTCAAAACTTTACTGGTTCTTGATGATGATAAACAAGAAAGCGTCGGGAATTGTTTTTCGTTTGCGGTTTTGTTACCTTGATATTGAAAAGAATTTCCAAAATTTTTTTTAACTATCAGAACATAATTAATTATCATTTTCAAGAATGATTAAAGAGAGGATGTCAATAAATTTGACAAGGGAAGTATCTAATTCGTTTCTGGAATTTTTTCAGTGAGAAGGAATTGTTTCACATTTTAGCTAACTCTAAAGAATGGTTAGAGCTTAGTTTTTAGAGCTTGGTGGCTGAAACTTGGAGACTTGTAATCAGAGCCGAGCTCAAAGAAAGTATACAACGATTTAAAACTCGAAATGCTCGTTTTAAGGAGCTAGATCTTGTTGAAAAAACACAAATGGTAGTTCCTTTGTCCCATATTTGTTTTTGAGTTTTGCTGAATTCCCATCTTACAAAATATCAAACTTTTGATGATATTTTAATTATCTAATGCTGATTTTAAGTTTCTTCTGTAGGATAGGTCTGATACGAGTGGTTTTTTGGCATTGAGAACTTTTTATTATCATGTTAGAGGAGCTATTTACTTGGGGTAATAATATTCTCATATTGGATGTCACGATATCTGCAAAAAAAAATAATTAACACTTTAGATTTTGATGAAAAATTGTTGACAATAGTGACTCACTATTTTTAAGGAAGTTTTGCTTTATTGACTGATTTAAACATCGTTTTCTCTTAATTTACATAATTTAGGATTCTCTGAACTCATCGGTATGTTTATATGCACTCTCTTTTATTGTCTTTTTTGTGGAAAACTGAAAAATTCGCACTTATTCGTGAAATTTCCAAATCTCACATAGGTGGCTACAAGAAAATGTTTTTGATCTTCAGAATAACACATTGTTATCGAATCTAAAGCCTTCTTGTGAAAATAATTCCTTTGAAAGGTATACCGCAGTTGTTTTCACTTTGCTGGTAAACTAAACCGTCAAAGACCGTATTTTTTTTCTTTTTCACACTATATTGACAAGGTGCCAAAGAAAAATCAAAATTAACCCGGTAATCTACTACTAACACCAGCCTGATCAAGTAAGATTCAATAATTGACAGTTTATGAAAGAGATACTATCAGTTTGACATGTTTATTGTAGAGTAAACTTGCGGCAAAGGTGTTGGTTGAGGTGAACGAAAAAGATAAGGTTTCAAGGTGACGAACCTCATTATGTGCAGCTGAAATCAAAGGAAGATTGCTGCCCTAAAATGATTAATGATCGTCGCGCAAAACTATGATAATTTCGATGATGAATACGAATACGATCTTATTGAATAAATTGAATAATTATGCAAACAGATTTCGGTATAGAGCTTGTCAAATTTGGTTTGCAGCTGTCTTTGTGGATATTTTCCAATTGAAATATTTCCCCATTTTTCTGAGATTTTATAAGCCTTCGTTTTCAATGTTATTTTATTTTCCTTGAATAATGCTGCTATTATTTTGACATCTTGATGTGGATTATTAGTTTTTCAAATAGTTATCATGTTCTTATTTTGAAATCCAAAAACAAAGATACTTTTCTGAAGAATTAGAATATTCAATTCAAACGCAAGGATTGAATACAATTCATTGGAATCGTAGAATAAACAAGATGCAATTCATTCAAGTTTTTGAATTAAAAATATCTGTTACCATTGGTTTTTCTAAGTTCGTTTCCTAAATTCCAACTTTAACAAGGATAAAGTTCTCACTAATTTTTCCAAGTGAATTTATAAAAAATAACTAGGAAAACCAGTTACTTGAATCTAGCTAGAAAACCGTGTTCCTCGCTGAAAGTTTGCATATCTGGACTTTTCCTCCAATGATGTTACAGCCCGCGACGAACAAAATTTAGTATTCAATAATTAATTTCAGAAACAGAAATTTCGTTCACTTCCTCAACAAAAATCTATCATGTCATATCGACACCTATTGCATTGAAATATGAGTTATCGTTAAGATAAGATTCAAAAGTTGAATTGGTTTTTATTATTCTAGGGAGTTTCGTATGTTCTCAGCTTCACATAGATTTTTTTCATTATTTTTTGCTAATGAGTTCAATTTACATGAATTAAAGCTAGTTTTTCTCCAAACCAAATCCATATAATCCACATAAGTTTTTTGTAAAGTAGCCATTCCCTCCTTCGTGTAACCAAAATTCCACACCATCCCTAACTACCAACGTCCGCCCACCTGCAAAAACGCAAAACGCGCCAATGGTTGGGAGATGTGTGGGGGCGGAGCTACTACCGAATATGGACATCGAAGGCAACATGAAACACTAGCTAACTTCCAACAGTGACGAGCTAATACGCGTAGAATACTACCGATAATTTTAGCTTCTATAATTACCGTCTTTATTTACGTTCGTTGTTTTGCTCATAAGTTAATCGCCTGTGTTTTAGAAAACCAACCTGGAAATAATGATCGGAGAGTTATATTATCCTCAAAGGTGTGATCGAGAGCAAACAACAAGTGAATGGCCGGCATATCAAGGTAAATTATAATGTTTTGATTACTATTCTAGCAAAATACCGTTCTAATTAATTTTTTCGTCCTTCGAATAATTAAAAATATTTCAGAACCTGTTGGTTATTCTCCGAACTTCTACACAGATCCTACAGTGCAAATGAATGCTCGTTATTTTCCGGGAACATCTGATTCTTTCCCTTACCCAAGGTATTTATTTACTTATTTTTCAATCAATTCGAAACTTGAAACTTTCGTTTTTTCCCCTACCGTAATCTCGCCATTATGTCAATTTTGAAACACCAGCTATCGGTTAAACATACACAATATCTCTAAAGAAAGGAAGGTCAATTGATTGATGTTTCAGGCAAGATGTTACGTTCTACAATGATTATTCAAGATGTAAACAATCACCACCAGGATCCTTATTTTGCCAATGGGTTGAGGTAAATAAAGACAATTATAGGAATCAAATTTCAAAGTTGAATTCCATTTCAGAATGGAAAGGAATGTGGATTACGTTTTGACTCACCACAAGCTATTTCTACACATTTGAGCGATTATCATATTCCAAGAGGAGACCAAAACAACCATATTTGTCAGTGGAAAGGATGCAACAGAAATGGAAAGATTTTTAAGGTAATAATTGCACCTTTTATTCAGAAATATACCACTATTGTAATCGAGTTCTAATACATTATTGCGTAACAATTGTTCTAGGCTGTCCCGAGAAATTATAAACTAGTGAAGCAGACAAAATTTTAGGAGCCAATTATTTTTGATTGCGTACATGTTGTACCTCATTCCTTCTTTCACACCTTTGTGTCATTTATGTTTTATTTCAAATTTTCAGGCAAAATACAAGCTTGTAAATCACGCAAGAGTTCATACCGGAGAACGCCCGTTTACATGCCCGATTGAAAAATGTGGGAAGGAATTCGCGAGATCGGAAAATTTGAAAATCCACGTCAGGACTCATACAGGTAAGTGTTACAAATCATGTCTGCTGTTTTTTGAGGATTACAACACTCTTAGAATCTAATATCGGTTATCTTATTCGGTGTCAAGTATACGGCAGGTGAAATGAGCACACTTGAGCGCTGCTCGAAATGGTATAATTAGATACCAGATCACCTCGGTCATAAATAACAATAATATTTTTATTATTACAATTTTAAAGAAATCAACTTTCTCGCCCTACATTGAGATTTACGATGTAACTGCTTCTATTGTCTAGGCAAATTCTGTCTCGCCTTTGTGACAGTTAAGGAGAATCAAACTATTCTCATCTCTTTATTATTCAAATCAATATACAGTAATCCGTTTACGGTTTCGAAAAGAAAATAGAAAAACCCCGAATCATGATGTTTTCGTATGACGATGTATGTGTTTGTTTATGTTGATAATTAAGCTATATCTTAAGAGCCGTGTTTATTACATAATATTGTGAGGATTTCATAGAGCATCATCTTTGAATCTAGCCGACTTGTTGACTACCGTAATTACGTAACTATAGATGAGCCTGATTTGCATGAACATCTGCAAAAGCTGATTTATGAAAATGAAATACCATCGCATTAAATCTCATCTGCCTCAATTTTTGTTCATTAGTTACTGACGAGCCCCCCACCCATACAGTATAACGTTTTAGCACTAAGGCAGGTGCTAAATGATATGAAACCAGCATCCTTCTTACCAGAAGCAACACATGCGTAGCACCTTCTTGCCGTTTATTGGATTATGACATACTTTGATTGAGGCTAAAGGAAAAATAATGACAATTGATTTTTTACAGGAGAAAAGCCGTTCCCGTGTCTTTTTGTTGGATGCTCGAAGTTTTTTGCAAACTCCTCGGATAGGAAAAAACACATGCATGTGCATTCATCACACAAACCTTACAGATGCAAGGTAAATCTATATTCATTTTTCAAAAGTTTGAGATTTTTTCCAGTATCCTCATTGCGACAAAATGTACACACATCCAAGTTCTCTCCGGAAGCATCTCAAAGTAAGTTGTTCAGCGTTATCAATATTGTGATCGATTAGCATACCCAACAATCATGTTCCGGGCACTAATCTCAGTTTGCTCATCTTTAAGTCACTGTTCTGTCAATTATAACAAAAATTAGCGGATTAACTATTAGAGCAGATGTTAATCAACGCAAATTTTCACAATGTTATCTGATTTTCAAAAGTTTCTCTGAGAAAAAGAAGAAGAGAAAGAAAAAAAAAACGATTCCCCCCAAAACTACTGGTTTATGACTAGCACACCGCAATGAAGCGATTGTGTCTGATTTGCATTTGAAAAGAATTAGACGATTGAGGAAAAATGAGACAAATCTCATCGGTTGAAAATGTTTGGGTGTGAGGGAAGGACGTTAAACGTTTGGACTAATCGGATCAAATTCATTGTAATAAAAAAAACCGAATTTCTTATTTCAGGCTCACGAAAGGGGTGAAAATTGTAAAACACCAGAGCAAGATGATAGCAGTGACTCTGGAAATGCGTCAGTTGGGACACCGGTTACAGATGAAAGCACATTTTCACCAGATGCGGTTAAGAGCGAGGTTTGAAAAAGTCGGAAAGTTTACATTTTTAAATAAAAAATTTTCAGTATGATTTAAAATTGACGACAGTACAGCAAGCTCCAATTCATCAACAATTTCAAAGTATGCAACATCCAATAATGCCAGGGTTCATGCAATCTTATCCAGTTGTACCACAACCACCACCACCACCACATCAACCAATGTATCCAATGATTGGTCACCTTGACTTTTTCTCCCAGAATATGGGTTATCATTAACACTGTATAATCTAATTCCTTTCCATTAGAAAAAAATCAAGAACGTTTTGTTTTGTAATTGATATGCTTTAACTTATTCGATTTCCATTTTTTTTGATTTCCATGACAGAGAGGTATCATAACGCATCCCCCCAATTCTCCTTCCCACCCGTGATAATTTTCTGCTCACCTGTTTTCAAGAAAATTTTGTATTTTAAATATATTGTATTGCAAGCCTTCCTTCTTCCTGCCAACCACATCCGCTCATTATGTTTTTGCCTTTTGTGTACTCGCTTTTCAAGCACAACATTTTGATCACAAATTGCCTTTCCTTTTCCTCAGTTCTAATTGTCTTCTTCGCTCAATAACATATTCTCGTTTGAAACGGGGTTTTCGGCATATATTTTTTTTTATCTTATTGATTGCGGCTCTTATTGTTTTTTTATTGTTTGTTGAGGGGTTTTTAAATAATTTTTATTGAATGCGTGTATAGTATTGTCATTTTCTCTTTCACAAGGATTTTCAACTTGTTGTTCCCTAAAATAAAGATGATAATGATATAAATTATTTTTAAACCTATGAAATAAATAATAGCTAATGAAGTGAAAAAAAAACGAAGACTTGTGACCTGACTTTCGAGAATAAGAACATGTTGCATCACAAAGGAAGCACATTTTCTCGAAGTTTATTTTATATGATGTACCATATTTGCCGACCAATTTGAGTTGCTATTGTTGCGCATTCATTACAAGGGTTGGGTTGTGTGTTTGGCAACATTCTTGAAATCAAGGAACACAGCAAAAAAGTGCACCGGAAAGATTACAGGTAACAACGAAGTTATCCAAGTATTGCCTGGAAAAATTTGAAACATCTCCAACTTCCGGCTACCGTACGAAAGAACGATTGAGACACACGACAGAAAGTACACTTTGGTCAAAATGAGTGACTATCTACATCGCGAAATGTTTCATTAATTATCGTAAGGCATAGCACGCGACGACTTGAAAGATACCGCCACCTACATGATTGCTTACTGTTTTGTTCTAGATTTCCGAATGGGTATTCTTATTGCTGAATGCGGTTTTTGGAATTGACATTTTTATGGGATCCGACGTACCTTTTTTGAAACTGCACGTTTTTTTTCATTAAGATTACTGTACATTTTTCCAAATATACGAAAGGTGATAGTTGACACTAGAAATTTACACCTTGGAGCACACTTCACAGTTATTTTGCCACCTTTCTCTGAAATATGCTTACGGTGACAAGCTGTCGTTAAGAATGTAACTGTGAAAAAAACGTGAGTGCTAAACTAAAGTGTATTTAGAAACTTATGATAGCATTATATGTAACACACCAAAAAAATAAACTATCCAGGGATATTCGATTTGTTTTCAAAATATCAAACTTTATTTCAAAACAATCACTTGTTAATTCATAGATTCCCACAGATTCTCACAATTTACCGATTTATTATTTTACCGTTTGCTGACCATGTTCCGAAAAAAGGCAATGTTTCATTGTTGTTGATCGTGGGAATTGTTGAGATGGAATTTTGAAACGATCACAAATGAGAAAGACAAAAACTTGCAGCAAACTTAAATAAATTTATCTTCTGGAATAAATATAATGTTTTGAATTTGGTGTCTTGAAAATCAAACCAATGTATGTTGACTCCATTCCAATTCAGAGATTACAAAGACAAAATTGAATTAAAGGGGAAGAATTAGTGATTGGTGAAGGAAAATTTATCTAAAAATACAAAAACTTCAAACTTTTGGCCAAGTTCGATTCCGGATGATCATCGATTTGCATCTTAACGTCCAATTTAAGATTAAAAATTGAAGGTTTAACTAATCTAACAACACAAAATCCTTATTGAATTATATAATTTTAGGCTCTTGCATTTTGAGGATCTTGTTTTGAGGCTCATTTTGAGGCTCTTGTTTTGTGGCGCATTTCGAAGCTCTTGCATTCAAAAAATATCATTAAAGAATTCTGAAAACGAGTAGATGTAGTGTATAAAGCAACCGAGCAAAATTTTAAGCAAACGAAAACACATTCTTTTTCGGAAGTCTCGGATGTTGCCGCCAAAAACAGTTTAAAATGAAATCAAAATAAAATATTTTTCAAAAACAATATCTTCATCTTCATCTGAATCTAATATTTTTTATACAGTTATGGAAGTTTTTCAAAATATCACCGCAAGTTAAGAACCCTCTGGATATAAACTACCGTTTTATGATTATTAATCTGAAAGGAAATAATTAAATTTTCACTGGGTAAACCTAATTAATTGGATAAAATAAAGCTCATGTACAATTTTTAGTGTTTGCCATCCAAGGGAACCCTATAATTTTGTACCATTGTTATGAGAAAAAGCGTTTATCTAAATCCGGAGCTCAGATAATTAGAGAACATGCACCTGCACAATAAAGTCAAAAGCGTTGAGCTTTGAATTCTACCATTCTGTGAGTGAATTTACAGAACACTTATTCTACATTTTGCTGAATAATTCATAAACGTCGACTTTATAAAAGTATGTTTTAAACAGCGCTGCCTTAAAATGTCTTGTTTTTTTCACCCAATATATTTTTGATGAAATTTGAAGGCATACGTACTTTTCTTTTCATCAAAATTTCCAAACCTTTTGTGCCAAAATGCGGAAACAGCTTTAAGAATAGGCCAAAACTGAGGGAGAGCAACTTCATTAACCTTTAGTAACACTCTTTTTTATTTATTCATTCTTTTGCTATTCAATAGTGGTTGGTTAATAGGTTTTTTCTCACTTGAAATAAAGTTCAACCTCGATTTTGAAATGAGTAAACAAAAATAATTGAATCCTTTTTTCCAGTGATACATAAAAAGGACAAAAAGGTTTTAGAAGAAGACGAAGAGATAGTTGTATATTCACAAATGGGTGCTTCAAGAACTGTAAGTTTTGAAATATAGGTAGCTCATTTTTCTAGTTTTTTTTCTAATTCTAGATTTCTGACGCAGTTGATCGTTTTTTGAATAATACCACTGCTCATGGTTTACCAAGAATTTCGAATGCTCGAAATCAACAAGGCAAACTGTTTTGGATTCTTGTTTGGATGACTTTTTTCTCTGTTTTCGGGATTCAGGTAATGTTTTTATTGTTGCAGTTTGTTGAAAAACTAATCATTTTAAGGCATTTCTTCTATACGCAAAGTTCCGAGAAAAACATCCCTCGACAAATGTAAAGGTTAGTTCAAGGAATATAAAGCCGAAATATCCCAGAACCAATTTCACAAATTGAGTACAAGAAGAAAACGTCATCAAATTTCTTTTCCTTTTTTTTTGAAAAAAGGTAATTCGTTGACCAGCTTGTTAAGAAAACTAGTATCCTATTAGGAAAGAAGAAAGAAAAGTGTTTTAAAATGAGTATGATGATTTCCTGGAAGACATGTTGCTATTTTGCAGCGTGCTATTGTTTTGGGTTTAGTTTACAATTTAATTATGTCGCTGTCTGGAATATTGTTCTTGTTGAGTTTATGATAGATTGTTGCTAGTACATTTTGTCTGTTCGAAATACATCATTTTTCAAGTTCTTGATGGATGATTTGCTCAAATTCATATTGTTTGGCATAGTTTGCAGCTGTTTTGTTTTTTTTTCTTGAAAAAAAAATCAAACGTTCAAATAGTGTATGAAAAAATACATTACTTTCCCTATGTTTTTAACAAATGCTTTTTACGATTTGGAAGTACTCAAGTTCATATTTTCAAACATGAAAGTGTTCAAATTTTTTGTTTTGAATAAAATAAGTAAATGAGATTGGCTTAAAGTTTGTTTTTCTAAATATTCCTAATTTCTTATTAAATCTACTCTTTATGACAATATAATTCCACTATTACAAAAAAAAATCAGAAAAGCTGTGCATGATTCCAAAAAGTGCAAAAAAATGAAAATGGTAATTTTCGCAAGGACGAACTTTGTGCAGTTAGTCTCTCGGACGTAAAAAAATGTAAAAAACTTCTGTTAAGATACAAATTTCATTTTTAACTGAACTAACTTTTGGGAATTTAGTCCATTCAGAAATTGCCCTCAATTATTTCTGAATTTTGTCATAATTTTTGCAGTTTCTTTTTATCTTTAACATTTTTTAGAAGATTTTTTTGTTGTAAGATTGGGCTGGTATGCTCAAAAATGAGTACATTTGATGAAAAATTAGGAGGAGTTAAGAAAACCTGTCAATACTCTTGAAGATGTGTTTAAAATTTAAAATTTTGATAAAAATTTTCGATGAAAAAACTTCTAATTTTTTCAATAAGTGCTCACCAAAATACACAATTCTCAATATATTTATTTCCTAACACTTAAAAAAAATGTTAATTAGCATTTTTCGTTCATTATTATAACGCATGGTTATCAATTAGCACTCACCACGGTGCTAAAGAATTGCACGCTTAGGCAATTTTAGGCGAGAAATCTAACACCGAACTCTGAAAAATCGTGTCGGATAGGAATGACTTCCTAAAAATGTACTTTTCTAAACTTTAGTTTTTTTATAAATATCTAAATAGTATAACAGACAGAAGATAAAGGATCAGAAGCCGAAAAACGCCATGTTTCTTAATAAATGGTCTGCACAAAACATAGTTGCTAGAACATTGATATGCATAATGAAACGGGGCATTCTCATCTTGTCACAAAAAATCCATCAAATCTATCAATGTTCAACAAGCATTCCACAAAAAAATCTATAAATATTCTGACTATTCGGGCCCGTTTTTCTCATAAATCTTCTAGCCGCATTTTTTCAATTGAATGTGTTGCTAAATTGCCTTTTTCGTAATAAACAACATAAAAGCTCAACCTTCTACGAACCCTTTCCTGAGTTTTTAACAAAAGATTCTATCTTCAAAAGTTTTTTGGTGCTTCAAAATGAGCACAATAAAAGTTCAAAAAGTTTTCCGTTTTAAAATACATAAGTCACACAAAAGCGTTTAATCTTCAGTGCATTTGTTGTTCTCATACCTAAGACCTAAAGATCGTCCTAAATCAAAACTTGTTGTAATAATGAACTGAAATGTCAATGGTTATGTTATGTTTTCGAAATGTTATAGTTTTAACAATCTTCTTAGTGGTCCTCTTGTTTTTTTCTCAAAACGCCAAAACAACTGTGTCCTTACGTTGTTTTTCAATTTTTTACACAAAACAAAACATCAGGAACGTTTCGAAATGAGACGTTATTTATCACTAGAGATAATTATGTTGTCACAATATTTTTTACCTTCTAAATTTAACGAGATGACTCAACGTTCGGTTCAACGACCCGTGAAGAGATTGCTGCATTCCAACATCACTTACCACGAGCAGTTTTTTGGAAACAACTTTTTTTCCAAGAAAATGCTTTCTAATGTTTGTGAACAACATTTTGGACCTAGATATAAATATTGGTTTAGAAATTTATTAAACGTTCATCTTCTGGGATAATAGTTGAAATCAGATAGTGACCCTTTGAATGCTCATGTTTCTTTTTGAGTAAAAATTAGAATTGGAGAAATTTGCACCTTATCGTTTTACCAATCTGTAAAATATCCCATCTTTTTTTTTCAAACTTCATAACTTTTAAGTTATACGTTCTTGACGTTCTTACCCCCTGAACCTTTTTAAAAATTTTATGTCCAGAATAAAACCATGAGTTTTGCTCCGACGCGTTTTATGAGTCTGACGATAACTTCGCACGTTTTCATCTCCGGATTTAACGACCTGTTCTGATTTTTTTTCGAATACATGACATTTTGTGCATATGCAAAGATCAACGTCTATGTTCTGATCTTTTGAATTGAGTGTTGGAATGTTTTCAAGTTGATTTTCCTGATTTCATGAAAGAGGAATATGTTTTATTAAAACATAATTTTTCCAAATTTTTTCAAACTCACATAATCGATTCTTTAAAGTGAAACTGGTGTTTGACGTCAATCCGTTCTCAAAAAGATCCCCCTACGAAATTTTGAAAAATTCCTGATTTTTAAACATCAAAAATCTGATAACAGCTGCGTTTTTCCGTTTTCTACAATTTGCAAAAATATTACGAGCATAAACATCAAAAAAATGAGTTTCTGGTTAAGTGATAAAAAACAAATACAGAACGTGGCTAAAGAAAATTTCAATGCATTTTTATGAATGCCTTTCTAATAGTAAAACAAAAGGATATTTTTGTCGTCACTAGTCCGTTTTTGAGCTGGTCAGCAAGTGTCTATTAAACATTTTCTGGCGGCAAAATCCTCATCAATATTAAATCTTTTGTGTTTGCTATTTCATTCATCTAATTTCGCAGTTTTTAAAAATTGCGAACGAAAAAATGTTTTGTTGATGCATGACTCAGATATCATTTTCCATCCGCTTATCTTTGTTTCAAAACCTTTGCAGATGATTTTCAAAACTTGAAGTGAGTTAAGATATTTTCGGATTTCCGTTCCCTACGCTCCCAGCTTGCACTTTCTCTCAAACCCCCATGCGGAACTTGATAAATTGAGACAACTTCTCAGTATTTTGGTAAATTCGCTATTCGCTTCTCATTCATTTTAAATGTATTCATTTCTAGAATTTAAAAGTTCAGGTCACAAAAACTTCATCAGAACCCTTTTAAATTAACGTTGTTTGTTCCGCAAGCATTTGTTTTATGTCTTTAGCTCGTGTTTTTGGTGCCTTTTATATTCTTATTCCTTCTCAGTTTCAGTTCCAGTTTGACAGACTTAAAAAACAAGTATTTCTTCCAACTTAACAAAGCATTTCAATTATTTTTCAATGAATATATGATTTACTATTAGTTCCACTTTTTTCCTTTTTTTCCTACGTTTTGTACCCTAAAGCTGTCTAAAATACCATGTTTAGCATGACAAGTAGGAAAGTTGTAAAAGATGTGGCTCCAAGATATGAAGACTATATCTACAGTCGAGAAATGCCAAATGGAGGACCAGAAAAATCAATAGAAGAAAAAGAAAATGAACAAAATCACGTTTCGGAAAAATTAAAAGACTTTGCTGATAAGACCACTGCTCACGGTGCAAAACGTATCCTAATTGCTCATAATACAGTAGCATCATTTATGTGGACAATGATAATAGCAATTTTTCTTCTAATGTTTGTGTATCAAGCAGCAAAATTGATTGTGAAATATAAAGCTCATGAAAAAATCACGGATATTTCGGTTTGAAATTTGATAACAGAATTGTTAGTTAAATTTGGTTTTTATAGCTGAAATTTGATCAAGTTGAGTTTCCGGCGATCACCTTTTGTAATCTCAACCCTTACAAAAAAAGCTTGGTTATGATGGTGCCTTCAATTCGGGATACGGTAAAACTCGAAGTACGTTCAGTAGTTGTTAAATGGTTTCAAATTACAGATGGATGTTTACGACAACGCAAAATCACACAGTAAAGGTGGGGAAAAGCAAAAGAAAGCAAAGTTTTCTCGAAAGCAACATTCTACTGCAAGCCAACAAATGGTACAATTGAAGGATGTTGTAATTTTGATTAATCGTTTATAAATTTAGGTTCGCGAACTTTTTGCCAAAGAAATTGAAGAAGGAATGACAGATTTGAAGAAAAGAACAAATATGACAAATTTGAACAAAACAAATTTAAGGAAAAATACCCACACGGGGCTGCGAAGAGCAAAGCGCCAGGTAGAAGAAGTTCGCTATGTATTTATGTAATACAATTAATTTTTTCAGGCTAATGAGACTGAGGGTCGACAGTTTGAAGCAATTGAAGCACATTGCAAATGCGTTGGAAGTTTGGATATGGAATGTATCAGATTTGAATCTCCGCCTAGTGATGCTGTAAGTTCAAAATTTTTAAAAATCATCTAAAACCTAATCACTTACAGACTTCTAAATGTGTATGTACCTTCGATAAAGATTCTGGAGTTGCTTGGCCTTGTTACAACATCAGGTTATTTTTTTGCTTGCAGAATATCAAATTAAAAATGCTAAAATTTTAGTGTTTGGTATGATCATGAATGTCCGATATGCCGCACAGATGGTTATTGCGAATCGACACTTCCACCTGGAACAACATCATCAGATAAATGGCCGTGCATGTGTCGCAACCGAGCTGATTCTACAGAAGTTGATGACGTTAGTTAAAACCCCTATATTCGCTTGTTTGCTTTGAGCTTTATCTTCAATATTTTTTCTAAAAAAATCTTTCAAGATTCCCTTTTTAAAAAATTTACATAACCGCTTTCAGCCGCTTGAATTGAGATATGGATTTCGAAAGGTATCATTGAGTTATCGGGTTTCTAAAAATGTTCAGACTTAGTTCCTTTCGTTTTTTTTGGCAGACTACTATTTTGTTCAAGCACTCACCAGAATATATTTATTCGAAAAACCATTTGTCACACCTTTATTGTTTATGGTTTCAAACTAAGTTATTCGTTATTATCGCTGGAAATTTCGAAAAAAACAAACACAAATTTTTGCAGACGCCTTACTGCATTGGAAAATCGGTGAACAGTAAAGTTGAAATTCGCAAACTTTGGCTTGAATCAAATTCTACAACAACTTCAACGACGACAACTACGACAACACCACCTCCAAGTAAGGTCAAATTACCAAAATTTCTATTTTAATATTAGCAACTTTTTATTTTTATTTCAATATGTATGTAGTAAAAAGTATTTTCTTAATGCCTATTTTTGCATGCTGAATTTTTGATCTTTTGCTTTGTTTCCAGCAACAACAACAACAACAACAACGCCGTCAACTACAACGAGTACAACTACAACCACTACGACAACCACGACAACGACACCTCCACCTACAACAACAACAACCAGTAAGCGATATTCAAGTTTTTTATAAGCATGCATTTTTGTCACACATTGTCAGCTCCAACAACTACAACGACTCCAACAACTACAACGACTCCAACAACGACCACCACCACTACAACGACTCCGCCACCAACAACGACTACAACTACGACAACTACGCCACCGCCGACCACCACTACTACTCCGTTACCAAGTATATTTTTAATGCATCCATTTGCTTGCATGAAAATTTTTTAATATCCGAAAGACAATTCATCCAAAACCAATAATTTTTCAGCCCCTCCACCTGCTCGGCCAAATCAAAGAGCAATTGTGAGTAACCCTGAAACAATTAAAGCAATGGGCTTTCAAGGAATGACTGACGGGGTTGCTATGTTGACAAGAGCGAAAGAAAATCTTATGTTTACCATGGCTGCTCTTTCAGACAAACAGAGAATTGCTTTAAGTCAGTCGAAGCATGAATTTATTGAAATGTGTTCGTTCAACGGAAAAGAATGCGACATTGATCTGTTAGTTTGAAAAGTTCTGTGAATGAAGAACCCGATCTTTATTTACAGCGACTTCCGTCTCCATGTTGATCCAGAATTTGGAAATTGTTTCACTTTTAATTATGACGTGAACAATAATTATACATCAAGACGTGCTGGTCCAATGTATGGAATTCGTGTTCTTTTGTTTGTGAACACGTCCGATTATATGTCAACATCTGAATCTTCTGGTGTTCGACTTGCGATTCATCCACCAACCGAGTGGCCATTTCCTGACACTTTTGGTTACTCAGCACCAGTTGGGTTTGCAAGCAGCTTTGGAATTAAAAAAGTTGGTTGTTTATAAATTTCTGAATAGAAAAAAGTTTTTTTTTAAAGAAAATCATGCAACGTCTTCCCGCTCCTTATGGAGAATGTGTCGAGTCGAAGCACGTCACTGATAGTAATTACATCTACCATGGATACGATTATCAACCTGAAGGATGCCACCGTAGTTGTTTCCAAAACGGTTTAATCAATGATTGTTCATGTGGAGATCCTAGGTTCCCAGTTCCTGAAGGTGCTCGACACTGTTCTGCTTTTAATGCAACAGCTCGTAAGAAACATATCAACTAGATCAAAACTAGATAATACCAAATTTTAGGAGACTGTCTCGAGCGAAATATTGGTTCAGTTGGTGATTTCCATCACATAACTGAAAAAATGGATAAATGTGTTTGCAAACAATCATGTGAGGAAATCATCCACGAAGTCACATTTTCGTGTTCCAAGTGGCCTTCAGGCGCAACTGATGTGAGTTTTAATACTTTTATTTAAATAAGATTTGTAAAACCATATCAAAAATATTTATTTTTCAGGCGGAAAGGGTAAGTAAAATTAGTCGGAAAACACTCATAACTTTATTTTATGTTTTAGTTTCAAAGCTTTCCCTCACACGTTCTCATAACTTTCCTCGTTTGTTCGTTTATCCACATTAGTTTCAAGCACCATGCACAAGTTTTCCAAAAAAAAATAAATAATTATTTTCCCTAACTTTTCTATGTATTACCACTTTCCCTTCGTTTCTAGAACTATCTTAATACTTATAAAATAACAAAAATAAACATTTTCAGCTTGGAGACTGTGAAGGAATGACAGAAACAGAATGTGAACAATATTATCGACTGAATGCTGCAATGGTAGAGGTAAAACAAAATAAATAAAAGTGCAAAAAAAGTTTCGCTCCCGGGTGGGCTCGAACCACCAACCTTTCGGTTAACAGCCGAACGCGCTGCCTATTGCGCCACGGAAGCAGATGTTGGGGGAAGGGTGAACGACAGATATGTGTTAGGCAGGGTTAACTGCGATAGAAAAAGAGGCAGACCGGGGGGTACTCTGTTAGCGCACACATAAAATTCAGCCAGCGAACGGAAAAGAAATGTGAAGAAAATTGTTTTTTGCAGGTTTTTTACGAACAATTGAACTATGAACTTCTGCAAGAGTCAGAAGCATATGGATTAGTGAACCTGATTGCCGATTTTGGTGGTCATTTAGGTCTATGGCTAGGTAAATTCAAGCTCCAACAAAAAAACGAACGTTAAATGTTTTTATAGGATTTTCCGTTATAACAGTCATGGAAGTGTTAGTTCTCGGTGCTGACGTTCTTTCCATTTGTTTCAAACGCCGTCATGAGCAAAAATTGCTCCGTGAAAGCACAAGAAGAAAAGACCAAGATGACAAAAAAGGATCAGTAATTGCAGCTACCGGTGAAAAGTCCGACACATTCGTTCAAATATAAATTCCACTTTTGATGTAATATTTTCTGGGTACATTCGAAGCTTTTTAATGTTATTGTCAACTACGATTATATGCTATGCATTTCTTATTTTATTCTAAAAAAAGAGAAACATCTACTAAAAACTGATCTCACTTTCAATGTAAATATTAGTTTATGTCATGCAAATTTTTGTATTATAATAAAAACGAATAAAAAAATGTTTATCAATTGGCTTTATAAAAAATATTCCACAAGAAAATATACTTCACTTATTAACAATTAATAAAAAGAAAAATAAAAACCCACTTTATTTTTTTTATGGACAATCTTTCAACATTTATAAGTGCAATTTAATACTTTTTGATTTAATGATTTAGAAAAATTTCTCATGGGAAAGTACTATCGTTGTATGCAATAGAAAATAATTAGAATGATAAGAAAAAATATGCCAGTAAGTTGTGAGAGAATCGATTTGAAAATTGCTCAAGAACACCTTTAAGAAAACACAGCTGCTAAGAAATAATGGCGCTGTTAAGAAATCATGGCGCTGCTAAGACGTCATGGCGCTGCTAATAAATCATGGCGCAGCGCCACGGTTTCTTAGCAGCGCCACGATTTCTTAGCAGCGCTACGGTTTCTTAGCAGCGCCATGACGTCTTAGCAGCGCAACGGTTTCTTAGCAGCGCCATGAGATCTCAGCAGCGCCATTTCGTCTTAGCAGCGCCATGAGATCTTAGCAGTGCCACGGTTTCTTAGCAGCGCCATAGTTTCTTAGCAGCGCCATGAGGTCTTAGCAGCGCCATGATTTCTTAGCAGCGCCACGTTTTCTTAGCAGCGCCACGGTTTCTTAGCAGCGCCATGAGATCTTAGCAGCGCCATACCGTCTTAGCAGCGCCACGGTTTCTTAGCAGCGCCATGAGATCTTAGCAGTGCCACGGTTTCTTAGCAGCGCCATAGTTTCTTAGCAGCGCCATGACGTCTTAGCAGCGCCATGATTTCTTAGCAGCGCCACGTTTTCTTAGCAGCGCCACGGTTTCTTTGCAGCGCCATGAGATCTTAGCAGTGGCACGGTTTCTTAGCAGCGCCATAGTTTCTTAGCAGCGCGATGAGGTCTTAGCAGCGCCATGACGTCTTAGCAGCTCCACGGTGTCTTAGCAGCGCTATTTTAGTTTTTCACTATCATTTTTGAAAGCTATATAACCGATTTACATTTACATACACCCATATTTGTATGGTTGTGACTAAATTTTCAAAATTAGGATTTTTTTGGTATCAATTGGTACAAAAATTACGTCTACATAAAAGCTTAGAAAATATGGTCTGCATCAGGTTTGTTGACTCGATTGTCGATTAGAAACCATCCGACCAATTCCAAATTTTAGAATCATTTTGGTGAAAATAATAATTTTAGTTTAAACCCTGTCAATATGTCTTTCAACTCAAACTGTTGATTTTTAATTTGACGACTAAAAAAAACGAATTCTTTCTAGTTTAAAATCTAAAGGTTACAATTACAGTTTTTAACAATTCGATCGTCCTGCAATGGCCAACAAAGTACAAGGCTCAATTTGTGATTTCGAAAAGTGAGGACTTTGTTATAAGTGAAAATAAATTGATTTCAACATCATATAAACTCATTTTATTTATTTATTTCATCATCAATGTTCCACAAAATATAACATAAATAATAATAAACAAAATGAATTACTCATTGAACTAGATTTTGGCCGACAATTTTGGATTTCTAAAGTTGCAGGTTAGAATACTACAAAAGCCAAAAATTAATGGAAGGTCTAAAAATGAAGGATTAATATTTTTTGGTATTCTGGGAATTAAAAGCTTTCCAATCCACTTATTTATAAACAAATATAATCCGGATTAGAACGTTTACAGCTTAAAATTCGGATTAAAAACGTCAGTTTTTTTGGAACATTTTTTCAGATATTTTGGATGTTATAGGGCCAATAAATGATAGTTTTCATTACAAAAAATGAGAATTTATGGAAATTGCTTAAAGTAGTTCATTTTAGCTTATTCAAAACAATGGCCTAGAAAACTTTTAGGAACCTGGTCCGCGGGTATTATTATTGGAAGAATCCAAAGAATTACAAGAGTATAATTTAAAACTTACTAATTGGGATATTCTCAATATATATCCTTCATAATACCACGCAAAAAATGCCTAGAAAAAAGTTTGGTCAACTTTTTCTAGGCGATAGTTTTGATGCACTTTTTTTCATCTTCTAGTTGGTTTTAAAAATATTTAAAAACAGATTTGGAGTGAGAATTTTCTCTATTTTCATCCCAATTACATGATGTATTATACTCTTGGAATTTTTCTGGATTCTTCACATGAATAATGCTCGCGGACTAGTTTTCGCCAGTGGGAATTTTCTAGGCCATTTTTTGAAAGTCATTTTCTCGGCTTCCAGGTGGCTAAAAAATTTTTGAAAAGAGATTCGGAATGAGAATGAAGTCTATTTTTCATGAAATGTTCATTTACTGCCTTTGTAACGTCCTCCTTTAAATTTTAGATTGAAAATAAATAAATAAAGTCATGATGAATGAAAAATTTTAAGAAAAATCAAAATTTCAAAAAATTTGCTGTTTCAACTGTAATTAATTCAAAGATTTGCTGATTCTTTTCAATTGGTTTCAATCTCGTCAAAAAATAATTCTAAATATTCTTCAGTTTAATTTCGAATCCACTCAAATGGATGTTTTCTAAAAAATATCGAGAAATTATAATTCTAAAAATTTTCCGAAACATAATTCAAAAACCAAAAAAAAATTTTTTTTTAATTTTATAGTTTCAAAAATTTTAGATAACTGAAGTTTTCCAAATTTTAATTTTTTTTTCTGTGCAAATATCTTTCCAGACATAATATTCTCAACCCTGTTTATTGTTTTTTTTTCATTCTTTCAGTGAAATAAATAAAAAGTAACTTTGAAATAATTTATTGGACTCATTAAAAAACAATTGAAAAACAGCTTTCCACAAAATTGAAGTAAAGGTAGATCATAAAACCACAAAGAACAAAACAAAGGTTACATACATCTTCTCATTAAACGAAAATTTTTCCGCTAGCCATTGCCAAAATTCTTTGCGCTTTTTTTGTCTCCCGGTACATCTCCTGACTGATTTTGAAAATGTTTTCTCTGGTGTCCATCTGAAAAAATGTCAGTTATTTTTTTTTACAAAAAAAGAGAGGAAAAACTCACATCCAGGGCTAGATAGGTTTCCCAGGTGAGTCCAAGTTGATAGAGACGGTCCGTGCGAGTCTGTAAATATTTTAATTTTAGTTTTAAAAAATTATTTAGTTTTAAAAACTCACGTAATAGCTTGGATCATCGTTCCGATGTAGGATACAGTCCTGGATGCTTCTCACTTCCTTGACTAAGACTCCTTTGTTGTCATCTCTCATGATAAAAAGAGTGTCGAACTCTTTTAAATCACTCATGGAGTTTTCATCGAGCCAAGACGAACAGTTGTTCTCGTCCGGCTTTCCACAGAAGAATGTATATCTCTTGTAAACCACTTTATCCATTTTGTGGACGATTTGATCCATTTTTCGATCACTAGGTTTTTCTGAAAAAAGTATATTTTAAAAGTATATTTTTCAAAAAAATAAAGGTACCCACCTTCTTTAAGACATGGATGAAGTACTAGATGGTTCTCCAAAATGTCGATAATTCGGTGACCTTCTCCATTTTTAGGCACTTTTCTATTTTTCACTACCTGAAAAATAGAAGGTTATCAAAAATTCTAAAATATTTGAACAAACCTTAGAATCCAAAGTGATCGGATAAGGGCGGGTTAGGAACATTTCCTGGGTGAATTCATGCTCGATACCAAATTCCTTTTTTTCCTCATAGGTGACTGGTTTCTTCTCCGCCGTTGCCTCCATTTCCAGTCGCTCCTTGATTGTGTCATTTGTCATTGGATACGGAGAGTTCACCGACTTGAAGAAGAACCCATGGTACGACGGTGCACAAGCGGAAATGGATAGTAAGCCGAGGGTATAAAACAAGTGTGCAATCATTGTCTGGAAAACGATAGAGATTTATCAAGTTAACAAAATCTAATGTAAAATTAAAGAGCAGTAGAGAGAGACAAAAAAATGATTTTTTATCTAGAATTTGGTCTATTTATACGGTCTGGAACATGGGCTCAAACTCCGCCTCCCTGAGCAACACCTCCCCGTTCTGACACCCTTAGGACGGATAAAGTTCAGCACATATTCATACAAAAAAAAGATAAAAAGTTCAACTGAAGAGAAACCAAACGAAAAAGGATAAAAGGGGCGGAGCTTTGCAGCTTTTGAGTGAATAAACGAATTTTTGACGAAAAATGTATTGAAAACCAAGATTTAGGGAAAAAAATTTCGGGGGATTATGATAAATAAATAATTTCGATTTTAATAGGCTAAAAAAATGCTGGAGGAGTCTTTCCCTGAGAAATCAGAACGTGCCTAAATTTTCAGAATGGACCGGATATGAAATCATTGAATTATTTCAGGTAGTCGGCGGAGGGTTTCAACCAAGTTATGGACCGCGAAAATTCTGAATTTTTCATAACTTTTGGTTAAAGGAGGACGTTACGGAGTTCATGAATACAATTGGGATGAAAATAGACTTCATTCTCATTCCAAATCTGCTTTTAAAATTTTCTAAAACCACCTAGAAGCCGAGAAAATGAGCTTCAAAACAATGGCCTAGGAAATGCTTAGGAACCTAGTCCGCGAGTATTATTATGGGACGAATCCGAAGAAATCCAAGAGTATAATTTAAGATGGACAAATTGGAGCATTCTCAATGTATATCCGTCATCATACCACGCAAAAAATGCCGAGAAAACAGCTTGGTCCTTTTTCTAGGCCATTGTTTTGAAGCTCAATTTTTCATCTTCTAGGTGGTTTTAAAAATATTTAAAAACAGATTTGTAATGAGCATTTTCTCTATTTTCATCCAAATTACATGATGTATTATACTCTTGGAATTTTTGTGGACTCTTCACGGAATAATACCCGCGGAATAGGTTTCGTAATGTTTTCTAGGCCATTGTTGTTATTTTTACATTTTTGCACTTACATAATTTTTTTTTGCAAAAAATGCAAAAGGTGTTAAAAATTGAGCTTTAAAAAATAAACTTTAGTTGAACCCTTTTTAGTCAATATTCAGAAGATGTAAGTTTTAAAGATAGAAGGTCAGAGGTATTTTATTTTGGTTCCAAGAACTTGTTTATTATTATTTTTAGAAAAAACTTGAAAAATCTCCCTTAATTTGATAAAATCAAAACACAATAACTCTATTTTTCAGTAAGCCCCCCTAGGGATTTCACTGTTTGGAGAAAAAACACCTAATTCTAGTAATAATTGTCATCAAAACACTGATATCATTTTGAACGTCATTACTAGGGAATTGAAGGTAATAATGAAAATTTCGTGAAATATAGACCAATAGACCAATTTTTATTGAAACATCATTAGATGTTTAGAATTTATTATGTGCCTAAAATTGATATAGAACCCCTTGAAGTTTATTTAGAAAGATTTAAATATTATTTCTAAAAAATAACTTTGAAGGGCAGGCTTCTCACCCCCCCTCCCCCCCATTTGGCAATGTGCCAGTTTTTTTGTAAATGGGATGAAAACAGACTTCATTCTCATTCCAAATCTGCTTTTAAAATTTTCTAAAAAAACCTAGAAGCCGAGAAAATGAGCTTCACAAAAGCATAGAAAATGCTTAGGAACCTAGTCCGCGGGTATTATTATGGGAAGAATCCAAAGAATTCCAAGAGTATGATTTAAGATGGACTAATTGGAGCATTTTCAATATATATCCGTCATAATACCATTTGTGGATTCTTCACGGAATAATACCCGCGCAATAGTTTTCGTAACTTTCGAGGCCATTGTTTTGAATTTTCTATAATTTCGAAGGAAATCTTGACTTCGTTCTCATTCCAAATCTGTTTTCAAAATTTTCTAAAACCACCTAGAAGCCGAGAAAACACGCCTCAAAACAATGGCCTAGAAAAAAGGGCCACCGGCGAAAACTAGTCCGCATGTATGAAAAGTCCAAGAAATGAAAAACAAAACATAAATTAAGATGAAAAAACATTAATAAGGACTACTATAAGCATTCTGCATAACTATTTATTAACGAAACACGAAAAAAGCTCATAGGAAAAAATTGGGCCAGGTGGCCCTTTTTTCTAGGCCATTGTTTTGAAGCTCGCTTTCTCGGCTTCTAGGTTGTTTTAGAAAATTTTAAAAACTGATTTGGAATGGGAATTTTCTATTTTTTCATTCCTATTGTGTTTGTAGGCGCTGGAAAGTTTTTTAAAACTGAAGAATCTTTAGAAAAAGAAGTATCTTTGGAAAAGAAGGGGGATTTGAACCGAATTATGAACTCCCGAAGAACTGTATCAGTTTTAACGTTCATAACGTGGCTCAAACTTGTAAAATACGTTTTTTTTAATTGAAAAAAAAAGATACTTTTCAGAAAATACTAGTTTTAAAAAATTCAATTTAAGATCTCTAAATTCTCTAACTATGCAACCAGTGACTTCATATAAATTGAATGTGATAGTTTCTGTAGGTGTTAGAGCACACATTTTTTGATTGCAAACTCTTCCAAACAATGCCATTTTGAAAAAAAACTTGAATTTTTCAAAAGCATTCATTAGAACGGAACGGGTGTCGAAAGAATAGGTGTCAAGAAAATTTAGGTGCTCCATTGACCTAACACCTCATATTGGTGATATCAAGTTGCTTATTTAGACGCCTTAAATTTTTTAAAGTTTATTTTTTCATGTGCTTATTTTTTCTAAAAATAATTTAAAGCGGGTATTCACAATTTTTAAGTCTTTGCAAAGTTTGAACCAAGCTAAATTTTAAAGGAAAATTTCAAAGACCATATAAATGTAATTGGGATGAAAATAAAAGAAATACTCATTCCAAATCTGTTTTTAAAACGAACTTTTTTCTTGGCATTTTTTGCGTGGTATTATGACGGATATATATTGAGAATGCTCCAATTAGTCAGTTTTACATTATACTCTTGTAATTCTTTTTATTCTTCTCACCCCCCCCATTTGGCAATGTGCCAGTTTTTTAAAAAATTCTAAACATTAATGATGTTTCAATAAAAATTGGTCTATTGGTCTATATTTCATTTTTCATTATTACCTTCAATTCCCTAGTAATGACGTTCAAAATGATATCAGTGTTTTGATGACAATTATTACTAGAATTAGGTGTTTTTTCTTCAAATAGTGAAATCCCTAGGGGGGCTTACTAAAAAATAGAGTTGTTGTGTTTTGATTTTATCAAATTAAGGGGATATTGACTGAAAGGGTTCAACAAAAGTTTATTTTTTTTAAAACTCAATTTCTAACACCTTTTGCATTTGCAAAAAAAAATGTAAGTGCAAAAGTGTACAAATAACACTAAGTAATTGAGGGAAATGAACTCTGCCAAAGTTCGAAATTCGCTTTAAAAAAAGAAAGGTGAACTTTAGAGGTTAATAAAACGACTTGAACCAATTAGAATTTGTCGAAATTTAGACATTACATTGATAATTGTCCAATTAAAGAATGCTCAAAATTTCATGCTTATCTGGAAAAAATGAAACCAAGTTATGATCCTTCAACTTGAGCCCCATTTTTATTGCTTTTATTAGTTTTGAAAAAGAAAACTCTTACAATTAGTTTTTCATTTTTCAAAAGATGTATCTTTCATTTTTCAAAAGATGTATCTTTTTTTGCAATATTTTATGGATTTCAGAAAAAAATTGAGGATTTCCTGCTTTCAACCCCCAAAGTGGCAAAATTAAAGCGCGCTCAATTAAAATGGCTGTGAAATTAATGAAAATGAAACCTTTAAACTTTAAAAATTCTTGTTTGAGGCGAGGAGCTGGCTCCGGAGCTGTTTTTTGGTGTTCGCCTGTGCCGCCTAAAATGGATCGAAAAAGCGGTGGAAACGAAAAATGCTCAATTTTTAAAAACATATCGATTGAGAATTAGCAAAGATTGAGACAGGCTATGAACACTAAAATTTCTGATTCCCCCCTTTACTTAAAAAACTTGTTGAGAAATCATGGCGCTGCTAAGAAATAATGGCGCTGCTAAGAAATCATGGCGCTGCTAAGACGTCATGGCGCTGCTAAGACGTCATGGCGCTGCTAGGAAACCGTGGCGCTGCTAAGAAACCGTGGCGCTGCTAAGAAATCATGGCGCTGCTAAGAAACCGTGGCGCTGCTAAGAAATCATGGCGCTGCTAAAAAATCATGGCGCTGCTAAGAAATCATGGCGCTGCTAAGACCTCATGGCGCTGCTAAGAAATCATGGCGCTGCTAAGAAATCATGGCGCTGCTAAGACGTCATGGCGCTGCTAGGAAACCGTGGCGCTGCTAAGAAACCGTGGCGCTGCTAAGAAATCATGGCGCTGCTAAAAAATCATGGCGCTGCTAAGAAATCATGGCGCTGCTAAGACCTCATGGCGCTGCTAAGAAATCATGGCGCTGCTAAGAAATCATGGCGCTGCTAAGAAATCATGGCGCTGCTAAGAAACTGTGGCGCTGCAAAGAAATCATGGCGCTGCTAAGAAATCGTGGCGCTGCTAAGAAACCGTGGCGCTGCTAAGAAATCATGGCGCTGCTAAGAAATCATGGCGCTGCTAAGAAATCATGGCGCTGCTAAGAAACCGTGGCGCTGCTAAGAAATCATGGCGCAATTTAATAAATAAAGTTATTATAATAAATAAAGTACAGACAACTTCCTCTCACCAAACAACACTCTCTCGCAGAAGACGTTTATATTGCCGATTTTATGAAAGGACTGTAGTAGAACCCATAAGCGGTACTTCCCGCCAGCAAAAGAATCGAAATATTTAGAGATGCAGAAAAAAAATGAGCGCGAAGGAATGAATGATAATGGCGTCTGTTGTTTATTATGAACCCTAATAAATTAGTTTTCTTTTTATTTTGTTTTTATCCATAAAATGTATATTATAATTTCTTTCAGAATGAAAATCGAACATCCAGAATCAGGATCAGTTCGAGGAACCTTCCGTTGGGCAGTCGTTGACACTACTTTTCCTTTGGAGCTTAGAATTGGGAAAATAATATGGTATGGAACTTTTCTTTAAACAAGAATCATTTTAGAAAAGTTTAGAAGGGAACAGATCCTCAAAATTGTGATCTTTTCAAAATTGTGATCTTTTTAATTTAGTTAGTGCGAAAGTAAAGTTCTTCATGAAACCCTATAAATATCATTCACTCAGTCTGAAAATAGATTTCGAACATGAAAATGAGCTCAAGATTTTCAAATAAAAATGTACGAATTTTTCCAAATTGATATTTATTATTTGCAGGCGATTCAAAACTGAATGTGTTTATGATATTGTAAAGTATCACCCTCTGATTTTTGATTTTCTTTGTCTCAATGACGATGAAAATGTGTCTGATTTGTGGTCAGTTTCTGCTGAAATTTCTGTCGTTGTGATGAATAAAATCACGAAAAAGGCAGTTGTGAGCAAAAAGGATTGCTATTTCAGTGGCATTAAATCGAGAAGAGTCAGAATTGGATTTAATTCCGCACACCCTGAAGGGGTGACTAGTTATATCACGGAAACGTTTGGAAATATTAGAAAAGTGATTGCCCCGCGAAAAATGGATCTTGATGAGCTGGTTGTACAAATCGATATTCGATTGAAGAATCCTGTCGGATTACCAATTTCATATTTCACAATTCCTAAAAATAACGATTCAGAAGTGATGCTTCACTACAAGAATTTTTATTCTAAAAAAGACTATAAGCTATATATCGAAAAAAATGTAAGATTTCGTTAAAAAATCGAAAAAAAGAGAAGTTCGAATATATTTTTCCAGATTCTCATGTCCATTTCACCGGTATTTTCTGAATTATTGTTAAACGGATACAGTGCAGAAAAAGGCATAGAAATCGAGTCTCCATCAACTTGGAAGAATTACAGGGATGCAGACACTTTTATTTTGTGTGATATTGACGAATTTATCAACTTCTTGCAAATATTACATGGACAGGAATACCAATTTACGGGTTTGTGTTAAAATATTTTAGTTTTTCATTATCATTTGTGAAATCTATGTAACCTATTTACTTTGACAGATTATTAGTATGGTTGTGACCTATTTTTCAAAATTAGGATCTTTTTGGTATCACTTGTTACAAAAATTACATCTCCATAAAAGCTTTGCAAATATGATCTGCATCAGGTTTGTAGGCTTTTAAAACGGACTTAGATTGATAGTATGAAAAAATTATACGAATTTTGAGGTTTTTTATTGTAATTGTTGAAATCTCGATCGTCGATTAGAAACCATCTGACCAATTCCAAATTTTAGAATAATTTTGGTTAAAAAAATTATTTTAGTTTAAACCCTGTCAATATCAATGTCTATCAGCTTAAACTGTTGATTTTTAAACTGAGAACTGAAAAAAAATCTATTCTTTAAAATTTCTAAAGTATACAATTACAGTTTTTAACATTTCGATCTTCCTGCCATTGGCATCAAAGTATAAGATTCAATTTGTGATTTCGAAAATTGAGGACTTTGTGATAAATGAAAATAAATTGATTTCAACATCATATAAACTCATTTTGGCCGACAATTTTGGATTGCTAAAGTTGCAGGTTAGAATACTACAAAAATAAATCCAGAAATTATTAATTGTTTTTCAGGAAAAAGTACTCGAAACGATAACAATTGATGAAATCAGAGATTTTTCCAATGAGAATGGTAAACATATGAGTAACCAGTTGACTTTAGCCCTTCTCCAGAAGTATTGCATTCTACAGGGTGGCTTTTATTTACGGGTCCCACTTTTAGCTGTAATATCTCTGAAAATAGAAAATCAAATGAGCTCAGATTCAACAAATAATTTCTTAGAATATAAACAAATAGTTATCAACAATAATTATTCGATTCGGCCTCCTTTGGAGACGATGACCGTCTGAAGACGTCTAGGAATGGCATCAAGTGTGGCACGATGGTATTGGAGAGATAGTTTGTCCCATTCCTCGATCAATTTTTGCTTCAAAGCCTCAACATTCGAGTGGGGTCTTCCACAGACCTTATTCTGCAAAAATCCCCAGATGGAATGGTCCAGCGGGTTCAAATCCGGCGACGACGACGGCCAATCTTCCTTCTTGATGAACGCAGGAAAATGGTACTCGCACCACTGCTGAGTGAATTTGGCAGCGTGTGCTGGAGAGCCATCCTGTTGGAAGACCCAGTGTTGATTCTCGAAGTGGGATAGGCCCAAGGCATCAGATGATTCTCCAGAATTTCATTGACAGAGTAATTTCGGTCGATTTTTAATCCTTTATCGACGAAAACCAACGGACACTTGCCATTTTAGAAGATGGCACCAAAAATCATTACACTCTCTTGGTGTGACACCCGAAAAATAGTTTTCCGTTGTCAAAAGCTTCTTGGACATTCTTTGCAAGTACTCGATGATTCTGGGAGTTCAACTCCCCCTCCAATGTGAAAACTTCTCGTCTGAAAAGACTGTCACTAAAAGTTCACCTCGTCGCGTGCCAGCGAGGAGCTGTTTTGCTTTTCGCAAGCGTTTTTCATTGTTACTCTCCGATAAGATAGCAGTTTTTGTTACACAATATGTGGTGAGATTAAGCTCCTTTTTGACAATCTTTGTCATGGAGAAACGAGAAATTCCGAACTCTTCAGCCATTATTCTGATCGATCTATGCAGATTCCTCCTGATGCTCTTCCTGACAAGTTCGACATTCGGTGGAGTTGTAACAGTGAGTGGTTTTCCTCTTCCGACACGGTCCTTGGGTGTCCCAATCTTTTTAAAGCGACGGGTTGCTTTGTAGATGGCCCATCTTAAAATTCCGAGTCGTTTGGCGATTCCTCTCGTACCAAAACCACTGTTGTGAACGCCGACGATTGAGTGCGATGAATACTCGGCGGTGCCATTTCACTAAAAATAAACCGATAATTCTGAAACTTGCTAGGATGAAAAATGAAGCAATAATTACAAATATCAAAAAAACAGAAACATCAAAAACGCGCCCGCGCGCTACCACCATGGCGCCAAAGTTTGGGACCCGTAAATAAAAGCCACCCTGTAGACAATGAGGATTCTGGAAGAGATTCTTTCTAAACAAATATTTTGTATGCAATTGTAAAGACAACCTTTTCAGCATTTTCCATTCTACAATTATCTGTATTCTTGATTTTGTTTTCAATTTTCTTTTATTTGTTAACTGACTTTCTTGAATTGTTAATTAATTTTTATTCAAAAATGTAAGACTCGAAACAATTTTCTATAGTTCTGATGACGCTTTGTGACATGTCTCAATTTCTTATTTCAATTGTGGAATAAACGAATTATGATATTATTGTCAACTCAAATATTCTTGATCATGAAAATTGGTTTTGATCTACCCAGAACAGCTCACACAGTCGTGCTATTTTTAAATGCGAGCGGTTGCGCTGCGGTCTTTTAGTAGAAAATGGATGATCCAAAATTTTTAAAATGACGATAGTTGTTTACAAAATCTGTTATATAAACGTGAAAAAACCTGTGTCAAAAAAACTACACGCCACGCTGAGGGCAATGGGGAGGGTTGCGAAGCGTTGACTTCACCACACACTATTTCGCAAAATAGGAAAGTTCACGTTTATGCAGCCGATTTTGTGACACAATATTTATTGAAAAAAGTCAGACGATTCTCTTAATATTTCTAACGAAGAAACATTTTTTACTTAAACAGTTTTTTGAACAAGAAACCCAATAACCCTTATTTTTACGCTTCAGAAGCGTTTATTTTGAGAGTTTTACTATAAATGTATCTATTCCTCGAGTTCAAAATTAGAAACAATTCCGCTTCCTTTTCTAGTCGAAAATGTAATTCGAATCTTCCAGCACAAAATTTAGTGTATGTGTTCTCTTCATTGCCAAACCTCAGCGATCAAAATTATTATATGAAGCATTCGGAGCACATTTTATGAAAAAAAATTTTCAAATACTAGCCTCCGCAACGGCTGTTAGGCCACCTTTTCGGGCGTCACATTAGTTTTGATTGGGAAAGCTGTCAAGCTCGTGTTTTAAGCCAGTTTGGGCTTCTTTTTGTTATATCTTGTTGCGTACTAGATTGTCCTAGCTGCGGCTAGTGTTTATTTTGTTCTTTGCAAACATTTGAACCTTTCTTTCATATTTCATTGTTTTTTAATTAATAAATATCTTGAAAATATTTCGCGTTGTTGTTAAAGCTGGTTATTTCCACTCGCATCTTTACGGGAACCTAGTTTATACAAGGGTCACCACTTTACTAAACTCTTTTTTGACGATTGACTTTATTTAAAAATTTCCCATATAAAAAAAATGAAATTTTAGCAGCAAGCAAAGCGAAATGCAATTTTTGAAAAATATATTATATTTGACCGATCGATAAATTTCCGTTGTTCGTTCTTACTCCTGGTCGAATGCTTCTGCCGCATCTTCGTCGGCTGACGCTTCCTGAAAAACAAACGTTGCAGTTTCGTTACAATAAAACACAAAACACGGCATTTACCTGATACTGCTGGTATTCCGAAACCAAGTCGTTCATGTTGCTTTCCGCTTCAGTGAACTCCATTTCATCCATTCCTTCGCCAGTATACCAATGAAGGAAAGCTTTACGACGGAACATTGCTGAAATAAATCTCCCATTTTTTGTTGAATACCGCTAATGTAATTTATTCGAAAAAAACCTGTAAATTGTTCGCTGATTCTCTTGAACAATTCTTGAATGGCTGTTGAATTTCCAATGAATGTCGCTGACATTTTGAGCCCTCTCGGTGGAATATCACACACTGCAGTCTTAACATTGTTGGGAATCCAATCGACAAAGTATGATGAGTTCTTATTTTGAATGTTGAGCATCTGTTCGTCGACTTCCTTCATACTCATCCTTCCTCTGAAGATGGCAGCAGCTGTGAGATATCTTCCATGTCTTGGATCACAAGCAGCCATCATGTTCTTTGCATCGAAACATTGTTGGGTCAATTCGGGGACAGTGACAGCGCGATACTAAAATTGTTGCATTAAGAACAGTTGGAAAACATAGGAAATAATGAAATAAATGTAAAATGAAAAATGTATAAATATAAAAAAGTACCTGTTGATTTGATCGGCTTGTAAGTGGGGCAAATCCTGGCATGAAGAAGTGAAGTCTTGGGAATGGAACCATGTTAACTGCCAATTTACGGAGATCCGCATTAAGTTGTCCAGGGAATCTCAAACAAGTTGTGACACCACTCATTGTTGCACTTACAAGATGATTCAAATCACCATATGTTGGTGTGGTAAGTTTCAAAGTTTTGAAGCAAATATCATAAAGTGCTTCATTATCAATACAGAAAGTTTCATCGGTGTTTTCCACAAGCTGATGAACAGAGAGTGTTGCATTATATGGTTCGACAACAGTATCCGACACTTTTGGACTTGGTACAACAGAAAACGTGTTCATTATACGATCCGGATATTCCTCTCGAATTTTCGAGATCAGGAGAGTTCCCATTCCAGATCCCGTTCCACCACCAAGCGAATGAGTCAATTGGAATCCTTGAAGACAGTCACAGCTTTCTGCTTCTTTGCGAACAACGTCAAGAACATTGTCAACAAGTTCAGCTCCTTCAGTGTAGTGACCCTTCGCCCAGTTGTTTCCAGCACCGCTTTGTCCAAACACAAAATTGTCCGGTCGGAACAATTGCCCAAATGGTCCTGATCTTACCGAGTCCATCGTTCCGGGTTCCAAATCAACAAGAACCGCTCTGAAATTTTATTTAACAGATAAAATTAACATCAAAATATGAATTTACTACCTTGGAACATATTTATTATTTCCAGCTTCGTTGTAATAAACATTGATTCTCTCTAGTTGAAGATCTGAGTCTCCAACATATTGTCCCGCTGGGTCAATTCCATGTTCGTCCGAAATTACTTCCCAGAACTGAAAAAAATAATGACATAGTACTTATTTAGTAAAAGAGGAAGAAAAACAACCTTCGATCCAATTTGATTACCACATTGCCCAGCCTGAAGATGAACAATCTCACGCATAATGTGCACCCGATTGACTCAATTCCTACGAACAATTGAAACAAAAACCACCAAACAGCCAAAATGAGTGACTGCGCCAAGTCTCGACTGATCATCATCTGCCCGATATGGTGCCCATCTTCCAACCCGCTCATGAATATTTCATCACGCATGCAAACACACCCATAAATGCATGAAACAATGTGCCATTTACGAATTGAGACGAGACGTTGTTCAATGAATATATAGACGCAAATATTTGAGAATCATCCGTGGATCATGCACTTTTTTCAATGCATTTGTAATAAGGATTTTTTGGAACAAATCGCTTCTTAAAAACTTTTTTTATACAAAGGCACCCGATAATTCAGAGAATCAAAAAATTTAGAAGAAGAACAACAACAAAAAACATCAATTATCTTCGAGAACTATAGTGTATCACAATCATTTTATCAGCGTTATATGCATATCATCAGCAAAAATTTCAGGATTGATGACCATTTCACAAGATATGCATATTCGCATTTTGACTTTTCTTTTCACTCAACCGTTGTTCATGATCCAATTGCCGTTGTCGATTTGTCTCCTCCCGATGCTCTTTCAAAACATCATCCAGATCCTCGCCCCACGCCAAAAGATCGTCATCAATCTCTCCAAGTGTCGATGACGCACCCTGCAAAAAGAAGAATTTCACACTTTGATAAGCACACTAGCAAAAATCTTCCATTTTACCGATCATCCATCATTTTTCATCTGATTACCCATTGTTTGAATGCTTTTAACACGGGCGGGAAAAAAAACCTATGCGATTTCTCGATTGTGTCTGAACAGAAAAAGTTGTGCGTCAACTAGCAATTATGTATTGACAACAGGACCAGATAACAGGCTGATGATACAATGATCCAATAATGAAGGAAATCATATATTTTTCACTTGCAAAACAAGTCACGATAATGATTTGCCCAACATTTGAGGCTTAATCTTACTTGTTCTATGTTAATTCAATTTTTGTATTTGGTCTGGCAATATAAAAGAATCGTATTGCTTGTTTATTGCAAGTCGCTGCAGATATGAATACTATCGTTTTCTTTCCTTTTTTTTTACATTGCTTCACATTTAAAACATGATTTTTTTTGTAAAAAAAATTGTTAATTATTAAACCTATCCATCTAAATGTTTCGAACTATCATCCAACGACCTTGAATAAAACAGTAAACATTTCTGAGTTGTTTCTGATTACACATCTTTAAAATCAAAACTTTCGCTTTCTACATTTTTTTCGAACAAATAAGTAAACAACCAATTATTAAGACATTTTAAACTCAATTGGTCTGATTTTGAAAAGACTGAATAAGAATTTCAAGAAGGCGGAACATTAATCTCTTCAAACAGGTTTCTCACGTTTAGTCTCCCTCATATCTCGTCACAACTTGACCATCCAACCATTTTCGACCCTAACATGCCATTGGGCGAAGCCCTCTTTTCTTTTTGCATTTTGTTTTGATAATTTCCGAAATGAATTTGATACAAAATCCCGTCTTTTTACGCATTTGAAAATCGCCTTTTTCTGCACTATATCAACATGATAACGATTTTCTACGCGAAAATACGCAACATGAATTAATCTTGCGTAAACGTAACACCCGAAACTTGTTCCATGCATGTTCTTCATCTTCACAAAACGATGCTAGCCGATTTCTCGTTCATTTGAATTTTTCCAGCGATGCTGAAGCTTCTTATCTCACTTCTTCTTCCAACTCTTGCCTACTCAGCCGTTCAATGCTACGTTGGCCAAAAATTATTTTCATATGAATCAACAAATGTAAGCTAATCTTTTAAAAAAAGCACGATTTATATATTGCAAACAATTCATAATTTCAGGCAATTTGCGCCAGATTCATTCCATACACATGCGCAGTCCAATGTGAATGGCGAAAACAATGTAACGAACACAGTTCATACAGCGCATTCCGTGGAAGAAGAACCTTCGTCTCGGGACTTCTTCTCAATTCCAAATCACTTATGGTGTTATGTTGTGCATCATTGGCTACTCGTGTCGAAACAGGTATTTTGTTTTAAAATTGTTTCTTTTCAAAACACTATTGAGTTTCCAGACAACACTGGACGTGAAAAATGTATCTGGCGAGAAACAGAATCAATTTCTGTCCTAGGTCCATCAATTAGAACAAACCCTGTTCTTGCACCAAATCATTACATCAGGTAATTTTTAAAGATCAAGTGTGCATATCATTGATCTTAAATTAAAATCTTCAGAGATATTAAAATGGAACGTGATGGAACCTCGAGAGTCGACGTTGCTATTGAAGTTTGTCAATATCAAACAGAACGAGAACACTGCAAGTTAGAGGTATCCTCAAAACGAGATAGTAATTGAAAATATCATAAATTTTGCAGGGAATGAACGAATTTGAAACTAAGAGATTCAACCTTATCAAGGGAAAACTTGAAAAAGCAAATACTGCCCTCAACACGACGACTTCTTCAACTCCAGTTGACACAAACCCTGAGAACGAATTTCTCAACAAAAAACATGTGAATTGATCATAATATTGACTAAATCTTTTTTTGTATATCTATCAATGAAATATATTTAATAAATTTTACTTACAACTTTTTCCTCATTGAACTCGAATAAATTACGTTTCGGTGCTTGAACTGTTTTCTTCGTCAATACAACCTGAATGCATTTTATAAATATTTATTTTCTTAATAATTGATAAACCTCACCTTTCTTGCTGAAGTGATAGTCGGTTCCAGAGTGCTAAAAAGGTCTTCCTCTGCTGGAGCCTGTTGTTCGGCTGGTTTCTGAAAAATTCGAAAATTATATATATATCCACGTGGATTATTTCATTTAGATAAACCTGGCTATTTTGTCTCCATTGCTCAATTTTTTCACTAATCTCTTCCTTCTTATCCCATTCATCGTCATCCCACGAGTCTGCTGTATTTTGAAGCAATGATGCTCGTTCCTCATGTTTCGCTCCGCCAAAGCTATCAACCACAACTGAAAACAAATATTAAATGAACTCTCGAACTTTGTCAACAATGAAATTAATCTTACCTTCAAATGGCACTTCATCCATATCCATTCGCTTTTTATTGCGACCTCCACCGCACAAACTTTGAATAAAGCTAATAATTGATTGGAAGAAACGCATGATCGGTACAAAGAAAGCACGAGCAATGGACATGCCACTATGGAATCGATTTTATCGTTGTTTGAAAAAGCGTCAAACAACCTATAGCAATACACATGTATGGTGTATGCGTCTATTCCATTTGTCGTGAGATTGCGTGTGCGATACGCAAAATAACAACATTTTGTGTGCAATTTGTGCATTTTTGAATGCAAAATGCCAAACTAACAAGCCTAATTGTGTTAGAGAAATGTTCGTTATGTGTATATTATACATATTACGTATAATATACATATTCTGCTTCAAGAAACGTTTTTATTTATAAGTGAAGCAGTTCATAAAGCTTTTTTTGAATTAAGAAAATATCTGTTGAAATATTATGTACCTTTATAGACCCGTTATACTGTTCTCTTTCAGTATTTTTGAGAAAATTAGACAAAAAATATATTGATTGTTATTGGCACTACTGGAACCTGGAAAAGAATTAGAAAATTTTTAAAGCAATGAGACAAATTGTTATTCCAATTATTGCCTGTATTTATAACCCTGAGATGGCATTGTATCCCTTGAAATGTTCTAGTTCTTTCCCTTGGACCCTACACTTAACGACATGACAAATTCTACAAATTGCTCCCCATTATTCAATATATAGAAAAATCTTCATAATTTGAAACAAATTTACAAGACGCGTATTGAATTGAACTTAATGGAAAAAAATAAGAACTCAGAACCAGCAGAAAAAAATGTGAAAATCAAATAAACAACTTATAATAACGGATCATAAATAGAAAAACAAATAAAAAATGAGCCGACAATTCTTCACACCGACATTTAATTCATAACATGACAAAAATAGCGAGAAGAATGTATCCGTTTTAATGATGATGAGTTTAGAGATAAATAACTTGAAAAATCCATGTTGTAGACAAATTTCAGAGAATTTCTTCCTTCTTCACCTGCAAATTTCATTTTAAAATCGCCAAAATATCGTTTTTTGAAATTTCGGAATTAAATTTCCACTTACTTCTTGAAATTCGAATGCTTCATTGTCATCGACCTGCGATTCACCAGTAGCCGACATTGAAGACGATGAGCAAGTATCTGCCTCGGTCTTGTAGTCAAGAGAAAGTTCCGACCATTCAACAAATTCATCTTCTTCCTCATCTTCTGTTTCTGGGGATTTTCCGCTTAATTGCAGTTGTGGAAGCTGAAAGATTATAATTTCAGCTATTCAAAAATCTATTCGAAAATTTCAACTTACATCCAGAGTATCGTTTTCAAGCAGTTCTCGAATTTCTAAATTCAGTTTCGAGAGCTTCTCCTCCTCTTCATATTGCAATTTCAGTTCTTCCGGCATTTCCATCAATTCACAAGGTTTCGGAACATATGGCTTCAATATTCCCGCGTTATACTTTCCGCTGTTGTGCTTTCTAGTAGATGGTGCTTTCTGCTTTTCAATAGCATCAGGCTTATAAAACGGACTGAGTGGATCTAATTCTAAGACTTTCCGCACAGAACGGAATGTTTGACATCCTTTCCGCAAGCATCGATACGCTGGATACTCTCTCAATTCACCCTTGTATCTTGATTTTCGGTTGCATAATTTCATCTGTGTGTGGCACAAACGACACGGAGTGGCTTGTGGAATTTCGCAAATTTCACCATAATATTCAACTCGAACCATTTTTCTAAGATCTGCAAAATATTTTTTTCTTACACCTGATTAAAGGAATTTTAAAAAATAGTTACCTTCTTCATTATCTGTATCCTCTCCTATCGGTGTGATTTCTCCAGACGATTCGTTTGGCTCACTCTGAAAAAAAAACAGAAAATCAGATTCGTAATTCGGTAATTCCACGCATAAACTTACAGAAATTGATTGTTTTCTTTCATCTCTCACAATATTTTCCAAAATTGCAAATCTTGATGGGACGAATGGCGTACTTCGAACCTCTTCCTCTTTTGTAGTTTTAGTCCTCCTTTCTTTCTGTAATATGCACTTTGTACAAAAAAAATAGAACATTTCAACATACATAAGCAATCTGCAACTTCAAAGCAAGACTAGGATTAACATCCGACAACCGTTCATCTTCGAAAACTGGCTTGATTGGCAAGGAGAACACTAAAATTGATAATTTCGATTTAAAAAAATGAAATTATGATTTTCCGAACCTCCTGTATACTTTTCCGCTTTTGATCTTGATCTCGGTACGCGAAAACACGTCTCTTCTTCCTTGATTTCCGTGTTTTCAAACGTTTCTGGTACCATTTTAGTAATTTTGATACCATTCATTGGCTTCTTAGCCACGTTGCCAATTGGAGCATCTTCTAAAGGCCTCTTCACTGGAACAGCTTTTGATGGGAAATGTAGCCTGTTTATGATCCTTGGAATTGGACGATATTGCTGAGTTGAGCTTTGTATTTGACTACTTTTTTGTAACTGCTGTCTGATCGCCTCATTTTTGCTAACCGGTCTTCCACCATCTCCCTGTTTCAGTTGACTGAATATAGTTTTCGGTGGTGTTGTTGATATGTTTGAAGGTCTCGGAGTATAGTCATGAATACTCTTTCTCGCTGTATAACCGGGCAACCCATAATATGGTATTCTCAAATTATGTCTTTTGAAGTTACCAGGATCTGAAACATAAATGTTTGCCATTAGAAATAACTTTTTGTCGAAAAAACATACTGACAACAGATGAATCAACGATTGGAACTTGCGGCTTGATAACAACTTTACGAATAACCGGTGGCGGTCTAATCAGCGGTTTTTGCGAAATTATTTGAGGAGGACTCGTCACATCTGTTGTTTTAAAAAACTGTTCGATTTCAGCCTAAAATTTGCTATTTTTTTAAATATAAAAGTCGATTATTGAAATTTACCGGGTTTGGTTTAAACCGAATATTCTTATCAAGCAATTGCTTTCTTACAACTTCACCAAGTGACACCTTAAAAAGTTAAATTCTTATAAATTTCTCAAAAATTAAAACATTGCTGAAAAAATAAATCACAATTTTTCACAGCGATGTAAATATATATACTGAATTAAGCATTCATACCTCTTCTACTTCATCATCTTGAACCATTGGCTCAGATATTCTTGTATCAGTTTTGAGCGGAGGCGGATCAGGATCAGAAGTTGTAGCTTTGATTTCGTCAACCTGAATTTTTGCATATACTTGGTTCAATCAAAAAAAAAACTCACAATTTCAATCACTTCAACTTTTACTTCTTTTTTCACCTCCTTCAATGGTTTAGATAGTGAAATTGGTGAAATATTGTTAAATTCATTCGACGAAAGCCGTGTTGATGCACGAGTTACTCTTCCAGATCGAGTCACAAAGTTATTCTGAGCCACAGGTGTCGCAACTTTCACTATTTTTTTAGCTTCTTCAAAAGGCGGCTCGATTTTCTCAACTGATAGTGATGTCGAAGGCGAGCATGTTGATCTCCTACTAGAAGCATAGTTTTTTGCTCTTGTCTGAAAAATTAATATTATTCGAATAATCTGCCATAAATATTACCTTTGGACCGTTTCCGTCTGTTGAGTTTTCCTCTGTTTTATCTCCTTCTAATGTTATTTTCGCAGTCAGCGGATTTACAAAATCTTTATTATTAAAAAGAGAATTCGGCTGTGATTTTCTTGATGATTTCCTGAGCCCACTCATATGATTACTCCCTGCAAAAATATATATTTCGATAAATTAAATAAAAGTGGTATTAAAATTGAAAGAACAAACGAATTACTTCTTTTTTTTGAATAAATGAAAAATGGGAAAGAGATCACTTAGACTCTCAAGACGCAGACATCATGAACAACAAAAGTGCGGGCAATATTTCCGCGGCGATTTTCGATTTCACTAGAGCGCATAAGAAAATGTATTGGTTGATGGCAACACAACTCTACTTGTCTGCAGATCAAACCACGTTGACGAAAATTGATTTTTGGGAAAATGGTGGTTTGAAAGGGGGTTTTCACACGGGTGAAATTCGACAAAGAAAGACTTTTTTAGACCTATGGAAGATAAAATCTATAGGTAATATTTGATCCTTCTTTATGAAATATATGTTTTTAAATATAAAGATCAATAATTCATTCAATTCAATAATTGAGGTCCAATTAATGAGAAATTGATAAATTCATATTGATAAATTCAAATAATGAATGAATTGAAACTCAAAACTTTACAAAATTAATCTAATAATAATAATTTCATATCAGTAGATGTTTTTTAAAAAGTTGCATAATACTAATTATCAAAAAACAATACAATGCAAATGTTTGTGGCATTGTGTGTGTTTTCGCGTTTAACAACACGCGACGCAGTAGGCTGGGGGAGGTTCGCACACACTATTGATTTATGAACCCGTAACCACTAATAAAATGGAGGATTTATAAAAATAATATATTTATTTAACTTGAAAATAAACAATTTCTTTAACGTGAATGTTTGAGAAAAAACATTCTCAAAATATGCAACGTTTGAATAAAATATACAAAGTTGAGAGATAAAAAAACAATAATACAAACCGTGCGCAAAGGTGTCGAATAAAATATTTTCGCGGTCGAACACGCATTGGACCAGGTGAAGAGATAACAGTGGAGAAGAGAATAGCGAGGGTGAGAGGGTGACCAATTGATACATACATCTAAACCTTGCTATGGGCAACGAATATTCAAAAAAGAGCATTAAATAATTTTTTACCTGTAGACATATATCTCTTTTCGGCTCACTATTTTTTGAACTCCTGGCTCAGTAAAAATATTTTAATTTTTCTAATTTTTGTTTTTTGATGTAATTACTCACTATGAAAAAAAAGGTGGGTCGGGACATGGACATTCAGAAAAAATACAACGTAAGATGTTAAAAGGTGTATTTCAAGTGGAGTCGTAAATTTAAGTAGGTCATAAATAACCACCTGAACTTCTGATTAATGTAATTTGCTCCGCGCAAGTAGATTTGGGGTGAGCCAACTTTTCGTTGCGGCAACATTTCACCCCTGAATCCTTCCGAACGGTCTTTTGCCCCTTTTTCTCACATAAGTATTCCATTATTGAAAACGGAAACATAAAGGAAAATGTCCGATATTTTGAACCCAAAAAATTTAATTCACTTTGACAAATTAATTTTATCAATTTTACTCACTTTGACAAATTAACCAGTCTAATTGCACCAGGTGAAAATAAATATTAAGGTAGGATTCGGCAAATCGTCAACTAAACACGATATTATTCTGAATTATTTATTTTTCGGGATTTTAAGTATTAAGTGCAAATTTTCAATTGTAATTATTTATTTGTAAGACTACAATTCGATGAATATACAAAGCAAAAAATAATGGCTTTTCAACCCGTAAAACACGGAAAATTAAGAAAAAATGTTTCACTATCAGTAGCTACAATAAGCAATTCTCAAAGTGTGAACTCGTAACTGGCATTCAATGAGAATACAAAAGAAAAGAACAAAGTAAAATTGTACTTCCATAAGCAGATCATGTTATATTGGTTTTGTGAATAATCAAACTTTGGCAATTAATGGTGGTGCTGATGGGAATGCGACATTGTTATCAGGTTCGTGTCTACCAGCTCTACCAGCTCTACGCGCACGGTATCCTTTGTATATAATTGCACAGCAACAACATGGCGCAAAGAAGCAGCACAATCCACAGCAAGTTGTGACGAGAATGACAAAGACGATTGTCAGAATGACCATCCTGGAAATGATAAATTTATTAATTATTCTTTGCCTCCTTCTTTATTTATTCAATTTTGACATCTAGAATTTTTTGTTCATACCAGATATAAGATTTGATTTCAAAAGGTAAATGATCATAGATCCACATCATTACAGCCCAAACATCTAGCATCAACACCGACTCCCATATTGGTCTTTCTTCAGACATTTCAAAACCCTATCAAATAACAACATTTTTAAAAATTAACTTTGAAAGCGATAAAAGGAGAGATTGAAAAATGAATGACATTGTTTTTGTGCAATATATGGGGGTGTGCGCCAGCGGTTGGCGTTTATCGATTTGGAGCCTGCCACTGAGACGGCAGATGGAAAAAACACGCGAAATAGTAGTTAGATGAGAATTTTGAACATCTTTTTTTTTTCAAAAATGAGCGAAATCTGTGTAAATGAACTGAACTAACGCAAACATATAAAAGATGGAATTGAATGTTGGACATCGAATATATGTAGTGTAATTATAAAAAAAATAAGTTACTATTACTCCCCCATGAAAAATTCGAAAAGAAAAATAATTCCCAAGGTTAGGTTACCAGCGCAAAAATAACAAGACTCTCAAAATGACATTCGATATTCAAAAAAATGAATGTTGGGCGGGACTTGACAGACAATTTACTAGGAATTGACATGAGTCACACTCTCGCAGAGCCAGCGGCTCTTGTTTCGCTCTTCCGGGGGTAGAGATACAGAGTTGTTATTTTACCACCATAGAAGTACAAAGTAAGAAAAAAGTTGCGAAATTTTATGAGACACTTATTCCAATTTTGGGTGATTAAAGAACACGGCGTTAATGCTGAATTTTAATTTATAGAGAAGGAGGAAAGAAAACCGTACGTCCAATCAACATCAGCACAAAGGTCCTCATAATCTGTTGACCATTCATAAAATTCTTGAGCAGTTCTCATACGTTGCAAAAGACAGTCAATACCAGATTTGAATACTTTGTCAGTAATTTGGTCTATTGTTGGGTCCTCCATTTTTCAAGGTAATAAAACGAAAATGAAAATGAGGAGCTTCGTTGAAAACCGTAACAATGTTTACTTTTTTCGTGTTTGCGTTTGAAATGAGTAACGTTTGTAGGTGGGACTGAGTTTTAAGAAAAAAACCCAATGAATGGAAGGGACGAATATTCTTCTCGTTTTCAAAATCATGCCCAAAATGTTAAAACTCCTTCAAATTTTGATTTTCAACAAAAAAAAACAGAAAAATTAGAAATTAATTCACGATAATTGTTCTAAAAATTTGAAAAATTTTTGTTTTTATGATAAAATAAATTACCATTCTCAATTTCCAACATTTTTACGATTTTCTTTTTTCATCTGGAGGTGCTGTTCAGCATTTTAAAACTTAAAACTAATTAATTGGGGTTTCCACCAAACTTTGGTATATCTGAAGCACGACTTATCATTGGGAGCCCGGCCAAAACGCCAGAGAAATTGGCCGAGAGAAATTAGCAGGAAGAAATTAGCAAATTACTACAAACGTTTTCTTATTTTAAGCATAAATTCTGTGTAACCACGTTTTCATCAATATCAGGTGTCTATCAATTGTGGCCTTGTTGAAAATTAACTTACTGTGAAAGCCCTGGTGCGCATGCAGTCATGTCTGGTATATCATTGCACAAATCCGCAAAGTAGCAGCTCATATAACATGCTTCAAGGCAGTTTTCAAGTGATGTATGGCATGTGACCAGCATTCCTGAAAATATACATTAATTCAGGAAAATATAATTTGGAGCAACAAACCTGAAATCGATGATCCTCCTTTTGGACTGGTGTGAATTGGGCTGATTGTAGTGAAATTTTGAAAACCATTTGATAGTCCAATTAAACCTAAAATAAAATAATTAATTATCTGCGATTTAAATTATAAAAATATTTTTTACCGATTAAAATTATCAGCTTGAAAATCATGTTTGATCCAGGCAGCAATGAAAATTTGAAGAAAATTCACTGAAAAATGTGTAGATGTTGTGATGCCTCTGTTTCTATTTTCAACGCTATGGCTCTTTTCCCTCTCTTTATTTTCCATTGCATTACTTTTACTTTCATTGCGAAAGAGAGAAAATGGCAGTGAGTCACTCCAACAAATAAAACCAAATGGATTTGAAAAACGAGCATCTTTTTGAAAAAGAAAAGATGGAAAAGAGCATTTTATGACGTTGGTGTTCAGAACAATATCTAAGAACTCGAAATTAATGAAGGGAAAGAAAAAATAGGAAAAATATTGGAAAAATATTTTTTTAAAATATTTTCTGATTTTTTTTCAATTTTTGAATAAAAATTACCAGAAAAAATGATATCAAAAAAATAGTGTTTTTGTAGAAAATTTAAAATTTGAACGAACAAATAATGTCGATATTTTTTTAAATGAAACAATATCGAATGTACATGGGAGATCTCATGTTCCGCAAAGACGCAGTGATAAAAAGAACGCGTTTTCGGGAGAATTTAATAGTGTTTATAAATATATTATTGATTTTTCTTTCACAAAAGAAAGGAGTACAAATAATTGGAAACAAAGAAACGATTCCATTTCGTTATAAAAATTGAGGGAAAGTGTTTACTTTCGGAAAATTTTCCAATGTTTTGGGTTATGTGAAAATATTTCTCACCGCTGTTTTCGATATGAAATTGTAAGTTTTGATGTTTGAAATCAAATACGAAATTTCGTTTTTTTTCTCACAAAATTATTTGCCAGAGAATTGGAGTTTTAAACAATATTTCGAGTAAAACTGAAGTTAAACTGTTAAAAGTGTGTTATTCCTCGTTAAAATATAAAACTTTCAAAGCCAAAGCAATCTTATAAAATGTTATTTAAGACATATTTTCAGTGCAAGAATGCGTATCCCTTAAAGCCCATATTTCGAGACCGAAATTGTGCAATTTCCTTTAAATAACTGCTAAAATTCGTTTAATAAAAAATTCAGTTTTCAAAGGGTCCTTATCTTGTTGAAAAATAAATTAGATGTTTTTGAAATGCTTTGTATAGTTCAAAGCGATTATGTTTGAATCCGTGTATGATGACTTCGAAAACAATGTGAATATTGCAGTATTTATTAAACTCGAAAAAAAAAACACTTTAATGACGAGAAACAAAAACAGCGGATCTTGGTGGGCATGCGCAATAGGCAGCATCTGGTCCTGGGAGTCCTGGACCTCCTGGAGTTCCTGGATGTCCATCAGCAGCTCTGTTTCCTGGTTGTCCTGGAGCTCCTCCTGGTCCAGCTGGTCCAGGTTGACCTTCGGATCCGTTGTTTCCTGGTTGTCCTGGAGCTCCAGCTGGTCCTTGTTTTCCTGGGGCTCCTGGTGCTCCAGGAGTACCTCTTCCGCGTTGTCCGTCCTTTCCTGGAGCTCCAGGTTGTCCGTCTTGTCCTGGGTTTCCTGGTGCTCCATTGTTGCCTGCTGGTCCTGGTGATCCTGGTCTTCCATCATTTCCACGGTTTCCTGGTTGTCCTGGACGTCCAGATGGTCCGGCTGGTCCGGCTGATCCGGTTGGTCCGACTGGTCCTGCTGGTCCTTGTGGGCACTTGATGCAATCTCTGTTGACATTTGGACAGACAACAGGTGCGGTTGTAGGGCGAGCATCTTGTCCTCTTGGTCCTGGTGTTCCCGGAACTCCTGTAAATTGAAAGGAAATACTGAAACAAGATCAATTGAATAAAAAAAGAACCTCTTTGTCCTGGTTGTCCTGGTGGTCCTGGTGGTCCTGGTGGGCAAGTTGGCTTAGTTGGCTCACATTGGCAATATGATGGAAGTCCAGAGAATGTGCTTCGTTTTTGACGGAATACAGAGTTGAATGGATTGACACGTGGCTTGGTTGGTGGAGTGACAGTGATTTGGATCTCCATCATTTCAGTCCAAGCAGAGTCAGTCTCAACACGGAACACTTGAACTCCATCAAGCACTTCATCATGAACTTCGTTGATAGTATTGTAGAGCGATGGAATAACCACAAGACAGGCGACAACAGCAATTGTTGAAAAAGCGGTTGCGATACCAACAAGAAGTTTTTCCTCGAACATTTTCAAAGTATGAAAACTATGATTTACCTATCTGCACTAAACCCTTTTTATACAATTTCATTTGGCTAAAGAGGCGTGGTTTCGAAAGTAATATTGAAGTAAGATATGGGTTACAAGAAGGAGAAATATACAAGGACGCAACAAAAAAAAAACGATGAGTGTTGTTGAACTTTTTTGGTTAGGTAGTCTGAATAAAGGATAAAAAACTCAGAAAAAAAATGAAATAGAACAAGGCCACATATAGACGGAATTAAAAATTTTCTTGTGTCATTTATCACAATGAAATTTAGCTTACGATTATGTTAAAATTTTTACACCAAAATCGAAAACATCTCCTGGACTGTCTAGACCGTCTTGTCCTGGTTTTCCTCGTGTTTTTTAAATTTTAGTCTAAAAATTTAAAAATTTGAAAACAAATAAATACTTGGAAAACAGGAAGCCTGCACAATTGGAGATTCGTCTATTGGGGAATGAAAATTCATGAATTAACACACTTTTTTCAGTAGGTAAATATTTTTAGAAACATGAAATATTTTAAAGGTATCCGTTTAATATTTAAAAACAGATTTTAATTAGTCACGAAACATTACAAACGATACGTATTTTGTCACGTAAATTTAGAAAATGGAACAACTAGCTTTGAGGTGGATTCCTGGTCAAAAATTGCAAAAACACATTTTTATAATGAAAAAATCGAAAATTTCACCATGAACCCGGTGAGTTTGGATTTAGAAAAAATCATCAGCTTAACGTAAATTTTCATATCCTTTTTAATTTTTGATTTTTATTCGCGGCGAAAAAGTTGACATTTTGAATTTGCCACTGTGCCGTATTTGCAAAAGTGGACGGAGCCTGACAAAAATTTTTGGAAATGATCCTGGGTCTATATACAACTCCTATTCGAAGTATTATCCAAATCGGACTCTAAAATTTTTTATTTTTACATCGTCAAGTTGTGCAATTCTCTCAGATAATGCGTGTTTACATTTCAAATATTTAAAAATGAAAATCACATTCTATAACTTACTTTTATTTTTAGAGCATTATCAACGAACTTCAAACGTTTATTGTGGTAAGCTTTGCTTTAGGAAATGCTTGATAAGTAAATCCACTGAATTTTTGTAAAACTTTGGATTACTATTGTCAAGATGAAAATTCCTGGCCGCTCGTTTTGCGTAGCATCGTTGGGAACTTACTCGCAACGCGACCGCAACACTCTGATATTCAAATTTCTCAGTTGGCCTTGCGCGTTGCGACAAGCAAAACCAGCGGCCAGAAAGTTTTATCTTGACAATAATTATTTCAATGTCTTCATGTTTTTTTTAAGTTCGGATTTTTTTAGAAAGTAGATTAAATCAGTTGTCAGTTGCTATTAATGCTTGAAATCAACTTCCTTCCTTTTCATAAATGCGTCTGCAATAAAAATCTGTAAAATTAATCGAATTTTCTTTACTTCGGAAGGTCACACATTTCTAAATAATTCTGCGTTCAAAAACAAAGTACTTGTTTTGTGATGCTTTTGATCCTTCTTACTTATTTGAACTAATACTAAATACCAAACAATCATTTTTCAGCGAGTTTCTACTGCCAATTGTGATTTAATAGATTGAATGATGGATGTAACCTTGGAAATATCGGTGGCATTAACCAAAAAAACGTTCTAAAAAACTTCCTCGTAAAAAAAACTTCCGTAGGCAATAGCTACTATCATAACGGTCTTTCGAGATCTCAAGGTCAGAATGAAGCTAAAAAAAAGAGTTGAGTAATGTGTTTGTTTTTTATTGAGAAGAAAAAAAACAATTATTCGAATGATTTATTAAAGCTTATTAAAAAATGAAAAGTTAAGGAGACAAAAAGATTCGTCGAAAAACTTTTGTGGCATCTTCTTTTTGCTTGATTCCTTTCTCACCATAACTATGCCAGTTAACATTGTATGGATCATAAGAAGATGGAGAGAGGTAACCACCAGAAAGAGCTCTGTGATATCCTCCCGATGCTCCGTGAATATCAAGCCCTTGCAACATTTGCATAGTAGCTTTTGGATTTTGCTTGTAATGTTCTGAAAAAAAATAAAAATTTGAAAAAAGTTATATGAAATGTTTAACAAACCTTGAATAGTCACCGGCGCTTGTTTTTTCATGTTTTCCAGTGTTACCTTCTCAATTTCTTCTTTATTTTTTAATACTCCGCGTTTATCAAAAATTGGATCAGGGCTTGGGAACTTCTCATCCGTTTTCGCAACTTTCTCAATAACATCATTGTCAGCAAGTAGTGGTACTCCTGTTACTTTTGAAACTTCTTCATCATCTTCATCAGAACCAGAACCCGAACCAGAACCATCTTCATCAATTGTCAATAAATCTTCAGCTCCTTTTGAAACAATTTTAACATTCAACTGCTCATTCTTCTCTTGAAGTCGAGCTCGAATTTCGCGTAGAAGAATATCAATTGATTTTGGGTCGATGGTTATACAGGAAACAAGTGAAATAGAAAGAAATAATAAGGAAATGAAGCGAAGTGTCATTGCTGGGAAATGATGTGAATAGCTTCCTCAATTCGGCTTTTAAACCCATCCAGGTTTCTGTTTAAGAAAAAAAGTTATCAAATGCCTGTTTGGTTGTTTGCCAACAACGCCAAGTTATCATGTTCGAGACTTACGCAATTTTAGCAAAAAAAAGTGCTTGAATAACTGGATTCGTTCATGTTAAGGTTCTTTTATCTATTTGAATTGTTCTTTTTTGACTATCATGTATTACGCTATATTATCTCATCAAAGCGCATTCCTTTCCAGGTATGCTATTGTCCTATTGGCAATTAGTAAAAACATTCAGGGAATAGGTTACAAATACAAATTCAACTTGTGTATATAATGATACAGTTTCTATCTTATAGTTAAGTTATTGTTGAATTCACAGCTGTTGTTTTTCAGCAATATAATTGAAACACTTTCGGAACCAAACAAATTTCGATGAATTTTGTGAAAGTATTTGATGGTTTTTTTCAAGCGCCTGCTCAGAACGTTGACATTTTAAACTTTGAGATCGCAGCAGAAAGCAAAAAGAAATCAAAGAAGCCAGGAAGATTGGCACTTATCGGTAAAAAATGATGTTTTTATTTTTTCGTATAACTCGTGATCTTGACCGTAACTAAAGCATTATTGATTTTTATCATAAACGCGGTAGTTGTTGTACCGAGGAATTCTGGAATTTTCACACCTGATTCTGTTTAGAAGAGTTAAACAACTCCAATGGTTTGTTTTTTAATTTCAACACTACTGTTTTAATTCGATTCCAAACGCGCACCACTGTTTTCGCAAGTTTGTGTGGCCTTTTCCTTGTCCGTACGTAATGAAAATATTATTTTTGAGTCATAAATGCATTTTTGGTATCTATCGGAATTTTTTTTTAGGTTTGTCAGTAGAGAGCGTTTGAAATCGGTTTGCTTCTACAGCAAAATTGTTGTTTTTAATTTTGAATTGCTTGTTCTTCAATATCATAAGTCTGTATTTTTTCAGAATCGTTGAAATTTTTCATTTACTTACTATTTCCAATTCCTTACTTTTTGTTTTAAATCACGACCCATTTTTTCTTTACAATTACAATACAAAACATAGTAGCATAATTTCTAATAACAAGAGATTAATTGCATTATCCGATTGAATTAGAAACTTTGATGATAATGAACACACTCACACTTCGTGTTGTAATCATTGCGTAACTTTTATGATCATATTACTTTATAATGCACTTTTTTAAATCGGAAAAGATTTGCAGTTTAATTCACCTAGATTGGCCCTGTTTCGATTTAATTTTGTTATTAATTTTTATTGCTTATCGAGTAAGTTTTGTAACGTTGTTCATGTTTCAGTTTCATGTTTCAAATTGCAATTAATAGTTTTCCATGGTTCATATTTTGGAGAATTTGAACGAACGGCTTCTTTTTTTTTAATTCGACCAATGTTCCGCTAAAGATATTTTGCTTTTCCTATCCTGATCTTATCAAGCATCTGTAATTTTGCTGTTTTTTACAGACGCTTTTTTCATCTCTTGCGTTTCATTCAATTAACGAGTTTTTACGTAACACTAAGATTGGTCTCGTATGATGTCTGGCTGTTTCATTCCTTGTTAGTGAATCAAAACTAATTAAAAATGTTATTGTTGTTTTTACCGTTTATTTCTAATTTTTTAATAAATAAATACATACGTTTAACATGAAATATTATAACAAAGATCACTATTGAACATAACGCTTACATGCAGCAAATCTACATGTTTGGAAGGAACAATCATAAAATTGAATATAAGTTGCGTATCCCAGTGGTTCACTCAAAACGATTTGTCCTTGATAACTTTGTTGGAAACCAGACGAAGGGGCTAATCCTTCGCTATAATCCCATGATGTTTCATCATCCCATTGCAATCTTCCTTGTTGCTGATTATACGTCAAACCAATGATAATGTTGTCTCTCGAGCTGGCTGTGGTACTCCAGTCGTCATTATTCTTCATTTCAAAACCGAGTCCTGAAAAAATTAAACCGTGTTGTTTTTTAGAAAAAATATTATCAGTTTACGTTCAACAAACGCAGCTTCTCCAGATGTATGAATTGACGCAAGAGTCCCCCCAAGCGACCTACACGTATTCATTGCATTGTAATAAGTAGTGGAATTGATAATCTGAAGGAATTCAAACATAAGAAAACGTCTTAGAATTTTTCAAACTTTGAAGCAAGAGCAAGTAACAGGATAGTATTCCCATCCAGTGGGACATGGGATGTAATCTATAAAGACAACTTCTTCAACAGGATTCATTATTCCAACTCACGTAAATAGTTCAAAACGCAGTTTGGATAACCGTTGGCTTTTGTTGTTGGCTTTAAAGTTGTAGTGGTAAGAGTATCGAGATCACTCTCACACAACCCGCTATGTGAATCCGCGCACGGTTGTGCATACCAGTAACCATTAAGTCCAATGGTTGCACAGTAACCAGTTGCAGTGCTGAATGGTTCACCTATCGCCCATTTTGTGAAATACGGAGTTTTCCCATTTGATCCAATATAATATTGTCCATTTGCTATGAAAGACAACCAGGTATACATTGTAGGGTATTCTGAATTCTTAAATGGATAAAATCGATGCAGACCGTTAATAAATACCTTGTGCTTGCTTTGTAACAAAATTATTTTCTGCTAATGTAATCGGTGTTGCAAGCCTCACATATGGCCCAAAAGTTTGTTGGCAAATTTCAAGTGCGGTATTGCGTGGAAAGTCTGTACCGAGATAAGCATAACATCTCAAAGTTTAAATATTTAAATATAAATATAAAAAATCGAAAAACTCACTTTGTACCATACACTTTCATACCAGGCGGGCATTCTGCAGATGACTCGAAAATTAGAACTAATAATACAACAATTGAGAATTTCATTTTTTTAGGACAGTAGTGTCTGTTTCATGATCAAATCATATTTTTATACCTTTTTAAAACATGTTTTATCAGTCAAAAACCACGAAAAATGATTTCATTATTCAAGTTCAAATGTGCATGTTTAGTTTGCTTCGAAGAAAATGATGAGAGCTATAAAATAGCAAATTGCGATAAAAAATTATTTCCATGTCTGAAGAAATACTAATGCCTCTGAAATTTAAAAAAAACTTGATTATTCTGGAATTGTATTATTGGAGGCATGTCCAGAAATGTTTTGCAAAAAGAAGAATTATCTTCCTTTTGAAAGTACAAGTAAATTAAATTCAAAATTCACGTGAATCTTTTCTTTTTTCATTCTCAATTTCTGTAGTTATCGATTGAATTTAAGAATTTCAGACGATTTACTTTTACTTTAGTTAGAAGTTTACATGGCACATGTTTCGCACAAATTAGAAACCAAGTTGCTCATGAACCTAATAGTATGAAAAGAACAATTTGAAAAAAATACAATATCGAGTTCCCGTTAAAAGTCTCATCCGTGAAGTGCGCCGGTTATAAATTTTGTTTCTGATATTTAAAGAAAAAGAGAGTTCGTCCATATCCCAGACATGTATAAAATTGGCAATAGAAAAATGGCCTAGAAATTCAAATCGCGGACAACTAGAAAACCGCCCTGATTCTGTTGAGTCATCTTACTATTAGTTTTTTGTTTATCCATTTCATATTTGAATATTCGTCATACATATTTTATCACTTTTTTCTAGCCTTTCAAGATGTTTCACTTTCTACTCTCAGCCTTGGGGTTTATTAGTTTTAGTGTTAGGACATTAAGGACATTAAGTATAAGTGACCGTTTTGCGGCCCTCGAGTTTTCGACAGTAATCAAATGTTAATTTTTTTGCGAGACCGGTCTCAGTTTATGGAAAAAGGCTTCTTGCGGCCTCGATCCCAAATACAATGACAGAGCTCTGTTACATTCAAAATAAGAGGGCCGTAAAAAGACCGCAAACGACGGAAACTACAACCCTGAAATTAAAGCAGTTATGTTTTTAAAAATATTTATTTTTAATCTTCACATTCAATTTGGAAGACCAAATATTCTCCGTATTGATTATTTATTTGGATATACATCTTCACAGACATCAAAAAACCCCCTTGTCAATATCCAGCAAGAGAATAAAAATAACATAGGTTTTGACTTAATTTGGTTTGGACATCTATCTCATCAATTATAAAAACGACGAGAAATTTTCGAAATTCGCGGATGAACACGTGCTTTCTTAAAGAAGGTTCAAGTAAATATAGTGCAGAAATCGAGGAGAGACAGGCATTTGAATTTGGTGCCCCCTCTCTCAATCCCAAAAAAAATATTGTTCGAGTAACACGTGTCTATTGTCATATTTTAATTCGTCACTTTTTTTTTCGAGCCATCGAGACAAATTCAAATATTTTTCCTTTTTTTGCCGTCTCATCAAAGAAAATAGCCGAAAAAAGGAGGCAATCCTTGGCTGGCACGGACGTGAATCATAACGTTTCATAGAAAAAACACCGACTTTCCATTACAAAAGGATAGACATTTTTGGGGAAGCGTTGTTTTCTTCTTTCATTCATCAAGAAAAAAATAAATTTGCACTTTTTGCCCTAACTGTTTGCTTTGTGAAATTTTGACGCCATTTTTTTTACATTGTTCGAATTGTCATTCTTTTTTGTATCTGCGAGGAAGCATATCTTTTTCATTCATTTTCCCCTATTTTAGTTTATGAGCGTGGTTGACTTCTATTTTTGAGAATAACCACAGATGTCAATTTGTTTATACTAAATCAGTGGGAATAGAAGTATAACTCTTTTTTTATAACTTTGCCGACAGACGATATTTCGGTTAGAACAATTGAGAAACACAAAAATGATATTTATTTAACAAAAAGTTAGTTTTAAGTGGTTATTACCTTTTAATGTGACAACTCTTTTAAACTTAAATTTTATTAAGCTTCATGAAATGTTCCATGTTTTAGATGGAAGGAAACAATTCGGTTGGCAACGAGGAATTGAACAACCGTGTCCCAATTTATACAATCCAGGATCCGGTAATTATTGAAATTATTATTTTTACGTTTTTATGTCTAAATTTTTCAGACTACCGGAACAGTTATGAATCTCATCGAACTCATTGGGAGAGGTGGTTTCAGCCATTGCTACAAAACATTCACATCGACTGGTTTGACAGTGGCGATCAAAATGACTGGAAGAAATGCAAATATTGCTGTGAGTTTATAATTTTTAAGTAAAAATAAAAACATAAAAGTTGACTACAATAAAAAATAATAAAAAATTTCCAAAAACTATCATACAAATTCGAAAAAAAGCGAAAAATGGCACACTGGATCGATCTCAAAAACATACAACTTTCTGTCAAAGTTTTGTTTGATTCAGGGTGCCCTTTTTTCAATTTGTAATACCTTTTGCATTTGATTTGGCACTTTGTTCTGGCTCGTACCAGCGCTAGGGTTAGGACCCGCACTCTCTCGAACACGGCTCAGTCCGGCTCGGTTCAGCTCGGAAACCGATTCGATTGGATGCTGAGCCGAAGTTCGAAAAGTCGAACCGGCAGACTGATTTGCGATAGAAACAACAATTGAAACCTGCAGAAGGGACTCCGTCAAAACCAAATATGTATATAAAAAATTAATGAAAGAAAAGCCAATTGGCTACCACAATTTTCAAACAAAAATTTCAAATAAATCAGTGACATGAGATTAAAACCCGTAAATTTACGAGCATAATAAAGAGCATCAAGCTTTGATTTTTAAAAAAATCTTAAATAATTAAATGAACTTTTTAGGCTGCTGCAAGAGAAGCTGGAATTCAAAGTCAGCTCGATAACCAATTTATTACAAAATGTATGCATTCCTTCCAGGTAACTTCTTTTTTTCAATAATCGTTCTTCCCAACGAAAAAACCCTAATTTTGTTCAGAGAAAAACTCGCTACTACACTGTTCTTGAATTGTGCGCGTCGGATTTGAAACGCTATGTCCGTTCGAATGGTCCAATCATTGGTGAGAACATGATCAGACTTGCGAAGGAGGTTTGAAATTTGTTGTTTGATTTACATTTGCTAATAAAACCATTTTTACAGCTCGCTATTGGCATCAATTATATGCACGAGAAAAAGATCATGCATCGCGATATTAAGCCTTCCAACATCTTCCTCACAAGTGACGGAACTATCAAAATTGGAGATTTTGGACTTGCCCAAAAGGTCGAGCATGGACTTTGCGTTCTCAAATCTTTGTCACTTGCATATGCTGCTCGTAAGAATTTTCTTTAAATCCAATTTTGGATGAACGAAAACTTTCTTTACAGCTGAGAGAATCCACGAAATGCCACATGGTTTCAGTGTGGACATCTTCAGTTTCGGATGCGTGGTTTTTTACATGTTGCATGGTCACACATTGTATACTGGTCAGAGAAATCGCATTGTTGCACTTATCTTGCACAACGGACCGATCAATACTTCTCTCTTGGCCCATATGCCAGAGTGGAAAGCCTTGATAACTCAAACTCAAGCCGCATTTTACAGAAATAGACAATCGTCGCGTCAGGTAGTAATTAAAATATTTATAATTTAAAAAAAGAGCATAATTACAGATTTTGGAGCAAATTCAATTCATCCACAATCAGTGGACTGTGCGTAACAAAAACACACAACCAATCGATTGATCATCGGGCGTTTTAAACATAATTTTCTGTTTTCTTTTCTGAACTTTTCCACTTCTCTTGTCTATCTAGAAATCCTTTTTTTTCCTAATATTAGAACCCCTTCTCCTATTAGATCTCCACCAGTGATCTCGCCGCGTTGTGGTGTTTTTCAATTGGAGTATTTCAACTTCTACTTGTAGTCCAAAAATCTATTCTATCTTTCTTTCCTTTCAGTTTTAAAAACCAACTTCGATAATCGCCAGTCCCTTGCGTCCAGTCCTTGCGATTTCATAATTCAATATCAACCTCATAGTTTTAAAAAAATCCCATTTTTCCCAACGTGTTTTTCAAAACCACCCGTTTTGTGATTATTTCTTGCCCTTTTCTGTGTTTAAAATGTTTTGTCATATTTTGCTTTTGTATTTTCGCAGTTTTTTCCCAATAAACATGTTCGTCTGTGATTTGCCTTCTAATTGACTGAAATGAATATCGAGTAATCAGTAAAACCTGTCAAAAATTATTGCCTGCAAATAAAATTTGATCCAAACTGCTTCTTCCTGAGGTAAGCTGTAATTAGGTGGCAATTGTGCTCCAACCTCTTCATTTTTTACTAGTAATAAAAGTAAGAGCGCGCTTCGATTTGATCCACTTAGATAAGCACGAAATGTTGAAAATTTTTATTAGTAGTATCTTGAACTTTGAAGATCCGTAAATTGTCCCTAAACCAGTATTCCTTGAAAAATTTGATCCTCCACCTGATTGGAGGCCGGTAACTCTAAATACCCCTGAACTGAAACATGTCTTCATTTATTAGAACTTTTGGCAAGAATAAACCTGTAAAATGGGTCTACCTGAAACATCCTAATTGAGCGACTATAACATTTGTCAATTTCAAATAATTGAAAATCCATTAAACCAAAATTTTCCTCCATTCATCCCAGGAAAAAAGCTTTACTGCAATTCTAATCCAAAATATATACTGTGTTATACATGTATGCAAAAAATCGATATATCATCACAATACGCAAAATGAATGGAAACCACAGGAAATCCTCACAAACTAAAAAAAATGAACATGAACAAATAAATATCTCACAATTTAGAAAAAAATAATATATGTATATATCCAACGAATGTCCAAAAATAATAAAGTGTTGTTCTCAACATGAAGAAGGGTAGTGAAAGTGGTTCAAATAGAAATCACAGGATTGTTCGGTTTAAAAAAAACAAACTAGCTTATATTCATTTTCAAAGAAAATCTAAAGGCAAAAATACAAAAATTTCATACATAAAAATTATATAATCTGGTTCAAAATTTCGTGTCAGAACTTCGTACATTTTGTTTCAACCATTGAATCATTTTAAAACCGGTATTATCTCATTAATTTTCTGTTTTAAAAACCTAGAATGGTGTAATTCATATAAAAATGTTGCAGCGTATATGAAATAGAACCTGTTCTAACAAAAAATTGTATATGTTGGTTGAAATTTAAAAAAATATATATATATAAGTGCATGTATATGTATATATTTCGAAATGATATCTTTCAAGTGGAAGTAGAAGCTGGTTGATTTACAATTGAAGGTGTCGTTGCAACAACAGGAACATTTTGATCCGATTCGTCAGGATTATCACATCCAAATGGACTCATTCGATGAATGTAGCACAAGTTGCAGACTCTGACCTGGAAACACAAAATTTTTGTTTTGAAAATCAATTTCATTATAAAGAAAATCAAACCTTTCTATCATATCCGTGCTCTGGAATACTGATCGAGTTGCAAGAACACCTATGGCAGAAGATTCGACCGCAATTCCGACAATGATGTCGTCTTCGAACAAAATTGAATGGAAGTGAACAAGCCGTACACTGCTCGCAATCCTCATCTGGTACCCAGCGAACACCTGGATAAACTGTTACAATCGTAAATTACAGTTTTGTGTTAACAGGAGTGTTGTGTTATTTCGCAAATAATAACACATTCCTTTCCAAAAACGATAGACTTACCTATGAATGCCGGAAGTGGCAAGGATTCTTGAACTTCAACCCCCGTCTCTTCACCTTCTGTTTCTGTAGTGGCCACTTGTGCGCTGACCTAAAAAAAAAATAATAATAAGATAATCGATTGCCAGATATGGTTTCAACGACCTCGTAAACTGGAATCACTTCACTTGGCTGCAAAATCAATTTCAACACTTTACGAATTTCACTCGAATAATTTGTTTGAAGTTGATCAGCAACTCCAGCAATGCATACAAACAAACGGTGAACCAAATCTTCTGACGACCGGAAACGTGTTCGAAGCTCTTTCGGATCTGGGGGATACCTTTAAAAAAACCCCGATTTGATTTCACTATTTATATCATATAGTAAACTTACTTTGATTTTTCATCATTTGTTGATGTTTTCGAATCATTTGCAATTGTTTCATCGACACTGTTTTCCTTCTCATCTTCATCTTTGATATCATTCGTTTCTTCAGAACTGTTTTCATTCAAAGTAGTCATTTCAAGTGAACACACTGATGTTGTTTCAGCGTTACTGTCCTTCATTGAACTTGCAACTGATGAATCGGCGCTGTCTTCCGGCATGTCACACATCCAAACACGAACGCTGTTATGTTTTGCCTTTTCTTCATCTGTCCCGGAGCGGAAATCACTCATTGTCAGTGCAGAAGAACTGTTTTCCGGAGCTGCTGATTCTCCTTTGCAGAGAACCATTTCCAACTGTAATTATGAATATAATTTATTTCTTAAAATTATTCATGCATTCCTACTTTTGCCAGCTCCTCCTTTGTTAAAATACGAAGAAGATTGCGAATCTTTACAAGCAACGAGTAAAAAGGTCGGAACATCTCCGACAAGTTTTCTGGGCTGACATCCAAATTAAGAGCTCCTTGTGGATAAATCAAAAGTCCCCTGGAAAATATGTTTCCTTCGCGGCGTGATAAATTATAAAATACCAAACAATCCCAAGTCTTGGTACAGCTATCATTACAGAAGGATCACAATAGTCGATTTGATCTTGCGTGATCAAATCTTTTAGGATGGCTAGAGCAAGGACTTCAGAAAAAAGAACAGCGACATCAAGCTGTGAATCGTGTTCCTTTACAGACTTCACGGGGACCATTGCAGATACATACCTAAAAATCATAAAGCTTAATTAAATTATGGAGACTTCGCACTGACTGATATTCAAACTCTGCGAATAGCTTATCAAACTTTAACAAATTCTCCTTTATGCTAGGATTATAAGCTGATGGATCACGCAATGACTGATTTTTTAACAAATCTCGCAGGACATCAAGCTGCTTTGTAACCTCTTTTGCCAATGGTCGTATTACATCTGACTCCGATTCATGATCAATTATGTTTGATCCTGCAGCAAGACACTAAAATACCAACAAAATTAGAGTTCTTATCAAAATCTCAAAAAAAAATATCACTACCTCTGCTCCAAACCAAAGTTGACCAGGTAGTGTATCATGTATAATCTCATCGGGAAACTTTATTCGAAAATCACGACAAGCGCGGTCACATTCACGGGGATAAAGATCGACGAGCATTTCGGCTGAAAAGAAATAACAATATTATTTGAGCGCTATTTTTCCGATAAAATAACATCATTTCTTTTCCAACTAATTAGCTCCTTTTACAATTCTCTCTTATTATTCTGAATTGAGCTCATTTAGAATGCTCGAGTCGATTGTGACAAACGACGAAAGTACAAAATTGGGTCAATTCAAAGCCCTGTGAGAACGAACAAATGAACTCGCACTACATGTGCACTCGTTTTTTTTTGTCCTTTTCATCTTCTTTTTTATATGCGTGTGCATTTTACATTCAAACCAATCTCAACTATTTTCTTTTAGTGCTCGCAAACCTATGCAATTTATTCAAGTCTTCTAAATACCTAAGATTTGGAACAATACAAGTGGCAAAAAGGAGAAATCAATAGAAAAAAATTTAAATCCCTCTATTATTCTAGTGTTTCAGTTTAAAAGTCCGTTTGGAATGCGAACACTAATCTTCAGACTTTTTTAAAATTTAAAAAAAAAGCCGATAATCCGAATACATTTTCATACAATATTTTCTAATAAAAATATAGTTTAAAAGACAAAAGGAATACATTTTCAACAACACATCTGTACAAACCATACATGTTTTTATATAATTTTTTGTGGTGAAAATCTAATTTTTCACAAAACAAACTGAATTTGAACTGAAAACAAAACAATTACAGTACACAACTTACTAATGATATGAAGAACCCGATCTTGTGCAACACGTAATCTTGATACCAATGCATTACACCTGTCCGGATCACGTCTTCCATCAAATGAATCTAATTCGCTCGCTGCAATTAAAAAACAACACTATTTAAAAAATATCGCTTCTCATTTTCTTCGATTTAAAATTTATTGTTTCCTGTTTTCCTTCCCAAAAAAGTTCCATCTTTCTGACAGTTTGTATTTATTTGATTTCTCACAGACTGCAAAAAAAAAAAGAGGTGTAGTCGAGAATAAGCAAACACACCCGCCGGTTTTAGTCATTGTTCGCTATTTTTCATATACATTTCTCTAGAAAAACCCCCCTCTTCTTCGTTTTTCCGTATAAATTTTCCGACATAAGAAAAAAGGAGAAATTACGTCAGCAAAACAGTCGTAGGATTAACTATTAGCATCCCTATTTTACACGATTCCTTTTTTTTTAATCCATCTGCTCTGATTGATATTTAAGAAGAAAAAGATATATGTAGCACATAAAATTGAACAAAGAAGGATAAATGATCTTGTGAAGGCCACAAGAAATAAAGCAGCTGTTGAAACAAGATTTCAAATTTCGAAAATAAGATGACATTTTTTTTTATCTATTAATCCTTACACTTACCAATATCATTAAGAGCTGCATCTGCATAATAGAATCGAGCCAATGGCATCCAATCATCCAGACGAGGTTTATTCCAAATTTTACGGAATGATTGCATTTTTCCGCCGAATTTTCTAAAACATAATATTGATCTTAAAATATAAGTTTCTGAAACAAAAAAAGAGAAAGAGTGACAAGAACAACAATATGAAATGAATCATGTTTTTTCGGCGAGAGAAAAAAAAAGAAGAAGAAGAAACATTTATTGGAAAATTCTAGACATTTCGTTATGTACAAGGCAGTCTGTTTATCGAGTTATTTTCCTCGGCAAATAAGATAAGAGAAAAAGTTTTGAGCTCCGATTGATTCGTTAAAATTTCAAAAGATAAAAAATATTTCAACATTCTAAATTTGGCATAAAATTGGTTTTTATTTGAACAACAGTTGGTCGTAAAATAAATTTAACATGGAAGTAGAATGCTAACGCAAATATTCAATTTCATTATTCGCTACTTAAAGGTTCAATTATTCACGAATAATGGCGCGGAATACAAAATTAGTTGTTGTTTTTCGTGGTTTCAATTCTTTTTCATTTTTTTTCAGATCATATGTAAACAAAAACGACTACTGTGGAGAAAAATAAGCGACAGATACTGACTATGAAAAACAATTTTATTCGTTTTCGTCCCCAAAAAAAAACAAAAAAAAAAGTATATAACTTGATATAACAAGAAAAATACTTTAAAAGTTCATAGCGTGTGTATCTGTCACATGCTTGAAATAACGAAGAAAAAAACTCCTTCAATAACAGACGAAAAAAAAAACTTGTAAGTGAGACAAGTTTTGCATGATCGAAAACAAAGACACTCACGACAAATGACTGTCAATTTCTTTTTAACGTAACTTACTATTAGTGACTCTTTTAACTCAAAAAATCTCTGATGACAATTTAGTCGTATATTCAATCGATTCGAATCCGGTTTGCAATCAAAATGAAAATGACAGAAGCAAGTGAATGATTCAAAAGATGGGAAAATGGAAATGATTTGAAAGGAAATGGGGGGAACTAAGAAAATTATAAAGGTTTTCGTACATAAGTAATGCCTTTGGAAAATTGTCTCGAAAAAGTTAGAATTCTCAAATTCTCAAAAACGCACCCGTGAGAAAATGAATGAAATGCCAACATGTTAAAGCAATGTTTCTATAAAAAAATATAGAAAAATTTCCTAACATAACATCACAAAGAAAAACAAAATTGTGTATAATAAAAGAAAAAAACACAATTTGCATAAATGTTGTTTTCGCAAAAGAGAATCAATAAATCTCTATATAAAGTTATTTTTACAAACACCCCCCCCCCCATTCCAAAAAAATTAGTACCACAATTTGAACTGAAAATAAACGAGAAATCATTAACTCACAGAGCGCTGGAAAAAAAAAGAAAAATGAGAGGGGGGTAATCGAGGCACCTCCTTCTTTGTCATTTTCTCATCCCTCTCTTATCCATCCCAACCATCCATCCATATGACGCAAGAGAAATGGCAAGAGAAATGGAAAAGGGGAAGAGACGAGAGACGCAACGCGGCCGCTTCGCTATACACCGCAGGGACGAGTTCCAAGACCTTTGCGTATTGGTCTTTTCATGAAGTCGGTTTATTGAATATTTATCGGAAAAAAGTTGAATGCTTTTGGGTCAATGACAAACACACACACACACACACGCCCAATTTAATTAATTTTTTCATCAAGTTTTCTGTGCAATTTTTTAAAGTGTTTTGTCTGCCGTTTTTCTAACTTCTAACTTTTTAAAAATATTATTATTTCTGCAGAAAACTCGGGATGATTGGCGGTTTATTTGTTTACAATCATAAGGGGGAGGTTCTCATTTCAAGAATTTATCGGGATGATGTGACGTGAGTATTCGTTTTTTTAAAACATTTTTTTACTAAAAAAAGAGAATTTTTGATAAAACGTCAACACAAATCAATTTTTTTTGCTGAAACAAATGTTGGCGTTGTTTATGATTAGAAGACCGATTTAAATATAATAAACATTAAAAAATATACCTAAAATCATCAAAATAATGATTTTCAGCCGAAACGCTGTAGACGCATTCCGTGTCAATGTCATCCATGCTCGACAACAAGTTCGTTCACCTGTTACAAACATGGCAAGAACCTCGTTTTTTCACGTAAAACGTGGAAATGTTTGGATCTGTGCTGTCACTCGACAAAATGTCAATGCTGCGATGGTGTTTGAGGTAATTTCAGCAATTTATTGAAAATCGATATTTCCTCCTTTTTCAGTTTTTGAAGCGGTTTGCTGATACGATGCAGTCTTATTTTGGAAAACTCAACGAAGAGAATGTGAAAAACAATTTTGTGTTGATTTATGAGTTGTTAGATGGTAAATTTCCTATAAAATATTGACAAATGATGTATTTATCAAGTGATTTTCAGAGATCTTAGATTTCGGCTATCCTCAGAATACGGACCCAGGAGTTTTGAAAACATTCATCACTCAACAAGGAGTCAGAACTGCTGTAAGATTTTAATACAGTTTTTAAATCCAAATTATTGATTTTTAAAATAAATCATTTTAGGATACACCACCGGTGGTAAGTAAAATATTGTGGTTGTGTTTTGTTTACCATTTTTTTTGAAAAAAACGTTCCTTATTTTTGCAAGATCACAAACTTATAGTAAAAGAAAATCAAAATTTACAGACTAAGGAAGAACAATCTCAAATTACGTCTCAAGTCACGGGACAAATTGGCTGGCGTAGAGAAGGTATCAAGTATCGTCGAAACGAGTTGTTCCTTGACGTTATTGAGTATGTGAACTTGCTTATGAGTCAACAAGGTACATATAAATGGTTCAAAAACTGAAGTTAGATTAAATCGGGGTTTCAGGGCAAGTGCTATCCGCGCATGTTGCTGGAAAAGTGGCAATGAAGTCTTATTTGAGCGGAATGCCGGAATGTAAATTTGGCATTAATGATAAAATCACAATTGAAGGGAAATCGAAATCTGGTAGCGACGATCCAAACAAATCGTATGTTTATTAGAAAGGTCATCTATTTTATATATATATTTTTTGCAGTAGTCGTGCGGCTGTAGCAATTGATGACTGTCAATTCCATCAATGTGTAAAACTAACGAAATTCGATACGGAGCATGCAATTTCGTTCATTCCACCGGATGGTGAATATGAATTGATGAGGTACTTATAAAAGTTTATTTAAAAAAATGTCAAACCTTTTTAAAATTTGGATTTCTTGCAGATACCGCACCACCAAAGACATTCAACTTCCGTTCCGCGTAATTCCATTGGTCCGTGAAGTGTCGAGAAATAAAATGGAAGTGAAAGTGGTTGTGAAGTCAAATTTCAAGCCGTCGTTGTTGGCGCAAAAAATTGAAGTTCGTATACCAACGCCGCCAAATACTTCCGGAGTTCAGCTTATTTGCATGAAGGGAAAGGCCAAGTACAAGGCTGGAGAGAACGCGATCGTATGGAAGTGAGTTTTGAGAAAAAATGGAATGGAGAAATTCACACAATAATAAAATTTATGTATGGTTTTTGAATATACTATTGATTTTTCCAATATTTGAGACCCTATTCCCTTCATTTGGAATGTGTTCAAAGATAAAGCAGCATTTTTAACAAAATTGATGAATTTATAGGATCAAGCGGATGGGTGGAATGAAGGAGAGTCAAATTTCTGCTGAAATTGATCTTTTGTCGACTGGAAATGTTGAAAAGAAGAAATGGAATAGACCACCAGTTAGCATGAACTTTGAGGTTTTACAAAAATATTTGAGAAAGCTGAATTAAATGAATTTTTAGGTACCGTTCGCTCCATCTGGGCTCAAAGTGCGTTACTTGAAAGTTTTCGAGCCAAAGCTTAATTACTCGGACCATGATGTTATCAAATGGGTCCGCTATATTGGAAGATCAGGATTGTATGAAACCAGATGCTAGAATCTAGAATCCGAATGATAACGCTTCTCACTGTGTTAAAATATTAAAGTTCAGTATCTAATTTTCTAATTTTCATATACAGTTTTTGAAAAAAAGTATTCCATAACAGCAAGAATGGGCATATTATTTTTTCCTAAACAAAATCTCATTTAATTTTTCAATCATGCCATAGCTGTTGATTAAAAAAAACTATTATTTATATTTACAAGCGTCGCATTTGGGCCAAATCTTAAAATTATTTATTTTTCTTTATAACTTTTAAAAATTTGAGAAAGTTTTTCCGAATCGTCTTATGTTTCTCTTTTAATTTCACTTCTAATTATTTATTTTTTAACCATTCAAACTAAGCAATAACGTTTTTGTATTTTGATATTTATTACATTTAACCGCTTTTGTCTTTGTAATTTCTGGGTCAATCCCACATTCCAGCTTGGTAGAAAATGTTTTTCAAGTTTCGAAAATTGACATTTTTAATTTGTAGATGATTGAATATATTGAATAATTTATTTTGAATAGAAGAATGCATAATTTATTTCATGTTATTTATTAGAATAAAGATAAACAAAAGAATGAAGCTTGTTAGAAGATTAATATTTTATGAGAATTCTGTTCTTAACCGTTTGAAGGAAGTAAACGTCTGTAAGTTACGCTCGAGGGACCTTGCAGAAATGTAACCTGTTGTACAAGTCTTTCCATTCACAGCCACAAGCGCAGAATTTTCAAAAACCGAGTTTCCGAATCAGTCTGGTTTTTTGTAGGTATTTATAAATTTACTTATCTTTGGAGAACACATTTTGCTTTTTAGGGTGGTAAAAAAGGAAGAGCAACCCATCGGTTAATTTTTTCAATTGGTTAACCGTTAAATTTATGAACTGAAATAGTCAATGTCATTATTAAAAATGATTTGAAGATGTACATATTACAGTATTTATTAAAGCTATAATCATAAGAGAAGTATCTGCTTTGTTTAAATTTAAACGTGAATTGTTTAATTAACATGGTTCTAGAGTTAATAGTTGGCTAACTTATTTGAACAATGTATAAAACGATAAAATTTAGTGATATTGTCAAGATAAACATTTCTGGCCGCTCGTCTTGCGGAGTGTCGTTGGGAATTTACTCGCAACGCGACCGCTGCGCGCAAGACCAACTGAGAAATTTGAATTTGAGTGCGTTGCGGTCGCGCTGCGAGTAAATCCCCAACGACACTCCGCAAAATGAGCGGCCAGAAATTATTATCTTGACAATAGCTTAAATTACTAATGTTCATGACCATTCTTGATACAAGTGACATACTGTGAAACTTCAAAATTTTAATGAAATCATTCTCAAATGTCAAATAATATTGAACAAATGCTTACTTTTTCGCTAGTGTTCTTACCCATGTATAGGTAATACTAATGAGTGACACTTGGTAACAAAAAACTTCCTTAACACATAAATATCCTTGAGCAACACATAAACGGGAAATCCGGCGTCCCCCTCCAAGTTCGCTCCGGTAACTAACGGTTTATTCACTTGTATTAAAGGGACTGTTTACTGAAATAGGATTTCAATTCCATTTTCATCATCTTCACAATATTTGAAAACCTATAGAAGCACAACAATTTTCGAAATTTCCTTTTGTAGGACACAAAAAAACAAATTTACAGAGTAAGGCGGCTAAATGGTCCTAATCGCTCGGTCGCGCGCGAGAGAGCATGCAAATGTGAGAGTGTTTGCAATTGTTAGGCCATTCGCCGCCTTATTTTGGAAATGAGTGTGTTTGAGTACTAGAAAAGTAAATTAAAAAAATTTCTTGTATAGGTTTTCAAATGTCAAGAAGGAGATGAAGATGGAATAGAAACCTAAAATCAGTAAAGAATCCCTTTAACTCTGCATCACATTTGTGATTGTTATTGTTTGTTGATTAATTATTGTTGGAAATGTGTCGATACCCGAATATCCGCGGTAAATATTTTTAAAAATCCTTGTAAGAAACATGTTTTACTCATCGTTTGTTTTCAATATTATTCAGATGGTGAAGACGTGTATTTTTAAAAATATTGATATATTTCGATATTATTGCGCAGCTTGACATGAGTTACACAATGAAAAATTATAATTATGCGAAAGAGTATTAAACTGTTTAAATAAAAAATTTTTATCGAAAAGTGCCCAATGATTGTTTTTTGAAATTAAAAAAAAACGTTTGTTTCGTTGATGCTAATTAGCAAAAACATCACTATTTCAAACCTTTACAGCATATGTTTCCCATAAGTCCTCCTTTAAATCAAAATACGACGAAAATCAATGAATGAGAAGAAATAAAATATTCGCAGCATGCGAGATTATCATTTTTTCACCGAACTTTGATTGTTTTCAAATTGAGCCGAGTTCATAAAATGAAATATGTTTGAGCATCAAAATCTTGAATTGCTACCAAATGCTATTATATTGTTATTCGTTTATTTTTCGATGTTCAGAGAATATCAATATCTCACAGAAATTCGTACATAAAAATGTTGTTGCCAATAAAAACTAAACTTTTATGACGCTCGAAACGTTATGTCAAACGTTTTGTCTACCAAGTTTCTTTTTGTTATTGTTTTTTTTACTTGGTGAAGAGCACGTTCAAAACACATTTTAAAATAATTAATTAGCATTCTTAGTTTTCAGAAAGGCTTTCTCGACAAATGACCGCCCTAATAAGAGTGATGAAATAAGTTTTCGAAGTGGTACGTTTTTATATAAATTTTTGTCAAAAATTCGAAATAAGTGGGTGAAAAATCCCTAACAAAAGAATGCTCTTTTATTTAGTACTCTGTCATTTTTTGCAAGAAAAGTAGGACTAATTATTTTAGCGAAATGTGTGAAACAAATAGAAGAAACGAAAATTAGTTTCCCTTTCCTTTAAATTGAATTAACAGCCTTTGCGAACTTGCGTGGAAAAGTTTACAAACACATTCAAAAAGGTGTTGTTTTTTCAGACACATTCTCATAGAACATTTTTAAAATGAAACCTGAGTTCCCAAGGAATAAGCATCCAATTTCTAAAATGTCTTAGAACTTTTATTCAATTAGATCGGTCTGACCACAATTCCATTTTTCTCATTATTCTAACGTGTTTACTTTTCTTAATACAGAATCAAAAAGTAGAATTAAAATTGGATCCCCCTGCCCACATATACTTTATTTCGACCTGAATTTTTCGGATGAGTTTTTCATCCCAATGTTGTTTTAAACATCGTTTTCTTAACATGCACTTAAACGTTGAATTATAACAAGGAACTCGAGTGTGTACTTGAATATCTCATACACATTTTAGGAAGTAAGCTTCAAATTCTGATCGGTCTTTAAGTTTTTTTTGTTTTTTGCTCCCCAGTGAAGGAAGAAAGAAACAATTGAATGTCCATTCTTTTGTTTTTGTAATAGTTCATTTAATTCCCTCAAGAAACATTTTCATATTATTATTAACGATCTAATTCGCTCGGAATAATTTTATGATTTTCAGTTATAAGTTGTGTTTTTACACGAGGTAAAACCTAATATTACAGATAAGAACAATTTTGACTAATGGACTATTTTGTGGATAAAAGCGGCAGTAACTGGAAGAAACTCAACGTTCCTCATGTTTTCAGCAATCCAACAACAACAACGATTCTTTGATTTTCTGCTCTCCGGCTGTTGTGCCTAATTGTGCATGACACGTTTTGGCAACTTTCTTTTATCCGGCCTAGATTTTTCGATTTCGACTCGTGTTGTAGTGATCAATTGAATTAGGCCTTCGATAAATGTGGTGTGATAAATAATTGATGTCCAAATTATTTATCACACCACATTGAGATCCTGGATCTTGTTCATCATTTGTCTCACCGCGTTCTTTATCTTTATATTGTCAACTCAAATATTCTTGATCATACAAGTTTTGTGACCTACCCAGAAAATGTAAGTCTCTCACACAGTCGTGCTATTTTTAAAGGCGAGCGGCTGCGCTGCGATCTTTAATTGTCAAGATAAGAATTTCTGACCGCTCGTTTTACGGAGTGTCGTTGGGAATTTCCTCGCGACGCGACCGCAACGCGCTCAAATTCAAATTTCCGCAAAACGAGCGGCCAGAAATTTTTATCTTGACAATAGTAGAACATGGACGTTCCAAAATATTTAAGTTGACAATGTGAACCATAGAAATGTTATAGACATTTTCTTTTCAACCAACTTTTTCTAAAATTTCCAGCTGGCTTTACTCTTTTTTTGCTTCTTTTTGTTAAAGCTTCGAGAGATTCCATTTCTATTTATGTCTAAAAAATCTTTTCAATCAAAAGTTTATTCATGAACATCAGCAAATACTTCTAGTGATAATTTGAACTCTTACATGGTTTATTTCTTATTTTTTGATACCGATCGGTATTTACTTCTGCTAACAAGAAAAAAATTACAAAAAATTACAAATCGCGAATAACTGTAATTGATTCTTAAAATTGAAAACATTGGACTAAAGCATTTCATGTCAAAACAAAAGCTTCATAAGTTTTTGTTTCATAATTTTCTCCAGATTTGTCGGAAAGTCGGTATAGGGCATGACATATCTTAATATAAACGTTCATAAGTCGGTAAAACGTAAACATATACTTCATAGTTGTTCTGGTTTCAACATCCATGTACCAGAACGGACTGAGATATGTTCTAAGCTGAAAAATTCTTGATCAATAATGTTTGAATTTGGGATTTTCATGCCCCATTAAATTTCTGTCAAAGTACATTGAAATAACAAATACATGCGTGCACTTCAAAAAAACGTTCAACCAACCACGAGAAAGGATTGGAAAACATTCTGAAAATGTTTTGTCACCTTGGTTTCAAAATGAGTTTAGCTTAGGACAAATGAACGTCGAGACTTCAAGATTCAGTTTTTTGCTTGCATTTTTTAGTGTTGTGACATTGTCCAATTTAGGCTCAAACAAAAAATGATTTATTTCTGAATTTTTAATAAAAACATTGAGAACTTAAACTTAAAAATAGTCAAAGAAATTTGTATTACAAGTTGTGAGGCTAAAATCGATGTTTAGAATTATTTTTGTACATATATTTTAAATGTTCAAAAAAAAATGGCTCAAATATATCCCCCCTTTTTTTAAAATCATTTTTTTAGTTTTAACTTTAAAACGGTTTAAAACGGTCGACTTTAATTTAACTCAATTTATTCATTTATTTATTGATTGTTTCCAAATAATAATATGAAAGTTACGTCAAACGTAGATTCGTTCATCAAATGTAAATTGTGACATCAGAAGCTTGTTCTTACAATGTATCTTATGCTTTATAGAAAGTATAACTTCTAACACCTCAGAATTACTATATTTAAAGATTGAAATACTATTTCGGCATGTCTATTCCATACGCGTTCCACACGCGTTCCATAAGCTGGCAAACTGCCAGATCATTGCCCTCAAAGCAAGTTGCAACCGATGATCTAGTCGTTCTCAAGTTATGCTCTTTTTAGAATGTGTGCTGGCATTTTGCCAGATTATGGAGTGTGAGGGAACAGTATAAAACTTCATCATTTGGAGAAAATCCATTTTTTTTCGTTTTTATTGTTTTTCTGCCACAAAACATCACAGCTCGTGTTCACTCAACAAATCATTCTAAGTTTGTGTAGTCCCGACTGAAATCGAAAATGAAAAAAATGTTTATCTTGACAATATCATCAATTAGCGTGCGATAATATGTGTCTCTTGGGATTGAACCATAAGTTTCAGAAACCACGAATAAAACTTTAAAAGCACCGACCCCAAAAGGACTATTAGAATGTGAAAAGTTGCGTTTTTCTTATAACTGCATATATGGAAGTTCTTTCTCGAAAATAATAAATTACTCTGAAAATTGTTGTGCTGTTTCAAGGGAAGATCTTTAATCAAATGACTACTATCTTCCAGACTGTTTCCTGTTTTTTCTTATTAATAACAATTATTTCTTTGTTTTTTCATGTTTTTTTAACAGCATTCTTAATTGTAGTATTACGAATCTCTACAATTATTATAAAAGTAAGCCACCTCGACGTTCTTTTCTATTTCTGGACTTCGATGTTTTTCTTCTTCTTTTTTTTTCCAATTCATAGTCAACCATATATGAAAACCGATATAACAAAACTCGAATATACCATCTATTTCGCGCCTGTCCTCATCATTTGTCTTTTCCAGAAGACACCATTTCCTGCTTCTTCATCTCATTTATTCTGTTCACTTTTTTCCTGCTTTTAACTGAACCCCAAGGTGATGTGCAGAGTCTGTGGTCCCGAATGCAAATATATCAATCGGTTGTTCATTTTCTGGTTCTTTATTTTTCATAAGAATCGTCCATCAAACATCCGGCGTCAAAATATGGTAGCAAACGCCGGAAAAAGGTGATAATCGGTAGCTAACAACGGAAAAAAGTGATAAATGAAAAAGGGTTTTGTTTTTGTTTTTTCGAAAACATTAACTTTTTGGGTTTTCAGAATAATATTATATTTCCGAAATTATTTACGATGATTCAGGCTTTATTCAAATTTGTTTTTACTTGAAATTGTCAAGAAATTAAAAAACCGGATGTTTGTTTCCGGAAAATGTTAATTCAACTTTTAGTTTTTTTTTGTTGTTCATCCTTCTACGCATTTCTGAACTAGTTGCATTCTTGGTGCTATTGAACTCAAGTTGAACTTGCTCAAAGAGTGCACTTTATTATTGTCAAAAAAGTTCAAATGATTCAGTTCTTCAATACCCTGAAATTTAACATTTCCGTTTTTTGTAAGAATTTTTGGTATTGAAATCATGTATACTTCCGGTTCGGAAAAAATCATCAAAATTGCCGTATAAAATCTTAATAAACGTCATACCGTTAATTTTTATATCTTTTTTTCTTGTCATAAAGCAATTTTAATGAAAAAAACTTTTTTCAGATAACTCATATCCTATAAATCAATCAGCTAAGTTTTATGTGATTGTTGTGCGAAAAAACTCCTGAAATAGGAAAAACGAAACATAATTCAAATTTGTTATAAATTTTTTGAATAAACATAACGACACAACAATTCAAAAACGAATTCAATAATTGAAATATTGCAAGTGACGGTGAAAGTGAAACATTCATCTTTCATTAGAATTATATGTCAGGATAGTAAAGCATACGAATTAGAGCATGTTGTCTAGAGACTAATTCAATTTCAAGATGATGAAAATACATTTTTTTCAGTTGTCAAAAAATAACCAGAAAAGTTTTTCATACTTTTTGTGACCTATTGCGTCCTTGTCGTACTCTTAACCTTATCTTAACCGTGGATCCCTAGAATTTTTGTGAATAGGACTACCTATCTCAATATTTTTCATGGGATTTGTTATATGTTATCACACATCTATTTTTAGACTTTCCGTGTATATAATTAAGAAAACATCATAAAATTTTACTTGGACAGCACCCCATCAGAAAAACCATTAAAAAACCAAAGATTCTGAAATCACCAAATCATGATTTCATGGATATGCAATGGCAGGTCTCGAAATAATTGCCTGTTTTTCGCAATTTTATTTCCTTCAATTATAAAAAATAACTAATAAAAAATAACGAGCAACAACTCACATGTCTCATGGGTTGTTGATAAGTTTCGATTTTCGAGAAAATAATCCAATGTTTTAAAAAATAATCACGAAATTGAAAACTTCGTAAAGGCTTGTTTTAATATTTACACTGAAAACTTATACAAAGTTAGTCACAAAATGTATTTAAGTCCAAAATTTTTGTTTACAAATTAGTACTCATAAGCCAATTGTTGTACAACACTTCCTTTTGAAGTTTAAAAAAAGCTCATCTTGCACTATTAGGTTTCAATAAACTGCCCGTCTAAAAATTAAAAGAACTCACTCGTTTTAACATAAACATAAGTAAGTATTGAAAATTTTCGAAATATCGCTCCAGGAAGTTGAGATCAAATAAAATAAAACATCCCACATTTGGAAGGAAATTGGCATTTTCTTGAATTATTTTTTCTCATCTAAATACTAAATGGGAATACAAAACGTTTTTATTGAAATTTATTAAATTCCAAATTTTTTCATATAAATGAATGTTCATAGACCACACAAAAAATGAAACATTAGGATATTATTTCCATGAGAGAAAAAGGTTGGTCATTGAAATAAGTAGAGAAATCTTTTGAAACTAATGCATCTGTACGGATGATGTTTGGAAGGTGATTTGATTTTTTTTTAAATTCAAAACTCTCAAGAACTGTTTTTAGGGCCAGTTAAAACATTGGTTTCATATCCTGGTTAGTTTTTAACAAGTGTGGATTTGAAGATTCCTAGTGATGGTCAGAACAGATGTTGCAAAAAATTTCATATCCCGAAAAGGACCGTTTAGTTTTAACAAATTCCAAAAAGTCATTGGGAAGAAGACCTTGTATTGTTTTTTAATTATAGAAACAAACCAGTTAGTAGATCGGTATCAAAGTACCACCAATCTTTGAAGCCATAATAGTGGCTAATCGGCTTTTAAAACTACTTTTCTGTCTTAAATCCTTCAGAGGCTTTCAATTAATTTGATAATTCTTTGCAAAAACCCAGACTCCTCAATTCAGTAAAATGCGTTCTTGCAAGCTCAAGACGCTATTTTTGCACTCACTTTGAAAAATTAAAAACAATATCTTTCAAAAAACACCAATTTGTCAGTCACCATTTCATCGTTGGTCTCAATACCTTTCAATTTTTGGCAAATACCCTCCTTCAAAATGAATCTCCATAAATCAACACATTCAATTCGTTGACTGAAACGAAAATAAAACAAAACTAATTGAATTCAGACTCTCCCATTCATTGTTTATACTACCAAACATTCCTTGATGAATATCTTATCTCCACCAAAAATGACTATACCTTCTTTTTTGGCTGCCTATCCTATGCACATCGCCATGTCGTTTTTTCCCCCCAAAAAATTCTGCTCTCAATCTCCAGTCGCCTTCGGCGTTTCGTGACTCCGCCTACCAGGAGACTCAATGTTGCTCACCGACACTTTTGTCATACAACACACGTTGTTGTCGGCGAGGAAAAGAATTATTTTTTTTTACAAGAGTGGAGAAAAATTGGGTTCTTTAGTTTTTAAGTGCACTTACAACTTGTTAGGAATGGTTTGAAACAATGAAACTTTTGTTTCTTTTCATTCATGCATTTTCAAATTTTGCCCTTTCATATCCGTCCGGTTAATAGACCAATGAAAGGTGAACCTTTTATTGGTCGATTAACTTATAAGTTCAATTTTTTCAAATAATCTGATTTATTCTCTTTTTTATTTAATCGTTTTTTTTCGAATAATTTAATTTATTTAACACTTCAGGGAAACACAACAGTCAAAAGAAAAAGAATGACAGACGATATGTCAGCGACCAACGATACAGTTTGCGACGAGAGCTCGAGCACGCGGACAGCATTCATAAGGTAGGTTTTTTTCATTTATTATTGAGAAAACACTTTGTACTTATTCAAAAACATAGAAATTTTGCAAAAAGTACGAAAACACAAAGAATGGCACTTGATCTTTCTCGTGATATCTTTTTTTTCCTTTATTCCAAAAAGTCTTCAACTTTTTTCCTTTGTTTCAATTTTTTATGTTATGCAAAAAAGAACGCCGCTTGAGGAACAACTCATTGGGTACTTTGATCACAAAAAAAAACTATGCCTGAAAAGGGATGAGAATTTAGCCTAGCATTACTTAAGTCTATGCAAACTCAAAGTGCATCATCAATTTATTCGAGCATTCGTTTTTTACGAGGATGAAAAATGAAAATGTTTTGCACATGGAATAACCCCCCCCCCCTTCCATTCAACTTGTTGTTGTTTTAGAGTGTCAATACTTAAAGAAATATGAGAGCATCAGAAGTAGACTGAAAAATGTTGAACTACAGACAAAGTGAGAGAAAAATTGAAAGGGGAGAAAGGAATTTTTTGGAAGGAGATGAGGTTGAAGAAACTCGATTAGGTTTTACTCCGATTTAGATGACATTAATTTGAACATGTATTTTAAGTGAACAAAGAGCGATTTTTGAGAAAAAACATGGTTTTCCTTTAATAAAAATCAAGAAAAGTTCAAATTGAAACATTTTCACTTCTCGGAGTTTATCTTGATATTCTTTGAAAACATTTCCTCTCTCGAAAAAGGAAAAAAACACTCGTATTACACTACCCTTCAGTTTTAATCCATGCTATACTTATCTAAGCATTTTGAATGGTGAATTTTGAATGATGAAACAAAAAAAACTTATCATGAAAATATTCATAATATTTTTTAAAAAAGTGGAGTTTAATGAGCTCCGAGTAGGAATATAAACCTAGGCTTTTTTTTTCAAAATGGGACGATAATACTGGCATGATTACGGTGCATCGAAATCAATCGTGAAGCCGAAGGGTGGATCAAAAGTTCTTGCGTTTCCTTTTTCTAGTGTAGCTCTCCGCATTCTTTTAAATTTTGTTCCTAAAACATTTTTCAGCGTTGGAACGGCTGTGGGAACATGCGGTTGCATTTTCAATACACTGCTGCTTTATATTTTCATCAAGAAAACTAGGAGAACCTATCCGTTCCAAACTTTTTTGGCATTCTTGGATTTGGTGTTATGTGTGCTTTACATCTATGGTTTTGGACTTCTTTCGTTGGCAGTGGAATGGAAAATCCGTGAGGAGCAAAAAAAGCGAAATTAATGTAATAAAGAGTTATTCCAGCGTTTTTATATAACTTGGTGATGGATACAAATGTGACTACAATGGTGATTGGTAGGATTGTTCAGATAACAATCCCCTACACTTTGATTGCAAATTCCGCTGATAAATTGGCTTTAATATATGGAATCAACATGGAGAGCAAGTTCGTTTTTTTTCTTTGGAAGTATTGAAATCCAATCTTTTTTTGTCGGAAGTCAAACCCTTTCAAGAAGATATTCTTACGTAACAGTAATTTTTGATTTTTTGGGACGAATCGGAGAAAGATATGTTTGTCTCTAACCATTATTGTTGGAGGTCCTTTCATCTTTCCACGACGAAACTCGTGAAATTAACTCGTAAAATGACAGATAGCAACTGTCACTTCTCCAAACATAAAAGAAGATTTAACAATAATTTTTATATTGTAAAGGGTGTGTTTTCAGGCACTTTTTTCATTTCCGACTGGTGGTGATCGTTATCCTCTTGGTGACCGGAATCCTTCTTCGAGCTAACGGATTCATCCTTTTGTCCGTTAGCTTTGGTGAAAATTGTGACGTTTATCAAAGTAAATGGATGAGCCAACGGCAATTACCAGAAAAAGAAGCTGAAAAATGGAATAAATTCGAAAATATTCTGACGGTAGATGACCAACATTAGATGCTGAAAAATGAAATACCAAGTTACAGTTCTTCCACACTTTTGTATCGTTCTTGGTTCTATTGGCATTAAACATAATTGTTGTTCTCAAGTTGCGTTGCGAACATCGCAAAGCCAGAAGACAATCAACTTCTCCATCTCAACTTTTCTCAGTAAGTGTTCACATGGAGAACGTTAACGTTTCAAAAGCTACAAAAACACTTCAGAATCTTCTTCGTTAATTTTTTACATACAAAACATGGAAGAATTGAATTCCTTGAGATATTTCTTGAAGACTATTAAAAACTGAATTTAGAAAAAAACATCTAAATAAATTGCAGAGTTCAATTCAACGTTCCGAAATTGCCCGAGAAATCCAAGAACAACAACACCGTCTCCGATGTGCTGTCAAAACCACTGCTGTCATTATCACCGTTTACCTGTCCTGTAATTGCCTAAACTTCGTGCTCTACTCCATGGAAACGTTCAAAAGAGATTTAATCATGGTATCTCTTATTTTTTTTCAAATTCTACTCAAGTTTTTCCTTTCTTGGTAGTAGAAAAACGGCAATCTTTTGCAAAAATTGTGTCACCCAGAAGACTTATATAAATCACAAGAGATTAACGAACATATGACTCTTAGACTAGCGGCACTTTAGGAACAATAAGCTTCAGAATATTTTCCTCTGTGGTACTAGAAATTTATTGCATAACATAAATCCACAAAAAGATAAATAGTTCTAAGTTTTTTAAAAACCAATTTGAAACAAAAACCAAAGAAAATTATTGCCGGCTTAAAATGAAGCTGAATTCCTAATTCCGTACCTTTTAAACGATTTTGGTTTAAATATTTTAAACCTTCTTTTGCCTAAGCAGTTTATTTTAAAATACATTAGTTTTGAAATATTATTGCATTTTACAGACGGATCTTGGCACGTTTGAACCGTTCTACGTAATCTTGAGTGATGTGGCGTCGGTTACATTCGTTTTGTCGTCAACAATTCGAATTTTTGTGTATTATAAATACAATTCGGATATTAGGTTCGCTGATAAAACATACATAGAATTTCAACATAAGAAAATGGGTTGATTTCAGATATCACATCAAACAACTCAGCTTCGTCAAATACTTAACTTCAACAGAAGAGAACAAGATAGACGAGCTTCTCAAAGTCGACCTGTAAAAATAAAATAACTGTTCTGAATTTACAGTTAATTGTTCTCTGTGTTAATTGGTCTTGCCAAGATAAGAAGTTTAACTCATTTTTAATAAAGTTTATGGTTTTATCCGATGATAAACCTCAAATCTTCGTTATACGCTTTAAATGTATTGAGCTTAACACTTAACAATCTTGTCTTGGCAATTCCTTTCCGCTTATGTAATTTGCTTATTCTTTTATCCATGAACTAACTAAACGTAGTCCGCTAACAATTTTTACGTGTTTTATTTTCTTTTAATATATTCTTTGCTTACTTCTAACATTGCTGCTGCTAAAATTTTATTAAGCATTCCTGTCATTTATGACCACTTTTGCTATTTTTGGGGGTGCAATACTTATTTATATCTTGCTTTAATGCTTATTAGTGCTTTGCTTGCTTACATGTTAGTTTGTCAGAAAAGTTCATTGAAATAAAACATTTTGCTTGCTTCCTCGTGTAACAATTTACATAATTGCAATGCTTAAAAAAAGACGGATAAAAATTGCCGAACACAACATCTTTGTGTTTAAATCTCTAACTCGTAAAATTTTAAAATTCAAATCTTTTTTCAGTGGATCTAGAAAAAAGTTTAGATGGCATGTAAAAATGCAGCATACTGAATGTGATGTAACTACAAATCATAATACGGAATACAGAATTATCAATCGAACACAAGTATACATTTTTAATTTCGAAAGATGCATGTCAAGGAGATTACTTTTAATATTCCAGCTACATATCAAATGTGTTCAACTTTTTGAATATCGTTTTTAAAATTCGAGGTGAGGGATCAAGAAAACATTTTGCAATCAGTAACATTGAATTACTCCTGTTCTATGCCAAATTACAACTTGAGTACAAATATTTATTGAAATAAATTTTTAAAAAAGCGAAATAAATTACTGTGCATTTTAATAATTCAGATTCTTCAATAACCTGGTGGAGTTCTTGGTGTTGGGCAGTGGAAGCAGTCTCCACTTGGTCCCTTTGATCCGAGAGGTCCTTGCTTTCCTGCTTCTCCTTTGTGTCCTGAGCGTCCTTTGCGTCCAGCGTCTCCCGGTGGTCCTTGTGGTCCTGGAATAGTGTTTCCGCGACGTCCTTTTGGTCCTGCCTCTCCCTTGCGTCCTTGTGGTCCTGGTGCTCCTGCTGGTCCTTGTGGTCCGTTAATCTGGAATATTTAAAAAAAAATAATTTCAACTTTCAACTAAATGTTAAATTACATTGATGACGCGTCCGTCTTCTCCACGTTTTCCTGGTGCTCCTTGTGGTCCTTGTTCTCCATCGAGTCCTGCTGGTCCAACCATTCCTGGCTCTCCACGTCTTCCGTCAATTCCGGCCAATCCTGGAGATCCACGTGGTCCTTGTGGTCCCTTTTGTCCGGCTGGTCCTTGCAATCCTTGTGGTCCTGTTGGGCAAATGATGCATGGCTCGCTTTGAAGTCCATCAGATATGGCAACTCCTCCATCTTTTCCGTTAACGGCATCGTTTCCTTGCTCACCATCCTTTCCGTCTGATCCATCATCTCCAGGTGGTCCTGGTGGTCCAGCCGGTCCTTGTTGGCACGTGCAGCATTGTGGAGCAGGCTCAGCGTTGACGACTGGGCCATAGCCGTTCGATGGTTCAGGGTTTCCGTATCCACTTGATGGAGCTGGAGCTGGCGCATTGTACGGTTGTTCAGTAGCTGGTGCTCCATATTCTTCTTTTCCTGCACCACCACCAACTCCACTGTCTGGAACCCATTGTCCGAAGAGCCATCCTCTCTTTACACGACCTTGTGGCGCGGTATGATAAAGAGAAACAAGCATGTCACGAGAACGAGTCTGAAATAAGGCATTTCAGACCAACAATAAATTCAGTAAAACATATGATTACCTTGCAGAAATCAGTTTCATAGACAATATCATTTTGAAGAGTTTGTGCATAGCTGTAAAGAATTGGCAAGGTGACAATAGCCGAAACAACAGCAACGGAAGCAATAACGGTTGCCAAAATGGCAACACGTCTCATTTCACTGTAAACAAAAATATTAATTCAGTTAGAGACTATAGAAGATTAGAACTCACCGGTGTTGATCAGTTTCCTTGCCTTCCATGGTATTTGGATTGGATAATAATTGCTGTCCATCACCCTCTTTTATATGCATTTTGTTGGACAGGTTTTCAACATGTTTAGAAAACCCGAAAATTGGGTGGAGGGGAAAGATATGCAAATTCCTATGATAATTTTAATATTCCTCAACCACTCCCAGTGACATGTTATCAATTTTATGTTGACAAAAATGATGACGTAAAGATTCCTAATTCATTTATCTGTGAGAATAAATTTATGTGGAGGAATTTTGAGAATCTTACATAAACATTTTGAAAATATTAGATTTTGTGAGGAAATATTAGGCTCTTTTTTCGCAGCTTGATTTTAACAAGTATTTAAATTCAAAAGACAACCAAAAGTAGTCTCAGCAACGTATAGAAAAACTAATAAAGTTTTTTGATTCAATGTCTTTTCGCTTTTTTTCAACTATTTGCAGCTTGAATTTATACTTTATTAAGTCCATCAAAAATATTCACATAATAAGCAGCTTTACATCGGAATATGGTTTATATACATGATAGAACAAAATTATAGATTAAAAATTTTTTATTCAGTTTTAGTCATGGATCCAACAGGTCCTTCGATCGATCGCTTTCTTTTTCCATTTCCATATGGATCATAAAATGGTTGTGGTTGACCACATGTAGAACATGATGGCTGAGGTTGTGGTTGGTAGCATGTTGTACATGGCGCTGGAGCCGGAGCCGGAGTGACAATCACTGGTTGTTGGCAAGTGGTACACGGGGCTGGTGGTTGATAGCAAGTGTTACAAGGGCAAGCTGCTTGTTGTGGGCATGGCTCTTGTTCGGTTGAAGAACCACCGCACTGAAAAAAGCTATTAATTGCAACTCGTGTTAGTTTATTAGACCTACCCCATTTCCACATGAACATTGTCTTGATCTTGTGATCGATCCTCCACTTCCACAAGATACGGAACATGCTGACCAAGATGACCAACCTGTCCAACTGCAGCATGGTTGAGAATTACAAACTTGAGATTCTGCGGCAGATCCGATGCATTGGCAGGATGAACAACCGTTGTTGCAAAGTCGAGTGCGAGTTTGTGTACCACCTCCGCAACTGGCACTAAAAATTAAGACGGCGATTAAAAGTTGGCAGATTTGATAGGTAAACAATATTAAACTGACCTGCAAGCACTCCACGAACCCCAAGCTCCCCATTGAGGTTGTGTTGGTTGAGGATCATAGAGCACACATGGTTTTGATTCACTGTTCGATCCTCCTTGGCAATTGTTAGTAGGACAAGTTCTGGAACGGGTTTCCACTGGTGCTGAAAAAAATACAAAATTTAAATACACATTTGATATTTCTTTTTAAAAACATACTTCCATATGCATTTGTACATCCTGACCATGCTGACCATTGACCCCATTCTCCTGTTGTAGTCCCGCAAACGTTACAACCACTTGGATTGGCTTGAACACCAGTACCAATAACATATAAATGAACACCTTAAAATAAAATTTCAAACTTTGAAAGTTCGTACATTAAAGAAAAACAAACCTTGAAACAGTGAGAAGGCAAAAATTAGAGAATACATTGTATTTCAGAACAAGAAGAAGGAACAGTTGTGAGCTGTTCTGATACAAACCAATGCCTGCCAATTGCTTAAATATATTTAGGTTTTGTTGATCTTACCTGTCAATTGAGAAACACCCCAGTGGCAAATATACTCCGAAAAAAAAACTATATTGTGTATGTTTGCTTCTTCAAAAAGCACACACCCAACCTCCGCGGCTCAGGACTATAATGCATATACCAATCCAGAACAGACAATTATGCATCAGGGAGGTGTACCAGTCATAAAACACCCAAAGATGCCTATGGGTACCAATAGCAACAGCTTCTTGAAAAAACCATTCTGTCAAAATATAAAGTATATAATTTTTTTTGGAAAAAAAGCTCATTCTAAAAATTATTTGGTCTTTCATTGCACTCGGTTGAATTGCTCAAACAAATAAAAAACTAGACTCAATTTCTCGCCATTGTGACTCACTAGTAGATCGAACTCTCCATTACAGATATGTTTAAAGCTTCGTCATTGATAATACATACATCATTCGATTCTATTTTTTTCAAATCTATTCTTGTCCTTCATTTAAACAAACCAAGTAATACCAGTAGCATATAAAATTTATTAGTTTTCTCGGATAAAATATGACAAAAAAAGGTTTTTTTTTGAAAAAAGCAAGGCGTGCACATTTAAAATTAAATACATAGGATTGTCGTACATTGTTTCGTAAAAGTCTTTTGATTTGTGATACATATTTAAGTAATTCAGGAAAAATGTTTTACAAGTATAGCAGTGCATGTAAATTACAAAAGATAATAGGAACGTACAGAGATTGATTAAATAAATGCTAGCAACTAAATTGTTTTAATTTTCTTGTTTTTTAATTTCGATGACATCCAATATTGGCTGTCGTTTGGTTTTGTATCTTCTTTGCAGCTCGCGAATTTCATCTTCCATTTCGGAATCCAAGTTTTCTTTTCGTTTGATTAGCTCATCCAGAGTTATGTTTCGTAACTGAAAAATGAAAATCATTTCATGCCTTAACAATTAACGTTTTTAATTTTTAAATTTTCTGACTTTTTCAAAGTAAACCTATTTTAAAAATATGTTTGGTGATTATTTCAGAGTTTTAGCCAACATAACGTTTTCAGAAAAAAAAAGCGTGTAAGTCGATGTCATTCATGAGCCTTTTTAGTCTAATTAGGTGGAGTTTCAACTTTTAGCATATTCCCTTACATCAATAGGATACCCTGAAGAAACCCTTAAAGGGACTTTCTAATAATTCGGGGAATTTTCGAATCCCATATTAAAAGTGAATAATTTTTAAAACTTACAAATTCAAAATCTCCATCAATCATTGCCTTCTGGAATCGATTCTCATATTCAGCTTCAGTATTCACTAAAAAACTCAATTATTTTATAATTAAGAAATTTTTTAACTGACAAGGTTCGTATTGAGCATCTTTGTAACTGGAAGTATCATCAGACCCGATTGAAAAATTGGGCCCTGTTCCTTTCTCTTCAGAAAATGGATGTCGTTGTTCAACAACTGATGAAGACGCGGATTCATGTCTGTTCTCTGTCGAGATGCCATTTTTTGATGAGCTATAAGCCGATTTCGGAATTTCTCCGCCAATTTTCAGGCTCTCCATTTGACTACGCAGGCTTTGAGCGGTCATAAAATTATCTATAAAAATATTTGAAACATATCAATGATTTCTCTCACCATGCTTAATTAAAGTAGCGTCACCTCCCTCGCTCAAAGTTGACATATCTCCACTGACAATGGTTGCGTCGTTCGCAGCATTCTGATATTTAAAAGAATAAATAATTATTAGTATTTATATTTCAACTAACCTGAGCAATTTGCTGATTAGTTGCCTTTTCTTGGGCATCGAAAATCATATCTCTAAGAACTTCACATCCAGGTGCACTCACAATGAATGGATCCTGAAGAGAAAACATTTTCAACTTTTTTTTTTGGTTTATTCACTAACGTCACATAGTTTCAGAGCAGTTTTTCGTTCATCTGGTTTTTTCACTAAACATGTTTTAATGAAATTGTTAAAGTTCGACGACCATTCTTCAGGCTTCTTGAATGTCGGCGGTGGTTTTGTTGGGATCATGAAAATTGCCTGAAAATGACAAGCGTGAATGATGTAAATATTTTTTGGTAAAAGTTTTTGATTCAGATAGGACCATAATTTCTTTTTGAAAAGTTGAAACTAAACAATACCCTCATAGGATGAATGTCAGAGTATGGAGGTCTTCCCTCAGCCATTTCAATTGCAGTAATACCAAGTGACCAAATATCAGCTTTTGTATCATAACCAATTTCTTCAATAACTTCCGGAGCCATCCAAAATGGAGTTCCAATTACAGTGTTCCTTTTTGCCATTGTATCCTATAATCAAAACTATTCGTCCTATTTAAACTATATTTGATTATTACAGTCAACTGGCCAGCAACACCAAAATCCGCCAGCTTTGCAATTCCATCAGTATTGAGAAGAATATTGCCAGCCTGAAAAATGAGTGAAAATTCGGTGAATGAAATTTCCTTAATTTTGTAAACCTTGATGTCTCTGTGAATTTTCTTCAAATCGTGTAAATATTGCAATCCTTTGATTGTATCTCTCAACACTGCGCTAATTTCTGGCTCAGACAGTGGCTTTCTTCGAGCTCGCATTATGTCAGAAACTGAGCCAGCTCCACAGTATTCCATTACGATCTGAAAAGTGAGTGAAATATAAAAAATAAAATGGTAGCGTTTCTCACCCATAAATCAGAATTTTTGAAGAAAGACCCATAGTACTTTACAACATACTTGCTTTTACATTGTTGCATAATACTGATTTCTTTTATAATTTCCTGGAAAATATTAATTAAATTGTTCTATAACAGTTATATTAATTTTGTTCATTCTCTTACTTGTAAATCTGTATCAACTGGAACTTTTTTGATTGCCAGAATATGGCCAGATATCTTGTGAACCGCTTTATGTACACTACCGTAGGATCTACAAATTTCGAGCATATTTAAATAACAAAGCTGGAAATAATCGACTAACCCTTCCCCAAGTTTTCCAACGATATCGAACACATCCTCTGGTTGTTTATTCAAATCTGTTGACTCCAATTTGAAAGTATCACTACATCCTTCTTCTGAATTTCTTCTCGAGCTTTCTGTAGAGGGTGGCATATCAATCTGAAAAAACAACAACCAAATCATGTAAAATAAAATCAATTTTTCTAAACGCCGAACTTCGTGCATTACGAATACAGCCAATTGAAAGGAGAGTAGACAAATGACATTCCGGTGAAACAGAAATATGAAAAGAGAAATATCCGAGAGAACACATTACAAATTTCGATTTCTCACTTTAGGTATACTATCTCGTTTCGTATTTCGACTTAAGACTGTTTTGAAAAGACACATTTTTCAATATCATGCGACTAAATTCGGAGAAAAAATAAAAATACTATTTTTACGTGATAAATGAATAAAAATTATAATAAAAACTGGAATGAAAGACAACAGTTGGAAAAAACAAGAAAAATGATTTTGAGGTAAACGGACATCTTTAAAAATAAGTGAATTTCTAAATTTAAGATATTTTATAAATCAGAACCAACAATTTTAAATTAAAATGAAGATTAACTCCTATAATCCTCTGAACTGTTACCAATTTTCTCTCGTTCAAAAAACCTTAGGTCACCGACGAAATATTATCAGAATTTGAGAAAACCAAATACGAAAAAAACTGCATTATCGCCAAGAAAAAACGTCGGAAAACACGCATTTCTCTTAATATCAGTGCATTCACAAAAATACACATTGTAAAATATAATGCAATGATGCTAGACTTAGACGCGTCGCGGACTAGTGCGTTGCGTACAACTACTCAAGTGAAAATGAATGTGTGTTGTAAGGCAAGATTGCCGTTTACTGATGCGTCCCCCTTTTTTTTTCTCAATTCTTTATAAGTGTTCCTTCTAAGATATGCAGTATCTTTCTTTTTATATCTTCAATTAATTCTCTGTTTCATTATCTTTTTGCAGGGTTTTTTAATATTTATATTAATCTACGATAAACCATGCCAATTACTGATCGACCGAACTCTTATGGTAATTTAAAAGTATGCGATTTCTGTTTTTAATATTATTTTTTCAGCGACAAAGCAAAATTATGATCTTATGGGACATTTAAACGATATCCCGTTTCTTGGAAGACAGTATGTTCCAAGTGAGTTTTAAAAAAAATTATCTCACAACATAAAGCATTTCTATTATAGAATTCTGGAGTTATATCGAAGCGGAGGAGAAAAGCACTTCAACAATCGTTTCAAAAAATGAAAATGTAAAAGAATTATTGTCAACTCCATCTTCTTCTGATAACCTAATCAATGATGCGAAACCAGTTCACTTTCACCAAGAGATGCAACCACTAAAACAATATGAGTTGAAAGTGAGTGGACGCCTAAATAGCAATTTATAAAAAAAAACGATTATTGTAGAAATTTCATTCTTGTTTGATTTAGATAATCTGCGAATCCTTTTTAGTAGAATTTTATAGAAAAAAATAGTGAAAAATTTGATTTGAGCGCGACTGAGGCTCGCATGCATTTAAAATGTTAGAAGGCGAAACAACCAATTTTTACGACCGAAATAACGTTCGGAAATGTAACCATAAACTGAAAAACTATTGTAAAAAATGTTAAAGTATGGAACGGAAAAACAATAAAAAGTGGAATTTTGCAAAAAAACGGTTTTTGAGACTTGCTGCACTGGTTTCTAAATTAATAGTTAGATAAAGAGGTTATTATGACTCTGATCAATAATTTTAATATCGATAAGAGATATAAAAAATAACATTTTATATTTTTTTTATCACACAATGCCAAAAATTTAGAAGAAACTTGGTTGTCTTATTTTTAAGCTTCAACAAGCTTTGAATTATGTTGAAGTTAATGGTTTCCGTTTACTTTAAAAATGTAGTTTGCTCTCGAAATAGTTTATGCTTGTAGTTCATATTATTTTTAATATCATATTATTACTATAAAATGACATAACTATGCATAATTGAATCAAATTTCAGCGTCACCCTGGCAGTCAATTGGAGTCAGAACCTGCTGTAAAAGTGGCTCGGTGCAGTAAATAACGATTGTACTCATCTTAACTTCTTTTCTTTGAGCATTTGATCCTCTTCTTTAGTAATACATATTAGTTCATTTCATTATGAAAAAATCACAATTAGGTCATTTAGGAATTTCGAAAATATAGAAACCATGTTCGGGTATAATGTTGTTTGGAGCAGGTGTCGCTCTTTTAACAAAAATTTATAAATTCGTTTAAGAAGCCCCAATTGCTTCATTAGTAATCTGATGTAGGAAACACGCCATGACAAGTTCGGTACATAAGATTTTCAGTTACTGATATTACGAATAGATCTAGGTCCATAATAGTTCATTTTCAAATTTTTATTTAGAATTATGAAATAGATTAATTTTAATTTTGTCGGTGGTTTGTAATTCTGAATGAGCGTGAAGAATATTGCCAACGGACACGCATATCATTTGACAAAACCATAATCCGAAAAAAAAGTCTTTATAAATAGTTCTAACTGTGAAAAACGTCTCTGATATGTTGTCAGCCAAATCTAGTCAAGTTTTCTTGAATAACTGTTGATATACTTCGGAAAGTGATATTTAAAAAATGTTCAAGAGTTTTATTTGTTTCTTGACGAATTATTAAGATTTAATTGTTCAATTTTTATCACTCACTTCGAAACCTTTCCGAATGTTCTATAAGCTTGTGCTCAATATGTTGCCCTTTTCCATTTTATGTTTTGATTTCTATTTTGAACCTCTCCTTTGCTTTCACTTCTTGGTTTATGATTATACTTCCGGTTGAATAGTTTATTATATGTATAGGAATATAAAGCACGTTTTTATAAAAAACAAATAAAAAAGAATTGTTTAAAAAATCAAACAATGTAATTCACATATCATTTATAATTATGTATAACCACGTGCTATGTAAGTCAAAATAAAAATTATTAAATAGAGATCAATAAATGATGTCAAATAATTATTTAATAATGAAAATGAAATTAAAACATATGGTTTATACAAAAATTTCACAATCTACTTGATCATTAACCATTGCCTCGAATGTCATGCGAGTTTCATGAATATGCAAAGATGCTGAACTATTAGACATGCCGGATCCTCTGAAAAGTGTGAATTCATTTGTATTCATTGTGCGTCGGTTAGTTTGTACCTTCTTTTATCATTGCCACTACTTGAAGGAAGGGTAATACCACCAATTATTTCAGAAGAAGAACGACGAATGCAATCGTCAGAGGAACGGCTAAAAATGTGTATTTAGGTCTAAATTATTTCACTTTTTTACACGATATTTATTCTGTAAACAACGGTTTTTAAAAGTCTACACAACAAAATGGTTCTTTAAAAAACCGCCAAATTTAAAACACTCGTATGTTCAACACAATTCTTACCACTTGAATTAAATTTAAACATCAACACCTCTGTAATACAAGAAGAACTTTATCTAATTTGTTTAGTATACCATAATTTTCGCTTTAATCCCATTATTTTTCAAAACATACCGAAATGTTGTATTTCCACCGGCAGAAATTGAAATACGGTTAGGAGAAATCTCATCAATAACGATTACGGGCTTCTGTACGGATATTTTGCGGTTGTTCATTGGTCTGAAATCTGATTTTCGATTTTTTATGCACAGTTGTCTTCTTTACTACTAACATAACTAACTATCAATCTAGCAGATTTTACAATTTTGAAAAAGCATGCTCAAGCGCATAAGCTTTTATAAATTAATAGGTATTTCAAATTTAATAACGAAGTCGTAGAAGTACATATGAACAACATAGCTTTGAAAGATAACATGCTTTTTTCATTAGATGAAAAAAATGACATTTCCATGCTAAAGAATTAAAAGGAACATAATGCTAATTTCACTATTAAAACCTCTTGGAAACTCGATTTCTGATAGAATTTTGTGAATTGGAAGTATTAGAACTGAATATTTTATGTTGATGTCAAGAGATGCTTTTTCTTTGCAAAACCCACCCAGCTGAACTTGTTTTTCGTAGTGGACTTTTCACGATTTTATGAAAACCACATCCACATTTCGCTGGCCCTCGGCTGCTATCTCTCGGCGGCAGCATCCACGATTTTTCTCTTCCTCGACGTGAAGATCGTCTAAACCCGAGAAGACGACGGAATGAGTGGCGGAATTTCTGAGATAATTTCATGATTTATTGATGAGCTGTGAATTTTTTGTAGTCACCGGATTTATTGTCGAATAAATGAAAAAGTTGAGGGAGGAGTTCAGATATCCGAGGGCAGTGAACCAATGGAACCAGATTTCGAGATCAGCAGACCAGACGTTGAATATCAATTTGTAGATTTTTATCATGTTCAATGTGAAGAATGGTAACCAGCAAACCAAGAAAACAACTGAAACAAGTTCTTTGAGAATTTCGTTATGTTTAGATATAAATCTACCCATCACTGTTGCTACTAATTTTGTAGCTCTTGTTTCACGACGAATAGCCATTCCCTGCTTAGATTTCAACTTGGCCAACAAATCCAATGCCCAGTCCTGAAGGTAAAACTTCTGGTCTTATTAAAATTAGTGATTTCTAACCTTCAAGCCTGCTAATTTTTTTCGAGCAATATAAACACTTTCTCTTCTGGCATAGAGGTACATATTACTTATCGAGCTTCTAGATGGACGTTCCCAATCTGATATCATTTCTGATAAACGCCGCATCTTACGTTTTTCAACCTATAACGATATTTAAATTGGTTTTGTTATAACTTTTACGTCATTTAAGCAATTTTAGCAAAATTTAGTAGGATTAGCGTTTAATAAACAAGCAACACGAATATTTGGAAGCGACCGTGAAGTTTCAAGTTATTTTTTTTAATTCAGACATCATTCACATTCTCAAAAGTTTAATCATTACTCCATTTGCAATGATCTCAATGATACTAAAGTCGGTGATGTTCTTCTCTTTTTTTTCAAAAAAAGAAGGAAATCTTCAGTCAACCTTATTGAGCACTTTATAACGAAGTTACTCATAAATAAGCTCAATTTACTTCTCTTTTATATACTTTTTCACGTGATGAGGTAGCATTTAGAATCTTAATTGAAACAAGTTTTGCAGAATTGTATGAGCACAATAGGCGTTCAGAAGTAAAAAAAAAAAGCAAATCAAAATCGGAATTTAACATGCAAAAAGTTACAAACAATTATTTCGAATTTACAGATAGTAGGGAATCATATGTTCATGTGATTACTTACAAACTCATCGTTTTCAAAAGTTGGTGCAACCGGAAGTGATATCGTAGCATTCTAAAATTGACTATCTTTTACCATTTTGCTACCGGTGTAGCTTGCTAATAATTCAACACATTTTATTGGAATCCCCTATTAAATTGTACTCTCCCATTTATTATGAACATACCAATGGCGGTTTCAAAGAATGCAACTTCTTTGATTCTTCCGAAGTGACAACGTCACAATTTCCTTGTGGTTGATCGGAATGTCTTCGCTTGCGTGCTGCAGATCCGAAGGAAACAGATTTCATGCGACCACGATTTGAAATCGAATTTACCGCGTCTGAGAATCTTCGTGACATGCTGCAAAAATGCCGTTTCCTTTTCATCTTTTCAATCTTTTTCAACTTTTTTTTGTAAGTCGGACGAGGAAGTTCGAGAATAGGTCCACTTGTATCAATTTCGCATCTCAAAGTTACAGCATCCAAAAGTACGGAAGGTGGGCGATCTGGGTCTTCCTTTAAAAAATTTATTAGATTTTTCAAGCTACTAATTTGTTCTTACTTCAATTGTTGTATTTTCTTGACTTCCAGATGATGAAGGATTCACAGCTTCTAAGATTGTTTGAAGCTGGAAATCAAAAATAATATGCTTTCAATTCCACTTTCACTCCCCCCCCCATCCTCAGTCTTTGCTATTAAATGTGGTGAACATTTTTTATTCTCCACGTCAATCGTTGCCCCATAAGGACAAACTACTGCATTTTTCATGAAAGTGGTGAGAAATTCAGCTCAATCTATCATACGATTCTTTGCAACTTTTCTATACACGTTGAATATTTAATTCGCCGGAAAATATGAATGTGAAAATGTTCAGTGTCTACCTGTTCACGTTCACTGTCGTTCAATGAACTTGCGTGCTCAGCTGCAGTCTCTTCGATTTTTCGGAGTAACGGCTTTTCCCAAGTGATCATGTTACGATTTTTCGGGGCAATTCCAATAACAGACTGCATTGCAGAAGTGGTAATGTTACCAACATCCGCACCGAAACCCAAAAATTGTCCACCAGCCATTTCCTAAAACAATGGGTGAAGTTTGACAAGAAATGAACGAATCTAGATTTACTTGAAGTTGAATGGCTCTTAATCTTTTGCGTAATGTGTAAAAAATGTAGCCATATGTGAATATCATGATAACGCAAGGAAGGTAAAAAGCAAAAATACTGCTAGCGAACATATAAATTGGGTTATATATTCCACAATGATGCTCAATGACCAGAAAATGACTTGTTCTTGTATTGAATCCAGTTCCTGTGAAGTTTTTACATTATTCCAGCTTACTATTGGAAGTTTAAAAAAGCTATTTTAGAAGTTCAGAAAATTTGACACACAGAATTGCTATTAATTCATATTAAATACCTAATGGCAACGACAAAGCAATACTGAAAGCCCAAGTGATCACGATTGCAAAATACACTCGTTTTCGGTGCTTCATTGTTTTGTATTCCGCTGGTTTTGTAGCCGCAACAAGTCTTTAAACCATATTTTAAAATTTTACTATTCATTTAATAGAATCAACGCACCTGTCAATACTGATTAGGACGAGATGTATTATAGAAGATGTACTTGCAGCAACATCCAAAACACAGTAAAAATAACAAACAAATAGCGGCAAATGCCAATGAAGCCCATTTATTGATAAATATATGCTGAATGGCATCACAAATGCTCCAACGATCAGGTCTGCCATAGCCAATGAAACCTGAAATTGATTTTTAAAAAGAATTGAATTTTAGGATCTGAATTATCTACCAGAAGATGGTTTGTTGGGGTTTGCAAACTTTTCGTTGTCCAAACAGCAGCAACAACCATACAATTACCCAAGATGCAAACAAAAGGGACAATCGAGAGAATGAGATAGGACCATTCAGGCTCTAGCAGCTCATCCTCCCGTTTCATTACTGCTATTGCAGCATCGATTTCGGATTGATTCATTTTTCCCAGTCAATGTTGCTATAAACTTCAAATCTTCAGGAAAATAGATGAGAATTTTAAAGATGTTTCACAAAATTTTAAGAGCAACAAAACAAGTCATTATGAATGTAAAAATAGACAAATTACGTAGAATGAAATGGTTGTTTGTTATTCATCTTCAGAAGAAAATGGTGCAAAATAATAATTAACAAAAAACGAGAACATGTATTCCTTTAATTTCTAGAATTTAGATGCATTGATGCCCGGAACTAATTGCCGAAAATTATTATATTTTAAGAAGATGGATATTAAAAATCTTATAAAAATAAAAGAATATTATCAAAATTGGCAAATCAAAATTGTTGTATGCCCTTTAATACGAAAATATGAAAAATTGTAATAAGACGTAAATTCAAATTGAAAATGTGCATTGTAAAGTGCAATTACTTATTTAATCCATATTTGGTTTTTTGGTCTCAATTTCGATGAATAATAATTACGAATGCCTTAAGGAATATGAAAGCGAAACGAAAAAATAGGAGAATTTGAGCTATTAAACAAATATGAAACATTTTGAGAAGCAAGTAGAACATCTCTAATTAAGGAACAAATATCAAAAGAAAAAATATAGTTTTGAACCGAAGATATAACTTTTAATCTCAATTAAGAAAGAAATTGTCAAGATTTATCTGAAATATGGAAAACCAGAAAAGCGATGAAGTTGGAGTGAGGTGGGTGTGTCTTTAGTGCTACGGTGCCCTCTACTGCGATTGAGAAACAGAGCAGTAGAAACCTCGTGCTTTCTTTTCTCCGAGCTCGGCCCAATGCGGTGAGAAATATTCATATTGCTCGCAACATTTCCACAAAAACTGCTATTGCAATCAAAACGCTTCTTATCAGATGCACACTATGCGAAAAAAAAAGTTTCTGAAGAGAATTCATTATTCATTGAATATAGAAATGATCATGTGAAAATAGTCTGACACATCTAGGTCAGGAAAAAAAAAGACTGCGTAAAATTTTAATTCAACGTCAGAGGAACCAGATAAAAATTGTCGAAAACAATATTCAGCTTCCGAAAGAAAGTCATCAAAAATTCAGACATCTATTGTTAGATTTGTGTGCCGGCGGTGTCAATTCCGTAAACCGAAAAATCACGTCACTCATTCGCATGGTAACTATTTCGTATTTAGGGTGAGGGAAAATAAAAGGAGTACCACAATAAGGAAAGACAAGAAATCAAAAGTGGCAATTGGTTCAAATAATAAAAAATAATGCTCACACGACCAGCTCTATAGAAACGAAGACAATTTTTCAACTAACAATCGGTCAATTAGTGCGAATTTGATGAGAATTTCTATATTCAACTCTTGATTCTTAAACGTATTGTGCAATCATTTTTTGTTCATTATCATCCATATTTTATTGTGTGCGTCATTGAATTTATTAGTACGATTCTCAGAAACATACGAAAACTTTTTCAGGACATTGAATATTCTCGAACAAAAAACGTAAGACCAACGATTTTTAGCTGTGAGTTTCGGTACTACATATCGAGTGAATTTGAAGAAAAACAAACAAGCAGTTCAGAATAACAGACGACATATGGAAAACTTCAATTTTGTTGGGAAAAAAAAAACAAAACTATAGGAAAATCAGATGCTCAAGAGCAGTTCGAAAATTTGATTTCCAAGTGAAATTCTTCATTCTTTGTGGGAATCAAAAATTAACATGTATTTTGGGATCGGTTTTTTTTTCTAATTAACTTTTACTGATGTAACAGAAATGCGGATTATGTGTTCTGAACGTTTTGTTTCGAAAAACCATTACACTGATGGATGAACCTTAAAGATAGTGAACAACCCGAAATCGAGAAAATATTGGTTAAATTGCATTTGATTATCAAGAGATGACACATTTTTATAATTTAATAGTGATCCGTTAAAAATAACTAGTCGACTGTTATTAAAGGAAGACTTTACGGAGATAATAAATGTACCTTAAACGAAAATAGACTTCATTCCCATTCCAAACCCCGTTAAAAATTGTCTAAAACCACCTCGAAGCCGAGAAAATGAGCTTCAAAACAATGGCCTAGAAAAAGTTTCCATCTGGCATCTCTGGATTTCTCATGCGGACTAGTTTTCGCCGGTGGACACTTTTTCTAGGCCATTTTTTTGAGGCGCGTTTTCTAGGCTTTTAGGTGGTTTCAGAAATATTTAAAAACAACTATGGAATTAGAAATAAGTCTATTTTCATCCTAAACGCATTAATTAGCTCCGTAAATCCCTCCTTTAATAATGAGAAGGGATCCTAGTGTACGTCATTGCTGTTTCAATTTTAATAAAATCGCAATGTATATTTACAATTTAGGTCACACAATGATTTTCCATTAAGAAGACCACCCAGAATCATTTTTGAAAATCACGAAGATATATCTCTAAATGTAGGTTTTTTTGAGTTAATATATTAATGAATCAACACTAAAACTTCAATATTGAAATCTGGACAGAATTTTTTAAACATGAAACAACAAAAGTTGTTCTTTTCCCGAAATTGCTTACTAAATTCGTATATTTCTAGAAAAGCACAAAAAAAGGAATTTTGGAAGGCGAAAATTGAATCAAAAGAGTTTCGACATGGAGGCCTTTCTATGCAACATTTGGAGATTCACCGATATTCTGATTAAACTAATCAAGTTGCGCCTATACTTCTTTTTATTTCTTCTTTCCCTCCTTCTTTTCTCTTGCTGGTGCATTTTCTTAGAACTTCTTCACTTTGAATGTGTGCACTGGTCAATTCAGATAAAGCATGTGAGAACTGAATCTTCGCTATGATATGTATTTCAAGGATATATGTATGCACTTGTGAAGCGCAAAAATAATAAAGTTCTGGAAAGATTTTCATTTTTTTTTAGCTTTCAATACCCATTTTTGAAAATATGGTTTAGTCTTATGATGAAAAAAGAGGAATGAGAAAATAGAACCCTTAAGGGCACCATATATTTGTTTTAGCAAGTTTCAATGCAAAATTTTGTCGGGAAGTAAAAAAAGCACTTTTCTAATAGGTGGAAAAAACGGATCCTGGTATGTATCAATGGCCGTTAAACATGACAGCTGCATTTTTTCTAAATTTCTGAACGCGAACTGAATAAAAACGAACAGCTCAAAATAAATCTATTTTGGTAAACTGAAATTTCTCATTTCATCATATCAGAATATTGAGAAAAAAAAAATGTGGAAAAATACAATTTTTTATAATATTCCCATTATATATACATGGCATTCTGAATGATCTCAACCAATCTAATTTTCCATGATCGTGGGAAAAGCTTGAATGAATCTGCCCTTAAGAATATCTTTTATGAAAATATTTTGTTTGAGGGGGTATTTGAAAAAATCTTTTGGTTAGTATACTTCATGAATCCAAAAAATTGCATATTATTGTTAATCGCAAACTTTAGAATGTATATTTTCACAATCGGTACAATGCAAAACATCGTCGTTCGAAGTTTTATTGATATGAGATATAGTACGATTCCTTTTCCTTTATAATTCAAATTTCAACGACAATAGTTTTGATTTCGTCTGCGAAAAACGTTTCAAAAATTGTACATTGCAAACAAAAAGTTACATTGAGTTTACACATATTTGAACATAATTTTCTGTTGCATTTTGGTTACAGAGACATCTGTTCAAACACTAATACTTCAAAACTTTGTATTGTAAGTTATTAAAAACTATTTCAAATGATGCGAAAATATTTTCTTCACTTTATTGTAGTGTTTTCAGGAGCGGTATGATTTCTTATTGAAGCGTTTCTCTCAGTTTTTAATAAAAAATTTCTTATTTGAAGGAGAATTTAAAGATTTTGTCAAACTCAAAGTCGCGAATTTTGCAAAAAAATCAAACTTTGAAGAGCTGTATCTTGGCTCAAGCTCTATTTATGAGTAAAACTTTTAGATTATCACAAATTTGAATTCAACTGTCAAAATTCAGCGAATTTGGTTGAAGAGAGCTGTTTCACAAAAGTGGCTTTTAGAGCTGTTTCACAAAAGTGGCTTTTCAAAAATGTTAATCATACTCTACTGTTGCTTAGCAAATTTTAAAAGCAGTTTCTTTACAAGCGTAAAATTCTCTTTCAAATGAGCAATTTTTCATTAAAAACTGAGAGCAACGCTTCAGGTACTTCCCGTGTAAGACGAATAAAAAAAAGTTTAGGGTCTTGCCTGGTACCTTGATGCATTCAATTTGACATTTTTCAATTATTCTGGAAAATATACTCCTGAAAATATACTCGATTACTTAGTTGCCAAGGTTGGGAAAAATAAAACAAAAAACGTATCGTTGAAGATATTGTTCCTAGAAATCAGAGGTTCATGCAAAGGAATGTATTCCTGGAACAACGACATGCTTTTTGGTGGTTGATACGTACTACAAAGAGAATGAAAGGTAAATTTGCAAGGCATCTCGGAAATCGAGGAATCAAAAAATAGCTCACTTCAATTGATCCTTTTTTTGAATCGTAAGATTTGCATTAAAAATAACTAAAGTAAAAAGTTTCCTTAAATCGAATTACTTTTGTTAATGTAACGAATCCATATTAGTTTCCCAAAAGTGTTGTTAATGATTTGTCATATCCATCATACGTGAATTATGAAAAAGTCAAATAAGATTTGATCTCAACATAAATTACTCTTTGATCAGAAAAAATAAAGTCAGAATATTGAATCATTCAGTATTTTTCGCGTTGATGAGCTGATGAGAACCAATTTTCCGCACCAGTGTGATTTTCCGGTGAAACACAAGACGTGTGAATGTGTGTAGTGATATCACCCTTTTGAAAAAACTATACGAACACACATATTATGTTTATTATATTCGGGGACATTAATTTATCTTCACATTTCGATTTTGTCCATTTTATCAACATCTCGAACTTCAAAATGAAAAGTGCTATATTGATAGGAAAGAATGTCAGAAAAAGATTATGAATTAAGGCATGCTACAAATAAAAAACCATAATATTCAAATAAACGATTCGTTTCAACATATCATTCTAAATATCGAAAAAAAAAGAATAAAGAAAAAAATGTTTCAATACTATTGCAGTCTGACAACAAAACGTGAACTTCTACTTGCTGACAATACTGATTACTCATTGACAGGCGTAGAAGTCCAATCAATAAAACGTGCGTTTTTCATTTGGATCAACAAAATTGTTTAAACTTACAGCTCTTTCACGTGATAATCAAAATTCTCGATATTGGCCTGTTAATAAAGTAGTAGTTAATGCAAGATATGCGAGAATGATGATTGCTGCTGGATTCATGATGGAAGTGAGTTGAAGATTCGTTTCACTCTTAGGCTGTTAGAATCGAAACGAAAATTTGAACCATTGCAGAATTTGAACTTCGAAGACACAATTAAGAAACAAGTCCTTGTTGGAGGACTTGGTGGCGGCGCCATGAGCAATTTTCTTTCCGAACTCTCCTATTTGAATGTTTGTTATAACCATTTTTCGGTGTTATTTTTTGAAAATTAAATTTGTAGATACACACAACAGTGGTTGAAAAAGAAGCATTCATGGTTGAAATTGCGGAAAAATATTTTGATCATTTTGAGACTGAGAGTTTAAAAATAGTGACCGCGGATCTTTTTGATTATGTTGCCGACAGTAAGTTCAAAACGTTTTGCAAATATAAAGTTAGATGGTTGAATTTCATTAGAACATTAGGTAACCCGTTGTTATTATAAGTAACCTTTAATTTATCTTATAATCATTTTTGAACAAATATTAGGTTGTCCCGAAAGTTATTTACTTTTTTTCTGTTTCACCTCGTTCATTTCTCGAGCAGTTTTTTTCCGTTTTTATTTTTTTATTTTATGCATTAAGTCTTTCACAATGAATATGTGTTTCCGTATTCCAGGTAATCCTTATTATGGCTGAACTTCTTTTGAAAGATAAACATGCCCTCAGGGGTTGTTTCCTTTACGAGTTCCTCTTGGGACATTCAGCCGCTATCGCTCATCGAAATTTGTGCGATGCGACAGGCACGGACACCCTTAACTACGACATGGTGAAATTCTGGTTCCATCGCTTCAAAGAAGGTGACGACGATCTCTCGAACAAGTCACTATCCGGCCGCCATCAGCTTGAAATCTACGAGCGTTTCCAGAAGGAGCTGGAGGAAGAGCCCAGATCAAGTGTTCGTGAAGTGTCTTCGGCACTTGGGCTACACAAAATAACAGTACATCGCCACTTCCGAGCAAGTGGAAAGAGCCAAAGTTTGGTCAACTTGTGCCTCACGATTTGACTGATGATCAGAAGAACAAGAACAACACCATTGCCTTGTCTTTCCTCAGCCGAAAACGGAACACGGAGTGAATTCAAAATATTTTCATTGGAGATGAAAAGTGATGTTCTGTATTCAATCATAGTAGAAATCTTCAATGGGTAGCAGCCGGAGAAACTCCAAAAACAGACGTCAAAGGAGAACTTCATGAGAAAATAACGATGCTTTCAATTTGGTGGGACAAGAAATGCGTTATCTACCGTGAACTTCTTCCAGATCGAGCCACTGTCAATGCGGACATATACTCTCTCCAAATACAAAAAATGTCCGATCAACACCACCTCTTTCGCCCGGGAGCCTCGCGGATTCTCTTACTTCATGACAATGCAAGACCACATGTCGCTTTAGCGACCATGTACAGACTGCAGGCACTGGATATCGAAGTTATGCCACATCCACCGTATAGTCCGGACCTTGCCCTAACTGATTATCATTTGTTCCGCCCACTTCAAAACTCTCTCAAAGATTTGCAGTTCGACGACCGAGAGCACCTGGAATCGTACCTTGATGACTTTTTCGCCTGCCAGCCCCCGGAATTCTACGCAAAGGGAATCGAACAACTACCGCTGCGTTGGCACGAGGTCATCCAACAACATGGCCAATATATCACTCATTGATAATTGTTTTCAATTAATACATTTTTGTTTGAAAAAAATTGAAAAAAAGTGAATAACTTTCGGGACGACCTAATATTTTTAATCTAACTAGGAATCCTATTTTCGCGTCAGACGTTTTTTGGAAAGTACATAATGTATATGCGTAGGTATGTGTGTGGATAATAAAATGTGAAAATATTACAACTCACAACTACCGTATACCTGAGATAGCAATGCGCCTTTAAATCCACGTTTTTTCGAGGTCATCCGTTTGGCGGTTTGTAACTTTTGAATGGCTTTATCAATTTAAACAATCTATAGCTCAAATTAAAGATAAAATCATGAATTTTAATAATATCGTAAAAAAATAAATAAAAATTAGTGTTTTTTATATCAAAAATAGAGAAAAAGAAGAAACTTTTTCGAAAAAATAAAAAGATGGACTTCCTGTGTATTATGCTATCATTTTTCGGATTCTACGCATTAAAAAATCTTTGTATGCAAAAAAGGTAAAAAAAAATACTGTGGGAAAAAAAGTTATACGACATAGAAAATTAGGATCGCCCCATGCGCAAGGCTGTGTGTGTGGTGGAGGTGTGCTGCACCAAATGCAAAACTTTTATTTCGTGTAACTTTTGAACGGATTGACCAAATTAAACAATTTATAGCTTTTCTGAAAGGAAATTTCTTAAAGATGAGTCGCCATGTTAAAAAAATTAGATAATTTACTTTTTTTCAATTGCGAATATGCAAATAACGTTTTCAAATGTGTTAAAAATTGAATCTTCCAAAGATTTTTTTGTTTTTCAAGGTTTTTTAATGCGTAGAATCCGAAAAATGATAGCATAATACACAGGAAGTCCATCTTTTTATTTTTTCGAAAAAGTTTCTTCTTTTTCTCTATTTTTGATATAAAAAACACTAATTTTTATTTATTTTTTTACGATATTATTAAAATTCATGATTTTATCTTTAATTTGAGCTATAGATTGTTTAAATTGATAAAGCCATTCAAAAGTTACAAACCGCCAAACGGATGACCTCGAAAAAACGTGGATTTAAAGGCGCATTGCTATCTCAGGTATACGGTAGTTGTGAGTTGTAATATTTTCACATTTTATTATCCACACACATACCTACGCATATACATTATGTACTTTCCAAAAAACGTCTGACGCGAAAATAGGATTCCTAGTAAGTCGTTTCTGCAATATAATGTTTTGTAAATTTTACAATTTCTGTTCATAAATATCGATTTTCCCAAATAAAATTATGGGAATTCATACCAAAATAACATTCGAAACTTTTCTTTGTCTCATTTTCTTTTTAGCTTCATCAGTGGCAAAAGTTTTTAGCAAAACGTTTATTACTACTATTGCGAAAAAAACATGTTTCATAAATACTCGATACGTTTTTATGATTATAAACTGTAGGTTACCACTTAAATATTGAACGCATGGAGATATGGAAAAATAAATGAAAGGTCATAATTGTCACAATTATCATGTTTTGCAGTCAAAAACAAATTTGATACTGTGCTTGTTGATACTTGTCACAACCACGTCGCTGAAATAATCTGCCCTGTAACCCAAATGCTGAATGAAAACAATGTGAAAAAATTGCATAATGCTTTGAAATCTAAAGGTAAAACTGTATTTGAGAAAATTAAAGTGTAATCTTCAGGTTCCATTGTTGTCAATATACACATACAAAACAATGGAGAGCGACATGAAGCTGGTATTCTTAAGTTATTCTCAGGAGTTTTTGAATCATGCTTCTATATGAAATATTATAATGAAGAGAAGGTGCTGCATTTTTTGTTAATTTCTATTTATAAATTCAAGTAGGAAACATTTTAGGTACTCATTTGTTCAAAAGTCGAAAATTGGACCTGGAAACAACACAAAAAACAAATGATGCAGACGATAGAACTAATTGACGACATGTTTGAATTCAAACTTTCTAAGTTTATTCCTTAATCATTTCATAAATAATGTTTTTTCCTATTTTTTTCACGTTTCATCTTTCATTACATTTACATTGTAACCTTTCGAATCAATAAACATGCAATATCCACTTCTCTCGTTCATCTTTTGCATAGCGTCAAGCAACATAAACTGCCACCCTGTGCAAAAAGGCGTCATTGTGTTTGCACCCGCACGCGTAGTCCGGCTATTAACAATTGAACTAATTGTCTTCTTTTTTTTATTATGTTTCTAAAAAGTATTTATCTTACCGAAAACATTGTTAATAGTATTTTTTAATGTGTTTTGCGTTGTATTTTGTTTTTATAAATCAGTAACGATTAGTGTTGCTTATTTTTCGAGAAAAATAGTTCTACTGCTGGTTTTTATTGCAATTTAATAAAATTTACAACTAATTTTTGTTTTTCAGGTGGATGTGTCTTTTTTAGCACACTGGATTTTGTTATTCATTATCGTTAAAAATTTTGTTTCTGTAAGTTTAAAAAAAAATGAATTATAATTGATCAATAACTAAAATCAAGATAAGAGTTAAAGGCAGCGAAACAGGAAATAAATAGTTAATTATTTTCTCTTCCAAACATAATTGATATCAAAAAATTAGTTGCAATGTTATAGGCGTTTTATTTATTCACTTTTCTGGTCCTTGTATTAACCCTTTGCTGGTCTTCGTATTAAATATGTATATTGATAATCATTTGCAAATTTATCAATTTTCTACCCAGAAATTGAAAATACGTATTTTAAAATCAATAATTTTTAATATCGTTTCCTTATTTTTTAAATTATAAAAAAAACAAATAATGAAATAGAAAATTTTGGTTTTTTAAACTTTAGCGGTCGCGGTTGTGTTTAAAAACCTTTTAGAAATTTTCTATAGGTTTTCAAATATAATGAAGAAGATGAAAATGGAATAGAAGCCCGAAATCAGTAAAGAATCGCTTTAACATGAGCATATAAATGAAATATGCTGATATAGTTTTTTTTCAATTTTTAATGCATAGATTTTTCAATTTAATCATTAACTATTTCAAATTTTTAATGAAAACAAATGTTGTTCAAAAACAATGGATTTTTTTAAAATTTTTCGAAGCAAAATGCTATTATTTTTATTGCTTCAAATGTCGAGATGAAAAACATAGTAATTTGTATCATCATTGAAATTATTAAGAATGAATTATAGATGATTGTCGCAATTTGCTGACAGCAAATTGTGAAATTAAATGGTTAACCATTTCTATGTTAAAATTTTTTAATATTAACGTTTTTTGTTATCAATTGAAATGAACGTGTTCAGCTACGACAAAATTCGTGTGATTAGCAAATGTTTTATCAAAATTTATAAAATACTAAATGTCAAACCATAATTTTTTTCAGAAAAATTCATTTGCGGCTGTGCCGCTTCAATATATAAAAATGCTGCCGCCGTATCAGCAGCAGCAACAGCAGCAAGCTCCTTCTCATCTAGGGCAACAATTACCACCTCGGTTACCTCAGATGGAGAGCCATGCACCACCCCAACCACATCATCAACAGTCGCTTCACCCTCCTCAGCTACAGCGGCAGCAACCGCAACAAAACGTGAATCAACAGCGTTTTCAATCGCAATTTCAAAACATAACACAGCAGGTTTGAGCGATTTTTAAAGTTTTTGGAAAATGAGATTTAAAATTTCAGTCTGTTCAACATCAGCAACTACATGATATGCCGCTTGTTCAACAACAAATGCAACAACCGCAGATGGTTCAGCAACAAATGCAGCAGCCGCAAATGATTCAGTTGCAACAACAACAAGTTCATCTACAACAAGTGCAACAAAGGCAACAAAGACAGCCTGTAACACAAGAACAACCTATTCCGCAACGAATACCTCAGCAGAGACGGTCGGCTCAGCAACGACAACAATACCCGCAGCATCAAGGTTTGCAACATCAACAGTTGCAGAACCAACAAATGCAAAATGCTCAAGTGATGAGTCCTCAACTTCAAAATCAACAATTGCTCAATCAACAAATCCGAAGTCCACAGGTTCCAAACCAATCATTGCAAAATGTGCAGATTAGAAGTCCTCAAGTTTCAAACCAGCAATTACAAAATGTGCAGATAAGGAGCCCGCAAGTTCAAGGTCAACAGTTGCAGAACGTGCAGATAAGGAGTCCACAAGTGCCGAATCAACAATTGCAAAATGTGCAGATTCGAAGCCCGCAAGTTCAGAATCAGCAAATGCAAAATGTGCAGATTATGAGTCCGCAAGTTCAAAATCAGATGCAAACGGATAATCAAATTAGAAGCCCACAACTTCAAAACCAACATGTTCAGCAACTGCAGCATCAACCTTTGAGTCACCCACCATCGCAGAATGCGCAATATCAGCATCAACAGCCGCAACAGTTTTCGAATCAGTTTCAGTCATCACCAATCAATCCACAATTTCAACAACGACCAGTATCGAGTCAGCAGCAAATTGAGAATCAGCCTATGCGAAGTCAACTTCAACATCAACAGCAACAAGTTCAACAACAACCGCAGTTTCAAAGTCCACAATTTCCACAGCAAGTGCCTCGAACTCAACCATATCCAAGTCCACAATCTGGTCAAAACATAGGAATGCAAGGTCAAAATCAAGGAATACAAAACCAGAATAGAGCGATTCAGAATCAGGTTTAAAAACACGTGTCGTATTTTAATCATTGTAGATTTCAGATGTTGCAAACCCAAGGAAATCAAAACCAATTGATGCACAACAATTCACTGAAAAATAAAAACAATCCTGTCCGGTCGCTGACAAATAATGGTTCACAAATTGCTCAAAACCATGGTTTACCTGTCCAACAGATTACAAACACCGGAATCCCCAACCAGATGGTTCAACAAGGAATTCCAAATCCTGCAGCACCGACACAAGGATTGAAAGCAACAACATCTCAAGCGCGTGGTCGTGGTGGGCCGAAAAACAGCGGTCAAAATCAGCCGTTTCAAAGGATGCAAACACCTCCATCCCAAAACCGTCCAATGATGAGTCAACAGGTTCATAATCCGAAATTACAAGGACAATCCAATTTGAGCGCTCGGTTCGATAATTCACCTATGGCGAATCAGTTCTCTGAAGCTCCAATTCAGCAAAATCTGATACGAAATCAAAATATGCAAGCTCAGGGTCACATACAGCAGTATCCTAATGGACCATCGCCCGGTCAACAGTTTGGGAATGCGGCTCAACAGCCAAAGCCTCAACCACAACAACAACAACATTCTCAACAGGTGAGCAAAATGAATGAGACAGAAAACTTGAAAAATAATTTAATTTTAGGGGCAAAGTCGGCAATTTCAGCAAATGAATGCAAATGAACATCAAAGGATTACGTCACAGTCGCAGCTTCAAAACCAAAATCGGCAATTTGCAACGCAGCCTGGTCAACAAAGTCAACCATTTCAAGTTTCGCCTAATCAACAGTTCATTGCACAATCGCCACAGAACCAGCAGTTTCAGCAGCCGCAGCAGCAGCAACAGCAACAACAACAGCAAGGCCAACAACCGAACCAATTGATACATCAACAAATGCAAGAACAAGAACGAGCCTATCAGCCACGACCACAATTGTTGTTACCTGCTCAGCCATTTCAGCAGATGCAAAGCCCACAATTTCCGGAACAAAACGCACAAGATCAAAGTCAGTTCTCGACCCAGCCGAGCCACTTTCAACAACAGGAGATTCAAAATCAATCTTTGCCATCGAATCAAGATAACCAAAATCAGCTTCAAGGACAGCAGCAAAATCGACAGCAATTCCGGCAACAATCCGTTCAGAGCGTTCAGAACGCACAGTTTCAGAACTTGAATCAGTTTCAACAACATCAACCCTCCCAACAGTTTCAAAATCTGCAACCGCAACAAAACCGACAGCAAGCCGGTCAATCGCAATCGATGCCTCATAGATCTATCCAACAGCCACAAGTTTTGCAACAACAGGATGCTCCACAACGGCCACCTCAACACCTGCAACAAGTTTCGTCAAATTTGATTCCACAAGAAAATATGCAGCAATCAACTTCACAACCGCTACCGAATCAAATTCAACTTTTGCCTGCACCGCAACAGATGTCACAATTGCAACATGTTTTGCAGCAGCCACCAAGTCAGATTCAAATGCAACCACCGCAACTGCAACCACAAACACAAAAAGCGCAACAGCAGCGTGGAGCTCAACGTCAACAACAACAGCAGCAGCAGCAACAGCAACAACAACAACCACCTGCACAAAACTTGCAGGGACCGCAAATTCAGCCACCTCCGAAAAAACCTGCTCCAAAAAGAGCTCCACGTCAACCTGCAAAGCGGCAGCAACAGCATCAGCAGCAAATTCAACAACAGCAGCAGTTCCAACAACAACAACAACCGAATCAAGGTGTTCAGCAGGTTCTGCATCATCTTGAACAAGTTCCACAAACTTCGAATATCACGATTCAACAAGGAGAAATCACAATGTCGAAAAATTCGAACATTCAATTGCAATCAAGTCAGCCTGTTTACCAACAACCATCTCCTCAAGTGCGACAAAGGCTTGTACCATCTACAATTGATCAGCCCATCAATTTAATACACGTTCAACAACCAAATATTGTTAGGCAGCCTGATCAATTGATTCAACAACCAAGCACATCTCAATTTCGAGCGCCGCATTTTCTACAGCGAGGAAATCTGAATCAAAGGCCGTCGGCGTCCATAAAAATGGAACACAACCTAGGTTACATTCCGCAGTTATCGTCGGGTCCAATGACACAAAGAGCTCAGCAAAATGTGCAGAACGTGAAGAAGAGGCCGCGAAAGATGCGGATAGAACGTCCTTCGATACATATTCAAGGAATGCAGCGTATTCGAAAGTTCAATTATCGCGTGTTCAAAGATCCCGAAGGTCGACGAGTAGGACCATCGCTAGCAGTTATGAGAAAATTGGCTCGATTTGATCCGAAAACGCGGCGCACCTTGTTAAGAAAAGCCAAAATCCTACTACAGCAAAGAGGCCAAAATCCAAAGCAATTCGGTCTAAGAAAAAGAGGTAGACTCCAAAAAATAAAACGTATTCCGAAGAAGCCGCCACCACCGCAAAACTGGAATGAAATGACAGAAGCTGAAAGAATCAAATGGAAAGTGGACAATATGACGCCAAGAGTGAGTTTATTTTGCAAAAGCTTTTTTTTTAAATCTTTTTAAATATGTTTACTAACGATTTATCATTATTTTAGGAGAAAGCAAAAACCATCGTGAAAATGAGAAATGTTGTAAAAGCAATGGAACTGAGTAATATGACAAATGATCCAAGATATGGTTCCGCCCAGAAGCTGTATCATCTTTTGAAAGGTATCATTACCAGTGGTATTCGGTTCATTAATAAATGCAAATACAGGAGAAAAGAAGGTTGAAGCAAACATCCCATACAATAAAATAATGATTATGAAAAAGAAAATGGCAATATTGCGAAGTGGTTTTGAAAAACCGGTTCATCTTCGTGCGCCGGTGGTACAAGTGAGCGTAGATATGATAGTTCAGCTTAAAGCTCAGGTATTTAGTCATATCAAACTATTTGCATAATTTTTGGATTTTAGGTTCAAGTTTATTTGCTGTTGAAAAACAATTATCCAATCTCGAAAGAATTGAAACAACAAGCAACAAACCCTATAAGACTTCCTGATCAACCAAATGCTGATCCGGCAAGCGAACTTCATGTTTTTGAGGTTCGACAATATTAATTATCAACAATTTATAATTATTTATTCAGAAATTCAATGAGCAGCGAGCTATTCCATTGCCATCAATTCGTTTTCAACAAACATCATCGGAAGTTGTTAAACGAGAGAAAAAACAAATGTATTTTTGTTGAAAAGTATTTTGCAAATTTTTAAAAATGATAACTTTCAGCGTAAAAGAGGACATGGAGTTGCGTTCTAGGTTTTTGGATCATGTTCTCGATAGACTTCCAACTGAAGTTCAAGTCAAAGCAAAAATTGAATCGACTGCGTTGAAATTAGTTGAATTCCAGAAAAAGGTAATAATTTGATATCATTTGAAACAATTCTATCAAATATTTCTTTTTTTTTCAGATACGCGCTGAAGCATTGGCTACAGTAAAATTGCAAACTCCTGAACATTTCCTGATAAACCCTTATTCAATTCGGCGAACAAAAGAGCAGTATATGAAAGAATTACGTGAAAATCCTCAAAAAATGGCGTTGGAGAAACAACGACGGGCGAAGAATAACGAGTTCACGCATGCGTTGGTGCGACATTGTCGGGAATTTAAAGAGTTTCATAGGTAAACACAATTCGCTTCGTTTAGCACCAGAATAATTTTTCTTAATTTTCAGGAATATAGCTGCAAAATACGGTAGAGTGCGTAAGCAAATGACGATGCATCATCAAAGTATCGCAAGAGAGCTAAAACGAGAAGAGATGAAAAATCAGAAGCTGAGAATTCAAAAATTGATGCAAGAAGATGAGGACGGTTATCGAGCAATGTTGGATGACAAAAAGGTTAGATTTTCAATTTCGGCAGAAAATCAGCATTTTTTGTTTCTAGGATCAACGATTAGTCTACCTGTTGCATCAAACAGACGACTATATCAACAGTCTTTGTGATTTAGTGAAACAGCAACAAAAACCGTCGCAAAAATTTTCGGCTGTCGAAGTTGCGCCACTTGATGACAACAAAATACTAACTGAAGAGGAGCGGAAAATTCTCGAAAATGCTCGAGACGAAGAAGATGAGTACGATCCAAAAGCGAAGACAAAAATGGCGAATTATTATGCGACCGCACATCGGGTTCATGAAAAAATCACCGAACAACATTCGATGATGGGTGGCGGTGATCCAACGTTGAAACTGAAGCCTTATCAGGTTTGGTTTTTTCTTGACTTATTTATGCATTACTTTAAAATATTCGAAACGTTTTCAGTTGAAAGGATTAGAATGGATGGTTTCTTTGTGCAACAACAATCTCAATGGAATTCTAGCCGATGAAATGGGATTGGGAAAGACAATTCAGGTAAATTTTTGATAAACTATTTGTTTTTTCGAGAAATAAGAAATATTTTAGACTATATCATTTATCACATATCTTATGCAAGTGAAACATAGCAGTGGGCCTTATCTGGTAATTGTTCCGCTTTCTACTTTGCCAAATTGGGTGCACGAGTTCAACAAATGGGCGAAAAACGTTGAATTGGTAAGTGCTCTAACTTAAAATTTTAAAAATACCCCCAATTACAGATTGTTTATAAAGGGCCAAAAGACGAAAGACGGGTTTATGAGCCACTTATAAAGAAGGGAAATTTTAACGTTCTTCTCACAACATTCGAGTATGTTATAAAGGAAAAGGGTATACTTGGAAAGGTACTTACCATGATTATGCGATTACAACAGTTGTTTAAATTTGAATAATTTTGCAGCTCCGGTGGAAATATTTGATAATTGATGAAGGTCATCGGCTGAAAAATCAAAATTGCAAACTAACATTAATGCTCAACACACATTTCCAAACGCAACATCGATTACTGATCACAGGAACACCGCTTCAAAATAAGCTTCCCGAACTCTGGGCGTTGTTGAACTTTTTGCTTCCTTCCATTTTCTCATCGTGCAGTTCGTTTGAGCAATGGTTCAACGCGCCATTCGCGACAGCTGGAGAAAAAGTCGAATTGACACAAGAGGAAACGATGCTCATTATTAGAAGATTGCATAAAGTTTTGAGGCCGTTTTTGTTGAGACGCTTGAAAAAAGAGGTGATTATTTTGTTGAAGGTGTTCGCATGGAAAAGCGGTAAAGAGAATTTCGGCACAGGCACATCTGTGAAAATTTGTATGTGTGTCTGACGCATGTTTTTCTAATTTCCGCACAGATTTGGAAAAAAAGAAGAAGTTCTAAGTAAATAAAAGTCGATGTCGTTGTGAAACAATTTATTGGAAAAAAATTACAATGTTATCTGGAGTGAAATTATTTCAATTTTCAGGTTGAATCACAATTGCCCGACAAAATCGAATATGTTATAAAATGCGAGCAATCTGCTCTTCAGAAAGTTTTATATCGTCACATGCAGAAAGGTCTTTTGTTAGATGGCAAGCATCAATCAGGAAGCAAGTCGCTTATGAATTCAATGATTCACTTGAGAAAATTATGTAACCATCCATTTCTTTTCAAGACCATTGAAGAATCATGTAGGGTGTTTTGGAATGTTCCTGAAGTTTTAGGGTATGTTTTTAAAAAATCAGTTATTTGAATATATGCATCTTATTACGTTTATTTTCAGCTACGACTTGATGAGGGTCTCTGGAAAACTTGAACTTCTCGATAGAATCATGCCAAAATTGAAAGCTACTGGTCATCGTATTTTGATGTTTTTCCAAATGACCACAATGATGACGATTGTTGAGGATTTTCTCACTCATCAAGGTTATAAATATCTTCGGCTTGATGGAAGCACAAAACCTGATGAGCGTGGGCTACTATTGGATCGGTTTAATGCTCCAAATAGTGAATATTTTCTTTTCATGCTGTCTACAAGAGCTGGTGGTTTGGGCTTGAACTTGCAAACTGCTGATACTGTTGTTATTTTTGATTCAGATTGGAATCCTCATCAAGTAAAAATCTTGTATTATTTTTATTGATAATCGTTTCATTTTTACAGGATATGCAAGCTCAGGATCGTGCTCACAGAATTGGGCAGAAACAAGAAGTACGAGTTTTACGACTTATTACTGTCAACTCGATTGAAGAGAAGATTCTGGCTGCTGCTCGCTTCAAGCTGAACGTTGACGAGAAAGTTATCCAGGCTGGAAAGTTTGACAACCGATCAACTGGTGCTGAGAGGAAGGAGATTCTTGAACAAATTATCAAGTGAGTCTTGATTTTTCAATCGTTCCTGATTGCAATCACTGATTACAGGGCTGAATCAGAAGATGATGAGGAGGACGAAGTTCCTGATGATGAAACGATCAATCAAATGATTGCGAGAACTGAAGAGGAGATTGAGATATTCCAGAAAATGGATGATGACCGTAGGAAACGAGAAGCTGGAGGGTAAGATAGAGTTCAAAAGTTTATTATCCTATACATTTCATATAGAAATTTGATTTTTAATTATGCGTTAATTTTTGTATGATCCAAAATTGACAAACGAAAATAGTAGGTCCCCAAACCTGCATCTGTAAAAAATTACTTTTCGGTTTTTAAACTTGAAAATTGAATATGTTTTTGGTAAGACTCTAACTTTCATTCTACCAATTTTCAGTTTCTTATGAAAACTGGATGGTAAGTAATGCTGAAAAATGTAAACTGAAATCTGCGAGCAAAGGGGGCTTGGACTCTGTTACAATATCAGTCTCTGGTTCAAATACAGATGCAAAGAGTAACAAACTCTTTAATAAATTTTTTACAAATACGTTTGTACTATCTTAAATTTATTCCAAGTTTGAAATAGTTTCGTTACGTACAGCTTTGTAAATATCTATACCTGAAGCGTCCTACAATAATTAGTAAACATCCTGTATGAATCTAAACAATAACTAGTTCATAATTAGAGTTTTCCTATTAACTTTTAGTGATAACAAGTTTCGATTTTTGGTCCCCAGCTTGTTTTTATAGTTTCCCAGCGGTCGAGGGCTTTACGCCTAGTTCAATCGTTTCAAAATTCAATTTTATATACTGAAAATGAAAAATTGAAAAAAGGGACTAGAAGTGTCATCCAGAATCTAACATTGGTCTCCAAATCTGTGCTCGGAAGATCCATTAAGGATTCCTTTTATTTTTTGTTTTATATCGATTGAACAAGATACATTTTTTCAGGAAACCAAGGCTCCTTGCTGATGACGAAATTCCAAGAGATATTTTACGCGCTGCTGATGAAACTGATCATCAAGAGAGAGCAAGAGAGGAAGGTAGAGAACCGTACCTGGAAGTTATGCCAGGGTCAAGAAGAAAACGAAAAGAGGTATACTTTAATTTTTTAATAATGATATAAGAAAGATATTAAAAGCTGAGCATTTTCAGGTTGACTATTCTGCGGATTCGATGACTGAAGATCAATTCTTGCGTAAAGTAGTGGATGGTGAAGATATATCGGAAGAACTAAAAAGAGATGCTCAACCAGAGGTTGTTGTGGAACAGATTCCGAAGAAGAAGGAACAAAAATCGGATAGCGTGGAACCTGAAAAAATTAAGAAAAAAGAGAAAGAGATTAATGAGCATACATACAAAAAGGAGGAGGAACATCATCACCACCATCGTGGCGGTGAAACTTTGGAGGAAAAGGAAAAGAAGAAAAAGCAGAGGAAAGATCGTGAAAATGAAACGGAGGAAGAAAGGAGGGAACGGAAGGAAAAGAAGAAGGAAAGGAAAAGAAAACGAGAGGAAGAAGGATTTGATGAAGAAGCTGAAAGGCTTAGGAAATTGGCAAAGAAGGCCAGAAAGGAGAAGGAACGACTTGAAAAAGGAGGAGAGGCGTAGACGTTATTGTTTTTATTGTAATAGCATGATTTAAGCATATTTTTTATTTTATTATTTTTATTTTTATTTATACTCTATTGCATTGTTTTAGTCATATTTACTAACCATTCACCTTCAATGATCTCACCTGTAAATGGTTCTTAAAACTTCAATTCACAACATTAACTGATTATCATCCTATGTCATACAATATTCCGTTATTTCTGTCAATTTTAAATGTGATCAAAAAGAGTTATATAGAGTTATTTAATTTTATCAGATTAAGAGTTTATTTATGCTTTCGAATTTTCAAAATTTTATGAAAAATATATGATGTGCTAGTGAATTATGTTCACTGTGATTAAAATTAGCTATTTGTGCGTTTAAAATCAATAAATTCTTTAACGGTTATATTTAAATTGACATGTTATATAATTTACAATATTAACAAGTGATAAACTTGTGGAATTTTTTTTCCCGAAATTTAGCTTTCAAAAAACTTTCAACTCATTATCAGAAATTTAGAGCTTATTTGAATAGCGGTGTTTAAAAAATTTTGTCAAAGAAACTGTGAATTTATTGAAAACTGTTTGCTAATGTTTTTTTTGAAACATCAGGTTTTCTTAAAATATAGTCTCATTATTGAAAAATTTTTATATTAAAGGAAGACTTTACGGAGCTAATGAATGCAATTGGGATAAAACTAGACTTCATACTCATTTCAAATCTGTTTTTAAAATTTTCTAAAACCACCTAGAAGCCGAGAAAACTCGCCTCAAAACAATGGCCTAGAAAAAGTGTCCACCTGCGAAAACTAGTCCGCGTGTATGAGAAATCCAAAAAAAAAAGTGGAAACTTTTTCTAGGCCATTGTTTTGAAAATCATTTTCTCGACTTCTACGTGGTCTTAGAAAATTAAAAAAAACAGATTTGGTATGAGAATGAAGTCTATTTTCATTTAATGCACATTTATTAGCTCAGTAAATCCCTCCTTTGGTAACTTCATGAAAGGATAAGTTGAATATCAGTTTTTCGGGATTTTTTCCGAAAAGTTTGCATTATTTTAGCTTTGGATGCTGCAAACGTTTGCGAATTGTTCCTCTTTCTGCAAAACTGTCTGGTGGAAGGAAATTGATAAGATAAAAATGTGCTTAACATTCGTGTTTTAACCATAATGACAAGAAACTTTAACCGCGACATCAAACCATTGATGTGAAAAGATTATGAATAGTATTTTTGATAATTTAAATTTTTTTGTATTTGACTTTTGAATTGTGTTCTTTTCATGTTGTAGAACATTTTTCCATCTGATAAGTATGAAGATTCATTTAAGAATATGTTGTAAAATTCAAAAGTTAATGTTACAGTGAGAGTGCACATTATCTTTTCATAATAACACAAAATTACGTATTGTAATTTAAATTGTTTTTTTCTTCTTTCTACCGCATTTGTAGAATGGATGAGCAGTGCAAGTGACTGATAAGCCAATTCGCTTCCTATCTGCAGTTAAAAGGTATTGATTGATGTTTGGAATTATTTCGAAGTGCCTCGATGTCTGATCAATTTTTTTTCAATTTTTAACGTATTTTTGATAGGGTTTTTCGGTTTCGAGGGTATTCTACGATATACTTATCATACGGCTCAAGAAACTAAATTTCGGGATTTATTTGAAATGTAATCTGAAACTCTTTGAGTTTTAGAATATGTGATGAAACATTAATATTTATCATTGGAAGGTAAACGTTTATAATATATCAGTAATCTTCTTTAATAAATAAAATGATGTTCTAACGACTGGCGCCTAAAACAAAAAAATTGGCAAAATTGTGATGGATAATGAAATAAACCACATCATTAAAAATAAAATATTTAACATTTTGATATAGTTTTCCATTTGCTTTTTTAGTAGGGCAGACATCAGTTAAGCTTTATCGGTTTTATACATACAGATAAGGACTGCCTCAGAATGGTTTATATTGTTTTATTATTTTGTAATTCACTTTTTCAATTCGGGAAAAATATTTAAATTTGTTTTTCTAATTTTTAAAGTATAATCTAACTCATGAAGTATGACATTTTTGATGATGACTTCAGTGTTCCCTTGAGCTTTACTAATTTCCACAAATCAATTTTTTTTTGTTTTCTGAAATATTACCCTTAACGAATTTAAGAGTAGTTAAGCTTACAAATTTAAAATTTCCAAAAAAAAACAGTGGACGTTAAAGTAGTAATAGTAAAGAAACAGTGGACGTTAAAGTAGTAAAATTCCGAAAAATATCGTTTCAGTTATTTTCAGAATGAAATAACATGTCTCAAAACCTTTTGGGGGATAGCTCTTTGAAGTAACACATACAAATTATTTTTGCATTTTTCGTTTTTTTACAGCGAGATCAATATTTTTTCCGTGAAACGTAAATGAGTCTAGAAAAGCAAAAAGTTGCATCAGGTCATTAGCGCATACTTGTGTTTCAGCTTGCTAAATAATACATATTATCAACTCAAATATTCTTGATCGTTGAGTTTTGAAGGCTGCTCAACATCACTGACGCTCCGCACGCACGCGGTTGCCAACACTCAACACACTGGAAAATTCGCGGGAAAATTAATTTTCAAAAAATTTCCATTGGCGTGCTTGAGCAGTCTTAAAAACGCAATGTTCAAGAATATTTGAGTTGACAAGACAATGCTGCTGTTAGAAGAAAAATGCTTTGTAATAAAAAATATATTATTTTTCTCCCTGAAAGTATTTTCCTAGCAGATAGTATGTTTTCTTGACTATTGATAAGTTTTCAAATGCATTATGATGTATACTCTGTTTCAAGTCGGTAATCATAAAAATAATGCAATTGTATGCATGGTTCCTTTTGATGAGTAAGTCAGAACTGTTCTTATCTTCAAACATTGATGACGCATGTATACTAAAACAATGACGTTTTTTTCACATATATCTAGTAAAAAATACGTAGGTGAATCATTTATAATACATTTTGACCACCTTGCTTTTTCATATTTCAACTTGTTGCTTTTATGAATCTGCAAATATTATTAATTCAAAATGTTTACCAATTCCAGGTACAAATGTCATTTTGTTTGAATCCGCCCATCTTAAATATCGAACAACAATTGGATAACTATTTCCAAAAAATCACCGACTTTTCTGAAGATTATGGAAAGGTAACAATTTTTCTATTTATCTCGATACTTTAAAATTTTTGAAAAGTTATGAGAAAGGAGGTTTCAATGATAAGAAAACCAAAAATTTAACCCTTTTTGACATAAAAGAATTCATTTTTAAGTGATAATGTTGTTGATAGTTAAAAAGTCTTCCCATTTTCAATATTAGTTTTTGGAACAGTTGCGATAGTCATTTTTTTTTCTCTTCGCAGATGTTTGAAATTAAATTTGATGTCATTTAAATTGAATAACACGATTTTTACCATTAATAATTTTTTATTTATTCCAGATTATGATAGCTCCAACAAAGAGGACAAAGAGACAGCTGGAATTCAAAGTAAACATGGATCTAAAAGCTACAAATATTGTTTTTGTTTCAGGATGCAGCTGAGCCTCCTCGTCGAAAGAGAGAGCTGACGCTTGGATTCCAAGCGGTACTTTTAAAATTGTGTTTTGTTTTAAATTAAATTTTTCAGCCCGAAGAAGTACATACCAGTTTTTCACATTTGAATGGACCACAAGCTTCACCAATCGTCGGACCATTTGTTTATCTACGTCCGCCAATAAATGTTAATACTGGTATCGATCGAAATTCAACAATGTTTGTAAAACAACATCCTAGTGTTAGTGGCGTTGGTAATCAGATATACCCCATGCAACCGGTTAACAATGATTATCACTTCCAAACCGGAGAATTAAATAGTGAGGAACTTGTCAAAAGTGGGCTCTCACCAATTTTCAAAAAAAAAGTTTTCCCTTTAAGTGAAAGGGCCGTCGAGATTAATTGGATTCCTCGTTACAATTGCTATGGACGAGCGTTCTAGTAAGGCCTTACGATGGACAGGTCGAGAGTTGGAATTTGTACTAGTGGATCGCGAACTAGTCGCAAGAATGTGGGGAAATCGGAAACATAACACTAAGGCAAGTTGTTCAATTCCGTTCTCCAAAAAAAACAGCTTACTTCATGTATTTCCAGGATATGGACTATTTAAAACTTTCAAGGGCTATTCGCGAAAAATACGAAAAACGGAATTCAAAAGGAGATATAATCAAGCCAGGAAAACTTGCAAAAGGATCCAGTATGTTATAATAATAATCATGACTTTCAACTTCAAATTATCTTCCAGAAATTTATTCATATATTTTCACGGAACACGCATATGAGGATTTAGTAAAATTCACAGAGAAGAGCATTCCAGAAATTTTAAGCTATGCCAAAAAAATCGGTGAAAAATATGAAGACTCCGACCAGTCATCAAATTCAGAACAGTATGATGAACAAGAAAGTTGAAGATGTTGACTAAACCTCCCCGAACACCTCGAGTTTTATATATATTTTTTGTTTTTACAACGTTCTTTTTATAAAACGGCATGTTTAAAAGGCAAACATTCCATTGTCTTATTTTTAAATGTAAATAAAATTGTTATTTTTGTTGCTTTTTTGTTCGTCTTCGCTACATTTATTTTCAGAAAAGACCGATTTTTTGTAAAGAATTTTATTTCAACTAACACAACTGTTTGTGCTCCAGTTTCGCGAAAATTCATTATCATTTCTCTGTTAGCAATGAAATACAATGACTGGTTTGCGTTTTATCAAAGTAAATGTCATTTAAGAAAAAAATGTAATAATTATTCAAATTTTACAATCGTATTATTTTTTGCAGCATTTGAATATCTGTGGTCTTATTTGTTTAGGCTGTGTATGGACCCAGAAGCTCATGAAATTATAACTTTCATTGGTTGGTATATATAGAAAGGTACTAATATTTCAGGAAATTCTCGATTTCAGGAGTAGGATTACGCTTCAGAATAAGGGATTTTAAAAGCTTGGCACTACTTTATTATTATCCAAATGATAAAAATGTATTAACCGATAAGGTAGTTTACCATTCCTAATAAAAAATAATTGTTAATTTTTTAGCAAATAGAAGTGCTATTTCGTTCAGCTTTGTCAAAGAATCAAGCAATCTGTAACTGTTGGTATGAATGTGAGTTTTTAGAAGGCTTTTGCACATTTTTCTCCCGGGGAATCGATCTTCAGATAGGATTTCCGTTTCTTCATTTGAATTGAGCACGACCTATTCATTTCGATGAAGTCCTTTTCGGAATTCTAAGCAGTTTATAATTATTATTAGAAATTCCTCTAAACTTGCAGCCAACGACGTATTTGATTTCACTGAACTTCGGGAACATGAGCTTGAGCTGATGTCTGGAATGTCAATTTCCGATCTACTAAATTATGCATATTGCGTCCGCCCATTACCCCAACAAAAGCGAAGACATTTTCATCATCAAAAAATTCAATAAAAACATCATCTAAACTTTTTTTTTATTCTCCGCTTTTCTTTTTTTTTTGGAAAAAAGTGAAAAAAACGGAGAAAACGAATCTTGTTGTCCGTTCAAAATTTGAATAGCGTTGGTAAAGCAAAGAAACAACCGAACCACCGACAACATGAGCAGTGTCTTCTTTTGGGTCTTGTTTTTGTCTCTTTTTTCTGGATGCTTCTGTCCTTGTTTTTTTGCGCATGTTTGTCTCGTTTCTCCACTATTCTTGGTAATGTCTTCCGTTTTTTTCTTCCTTTTATTTTTTTTTTGTTAGACAGAATATCATCCTATTTTGAAAAAAAACTTTTAGACTTTGAATTAACTTTTTGTTCCATTTTTAAAAAGCTAACCAATACACATTGTTTCAAATGTTCTTTATTCTATCTTTTTATATAGAGCTGTTTTATTACTTTTCTTTTTGAATTGTTCTAGAAAAAAGATAAAAATGATGTGTGTTTTGCCTGAAAATAAACATGCTATTATCTAAAAAGATTATGTTATCTAAAAGTTCTAAAAATGCCTAAAAATTGGAAGCAGTAAAAGGCCACGTAGCTATGAAAAAAGCCAAAACAGTAAACTGAAGAAATATAGAAATATTATCTAAATTTTTCAGTTATTTAATTTTTGAAATCGGCTCAAACATGCTTTATAAAAGTTTTAATAGCTGAAAATAAATTTTTCTGAAAAAGAGCAACCAAGCAGATTTCATAAAAACCTAGAAACTTCCAAAAACTTCATCAAACTTGAAAACAGTTTCAATTTCGAAACACCAACCTCAATTTACAAGTCTTACAAACGAAAATGAGCGTAGCGTGCTTGTTGAACTGAAGAGGAGAGCTTTGGAGTCGCGTTTTCTCACAGACTGGCAGCATCAACCAACACGATTTGAAGGAGTGTGAAAGAGGTTCGAAGAGGCACCAGGTAGACAAGCAAATCGACAAAACCTAAGCACATCTCATAGCCACCAATTTCGCTTAAATCTGTCAAAACATACATCTATTCACTTTATTGTTTTCTTTTTCTTTCAAACCAGGACCATTTAATTTCTAATAATATTCAGATACAATGTCTTCTAGAAAGTAAGTTTTTGTATATTTCAAATTATTTTACATTTATTTTATATGTAACATATGGGAGAATAAGCGTGAAATACGTGAAAATTTTTTTTTGTGAAATCAAATATATTGAAACAATACAGAAAAAATTAGGCAAAAATAGAAATGTGTGAATATATACCCTCGCAAAGTTTTCGGCCGAATGTAGATTTTTTTTGCAAACTGATAGAATTTATTTTTGCCAGGTCTGTTTACTTGTAAATCCATTATGTAGCTGTGCAACTCATTATTTTTCTCAAAGATTTTATTTTGAAAAGACACACATGTTGCACAAGATAAACCTATTTTATATTCAAGTACTTATTCAAAAATTCACTGCAAAACTCATGTTTTTTTTTGCAAAAAAAGAAAGTTTTGGACCCGCAAATATGAGATGACCTACTTTTTGATAGTAGCGGGACGCGGTAGTTTTTCCCCTCCTACACATGTTCGTGCAAAAAAAAAACACGAGAGTGAGTGAGACCATTGTTTTCCAATAAAATGCTTTAACCGTGTTCAACCCCATTTATCAATTTTAGTACTTGCTCCCATGAGACTTTCGCCGTTTTTTGCTTGTTTCAGTGTCCATTTCACCCACTTCCTATGCGTATTCCCATCTTTTTGAGCCACTAAAAAAAGCGGAATCATATAAAATTGAATATATTCAACACCCAACGCGGCTACACGAAAATGACGCCCATAAAATCCAAAAGGATAGATATATACCCGTTTTCTTTTGGTCCAACCACTCAATTTATTATTGGATGCGTGTTTTTTTAATGCTTTGTGAAGTCAAATAAAACCATTTTTAGAGTTTCACGTGCTTTATACACCGAAGAGGAAATCAACGCTCAAACAATGAGTCTGGTTGCAGAAGGACATTTCCGGTAATTTTCCTATTTTTTTTTGTAAAAAAATATTCGTAATATACTCATTATAAAACATTTTCTCATCAGTATCCAAGGATTGAAAAAAAACAACAAAGTTCATGTGTTTTGCTCCCATAGAAACAATCGGAAAATGAGAAGTTCATTCTAGCTCTTTTCATGCTGTATTATTTATTTATTTGCTTTAGTTTTGTTGAATTCTTTATTAAAATTATGTTGGAACTGAAAATTTGAATATTTCAACTGAAAATTTGTTGAAAATCAATGATTTCTACATTTTTTAGGGGTATGAAAGAGCTTCTTTCATCGATGGACTTGGACACCGATGCCAATTCTGTTGTAGAGTTGAAGGAAAGGGCTCATATGTTATGTGCAAGATTTCTAGGAGGTGCCTGGAAAACTGTCCCGTTGGATCATTTGCGGATTAGTAGAATAAAGTAAGTTTTTTGATTTTTGGTCTCTAAAATACACAGTTTTTATGAATTCCATTTAAAATTAGACCATTTATTTCAGAGGAGGAATGTCCAATATGCTGTTCCTTTGCCGTCTTTCTGAAGTCTATCCACCAATCAGAAATGAGCCAAACAAAGTCTTATTGCGTGTTTACTTCAATCCGGAGACTGAAAGTCACTTGGTTGCCGAATCAGTCATCTTTACGCTTCTCTCCGAACGTCACCTTGGCCCAAAACTTTATGGCATTTTCAGTGGTGGACGTCTTGAAGAATACATTCCGGTAAATTTATGTGCAAATAAATCATCAACAAAAAAAGGAAAACCTTGGCATTTTTTTAGTCGCGTCCATTGTCATGCAATGAAATTGCTCTTCCGCACATGTCTGCGAAAATAGCGAAACGTTTGGCAAAAGTGCACCAGTTGGAGGTACCAATTTGGAAGGAACCTGATTATTTATGTGAAGCTTTGCAAAGGTTCGGGGGGTTTTTTATTTTTTTCGGAAATGAGATGATTTATTACAAGTTTTCTAGATGGCTGAAGCAATTATCGGGAACACTGTCTCCGGAGCATAAATTTGAACTAGATAGTGATGATATGGAAATTACTTGTCTTGATTTGGTGAGAGAACTTGAATTTTTGAAGGAACACCTTCCAAAAAGCAAGAGTCCTGTTACTTTTTGCCATAATGATCTTCAAGAAGGTATGCAATTTTCTCTAAGCAAACAATAAAACTATTTATTTAGGGAATATACTTCTTCCGAAAGCATCTTCTGGAAATATTCGTATGCCTTCTCTATCCGATGAAACACAAAGTTTCGGAAACAGTTTATCTGCATTCAATCCAGCGGACCCTAGATTGGTTCTTATCGATTTTGAATACGCAAGCTATAACTATCGGTATTTTTCATTCAAAAATTTATATAACACCTGTTTAATCTCTCAAATTCAGAGCATTTGATTTTGCAAATCATTTTGCCGAGTGGACAATTGATTACGATATTGATGAGCCACCATACTTCAAGATGCAGACTGAGAAGTTCCCGGAAAATGAGATGGTAAAGTTTTTTGAAAAAATTAAAAACGTATACATAATTTAAATTTTAGATGCTTGAGTTTTTCGTCAATTATCTTCGTGAACTTGGTGGAACTCGTGAGAATGACCTGTATGAAAAAGCTCAGCAACTTATTGAAGAAACATTGCCATTTGTACCTGTTTCGCATTTTCTTTGGGGAGTTTGGGGACTTCTCCAGGTTGAACTCTCTCCAGTTGGATTTGGATTTGCGGTATTTATAATAAACGTGTTAGGAATAAAAACAAATTATAATTTGCAGGAATATGGGAGAGAACGTTTGGCGTTTTATTTCAAGAACAGGCACCTTCTTGAAGCATTAAACTCGATGTGAACAAACATGGAATCTCGTGATATATTTAATTTTTGAAAAACAATTTATGTTACATTTAAATTCTTTTTAGAAGGTCAGTTGGAACGTATTCTGTTAGTTATAGATTAAAAATGTGAAAAAGTTTCATTTGCATTAAATTGCGTGTTTTTATTTCATTGATTATTGTCAACTCAAACATTCTTGATCATGAAAGTCGGTTTTGACCTACCCAGAAAATCTAAGTCTCTCACAAGGGCATGCTATTTTTACCTGCGAGCGGTTGCGCTGCGGTCTTTCAGTAGAAAATGCATGATCCAAAAATTTTAAGTTGACAATAAGAAATTCACCGTTTTATTTGAAGACATCAAAATAGTAGAAACAAGTACATTAGAATCAAGAAAATCGGTTACTCACATAAGAATTTGTTGAGCAAACCCGTTGAAAAAACAAGTAAAAAAATAGGCAAGCATTAAATGTTATTGGCTATGAAGCATTCAATAAAAAAAAACGACTACAACTTTAATCTTTCACGTCCGTAAATCTCATGGGTTATTATATCAGAGTAACTTTCTTCAACCTTCTGTGTAACAGCTTGTTTACCATACTGAAGGAACGCCAAGGATAGTTCAATTCCAGCTTCCAAACACCTTGAAGAGTCAGTTGTTCCCTGGAAAATGTTCAATACCTTTTCATTATCAGTTTTTAATAATATGAGAAAAGTTACTTGAACTCCGAATTTTCTAGCCAACCAGAGTGGGAAAATGAATGGAAAATCGGAGAAACATTGATGAACTGCTCCCTGCACGGTATATAATACACTTTTTTCATTATGTGGCAGGATTTTCTTCATCACATCGAGATTCTCATTCCATTGCCAGTTTCCAATATTTAAAAATAATGTCGGTTGATTTGCTTGCTCCTGTTGTGTTGAATCGAGTGGGAACATCCAACCATCAAGGACAACGGCTTTCTAAAATGGAGATGATGAATTTCTTAACTTGAATAATAAAATGTAAAAGCAAACTTGGAAGTCAGTTGTATATGCAGTGGATGCCAAAGCTGTGCATCCACCGAAAGAGTGACCAACAATTGCAGCAGTCGATAGATTCAACTTATTTTCAAATTGTTTCCAGTTAAAACCGCCACCGATTAGAACTTTCTCGGGAACTTTTCCGAAATTTAATTGCTCCAGAACATTCAACGCTTTGACGCATTCTGTGACACGTTTGTTGACCTGAACATCACATTGATTTTTTGTTTAAAAAAATCTATAAATACTTGTTGGTTTCTGATTTTGAATTCATTCTTCTCGTTTTTCTCAATGAGTTTAATTTTTATTGGTTGCTCTACCAACTCTCCATTCTTTTCAATGAGATGATATGTCCAACATGCTGATTGATCCCTGAAGATGAAAACAAATTTTGAAACTATTTATTTTTTTAACGGATTACCGGTGTTCTACTGCCGCGACGACGTAACCGTGTGACGACATCGAGGTACAATATGTCGAATAAAAATTGCGAGAACCTCCAAGACCATGTGAGAATACGATGACTGGCCAGTTTTCTTGACTTGTTGATAAATCTGCATTTTGAATGCAGGCTTCCCTGCAAGAAAACACACATTTTCAATCTATTTTTCTAATCGATTATGATCACCTTTTATCCCCAACTATTGCAGACGTGATCATATTCATTTTTTGTGATGACTGCCCTAAATACTCTCCAAGTCCGTGAGCATATTGTTGTTTTGGTAGCCAAAGTGGGTTATTCGAAGCGTCGTCATTCTTAAAACACTATGTTCATTGTGAACTATTTTCTATTTTGTTTTCAAAATATTTTGGAATTGCACAATGACTGCAAAAATATCTAGTCATTAAAAAAATGTATTTTAGCCGTCATTGGTTAAAAGGATAGAAATGTTCGGCAATTGAAACCCATTTGCATGCATGCAATTTGCCATAAATTCGAATTAAAATGAAAGAGCACTATTTTTGAAAAACGAAGATAATGAGATGCCCATTTTTTTAGAATTGAATTTTGTACAAAATTGGCTTCTAGATTATGCGTCACTTTTTAAAAAACATTAACATTAACATTAGTTTCCTATCGGACTTCTTGTTTCAAAAAAAAAAGAGAACAAATTAATTTTGAACTCCATCAAAGGATTCTTTTAAGATTTTTACATGCAGATTAATAGGAATTAACAGAGATTAGTAAACGATATTATAAAACATAATAACTTTTTTAAACTAGATCAGTTTCAGAAGGATTTTTTCTGTTGAACATCGTTCTTTGGGCGTAATGAGGATGGGTTTTATAACAGGTTTGCTGGGTAGAAATTGAGAGATTGAAAACTATATTTCAGGTAAAATAGGGAATTTGAACTAACTATTTCGACTTTTCTCAACAACCGAGGTATTTATGGCTTTTGCTACTGATTATCTTTATAAAATGAGTTATCAACTACTAAACTAAACTCGGAGAATGTACAATCATCGGCATTTTTAAAAGAGTCTACCTGAAAAGCTGTAAGTAAGTAGTTTTTAGGAAATACATGGATGCGTTTAAAAAAACAATGTTGAGACCACACTAAAATAAATATCACATCAATGAACCAAATATCAGAAAACAACCATGTTTTTGCAGAAGAAAAACTTTGTTTCAAACATGTTTTGCTTTTTTTTGTTGAACATCAGCCCATTTTGTAACAAATGGTGTCTGATGTTTTTATCATCATCACATCAACCTTTCAAAAATTGACCGATTTTTTGTGATAACAACTTTGGAACTTTGAAAAATTAGTGCTTAATTATGAACACTTTCTCAAGTATTACACTATTGTAACAAAACTTAAGATACCTTCTGGTCGATTGGAAAATAGAGTCTCATGAACAGTCCTCGATCTCCTAGAACCGTTCCATCGATCATCAAATCTTCGCACCCGACTTCAAATTTACCCGATGCTTTACGTGCGAGCACTTGTGGTGATGAGATGTAACTACCCATTTGTGTATCTATAATCTTTAAGTTTTGAATGAAAGAAACATGCTGAAATACTATAAGACGAAATCAATGCGTTGAAGAAAATTATGTGTTATGGGAAAATAAGAGAGCATGTTTTTATAATAATGCTTGCCAATTTTCAACATTCAATAGAAAGAAAAATGGAAGGGAATTATCAAAAAAAGGAAACCATTTTTTACCCCCACATTTAAACATTCGACTATAAAATAAAACTAGCGTCTAATTCGAAATTTACACCATTTTTATGAAACGAAAAACCGTTGCGAACAAAAACCCAACAGAAGAGAAATATTAAATAAAAAGATGAAATATGAACAGGGTTTTAAAAAAAAAAGTGAAAACCACCACCAAAACATCCGAAAAAAAAGATATATGGCAAAATACAAATTTTTACGGCTCGGACGCGCGAAACCAAGCAGTCAACTAGGCAAGAACAAAAAATTTATGGAGCAGCAGCAAATGTATATATTTGAAGCCAAGAGAAGCATAGACAATTGAATTGACTCAATGAAACAAGAGAGAACAAAAAATGAGCGAAATCGTAGAAAGGGTCATTTAAAAGGTGGAATATAAAAAAAAGAGAGAAAAAAATGTGGCCGTTGGCAACTATCGAATGATTTGACAACAATTGTTACTAAGCCAGGGTCAAAGTATTTTTTTTCCCTTTTTGTTGTTGCTGACTACAATGTAGTAAGTATTAAATGAATAGGTTTTGGTTTAAGATTGAAAAAAGGGAGCACACGGATTATTTGCTTATGTGAAATCCAACCAGGATTTTGTTTCATTATTTGGATATCTTTATTTGTTAAAAAAAATTCGGACTAACCCCAAATGCGACGATATAAATGGCAGAGGAAAAAAAACCTAGTTATGAGAAACTGAGACATAAGCACATCAAAATGCAAAAATTTCAGCTAGCGCATTTCTTGGAATAAATTTCCAAAACAACATCATTGCTAAAATATAGCAATTTCTTGAAGAAAGAAGAATCGATAAAAAGAGCGTCACTAAATATGAATTTCTATTCGGAAGGAAGGAAAATGACCAATTTGAGTTAGAAGAAGCATAAAAATTTTCGGCAACAAAATACGAGGCGGAAAGAAGGGGAAATAACTAAAAGGAAAAGCGCTCACCTCTTTTTCAATCCACTTTTTTTTTGTTGGGAGGGCCCCCGAGTGTCTTTTGATTTGGTCATAAGTTCGTGAAGGAAGGCAGTGGAAGGAAAAGAGATGAGTATGTGCGTGTTTCATTTTTTATTCATCTGGGAATTTGAAAGGACCTCGTTGTTGTGCCCAAGGTTACGAAATGATTAAATTTTTAAGCGAGCAACATTTCTTGGTTTCCGATAGTATGGTTTCCTACTATCTTTGTTTTCATGGACAGGACAAGAAAATACATTTTTTTATATTTTTCTTTTATTCCGTGCAAAAAAATGAGGATGACAAAAATGGAATACGGGAAAGGTAATAAAAAGCATTACTACTAGAGTAAAATGGAGAAAAAATAATGGGAAAGAGGCCTTGATAATGTTTATTTTTTGTTGGCAAAACAAACAAACGTGACTCCAACTAAACGAGAAAAATACATTTTTTATTTGGGATACGTAAGAGAAGTGAAAAACAATCGAACTGGACATTTTTTTAATGAAAATGAGAAATTTACATAATTTAAATAGGGAAAATTTGGACAAGTAAACCCATTTTTGTGGTACCAGGGGAAATAATTATAAATTTACAAAAAAAACATCACAAATCGTTTTTACCAGTTTTTAAACATTATGAACACCTGGCTCTTTGATGATATCAAGTTCTGGAATTGAAATGCAAACCGCTGACTCTTCAATAATAGTCACACTGCTTTCAGATTTGTTGTTAAAGCTGTCCATGTCACCAAGATCCGCGTAGGAGCCAGCAGAGTCGAGATTTGGATGAATGAGAAGGCAGATAGTACCACAGCAGAAGAAAGGGCTGAAATTTTTTGGATAGGCCCGTTTTGACTAAAGGATATTTGATTTTAATTTAAAGGTTTTCTTAACTATCCGTGCTTTCTTATTGAATTTTGACCTTACAAACTCAGTGATACAACAAACAAAAATCAAAAAAAAAAGTGTGCAGGCTACAAAAAAGTGCAAAAATGCACGCAAAATGGACCGTAATTTTCCAACTATAGGAAGTTAGTCCCTCAAAAAATTGTTGATATGCTTGATAAAACAAAAAATTGAAGAACTTGTCAAATTAGATCGATTTGCGTTAGGATACATTTGCAATATCCAGTTTAAATATTTTTCTGCAAAAATGCGCACTCAAACCGATAGTATTGATACCAAATTTATTGTTTTTTCAATCTAAAAATATCATTGTGATTTAAAAAATTTTTTTTTCGTTTCTTGCTATTTTTTCCCGATGGTCTAAAAATTTTGCGCTTTTTCGTAATCCACAAACGGTGAGAATTAACATATGGTATATATATCAAAAAATAATTTCAAAGAATATTTACTATGCATTAACAAATAAAAACTTACAGGCAACAGTAGAAAACGAATACGCAAGTGAGAATGTACACAAAAATTGCCGGAACAATTTCGCACAAACGATCAAATAGGCTTAATTGAATGTGCTTGTTAACTTCTTCCACGTCTTCAGTACCATTGACAATTCTAAGATCTTTCTCACTCTTAACAATATTGAAGAGAAAAAAGAGTAGAACGGCTAGAAGAACGGCGAAACGCATCTATAAAAAATCTCATGAATGATCGTGTCTGCACTTTCAATGAAAAAAAAATGCAAATGAAACATCGATGAAAAAGCATAACAAAAGTTTAGCATAAAGGAATATTTTTCTAGGAACAATTTTAACTCTGGACAGTTTTTTGTGTGTTTAGAATGATACTCTCTTTACCTTAACGCTCAAAGAGGAACAATTTGCAAGAGGAACAATAAAACTACAAGACTCCAAGCACAGTGAAAAGTTTTCATCTTTAGATACTCAACTCACAAAATACATGACCGCGAATCACTTATTGCAAGATACAACGTTTTCTTGGCCAGAGTTCTTCCATGTTCCACGCTTTCTGCGTTTTCTTTACACTTTTCATAATCCAAAATGAATCAAACTCTGTTTAATTTCACATGCTTTTCTGCAGGACTCCTTTCAAACAAGGACATAAGCTTTGAAAATTGTATCTGTGAGGAACAAAGGTTGAAATTTGAGCCGGATTATTTGTTTTATTAATACGATAAATTAGATTAGTCATGGTACTCTAAAAAATAATCGTCATTGTACTCTTAGAATATATATTAAATAGAAACAAAAGTTAAATTTATAGTTGTTATGCAACAGTGAAGATTTTTCAATGAAAATAGTGAGAATTCACATGTTAAGGTTTTTTTAATTTTTTGAAATGTGAGAGGTTAGTTGTTTAAAAACAAGAGGAAACATCAAATTTTGTAAAAAATGACAGAAAGTATGGGAAAATGAATAAAATACTGCTGATTCATCTCACCATGCCCACATGACGAGCTGCCAATGTAACACAGTATTCGAAGACGTGTTCTTTTTTATTTCGTTTTCTTTTTCGTTATTAAAACACAAATCTCTCGTTATTCGTATCCGTTATAAAACATTTTGAAAGAAGTTCAACAGATTTACGTTTTTTTCAACATACAAAAAATTGATTTAAAAATAAAAACGTTCGGTTTCTTGAAATTAAATTCCATGGAGTATTATGAAAAGAGTAACGTTCGAAATTGTAATCACAATTTGAGTTGCGATGAAAGCTTCAATTATCTATCACATCGGTAATGTGTGTACCCCTCAATTTATTTATTTTTTGTTTTTCATCATCATGGAAACCAGGCATCTCGATTTGTATTTTTAATACGAAAAGGTAGAAGTTATCAAAGGGCAATATACGTGCAACCTTCTTAAAGAGGGGGGGGGAGATATTCGAAAAATTATAACGCAACATGGTTTAATCTGAAAATGGAAACGAAAGCGAATACAAGAAAATTGTTTTCCAAAGTCGAAGAAAAAACATGTTAGACATGCAAAAAACTGTGAAATGAAGAAAAACACGTGTTAGACATGCAAAAAACTGTGAAATGCCACCAACGGGATCAATATATATTTTAGAACAAAATATTCTTGATCATTGCGTTCGGAAGGCTGCTCAACCTCACAGCCGCTCCGCACGCACGCGACGCGGTGACCTCCCTTTCAACGCACTGAAATATTGGCGGGAAAATGAATTTTTCAAATTTTCCAGTGTTGAGTGTCGCCGCCGTCGCGTGCCAGCTGTGAGGTTGAGCAGCCTTCTGAACGCAATGATAAAGAATAATTGAGTTGAAAATAATCAAAACAACGATCAGTTTACAAATAAAACGGATTGAACAATTCAGTTGGTCATTTCATATCTTCGTGTAAATTTTTCTAAAAATGTGTTAGAATCGTTTTACTTTTCTGCTCGATGGCAGTTGAGGAAAATTAATTAAATCTGTTACAAAAACGGTAAAATCGTAAAAGCCACCAAAAATTCTGCTCTCGTATTCAAAATTTGGATGGTACTTGAAAATATAGATAACAGTCAAGTACTGCACAGCATATCCAAATTTTATTTTAAAAAATTCCAATTGTGCGCGGAGTTATGACATAAATCCTGGAGGTGTATTTCTCTTTGCTACAGAGGGATTATTGAAAAAAAATTAGGGAAAGCTATTTTTTGTAGAACTAAAAAAAACAACAAAGTCTGGAACGGTAAAACATCAAAAGATCTGGAACATCAAAAGAACCAATTAATTTATTTTTGTATACATCACTGGAGTTGATCTTGTTTGACGAATCGTTTCGCAAATTATAAAAGTGAAATAAAAACCTTTAATAATTTCTAAGAATATAGTGTGAGTTGATTTTCAATTTTAATTTACTTTTTCGATCCCAACCATTTGCTTTTTCGATCTAACCACGCTTGGTGAGCGCGTTTGGAATCGATTTATTTATTTTTAACAACACATTTATATATTTTGATTAAATTTTTGACGAACAGGTTGCATTAATACTACTTCGTGGCATCTACCATATATTTTTTGAATATTCTCCTGAAATTATAGTTGTTTTTATTGTTGCTCGAGATCTCATACAGGCAATTTATATTTTACAGAATTTCTTCGTTTTCAAAATAAAATGTCATCAAAATTTAACAAGGAATTATATGCGCTTCTGTAAGCTCATTACTCTAAACGTGTTTTTTTAATTTCGTTGTTTAATAGTAGGACATGTGGATGAGAACTGAAAACACTAAAAAATCGGGATCAAGCAGAATTCGTTATTTAAATGAATTATCAAAACGAGCTTTTGTTTTATTCATATCAACAGATCTTTTTACAGCAATGCAAGGCTGGGTTAAAATACAGAACAGCACATATCGAATTTCAAAAAACTCTACTTTCTAATCGAAAACATTTGTAAAACATTTGTTTTATTATTTGCACCACCAATTTTTCAGCTTTCTTCGAAAAAACTAACTTAAATTTAAAATTCAAATTAATATTGTCAACTCAAATATTCTTGAGGTTGAGCAGCCTTCAAAACGCAATGATCAAGATTATTTGAGTTGACAATAATTTTATGCGTTTATCTTTCGATTCTATGTAGAAATATTCTATTTTCAAAAATTTCATAACTGTTCCCTTAATTTACAATCAGTCCCCAACTAGTCATCATTTCTCCCCAGTTCCCAGCTAGACGCCCCCCCCCCGTTCCTCTCCCACACGCTTTCCCCTCTTGAATTGCGCACACACGTCAAGAAATGTAAAAGGATGGTCGCTTACAAAAGAGGGAGGAATAACAGTGGCATGCTCTCCCCCATTTTCGAACAAAAAACATCATCTTTTTAAAAATATTTCCTTACATTGGGCACGTACACTTTTGGAAGCAAAGAAGACGAAATGAATGTTTTTTTGACTAATTGAACAGATTCAAGATTATTGTGCAACATGAACGTTACATATCTGTATACGAAACAACAAAAAACATTTTTGGAATTTGTGTGTCATGTAAACTAGGTTCAAAATCACGTCAATCTGAAAATTGATATCATGCACGTCCTAATCATTGTGTTTTGAGCTTATTCCCAATACGAATCAATTACATTGGATTACTGAAAAAAAGATAATTGCGTTCATGTCTTATGACAATGTTTTTAATATTGGTTTTATCGAAAACTTTTTTCAAACTTGAACACTTCAGTAAGACACGACGAAAAAACTACATTTTTTCGCTTAACTTGTTTTATTTTACATTCAGACTCTTTTGTGCTAACAGTTTCGAAAACGTGGAAACTTTATTCTATATAATTCATTATATGAATGTGAGAAAAATGGAAAAAATGGCTCAGATAATTTAAAAAATAAAAATAAAAAGATGTTGAAATGGAAAAAAATTAATCATCACCGTGAACAATGAGGCTTGGGCGGATGATGCGGATCGGTGCCGATGGTGGCAAGGATCCCGGAATCACCTGTCTAACAGTTGGACGAGCTGGCTCGTAATTTCGCATCATCGCGTCGATATGACGTGCCCATTCTTCTTCAGCAGCAGCTTCTTCACGCTCCGCAATCAAAGCCTCTCTTTCGGATTTCTCACGATCCATAGTATTCTTCCAGCGAATCAAGCTTTAAAAAAATAAAAAATAAAAATGTAATTGTGACGTTTTATCAAAACTTACCAGCACAAAAACAACCCTGCAACTACCATAACGATTACGGATACCCCCATAAGCTCAATAAAAGCGCTGAACTTTCCAGCTTCGACGAGTATGTCACGCCATAATGGTGCAGCTTTCAGTTCACCAATGATGCAAAAAATTAGGAATACCAAGTGGTTCATTTAATAAACCTTTTTTGAAAGACTGGAACAAAAAACAAAAATAGATGAAGATGACTGTGAGTCTGATGGCGCCGCCCCTTTCTTTCTCTGGTCGATAATATTTCTCTCGCTGCGTCTCTTTCGATCCTACAGTTGGAGGCGTCCAAGTATCGATGAGCTTATGAATCATCTTTTATGAGAAAGTGACTTTTCCATTAAAAGGACTTGTTGAAAGTTTTTTGCGAAGGAGTTAAAATATTAATAAAATTAAATTATCAAAAATTAAAGAAAACCAAATACTCTGGAGATTTCTACTGAACAAACATTAGCCTTTGATTTAACTGATATTTTAGTGAATGTTGTTTCGTATACATTTTCTTAAATTTAATTGAATTGTTTTCACGAAACCACATTAAAAAGATTACCGACTATCAAACATAACTCCAGCAGTTCACGACAAAACCTTTCATTAAAAAGACTTCATCATCAATAGTTTAAGAATATTCACATCATTTTTCAAGTTGAGCGGATAACAGTATCAAACGCTTGGTTTCAGCAGAGTTATGATCCTCCCCAAAGTTCGATATGAAGAATGAAGAATGCAAGTCTTCGGCACTTATAAAGTATACATACAACTGGGTTCAAATTTTTCATAGGAAAGTAAAATTATGTGAAAATCGAATGAAATCCCGATCTGAACGGATTCAATAAGTTTGAGAAAATTTTCTGCGCCACCGAGGCGAGTATCCAAAGTCGTCTGATGAGGCTGAGCAAATATATAAATCTGAAACTTCACCTCTAGATTGCCACGTTAACCTTTCGAGGAATCCACGTCGACCAACTCGCAAGGAGAGCGCAAAAAAACCATAACCTGCAGTGAACCGATCCCTATCGGATCTATAAAGACCATCTAAATTTTTTGTAAAGTTTTGTCAGAATTTTTTTCTAAATTTTAATTTACTAATATCTAGAACATAATGATGACTGTCTGTTTAAAAAAAACAGAAATGCAGTTCTTTTTGCACCTGCAGTTCTTTTTGAGAGTTTTAAATGACTTATTTAACTTTCAATGAACTTTTCGATCCTAACGGAAAGGTTGAATATAATTGTTTAGAGCACAAAGCCATGAAAATGCGAACTGTTAAGAAATATAACTTATTGTTGTGATCATCTAATAATTCGTCTCTTAAAAGGGCTTTTAAAAATAGTCCGCAATTTTTAAGTTCTAGCAAAACAGTAAAATTCGTTTTCTGAAAATGAAATTTACACTGGATATCGATCCGTATCGGGTCGCAATCCAGATTTCTCTGATCCGGATCAATCCGGATCGGAACACTGATAACGAACGGAAAAAATTGTGTTTAAAAACATCAAAATAAAACCGTTTATTTAGCATCAAAAATTTTGCCGTTCACATCCCGTGGTGCGAGAGACACAGTTTTAAGAAGTAATTATATCGGAAAAAAACCTAAATAATGACTACTCGTTGTACAACTCAATAATTCGACTTAAAATTGAGATACCAATAAACCAAATTTGTAAAACAATAAGTGACCCGTAAAATGAAAAAAATTATCATAAGTTGTTCATCAAATTGTCATCGTTCTTCGATTATAACGTCATCATTATTGTTAGCAAGAAGGTTTAACCTCGTGCCAAGTGCGTCATTGTTATTGTCATGAACAGATTCTGATGATTTTGTGCAAGACCGCCTCCTCTCAATTTCTGGTGCTGCATAACGTGAAGATCTGGAAAGGATTTTTTTAGACTCTCCGACAAACTAGCTTATTTAAGATCGACTTACATTGATTTGTTAAGATCCGGCTCTTCCCAACAACATCCGAATATATTGATGATAATCTTTTTGAAAGCTCTTCTGAAGTCTCGATTGAAAATACTATAAATAAGCGGGTTAGCCGAAGAATTTGCATATCCTAACCAAGTTACAGCCTGAAAATATCAAATTGATCAATTGTTTAGATATTTATGAAATTACCAGAATTGTATTATTACTGAAAACACTTGGCATCCAAGCTCGAATTATATTCACTATGAAAAACGGCAGCCAGCACACCAAAAACGTTCCCATAATAACGCCAAGGGTCAATCTGTAATTATGATGAAATTTCTTCAATATATATATTTTTTTAAATTCAATGAACCTAGCTTTCTGATCACTGATATTAGATCGATTGTGAACCGTTGGTGTCTGCGAGTTTTGAGCTGGTGTTTGATTTTTAAATCTCGCTGGACACAAAAAGCTCAATTTTGAGAAAACCGAACTTCGAATCTGAAAGAATGGTATTTTATGAAATGAATGAGATATCAAATGTGCAAAGCTAAACAATCTACACTTTGAAATTGTTAGATTAGAAATAAGAAAATTGTTAATCAAAGTGTAAATTGCAAAACAAGGAGCAAAGCATTTAAAAAAACTGTGTTGATTAGTAAAGGCGACAGGCAATGATGCAAGTTAATATTTTTCAGCAAAAAATACAAAAGAAATCCTCGGGAAAGGTACGTCACTTCTACCATATAGAGTCAATTTTTATTCAGTCTTTCAAAAACCAAAACAAAAACACACTTCTCACTGCAATTGAAAACACTGTTTTCTAAAATGGTGATAAAATTGACAAAATTGATTCGGCTTTCAAATTAAGACTGCGGAAAAGTATTAAGATTTTCGAAATAAGAAAACCAATAAAGTTCTAATAAAAATTGAAAAGGGTTCGTAATAAAATCTAAAATATCCCTTCAATAAGTAAAACTTTTTAAAATTCTTTCAGGAGAACTCCATGACAAGAGGAATTAAAGTTTTTTTTTAAATAATTAACTTTAAATACTCCAAAAACATTTTTTACAGATTTACTTTTAAAGTTTTTTGAAAATAATGATATAAATGTTAACTGTTTGTCTAAAATTAATGTTGTTTTTGAAGAGCTCTGAATTTACTGAAATTATTCCGAATTATCAAAACAAGGTTATGAAATCACATTTATGTATGTATATCATACTGGTAAGTTTAATAATCACTAAAGGAAAAGGTAGGTGTAGAAGTGGAAATATAATTTCTACAACTCACTGATTCAACCTTGTTCTGCATTGGAAACCCATAATGATCCCTTCTTGGCGTCGTTGTCTTTGATCGTCTTGATACATGTCTGGATCCTGACGCGGTTGACATTGTTGTTCGCTCGGTGAATGGTGGCGAGTCAGGTGGAAGTAGAGATTCACCCTTCAGAGTTGCGGCGGTTACCTGATAAGCACCATGGTACAGCCATGCGAACGGTCATGCAGGGATTGGGGGAGGGGAGGGGGGAGTTTGTTTTCAAAAAGTATTTTGTTAAAGAAATAGGTTGGGGGGAAACTTCTCAAAGTTCTCAAAATATCTTATAGAATTTATGAAGGTGAGGCAATACTGACACATGACATTCAGGATTTGCTTTGACTATGAATTAAAGATAATTCAAAGTTTACATAAAAAAGCATATCATCCGAACATTAGCAGCATGTTACTGTTAGTTTGAAGCATAACTTAAAACTTAAATTGTTTTCGAGCTATGACAACAGCTCGAAAATCAGATGCGAAAAGTTGAACAAACTTATTAATCCTAACTTAATTTTACTTCAAACCGCATTCTTCATATCAATAAAAATCTTAAATTAGCGAAAAACTCTCAAGCTTATGCAGCGAATACATGAAAAGCTGTGGCTTACCTCTCGAATTTTCTCCGATGCCAACTGCATGATCAGAAACGAGGTAGCTTGTTGTAACTGTGTTTTTATACTTCTAACATGTTTTCGAGCATACAAATATAGTTTTGTGTAAAGTATAACCATCACCGCTGCGGGAAGGAAAAACGACAAAAATGAGCTTGAAATTGCGTATGGTAGTGGAAGCCGCATTTCGCAAAATGGGAGACCCGTAGCGCTGAAAACAAAATTGTTTGTATATATCCTTTGAAACTTATGTTTTTTTTACTTATTGATGGTGACTTTCGATCCGAAACCAAATCCAAGAGGTGCCGCTCCTATAGCTCCGGATAACAGCCAAACGAGGACGATGACATAATTTATTCGCCTTCTATTACAGTATCGGATGTAGACCATTGGTCGACTGATATGCCAATATCTATCAAGTGATATTGCGCAGAGATTGAGAATACTGGCTGTGCAACAAGCAATGTCAAAACTGATCCAAAACTGGCAATAGAATTGTCCAAATGGCCAATAACCGAGTATGTCACTAGCTGCCGCAAAAACCATAACCTGTAATTTTATTTTATTTTCATTATTGATCTTATTTCATTCGTTTTTGTATTCCTGCTGCTTCTTGAATTCGCATTCATTATATTTCGCCTTTTTTATTAATTGTATTTTCTAACATCTTCCTGTTTTTTTTTTTCATTATGTACCCAGACAAAAAAAAGATGTTCTTCTCATTATACTAATTAGAACAAAACAGCGTTCTTTCCTCTATTTTTATGAAAGTGAGTGTTTCCAAAAAAAAGGCCAGACCTTTTTTCGAGGTGGAAATTAGTAGAGCGCAGCGACTTTAGTACATTTCACAAAAAAAAGGTTGTAGGAGTCTATTTAAATAAATACTTGAGCACGTCATGTCAGACACTGACTTTGATCGCCACATCCTACATGCTCTTGCATTTTATTGGACTTTTAAAACTATACCGATAAAAACTGCTTAAAAACCGAAGAACGTCTGACGCTTCAAGTCTAGGAAAACACTTGCTTTTTTCCGAGACCATGAGCAAAAGGTTCAAAGAAAGAAAGGTTAAGAATATTTTAACACTTCTCTTCCGCGTCAATAAGTATAAACACTATTTTGCATGAGTTGTAAAAAAATGTTCATTTATCTGCGCATATATCCAACAATGCTGCCAAATTAGATTTGAGACGTCTTTTACGGGAGCTCATCTATCTCCAAATATTCAGGATATCTCGATGCGCGAGTAACACAGCACATGCACGAAAAAAATGTTAGAAAACACTCGAGATCCTACAAACCGCCGAGAAAGAAAAAAAATTAGGTTTTCTGTTCTAATTGAAAAAGGCAAGATTTGCGAATGAGATAGTAGCTGCAATGGCGCACTTTGCACTTACCAGCACTGAAACGAGCAGATCTGAAACAGCTAAAGAAACGAGGAACAGATTCTCGGGCTGTTTACGTAATGAGCGGTCCCAGAGAATGGCTGCGCAAACCAGTAAATTTCCAAACAGCGCCAGAAGAATGAGAACAGAGAAGAGGACCAATAAAGGCCATTTCAATTCATTCATTGGATTCCTAAAAATACATTTTTTTGATGAGATGAACAAAAGTTTAAAAAAATAAAACAAAGGAGAAAAAACCAACTTTCAAGAAATATGAATAAAGCCTGATAACAAAAAAAAGAAATACATGTTTTTGTGCATAAAGTTCATACACCTAAACCTAGTATTTTTGTTTTTCTACATGTCCGGAAAATATATATTATGTTAGTATTGGAATAGAAAGGCCTTTTGTTACGAATAAATTCCCTTAAAGACAAAAATATATGTTCAAATAAATAGTTCAAATAAAAAAAACATGTTTTGATGATTAACTCGGGAAAAAAATTTATTATGAATGAAGACAATTCGGGATGAGAAAAGAGTAATTTCATCAAAGAAATACGTGTATATATTGCAGTAATGAATTAGAACAGACATATAAAAAACTAGACATAAGAAATGATGCGTGATATTTTTTTCGCAAAATTTTTTCATTCAACAGCTCAAATGATTGTGAACTGGTGTGATTTGTTAAACTCTCTGTCGATATCTGGAATTTATGGTTCTGTAAAAATAATATGATACGTCATAACATTAAAAAAGGCAGTGTTAATTAAAGAAATTCAAGGGATTAATACGGTTTTTACATCTTTTTGAGGGATACTGTAGAAATGTAGCGGAGGAGTCAATTTTTTCAACGGATACAAAGAATGAACCTTAATACTAGTATTTGCAATACGTACGGTCCCTGGAACACGTCAAAAAGGGACCATGTTCGAGAGCGCAGGTTTATTTCAACAATATTAAGGTAAAAGCTAACCGCGTCAAAAGAAATTTAACCCCGTTCCACTACAGTTTGTGAGCGCTATCTAAATTTAGATTAAAATATTAGGTATTGTCAACTTAAACATTTTGGATCATCCATTTTCTACTAAAATACCGCAGCGCAACCGCTCGCAGATAAAAATAGCATGACTTTGTGAGAGACTTAGATTTTCTGGGTAGGTCAAACCCAACTTGCATGATCAAGAATATTTGAGTTAACAATAATAGCATATGTTTTCTTTTTTTGGAGCTCTTCTTTTCATGATTTTGCTTGAATAGATTCCATTCCAGCAGAAATGTTCCAGTTCATCGTGTTCATACTAATTCTCCGGCGTTCAATAGAAACAAAAAGAAGACACTTCAAAAGTATTAAAAATAAATTAACTTGAAAAAAAAACTGGCACACAAACACGTACACAGAATAAAAATCAGGTCAAGAGTCTAGTAATCTTCTTTTTTTCATGTAATGACATCAGATGGAAATAGAATTTAGAAGTAAGCATTCAATTCTTTACTTTAAGAACATATTTTGATTTCTATATTCAAGTGCACAGCAACCAAGGAAGGCATAATATAAATAAGTTATTAGGGTAAAAATTAAATATAGTTGTTAAAAAACTGTTAGCTTTTTTGCTTCCAGGAATGAAAATAAATACATATGTAAATCTGAATTCAGTATTTATAAAAAATGATCTATAAAACAAACGTTAGAAAAATTGAAGTGAGTTGAAAAAAAAATAAACGAAATAGGGTTGAGCGTCAAGTTAACTAAATGATGGAGCCGAAGTAAGGCGGAGCTCTACGTTTTTCTAGCTTCGAACACAGGGGGGCGCATCAATAAGATATTCAATGAAAAAATTAAGAACGATGCTTTGTAAGTTGGTTAATGCGGAATAAATTATAATAATTTTTGTGTGAGAAGAGTTGAGCTGTCTTGTCTTTTTAAAAATGTATAAATATGATTTCTACATATAACTTAAATGTTCATGAATTTTTACTTTGAATATGAGATTGGTTTTTTCCTTTGAATTTCAAGTTTGTTAGGAGCATAAAGATTGAAATTACGTTTTTTTTGTAATTTTTCGAAGAATGTGTATGAAATTTAAAAACAAAATTTATTTGTTTTTCAATAAATCATTAGAAATTGTTTTTACGAACTGTAAGACTTCTAATCCTGATTTTGTAAGAAAAAACAACAATTTTAAACTGCGACATTTATTTATAGAAAAAAATTCAACATTCAAAAAGTGAATGTTGAAAACGGAACAAGAAGAAGAAGTCGTTCCTTCTAAATTCGATCAAACTCGGGACACTTCTCGAACTTCACTTTTCATAAAAGTTTGAAACAAAAGGGAAAATATTTCTGACATATAAAGTGAAGAACAAATGTCTTATAAATGTGAGAAAACTTCAAAAAGTTCAAGTTTTCCCTCTCTCATGAGCAGTTTCAAAAGTTTCTATTTGTTCATAAAGTTTTAGAAGAGACAGCGAAAAAACAAAATAAGACACCGAAATATGAGAAGAGCTGAAGGTTCGTCACAAATTCATAACGACGAGGTTATTTTCTCATTGGTGTTGAGAAATAAACTAAGAAGCAAGAAAAAAAATGAAAAAAAAATAGGAAAAGTTCTGTGGTGCCTTGAAAATGTTTGAAGATATTTGTGTTTCTCAAAATTGATGTGAATATGAATTGGACATTACAAATTTGATTGGGGACCACGGAAATTGGTTTTTTCTTTCTATGAACACAAATGCCCTTTTTTTCCCCGTCTCTTTCGGAGGATGTGGAATACACTCTTTACTATTGAGAATAACATATTTGATTCGAACTACAACAAGAAAAAACGATCCGCGCATTCAATTTTCTTATGTCACATGAACATAAATAATTGCTTAATTTATGAAAAAAGAGACACATAACAAATCGGGACTAGGTCGTATTATTAATATTCTTATGTCAATTGTTGTTTTTTTTTCAGACTTCTGGAACAGCTATCTAGAAAAAAAAACAACACAATTAATAGCTGTCATGCGCAACGAAGCTTATTGTTGTATTAAACCGCGAAAAATAAGAATAATCTAGAACAAAGTTCTAGCTTTCAAAATAATATTTTTCATCGTTAGTTTCTTTGAACTCATTTGCAGGTAATATAATATTGAGAAACATTTTCAGTGAATTTGAGAGAAATTTATTTTCTTTTACTTTTTGAAAGAAAAACTATTTGAAGCTTTTTTGTTCGTAAGATTTTTGAGATAAGAAACCGTTACGTTGTCAAATTGCCACCTTCACAAACTAAAAAAAGTCGTTGTTCATGTTTGTCAGAGGATGTCGTGAACTTCCGAAAAAATGTTTACAAAATATTTAAAGACACAGTATTAGACTCTTGTTACCCTATCATCATTTTATGTTTTCGTTATTTTGTTTTAGAAACAATATTCGAATAAAAACCTGAAATTCCAGTGTGCGTATAGTATAGTGAAACAGCGGTAGAATCGGAGGGGGTGGGGGGGGGGTCGGAATTTGCTTAAATTTAAGATATCGGTACGAAATGAAATTTGACATTTTTATTCGGTGACTGGAACGTTTGAGGCGAATTACGGTATGATAAAAATGATTTTAAAAAATTTGGCGTTTCATTTTTGGACACAAATTTCCAAAAATATTTTTCAAAAACGTTTGACCCTATATTTTTGACAATATAGGGCAAACGTGGGCATGAAATGTGAACTGGCTTTTCACATCATTTGATCATCGTTACAGCATCATTTGATCATCGTTATTTATGATCAAATGAAATTGAAATTCGATAAGTTTACTCATCTTAACCATTTCATTAGCCCTCAAAATTCACAGCCTTTTGAAATTTTGGAAGCTCAGAATTCGCCTCAAACCCTACAATGAAATGTAAAACGTGATTTATCTATTTTCGGCCAACCAATTTATCAAGTTTAAGAAAGATATAACTAGAACGTCATCGCTGATGTGTCCACCGAAAAATAATAGGACTACAGCAGCAACATGTACTTACAAATATGCAACTTTGAAAGTACTTACTAGGCTATTAAAAAGTGTAAAAAACCTACTTAACAGTTCCCTAACATGTTAAAGCATTTTTCTTGGGTTGACTTTTTGTCTCAGCTCATGTTAACAGACAGAGTGTTTTTAAAAACAAAAAAGAAGGAAATGAAAAAGCGTTCCGACAGGGTTACTTTTTTCATGAATTGATAAAATAGAGAGAAAAAATAAAGGAAGATACTGTAACTTTAGAAAACTAATTTCTGTCAAATCGTTTTCTCTAATATTTAAAAAGTGATTATTTAAAAAACAAAAAACCAAACAGAGCAATAATACTGTTGATGAGTTCGTAGGGAGCAAATGACAAGAAAAAGTTTTTTATGATCGGGAGAGTGGGGAAAGGCCGAACCAGAACTTAAAAAAAGCGGCAAGGACCGAAAAAAAAGCAATTGGTTGTATGTATAGGATTGACCGCGATCGGTCCCTTGGGTGTGAATTGGAAAAATGCGAGTATCAGCACTCTTGAAAATAAAAAAAGCATAACATCATCTGGTTGTTGGAAAAAAAATTTGGCAACTTGAAGCTTTTTCTCCATGATGAAAATGAGTCAGAGTTATAATGAAGTGTAAGAAACAGTTAAGCTCTTTTATTAATAATTATAGATTATTATAGATTACGATTGTCTGAATCATTAACTCTATGCTGACACAAAATCTCACCCCAGATCTAGGATTTAAAAGGAACGGAAAAAAAGAGAAGCACGGAGGGTTGACACATTGCCGAGAAAAAAACGAAGAGGATTTTGAAAATGAATTCATGGCAACGTGTTGAATATTTGTTTAAAAAATAATCATGTTCTGGCAGAAGTAATGAAAATAATCGTATTAAAAAGATATTCATTTTTTTTTGGAGAAATTGAAGACATTGCAATTCAAGAAAATGAATAACAATTTTATTTCATTGAGGATATACAACACGCAAAAAAGTTGTTAGATGGCTTCAGATAGAAAACTGAACTGATGTTTTTGAGTTTAATGAAAACCGAAAACCTTGTTTTGACTTTGAAATTAATGAAAAAAAAAGAAGCGACTCTTGATTTTTATTTTAAACGAAAATAGACAAAAAATGCTTAAGCGTCAATTTCATGTGAATTTAGAATTTAATAGACCTTGGCCAAATCCAAAAATCTTCTGAAAATGTCTTCTTTGAGCCATCTCATTAATACTATAAATAGATTTGTAAACAAGCAGCATCATTGCGGATTTTTAGTCACTTGTTTTTTGTCTCTTACTTTGTAAATTAAATTTGTTTTCTTTCAATTTTGATAAACTTTGAACTTTATTAATGTAAAAATTCTCAATTTAAAAAATGTTAAAATTTCCGGAACCCGATTCTGTGAACCCTGAAGCTTTTTCCACTCGGTTAGCCCTCAAAAAAGATGGCTTAAACGACGCCCCTCCCTCCCTTTGTCAGAAAACGAAACTTCGCGTTACAAACAGATTGAATAACAGAAAAAAAAATCATTAATAATTTATTAAAGCTGTTCGCAAACAGAGCTGAATAAGAAAGAAAGAAGTTTGAAACAGGTGTCAATGTATTTATAAGAAATGATCCGAAATTGCAGAGATAGTTATTTTTAGAATTAACAAGGCAAAAAAAATATATATGCAAAACAAGAACAATGATGTAATATGCGGAAAAAATATTGTAAACCACTCCTTTGTTCATTTTAAGCTGAAACTGAGAGTGGGGAAAACTTCTATTTTTTTGTGAAAGTTTGACAACTTCTATCCAGCACATGTCTATAAAAGCCAAAAATGCATAGCACCGAATAGATTACATATATCTTCGAGATATTCAACATTGAAAATTGGCCCCCGGGGTGTATTTTACACTGTATTCACTACATTTTTTCCAAAGATAGATACCCATTTCGTTTTTTTTTATCTTCAGCTTTCTAGTTTGCCGAATTCGGATACTTCGAAATGTGAAAATAACAAAATGTAAAAAGTAAAAAATAAAAATATCGTGAAGCTAGAAAAACTATAAATAAGTAAAGAAAATGAATAAATGATAGTAGAGTTAACTTTTTATATTTTTAAAAACAGGTTCGAAAAAAAAAGCTGAAAATAAGTTAGGAAGCTAAAAAGTCTGAAGCTGAAAATAAGTTACTATGCTAGAAGAGTCTAGTTAGTAATACGAGACAAATATTCTGGATGTAAAAACAAACCATTTTTTATCATACTTACTTTAGAATGTCTAGGAATAAACTCAAAAAGAAGAAAAAAAACCATTGCTTCAATGTAACTCCGACATTTGGTAAGAATTTATAGAATGGTTCCCAAGGGGGGACGAATTTTTTCCCAAATACTTTCGGAGACAAAAAATAGAAACAGATAGGAAATAGGCAGAAGAAAAAAGAGAATTCCCCGAATATGGTAACAATTTGAGCGCTGACACCGAACCGGAACACGAAAAAAACACAAAGCAGTCATCATCAAAATTTTTTGCGCTGGATGTCATTTCTTCACGACGGGTTGTTTTTGAAGTTTGGAAAATGAAAAAAAAACGAGTTTCCAAATTATTTTTAATCGAGCACTCCAAGCCAGCATCAAATTTTGTTTTTCTTTGAATAAATAAGCTTCGGGTTTTTGTGGTAATTAACAAAACAAGAGAGAAAAATGTTCAGTCATTTTTCCGAGTTTCGATGTACTCGAACGAATTTTATGAAGCATTGGGCGTCGGAATAAACATGTTGAAGCTTTTGATTAATGAAAAGACACGTAGAGATTGTAATTAGATGTTAAACTTCCTGTAAGAAAGGTAAGATAAATCTACCAATTTTACAGTTAAACTTGTTCCAATTTCATACACATCCATGTTAAATTTAATGTAAGTATACTATCTGAATTCTTTTTTTTGTAAAAAAACATGGTCGAACAAGAAAAAATTGAAAGTTCATATAATGTCTGTTTTCCAACTCCAATCAGGCCTTGATAGAAAATCTTCATCTAATCGAAAATGAAATTGAGAGAAACCGAGCAAAAAAGCGATAAACTCTGCTCGAAATAAACTCAAAAAAAAATAAGAAAAAAAAAGACATTTTTTAATGATTAAAAAAGTTTTTGGGCCAAAAGAATTTTATACCATATCTTTAAAAAAGATATAAAAATGCTCATGCGTTTCTCATAATCCGTTGGCAAATTGCCAACCCGCCCACCACAAGATGAACGTGGGCTGAGTATGCTGTCGGGGTTGGCAAACTGCCACGTGGTAAAACAACTACCCAGAATTTTTGCCTTTAAAATTTTTATTTTTAATTTTTAATTATTGTGAGCTTCATGTTTGCTATTTTTGGCTATTCTCATATTTCTTGAAATAATTATTTAAAGGTTAAATCACACTAAAACCACTTTTAGAAATTTACAAACCTTTATAAGTTTGCTTCCTAAAAAAATCGCGTACAACCCTATTAATTTTTGAACAAAAAAATACTAGAATATGTATAAAGTGTGGTTTTGAGTATGGGCAACAACACTGTCATCACTTTTTTCAATGAAGCATCTGCATCGAGAACACGAACGCTCAAAATCATGGGACTTGTTTTTTTATTGGTATTCACTATTTTCAACGAATTATGTAATAAAATTAAGTAAGTTTATTATGCTTTTGTTAATTTATATTTTAAGCATTATAATAATTAGATAAATACTACCTAAGGGGTCTAACTGAAGAACCCAAACCCCTTGGTTGATCGTCATGGAAGGAAACGGCTTAGGAACGAAACGGCCTTTTCAAATTAATTTTAATATTAATTTCCGCCATTTTTCATTTAAATATTAGAATATGTATAAAATGAAGTATTCAGCATGGCCAACAACACTATCATAACATTTCAACGAAGCGATCAAAATTCTGAAAATGTCAAGAACATTGACATCAAAACAAACTGCCGGGAAGATGTTCATTTCTGACGAAATTCATAACAAGAAACGAACGGACACGTGATTTATAAAAACGTGTTGGGTGGGTTCAAAAGTTATTTTCTTTTTGGTTTTGGCTTTTGGTTACCCGAGGGAAAAAACGGTTGTTCGGAATAAGGGGAGAGGTACGATAGCGGTTATGTTTTTGTTTACTCATTCCATTCCTTATGGCAATTGTATTACAATATATTTTCACTAGAAAGCATGAAGTTTTAAGCATATTGCTTGCGGAAAATTACATATTTTCGAATCAAAACAAAAATATTACCTAAAAGTAAAAAAGTTTCTGGAAAAGTGACAAAAATGGATTTTTAACAAATGGAAAAACCAAGAAAAGAAATGTTTCAAAAAAATGCAACAAGTCGTTCAGCAAATTGATAGATGTACCTATCTATCTTTTTCTCAATGAAATTGAGAGAAACCGAGCAAAAAAAGCGATAAACTCTGCTCGAAATAAACTCAAATATTTCTATTTATAGCGCGGGGTTGCATCTCATTCATTCGTTCTCCTTTTTTTCTTCTCAATTGTCGAAAAAAAAAATCTCGGGGGCACCGCTGAATTCGTTTGTTGCAACCCGCCGCTCCTATTTGAAAAATTTCGCGCGTTTTTGAGGTTTTTGTTCTTCGCGAGAAGGGGTGGAAAATGAGAAAAACAAAATCTCAAGGAACAAACTTCTGCTTAGGGTAACATTGCTCGAGGCGTATAAAAATTTCAATAAGAAGACTTTTTTTCAGAGAGGAATGTTGTTTTTATCCAGAAGAATACTATAAACATGTCACACTCACCGGATACCAGTTCTATTCATAAAGGACCAGTTTGAGTCATCAGGAACATTAAGAGAAAATCTAAATTTTTGAGAACTGGGAAGTGAAAATATGCAAAAAAATAGGGTTAATCGCTTTGGCTCTTGAAGAAAATATCTAAAACATAGAAATATTGCTGGTTTAACATGTGTTCAATCATAACTAGCAGAAAAATTTCGAAAAATCATAAAAATCAAGGCATGAACAACAAGCTCAAAGTTTTTCACTGCTATAAATTGGGCAGTTAACAAATTTTTTCAAAAATATTTTTTATTGATTTTCAAAAAATTAAATTGAACTTCAATATCACGCCCCCGCTCCACCAACTAACAAATGTTTTTAAGCTTAAAAAGGTTAGATAAACTAATGAATCCATCAAATTTACAAGCATGTGTGAAAAAAGTTACTTCCTAAAATACTCCAAAGAAAAAATTCCATTGAAAAGGACATGTTCGAACTTTTCAAAAGATGTAAATAGACAAAATCCAATTATATTCATTATCATGTAAGAAAATTGTATAGGCTGAAAATAACAAAAAAACAGCCACATAAATTTCGCCGTTCGATCTATCAAATTTGATTGAATACTAGCACGAAAAATAATAAACTAGGTAAATTTGCATCAGCTTGAATTATTCTGGGTAACAATTTGTTTTATAAAAAAAATCGAATAAAATGTCCAGAAATTTGTCATAAATATATTTTACTTGGACGGGCGGATATAGAATAAAAACAGTGCGATTCCAAGGAGATATAATATTTTATTTGTTTCATTGCTTTTTTCTGTTCGAAAGTTTTCTTAACAACTCAACTCATTTTGAGCATACCAACCCAACCTTACTACAAATATTCAAAAAATTTTGAAATTACAAAAAACGTGCAAAAACAATGTCAATGTTCTGAAACAATGTACACCAATTTTTGTGGAACTAACTGTGTGATTCGAAGTAGATATCATATTTTATTTGTTTCATTGTTTTTGTTCTGTTCGAAAGTTTTCTTAAAGGACGGCTTCACGGAGCTAATAAATGCGTTTGGGATGAAAATAGACTTCATTCTCATTCTAAATCTGTTTTTATAATTTTCTAAAACCACCTGGAAGCAGTGAAAGCGCGCCTCAAAACAATGGCCTAGAAAAAAGGGGCCACCGGCGAAAACTAGTCTAGGCCTTTGTTTTGAAACGTGTTTTCTCGGCTTCTAGGTTGTTTTTCAAAATTTTAAAAACAGATTTGGAATGAGAATGAAGTATATATTCATATAAGGTACATTTATTATCTCCGTAAAGCCCTTCTTTAACAACTCAACTCATTTTGAGCATACTAACCCAACCTTTCTACAAATATTCAAAAATTGTTGAAATTACAAAAAATGTGGAAAAAACAATGCCACTGTTCTGGAATAATGTATGTCAATTTTTGAGTAACTAACTTCCTCAGCTATACAAAGTTCATTCGGAGAACCGCTGACTTCAAAAAATAAGCATAAAAACTAGAAATAAAAAATATTAATTTGGATCGCAGTAGACGTTATTATGTCCTAGGGACTAACTTCCCAAACTTCCCAAAGTTAGTCCCTCTAAAAATACCCTTTATTTTGTTTGATTTTTTTGCACTTTTTTGCTGTAATACGCTCATTTCTGACAATTTAATAAGAAATCAGAAGTCAGAACAAAACCTTTAAGCTGAATAATAATAATAATGAAATAAATATAATTTCCTGCTTCATAATTCAATGTTATTTCTTTTTTCACCTGTATGATTTGGCAACGGAAAAGTATAAAGTATTTTTTGATATCGAAAATGTTTCAACCGTTAGGGCAAGAGATGATATTAAGGTGAGACATTGTAAAAGTTAATGGAATTAATGACAATGCTTATAGTCATTACCTTATAGAAAGTTTACAAGTTTTTAAATGGAACTGGACTATGGATAAAAATAAATGAGGATTTAGAATTGGAATATTTTTAAAAAAATAGGAATAAACAACGTTTGCGTTATTTTCCGAAAATAAGACGTTTCGAGAAAAATATCAATTTAGAAACATTTGTGGGCAAGGATGCTCAATTTGCAAAAATAAATTCGATTGTCTCTAGAAATTTTTATTGTAATATCAATGTGCTGATCAAAATAGAGAAAAAACAAACAATGTTGAAATTCTCTGAACAAAAATAGAATCCGACATTGCGTAAACCGTGAGATACACTAGCATCAAGTTCAAGCCCCAATTTTATAGTCATATTTTTTAAATTACTTTTTTTCTGAGCTGTTTTAAATTGAGAATTCGAAAAAAGTAGTTTTACAGGGCTAACGCGACTAATACGTAGGTAGCGATGTGGAAAAATTGAAATTTCCAAAAAAGTGAAGAGTTCGGAAATCGAAAAAAGGGCTTTTCAGAAAACTCACTACGCATCAAACTACATTTTTTAAAATTCTACATTCGGAATTACTCACTGAAATATATTAACTCATATATCCTCGGATTAAAAAAGACACGGCGCCTGAAAAAATCCTTTGAATAAAAATAACAATCCAAAAGCAGAAATTTTAACTTTGAAGCATTATCAAAAAGTTTAGGTTTTTTTCAATAAACAAGCAACTTTTGACAAAAAGGAACCAAAATTTTGGAGCAAAAATTATGGTAATGATGTGTTTTGCATAACGGCAAACTGCTTTTAAAAATGTTTTCTTTTTCGAATAAAATTTTTTATGCATTTTCAAAATTCTATTTTTATCCTTTCAGCATCCGAATTGAAGCTAAATGATGAAAAAACGAACAATTTGTTGTTGTCAGGAATAGATGGAAAAGAATAAATAAGAAAAAAAATAAATTTATTTCAATTTAACCCGTTTTACAACTAATATATTACTGATCCAAATAGAATTTTCATTAAAATTTCAAAATTTTTGATAAGTGAACCCGACGTTAATTAGGATGCATCTATTTAAATTTTTCTTGAAACAACCAGCTCCTAAGAAAATAATTTGTTCAAGGTTCTTTAATATAAAACACAAGAGAAGCTGGTTATTTCACTCATATTAAAACTTTGATTACTAATGGTAAAAATAAGATTTCAAAATAAAAACTGAAAAAATCACAAATTCTTTGAAGTGATAGTTATTTTCTTCCAAAATTCAGCTCGTCTTTCATGATAATTATCTTTCATCTCGCAACTTTTTTCGGAAATGCTCAAAAATCGCGTTGGTTCTTCTTTTGTTGTTGTTTCCCATTTGAAATCGAATACACTTGAATTATCGTATTGGCCATTGGGGTTGCTGAAAAAAAAACAGCTTTTATGATCAATGTTTAGTTATGATGTTTACCCATATTTCGCAAAGTTTGTCCACATTTTTGTCATCAAATTTAACATATTCTTATCTGCATCGTTGAAACGATAATTGAAAACAATCGACACGCCGAAAAGATATGCCAGTTCGGTACAATGTGTTGCAGCTGAATCGATTTGCATTATTTTAAAAAACGCAATGAATATTAATGAATACCTTTGAAAGGTGCTCGAAGCGCCAAAATGCCAAAACTTCTAGGATTGCAATAATCAAAACTATACATATAAACTTTGTTTCCAAGGTTTGTCATTTTTTCAGCATATTTATATGTTCCATTGTTCACAAAAATATCACTATACAACTGAAATATATCTTTCTTTCATTTTTGGTCACTTGAAAGCTTTTCTCAACCTCAATATATCCTCTTGCCGCTGATTCCCTCTCATCTTCTTCCCCATTTTTCTTCAAATATAGCGATTTGGCTTCTTCTCTCAATTCTTCAACATTCGGATGATGCTCTTCGGTTATAAGAAGAGATAGTAATTTATCAATGCCTTTTTCGTCAAAGTTGTTTGGTCCAAGACTAGCTAAAAATCGACAAAAATTTTAAAAGAAAACTCTTTCCAAAATCCCACCAAAAAGAAGGCCCTCATGTTCGCATGTTCCAATCATGATGTTCTTTTTTGGAGCCTCTTTCCGTAATTCATCAATTGAATTTGGGAGAAAATCGCTGGGTTTGGAGCCAATTACTGGAGCGAGATCGAGACCAATTTTAGAAACATCTACTCCTTTTCTAGTTAAGAGACGTTTTTCAAATTCTTTGTCTTTTTTAGTTCGTAAGTAGGTGAGCATACTTTCACTTGGGTGTTCATCTGAATATGTTTTTTTCGAGGGTTTCAAGGTTTTTAAATGAAAAACCTGGGCTGTCATTTTCATCCCAACACTTTCTGTATGCAAAATTGCGGCAGACGTTTGTGATACGACTTTTATCTACAGTGCTCCATTCACATTCAGCATTTCCGGCCATCGGAATAACTTGATGAAATAAATCTGAAAAAACAGTGTTTTAAAATTCTTTTAGGGTATTATAACCTCGAGAATGAGGACTCAATGCCAACATATCAACACTAACGCCGCCAGCACTTTGTCCAAATACTGTAACCTTTCTTGGATCCCCACCAAAAGCATGAACGTTGTCTCGAACCCATTGCAACGCCATTGTCATATCCCAAAGACCAAGATTTCCAGGACAACATTGATCTCCAGTTGAGAAAAATCCGAGAAGTCCCAGACGATATTGAATAGTGATTACGACAACTCCATGACGACATAGATATTTTGCAATTCCTTCGTCACCATATTTGACGGCTGAATCAATCAAAAACCCACCGCCATGAACATAAACCATTACTGGGTGCAGCTAAAATTATAAGATTGGCATTTAAAATTTATAGGTTATGTTTGTTAAAAAAGAAAAAGACGTACCCCATTTGATACGTCATCTGCTTTCCATGATGGTGCAAAGACATTCAAGTACAAACAATCCTCACTTTTCCCAACACCGAGTGTGAACCGTTCCCAGAAAAAATCAGCTTGAGGAGCTCTAGGCCCGAATCTTGTACATTTACGAACACCATCCCAATCTTCAGCATGCTCTGGATTCTATAAAAAAACAATTGTTGGATGAAAGAAATGTATTTCTTAAAATGAAAACATTATTAATTCCATAAAATTGACGTCTACAAAAATAAAGTAGTCACTGAAAAACATTTTTAATAATTCATGAATGTCTGAAAAAATTGTTCTTAAAGCAAGATTTTCAGAGCCAATGAATGAGAAAAAGAAAAAATGGACCTCGCAATCAATACATTAAAAATAGGTTAAGCCCTTGAGAAATCCAAAACAATTTTGGTAAGACTTTCTAGAAAAACTTTCGGGTGTTTGAAAAGAAGTCCGCGAACAGTTGTTTCATGAAAAATCAGATAAAATTCAAAAATCAATGTTCAAATAAACGATGTAGGCTAAAGTTTTGTGTCAAAAAGAGATGTTAGATTTTTGAAACATTAATAATAAGTTGGGCCCTTTTAAATTATTTTTTAATCCCAATTTTTACGTTTTCAAGAAGGTACTAATTGGGTTGAAGGAAGGCATTCCAGAGAATATAAATGACGTCAAATCACCGAAAAAATTTTAAAAATTGTGTTTTTAATTCACGGAAGAAAAAAAAAGAAAAAAATGAGCTACATTCAAAAAAGTTTCCACCGCGGAAGAGTTTTGGTTTCTAGGCCACCTATTAAATTTGTGCTTTATATTCATTATTTTTTTTTGCATTTAATAGTCGATGTCTGAGATTTTCGACATCAGGCCTATTGGCTATGGCACAGTTGCACCAACGTGAAGCTAGGATCTTGATATTTTGCATGATGGGTACCTAGGCCCCCCTTAGAAAAAAAATACATAATTTATTTGGCCACGCCCCCTTTGACCTAGTGAAAAAAATCCGGGTGGTCCCAAAATCTAAATTTTTAGTTTTAAAGATAAAGTCAAAATCTCTTTGGTAATCGATTACTCGCACATTTTTGAGTATTTTTCATGTTGACACCTAATTTCGAGCTTGTCGGCATCATGCCGAAAATTTGATTTTTCTCAAAAAGTGGCCCAAATTTTCCAGTTTTTCCCATTTTTCGATATGATGAAGTACTTGGCCCCGAATGGAAATATGGAAATTTTTAATCCTTATGATGTTTCTCATCAAATTCCATGTTGATTTAGCGGAATCCCTGTAACCTTTTTGGGGTTTCAGGGCAAAATAGGCGAGATTTTAGCAAAATTCCAAAGGGTCCCCCCTATGGAAAAAGTTTGCAAAAAAATTTTAAAATTTTAAAACTTGCCCATATTATCAGAGGGACTCTTACTAATAAATATTTAGTGTTTCCCAAAATATGAGCCATCTTGTGGACCTATGGGCGATGTAGCAACAGCTCAAATACCGTCAGTCCCCTTACACAGAAAACTGTTGCATGTATTGGAAATCGCGATATTGAATGAAGGTTCTTTGAGCTGTTACCACGCGACCCATAGGTCCACATGATGGCTAATATTTTGGGAAAAAGTAGATATTTATAAGTAAGAGTCCCTCTGATAATATGGGGAGATTTTTAAATTTTCGATTTTTTATTCCATGGGGGGGGACCCTTTGGAATTTGGCGAAAATCTCGCCTATTTTGCCATGAAACCTCAAAAAGGTTACAGCGATTCCGCTAAATCAACATGGAATCTGATGACAAACATAATAAGGATTAAAAATTTCCATATATCCACTCGGGGCCAAGTACTTCATCATATCGAAAAATGGGAAAAACTGGAAAATTTGGACCATTTTTTCAGAAAAATAAAAATTTCGGCATGATGCCGACGAGCTGGAAATTAGGTGTCAACATGAAAAATACTCAAAAATGTGCTGGTAATCCATTCCCGATGAGATTTTGACTTTATCTTTAAAACTAAAAATTTCGATTTAGGGACCACCCGGATTTTTTTCACTAGGTCAAAGGGGGCGTGGCCAAATAAATTATGTTTTTTTTTTCTAAGGGGGGCCTAGGTACCCTCCATGCAAAATATCAAGATCCTAGCTTCACGTTGGTGCAACTGTGCCACAGTATGTTCGACTTTCTGAGACATCGACTCTTAAAATTTAAATTTTAAAGTGTTTATATCAGTTTTTCATTTTAAATGCAAAAAAAAACAAAAAAAAATGAATAAAAGTGCAAATTATCGCGGACTAGAAACCAAAACTCGGAAAATGATTGCAGCTCGTTTTTTTTCCTTTTTTCTTCTATTAACTTTTAAAAAATTTTTGTAACTCATTCATAAAATAGATACGTCATTTTTCGGCGATTTAATGTCATTTATATTCTTTTTAGAGACCTACTTTAATAATTTTTTGTCGCAATCTAAAAAAAAATTAAAAAATAAGTCCATTAAAGAGCCTTTGTAAAAATTCCCGACTTTGTCCCCCAGGAAAAAGTCCCTACTTTTAATTCCAATGAAACCTTATTTAAACATTTTATGAAAAAATAAATTTATTATTCTTCTGATAGTTAATTTATTCGTTTTTGCTACACCCCTTTTTAATGTTTAGATATGTATATTACAACATGCAAATAACATTTAAAAATCTATTGGAAACTTACCTTAAATCTTAGTTTACCAACTGGCGGTTTTGCAAAAGGAATCCCTAAAAATGTATCAACGTCTCTAGTTTCATCAATCTTAATTTTGAACCCTTCCACCAATCCATTTCTAGTTCGTACCTGAAATTTATTGCTAACTTTTATCGATAGGTTTTTGATATTTAATTAACCTGTTTACTAGGTGTTAAATGATTTTCATTATGATGACGCAATGAAATGAAGGATATTACTCCACCCATCTGAAAAAAATAATTTTAAAAACGTAAAAATTCTGAGGAAGTAAAAAAAAATGGGCACAAAGTTTTAGAAATGAAGTTTATGAATGTATAAATAAATTCGTCATTTCTAGGTTCTCCTATCTTGCAACAATTTCTTTTTATGTATCGTTAAGGGGTATGAAAAAATGAGCCAAAAGAAGGAAAAAATGAAACGGGGGGGGGGGGGGGGGAGCAGTAAGCGAATGCCTTCAAAGCTCTGCGAGAAGCCGTATTGCTTGCTTTTTTGTGTTATATTTTGCCGTTTTTTGGTGCGGGTTCTCATTTTTTGCTTTCTGCGTTGGTGAGAGATACTACATAGATGAATTCAAAATGGCATTCAAAATTTGTTTGTTTAAAAAAACGAAATCGTAAATCTTGTGAAGAAAAAAAAGACCATTCGAAAATTTCGAATAAGACAAAATGAAAAGCTGAAGAATGAGAATATTCTTTCGAAGTCATCAAAATTCATTTTGGATCGTAAATAATATTTGAACGAAAAAACCAATAAATATGCAGCATGCATGGAATTTTTATTCATTTTATTCACTAGTGAAAAGGTCTTCCTCCTACACAATTTTGATGCAATTTTAGAAAAAAATTATTTAATTTGATTGCATTTTGGAAAAAAAACAAGTTAAAGTTCGTACATTTTATATATGTCTAAACATTTCTAACATGTTTTGCAGTTTTATATCTCAATGTTCGTGTTTTTTTTTGCAATTGAAATAAAAAAAATATATGCCAGAACAAAAACGATTGCTATAAATGCAGCGCACGTAGAAAATATCAGAATGAATCTCGAATTACAAAAAAAATAGTCAAATTTCTCAATTAAAATGTTCCGTGCAGAAACGAGAATAGTAATTCAAAACCTCAATCATAAGGCACATTTTCTTTAAGAAAACTGGAAAAAAAAACTGCTCTGAGAAGCCAAGATGTAGCCTTCCGCGAATTGGTAGGTACGATGATGAGACAACAGCTGTGTGTCTTTCTCGCGCCTAACGCATATAATGTTCGGTGCTCTTGTGCCGATTTTTGTTTACCACTCCGTTGCACTCCACCCGGCCTATTCTATTTGGGAATCGCAGAGATTATAAGGAAATATGCATTGTGCGGGGTGTTTGTGGTTTCAAATATATTCCCTTTCTATGAACAATATTTTATAAAAAACACTAACATGCAAGTTTTACCTAACACTCGAAAAAATAACGTTTTTTTCGGGTTCAATATGAAGAATTAGTAGAAAGCGGCTTGATTGCCACGAATTCAGCACAACAAATTCAATTGAAGCTGAAGAGTGGCCAGAAAAAGGAAATTGGTTCTGACAGAAAATTACAAGAGCTTCTAACAACAAAAAAGAAGGCATGTTATAAGAAAAAGAGACAATAAAAAATAGTATCGATCTTCAAATGATTCGTTCCGAAGCTTGTTCGCAAAATGAAAAAAAAAGATGCGAGACAAATTTTTGAAACGAAAACGATTCACAATTTTTCGGTCAACATAAAGTTAAATTGATGGTTTTGTGATTCATCTGTGGTTTTAAAAAAAATCAAAAAAAATTTGAAATCATAAAATTGTGGTCTTTAATGATGAAATATTTTCAAAATGAAAAAAAACGAAAGAACAGTTTTTTGAACTTGATATTAAATTGCATAATGTATTTTAAAAATATTTTCGAATTAAAACAAGTTTCATTTTATATTTATGAAGAAAATGGTGAATTATAAAGATGCATAACTTCGCTTAAAGCAAAACATATATTTGATCGAAGATTTACAATAATTTTCAAGATAATAGAACAAGACCAGAGATTTAAAAATTGTGATCTGTTTAAGAGTAGAACTACTCTCGATTCTCCCTGTTGGGGTTTCAATATACACTATTTCATTTACTAATGTAGTTAAACGATGGAAATAATTTAAAATTATTATAGATAATAAAATCCATTTGAGAATTGTTTTTCTCGCTAATATATTAGCAAAAATACACCCTGGCACTTAATTTTCAGTATAAAATAGATATCAAGAAGCTGTGTTTGAAACCAAAAAGCAGCACTATGCAAAAAAAAATCAGAAAAACGATCTCTGTGGCAATCCAAAGTAATAACTATGTTTTTTTTTCAAACAATTAATTGCCATAAAGAAAATATTTAAAAAAGCCATTTCGCACTTTTCCCCCTTTTTGGATAATCTTCAGAAAACTAGTAGGAGAATAGCAATAGCCTGCAATTATTTACAGCGAGTAACATTTTTTTTTCAAAAAGGAATGACTGCTTGAAAGAAAAAAAAAAGTTTTTTAAGTTGTTTAGAATTTTTATACATACCTTTCTCCAAAGCTCACGTGCTCGGGATTTTGAACGTCTTGATTGATCAGTGAATTGATTTATTGTCATTTATCTGAAAAGGTACAGATTTAAGATGTTTTTTTCTGTAATTTGAATGAAAATGCAAATACCGAAACACATGTTTTGAACAAAAGTAAATGAAATTGAAAAAAAAACAAGAGACGACTATAAACAAAAAGCACTCATTATTTCCAAATATGCCAACACCACATTCTTGACTATAAGAAGAAAAAAAAACGAACTTCTTTGTTGTAATACAAACAACATTCACTGTAAATAATGATAGACGATTCCTCTTGTGTGGTTTCTTTGCTTATAGATTTGGAACACATTGGGGAACAACAAAAGATCTGAACAAATATGCAGCAAAAAAAAGGTGAAAGGATTATTTAAAAATCACTAAAAAGTAGTAGCTGGCGCAACTATCCAATTATTTCCAAATCAATGGCTTTCCGATTGAGTTATGGTTGAGCGCGTGTTGTAGATATTGAATACAATAACACCCCACCAAAAAAATCTGGATTGGTCACTTTTTGAAATGAAAAAAAATGATCAAAAAAGAAAGAATTGAAAAAGAGGGGGGGGGGAATGGAATTGAGAAATGGCACACGTTTTTCTCATTAATTTTTATGATCTGAAGGATCTTCTTACATCTTTTGACCTTACTATAAGAAGTTGTAATATCAAGGGGTTTTTGTAGATAGATATGTTTGTAGTACAAAGATATGTCATAAAAAATAAGAACGAAATACATGTTCAAAATGCGTGATTTGCATTTAACATGTTTATATGAATTTTGAACTGATAACTAGAACATCAATAAACGCCAATCAAAAAGCAGTTACATAAGGGGGCTTGGAAGCTGAGAAGACAACAGTTTTTTAAGTAAAAACAAATTGATTAATGAGTACTCAACATTTTAAAAAACCTTAAAATTAAATAATTACCGATAAAATTTAAAATTAGAAATTTCAAAAGAATGAAACTTGGTGAACAAAAAGTTTCGGAACCTATTAAAGAGAGTATTCATTTTTAAGATAGATGTTATTTCATTTTTCGAAAGCGTTGGTTATATCAAAACGTGTTTCTTTTCTGATTTGATGATTCTCTGTAAGTTTGAAGTTTAAAAATATATATATATAGAAACAGTGATAAGAGGAAATTCTTTAAATGAGTAACATGATAAGTGGCACAACATCAACAAACATTGAAATATCAAATTAGAACCATTCGGTGATCTATCAAATGTGGGTGTAATCTAACTATAAGATCGCAAATTAACAAAAACATGATTTCATAATTGCTATTGAGTCATTGTTGCGTTGGTCAATTGAAACATTTTTCAAAACGTGTGTAGCGGTTCATAAGACCATTTAATTACTGTCTAATCTCTTTCTCTCCGTCCAATTTTTTGACATGCCGTTGGATGAGTTGTCATCTTAGCGTCACAACCGCTTCATCCCTTCTCACTGCTTTTGAAAACCGTTTCATTTTTCTTGTGAACGGATGCCTCCTAATACTTTTTCATGCATACAGGTATTCGCTTTTTGTTGAAGATGTTATTTTTAAACATTACTTGCATTAAAATCAACATTTCTAGATTATCACGCCACGTTCATCACCAACACCATCTAATGGACGATTTCCTACCTATTTATCTACTTCTGAATTTGATCCAGTGCTTTATCGAGAAGAATTGTTGAGAAAAGCGTATTTATCAAAGTTCCCAATTGATAGGTTAGAACAAATTTATAATTTTTTCTGTGATAAAAAAATCAAAGTTTTGAAGTTGGAAAGAAATAAAATGAGAATCTTTAATGTTGAAAGATACGTTAAATGTCTTCAAATTGCTGGTGTATTTTGTACTATTCAATTCTGATTTGTTCAAAAAACGTATTTTCATCAAAACAACGTTTCTCATCTCGTGATACATGAAAATTTTGAATTAAATCATGAAACGTCTGAAAACACATAAAACAACCGTTTCGAAAATCTTGATACTCGAAATTTCTAATGTGAAATTTCTAAAAATTGACATTTGTTCCAGCGGCGACAGGCCAGACTATTTGATAACCATTGGAAGAGCTAATAAAATTTGCTCAAGATTGACACTTGGTTTGTTATTTTTTTCATTTATAATATTTATAAATATGTAATTTTTAGAAATTAATGACCGGGAAGACAAAAGCGTCAGGAATAAACTTCCTGTGACATTTATCATCATCTCCGGTCTGATTGTTATTATATTTGTTACAATGTTGTATGTATATTTCAGTGGTTTTGTGACAATTGGATTATAATTTATTTATTTAAAAATTTAAATACAATTATTAATAAAGCAAGCAAGTAGAATTTCAAACCTTGAGCTCAAAATTTGACATCATAAATTCGATGATAAACCCATAAGCTATTTTTGTTTTTTTCTATTTGAACATAATACATTGTACAGTGTGGGGGGTGGAACCGGTTTGTAAAAAGAGAATTGTGAAGGAAGAGAGACAAGCAAAGATGTGCAATTTCCTTTTTGCGTCATTTGGATTGTTTTTAAAATTTGCATCTAATTGTAATAAATAAGTGAGAAAAGGGGACCCTGAAAGTAGAAAATAGTAAAATAAATCATTTCCTAACATGGAATGGGTAATGCGGTAATATAGATCTTTGTGAATTAATTGTACCGAAGTTCCGTATTGCCGCGCTATGTGCTCTTTCTGCCCCATGATGTTCTCCTTCACTTGCAGGTTTGTGTTCTTCTTCGGAATGTGCACCAACTTCGACAACATCATGTTCATGTTCTTCCTTGCTATGAGGTCCTCCAAGAATATGAGGTGAGAGAATCTTTAAAAAACTTCAAATTATAAAAAAGTTCTAGAAATATATTTTAAAAATCACCTCAACTAAAAACTTTTCTTCGCTTGCAATTCTTGGTGAAAGAACATTTGGACTCAAAATCATAACACCTAAAGCTTCAGCTGACATTACATGTGGTGCTAATATTCCAGGACTGAGCACATCAATTACTAAAGCTTCTGGTGAAAGTACCCTAGGTTCTAATACTCTTGGTGAGAGAACTTCGGCAACAAGAGCTTCTGGGGATAGAACCCAGGCTGTTAATGCTCGAGGAGACAAAACTTCCGCACGGAAAGCAGTGGGAGAAAGAATTCTAGCTATAAGAGCTGATGGTGATAATACCGTCGCAATGAACGCACGAGGAGAGAGAACGTCGAGCTGGAAATAAACTTTTACATTTTTGAAGGATGCCGTCGTAACATACTTTCAATGCTTCCGGGCGTATTATTTCAGAAATAAAAGCATGAGGAGATAAAATCATAGCTTCCATTGATACTCCGAAGTTTACCAGATTTGCAAATGCATGTGGTTTTAATGTTAAATAACTAACTCCATTTATCTCTTCCTCGTGAGGATAGTTTGGAATATTTTCTTCGGCACGTTTAAACCTCCGCTGCAGGTCTGCACCCCAAACTGGCCATTTCGGTTTTCCTTCAGCAGCCAATTTTCTGATTTCCATCTCAATTCTTTCTTCTCTTTGACGTCTTGTCAAATTTGTTATTGGAAGGTACATTTCATAATTGCTTGAATAAACATGCTTGATTTGTTCAGTTGTTAAATGTGCAAATCCAAGTTTCTTGTATTCCATCTCTTGTTCAGAGGAAAACAAACGTCGTGCTCTGAAACGCAGAATTTTAAAAACGAAGTAAAATGAATTGAGTAACCTTATCCAGTTTATATCTTGTCGGCTCAATTTCTGAACAAGTGGATATTGAACTTCTTCCATGAGTTTCATAGATGGTTCCATACGTTTTATAAGTTTTTCCATAGCTTCACCAGCCCCGCTCAGATCGAAAATAGCTTCTAGCATCAACTGTTGGTATCTTTCATTCGAAGAAACAATGTCGAAAAGGTCCGGTAGTGAGAAAAACCCATCTCGTTGGAATGAAAGCAATGTTGGTGACAAAAATTTGTTCTTCTGATTCTTATTTTCCGGGAGAATGGACAAAATTCTCGGCGATAGGAACGAAAATTTGTCATTTAACAGCTTGCTTGCCTAAAAATATTGAAATGTTATGAAGTACCACTTCTAAAGTTTATACCGAAAACTGATTAATGATTTCCAAGATATTCTGAATTGCGTCGTGTTCATTATCAAACTTTGGATCCCTGCTATATATTCCCAATTTCAATTCTTCGAAAAGCCTGAAAAATCAAACAAATAATCTCATTGAATTTGACAGTTTTAATAATCTTCTATCAAAAATTTACGGTTGTCAAAAACGATGATCACAACTAGCCAATGGGCATATCTATTACCAGTTGGACAATAGCTTTTAATGACTATTTAAATACTTCAAATCTGTGTTCAATTCAAAAGCGATCATAGCGAAATGGCCACACGGCTAATGCCAAAAAAAGTGAGTGATTGATATTACCGGTTTTTGAAATGGAACAAACTTTTAGTGACCTTTACTCAGAATACTGAAAATTGACAAAACTCACTTTTTGTTTTCTTCATTCATTAATTTAAAATATCCGTTGCATTTCTCAACCCGTAAAAAATGACTGCGAAGGCGACGAATATTGTTTAAATGGTTGGTTTCACTGCTGCCGTCTCTGTTGCCAACTGAAAGAAAGGGAGTGAGGGTCTATGTTGAAACGAAAAACGGGGAAAGAATGAATGCAAGGGTTGTTGCGTTTCAAAAGGCAAAATGTTATCTAGTCTCGTGTCTGCCTCATTGGCTCAGTGGCAGAGCGTCTGTCTAGTAAACAGAAGGTCGCTGGTTCGATTCCAGCATGAGGCACCGAAATTTTTTTTGGATTTTTGGAAACGAATAGAGCAAAAGATTATTTGTTGTCATTTTTTATTGTATTTACTAACAAAAAAAGGGAAAAATTTGTACATTACACAAATAGAAACCCCATAAATCCCTCTTAGACTCGTTTAATAGTTTTGCATAATTCAAATTTAGGAAAGCACTTACGGAGTAGACGGCTGAAATACTTCGACGCCAAACCTGTGAAATCAATATTTGGAGTAGATACAGTAGGAGCATCTGGAAAACCGTTTATTAATAATAAATGATGTTTTCTATTTACCTTCAATAGATCTTTTCTCACGTGGAATTTTCATGACTCTAGGTAAACCAAAAGCATTGTGCTCCACTTGTTCCGACTGAATACTCTCCAATTTTTTAAGAGAATCGTTAAGCTTTTTCTTCCTCCGTTCTTCTTCTAGAAATATTTCATATGCTTGCATCATTTCATCCATCCTCTTGATCCTTGATCTTCTCCTAATCTGCTTTCGGATTGGGTTTTTAACCCATTTTTGTTTATTTGTACTGTAGTATAAAGTGTCGTTGGGCATATATGGGTATTCCATGACGGTTTTTGAAGGAGCAACTTGAATTTTTTGGATACGGGTTTTTTTCAAAATTGTGAAGTAATTCGTTTTTAACTTCGGTGGAGGAGGTGGAGCAGTGAAAGATTGAGCATATTGTTTGGTATCAAATACTCGAACTGCACAACTAGCTAAGGCTACAACTGTTTTTGCATCGGATGCACATTGTTCGAATACAATGCGTTCTATTCTTGGTAAATCCTGAAGAGATGCTCGTGTATGCGCCTATAAGTAATATATACATATATTAAAATACAAAGGAAGTAGTGCAGATTATCCTGAATACTTTAGATTGCCATCAAATACAAAAATGTAAATAAAATTTGATGAATTTTTGCAATCTCAACGTCACTGAGCCGTTCAACGTTTATCAAAAATACTAATAACAATAATATAATAAGTTTCTTCTTGGCGAATTTACCTTTATAAGAGCTTTTGTTGTTGCGTACTGCCATAGCTGTTGTAGCTTCATTTTGTCCACTTCGAACAATTTGGTATCTTTTTCGATATCCAGATTGTCCAGATTGTCGAGTCTCGAGTCGAACACATTTGATATCACTAGTGGAAACAAAGTCAATAAAATAATCACCAAGTCCATACATCCACAATGGTTTAAACAAATTCTAAAAACTGTGCAAAATTTAAAGTGAGATTTCAGATTTTTCAAAAAATAGAAGCGTGGCTCATAAAGTTCGCAACAATAACAAAAAAATGGCGACTGTGACCGTATATGCGGAATGTAATTGATATGACGAGGTAGACAATATGACCACGCATTCGGCATCGAGGGATAGATGGCTAACTGTGCTTCATACAAAAACTGGTAGCTACACAAAAACAGCAAAGGTATAGAGGCGCATGACGAAATAAAAAATTTTAATCGAACGACTGGACAATAATCAAATATGTTCAAAGCATTATTTATTATTGATAGTATCGTGAACTTATTGCCACTTTTCTATAAAATTTTGTGCAATGAAACCAAATTGACTTTAGTTTTTTTTTGAACCCTCATGAAAACCAATGTTTGTTATTTAACAATAACTTACAAATATAAAAAAGAAAATGATAAAATTGCGAACCAACTGAAAACGTAATACAGTTTCCTTTCAGTTTTCTGGACTCATTAATTCGACTTTAATATGAACCAAGTTTTGGGCGGAGATTTCATGGACTAATAATTACAACGTGAGAAAAAACTGGATTAAAAGTGCACAATCCATTTACTACGGTCATTTCAACAAAAAAACGTAATCGGTTTACCAATACGAAGTCGCGGTGAAAGTAGGCGGTGAACAGCGCTTCCGTATTATTATTTCACTTTACAAAAGGAACGAAATTTTTTCCAGGATTAATTCGATTTTCTTTCATTCAAATTCAGAATCAGGTGTTATGCAAGAAGATAGTGAAATTCAACAAAAGTTTAAATACGTTTTGCTCTGATTATCGTGTTCCTAACTTTCGAAATATGGAGTAATGGATTACATAAAGATTGAACATTGGTCACCTTATTCAAAGTAGATACATTTTAACCAGTACAAAAGATCATATTGGGGGAAAGGAAAAGCGAAAAACAAAACCGAATAATTTGTTTAAATTGTGAAATGCGGAAAGTATTGAACACAATTTTCTTCTAAACAATTCATGAACCACTCAGGAACTCAGAAAAAAGGAACTATTGTAAGTTGAAAAAAGTTGGAATTGCATTTTCTCAACATCCCAATAAAATAGAAGTCTTTAATTATAAAAGTCTTTAATTATTATCACACTGGGTAGGATTGCTTCATGTACTTATTTTCAGAAGTTCACACCGAAGTACCCAAAAAAACATAACCACGGAAAAAATCTTACAAGGTGATTTTAAACATTTGGTCCGGCATATTGAATTTCTAAAATTCCATCTTTTTTTTAAATATTTTGAATAAATTGGAAATTTTTATCTTGACAATACTGTTGCGTAGATTTTATGATACTGTTCCGTAAGGGGGATAATTTGTAACTCAACTTAAACAACAACCTGAAGAATTATTACACGAACTTTTTCAATTGACAGATAAAATTAAAACACTCGCGAGTTAGCGAAAATTGAACTTCAGAGGTTCATGTCTTGGGATCTAAACCTCCGCGTTCCAGGAATATGAGTTGATAATTTTATATTAGTGTCATTTTGAATTAAGGTGCAGAATTTGAGTTAACGAATTCCTTTATTAATAGACTTTGTCGGTTCTGATTAGTAAATTAAAAAATACTACATTAATAAGGTATACACTATTTTGTGTTTCTTGCAAATGGTATTTAAATATCAATAAGATTAAATTACAGTAATCTAACATTTTTGAATTCAGACCACTGAAACGAAAGTGCCACCCACGATGTTGTTTAAGTGCCACACACAATGTTCAAATCTTCTCAAAGTTTCGGTAACTAACACTCATTCAACATTATCACAAATGTGATTACAGCTGTGAAACAGTGCAATTGGTACTTGGATGAAAGGATATTTCTGGAATTGTTAATGAAAGAATATTCTTTTTTGTATTTTCTGTGCTTCTATTAAAAAGGGCTCAACAAGACGATAATCATTCAAATGTCTCTTGAATAAACATGCCGTCAGGTGTCCGCAACATGCATTATAACATCATGTTCTGAGAAATTTCTTTTTATCCATTGTCAATCTTTCCCCGCATATTCAGTACATTTCAGTAAGTATTCTTTCACAAACTCTCGTCTTAGACACTTCTGATCTTTTGAAATTTCGGGTCAAAATATCACTGGCAAAACCGTGAAATTGATCTCTGCTACATTGTTTTTTTTTAATAAATGAGATACTTTTTTTAAAAACTTTTTGGGGAATAGTTCAACACAAAACCAATTTTTACTTATACAAAGATCATGTTTAAAACTTTTGAGATAATTTTCGGGCTTTATTCAAAACCGATATGAAATTATTTTGTGAATTCGCAACAGAAGAGAAATTGCTGTGATAGTGTAGCAAGTTCGTCTTTCTCTATTTTCATAATTTTAGTAAAAAATGTTTCTTCGACTGAAAAATCGGTAAGTTTTTATAATCTCAAAAAATATTGGTTTGATAACTCGTTGCAAATTTAAACGGACTAAAGGCGCACGCATTTATAACGTCTCTGTGTCTCGTAACGAAGAGACAAAAAAGACGCAGGATTTACTCACCCTTCTTTCCATTTTTCCGTCGATTAATCGATGACGTTTTTCTCCACCTATTTTTTCAATTTTTTCCATTTATTTTTTCGGTTTTCTCAAAATAAAATAATAAAAAAATACTTCAGAAATATGATCCGCTTTATCCTCATCCAAAACCGTGCTGGAAAAACAAGATTGGCCAAATGGTACATGAATTTTGACGACGACGAGAAACAAGTGAGTTCTTTATTTTTTTCCATATTATATTTAAAATTAACGATATTTTAGAAATTGATTGAAGAAGTTCATGCTTGTGTGACGGTTCGTGACGCAAAACATACAAACTTTGTGGAGTTCCGCAACTTCAAAATTGTGTATCGTCGTTATGCCGGACTTTATTTCTGCATTTGTGTAGATATCACTGACAACAACTTGTATTATCTAGAAGCGATTCACAACTTTGTTGAGGTATGTTTTGATATACCGCACTTCATATATTTTTTGAACATTTTGACTATATCAAAAATATTTTGCATTTTTCATGTGTTCCACAGTATAAATAAGACAAACGCCAATAAAAGCAATTGCATATGTATTACAAAATTTATGCAATATTATAAAAGTTTCTAATACCCGAACAAAGTAAAATCACTCACATTTGGTTAAGGAAATTTTTTCAAACAAGTTTGTAAGTTCTTTTTGTGATTTTAATAGTGAAATTCCATCTTTAAAAAACCAAAACGTTCTTCATTCAATACAAAATCAATTTCCAGGTTCTCAACGAATATTTCCATAATGTCTGCGAGCTCGACTTGGTTTTCAACTTCTACAAGGTTTACACAGTCGTCGATGAAATGTTCCTTGCCGGAGAGATTCGCGAAACATCTCAAACCAAAGTCCTGAAGCAACTTCTCATGCTCACTTCACTTGAATAAACCTCCGCATTTTGAGCAAAAGCATTCCGCAGAATGGTTGTGTTCAAGTTATTGTGTATATGCCTCAACTATGCCATAATTTCTATTTTATAGCTAATTTATTGAAGAGAAAAGTATTTATTTGATTATTTCTTGAAAGAATACATTTTTGATTGACAATCAGTGAATATACAGATAAAAGAAAACAAGAATTATTCACTTGAGGAAAGAAAATGCATGGCTTGAGGTCCGCCAGCCTGACGTTAACCGTAAATTCCAGACGATTTTGACAAATTGTTTATTTTAATTCCAGTATGATACATTTTTTTGCTTTGAAGCTGTCAAGATTCCTTGCCCTGTGGGATTCCATGAAACTGATAATATTGGACTTCTGAAAGTTGTATAATAAAAGCAGGGGAAACCAGATAACAAATATTACTCTATTTTTTCAATTAGTTTCTTTTCAAGACTTGTTGATGATTTGTTCCAGACGAATACAGCACCATTTGCACTACCAGCAGCTATATAGTCGCCTCCTGGTGAAATAACACATCTTGAAGTGTCCGAGCTTGTTCGGTATTGTTCAGCACTGAAATTAAACAAAAACTACCTTTTGATAAGAAAATCAAATTATATAAATCACCTGTACAAATGCAACAATGAATAATTCCTGATGTCTATTAAAGACAAGGTGTCATCGCGGGTTGAACACAGCAACTCGTTTCCTCTCACACTCAAAGATGTGATTCTCGATTCCAATGAGACAACCTTCATGGGCTCACTAGTTCGTCCATCCCAAAAGCGTACCTTCTTATCATAATGCCCAGAAATAAAAATCAAAGGACTGGCTTCAACTTTTCCAATGAGATCCAACACTTTTGAAGCTGGGAAAAATGACCTGCTGCCTTTAAAAAATAAAATTTACTAAAAAACAGCTAGAAAGATTATTATTATAACAAACATCTTTGACTTGTGAGATCCCACACTTTGATAATTCTATCAGCACCACCGGAAACAGCGCCATGTGTTTGGTAAAACTTGCCAGATAGGACTTCATTTTCATGTCCAGATAAGGTTGCCTGAAAGAATAACATTTTTTTGTGAATCACTGACAAAATTTGGTTCTTACAGTAAGCCTTGAATTGTCAATGTTCCAAAGACGGAGAGTTTTATCGTTCGAAGCAGCTAGCAAACATCTTTTGTCTCTTTCAAAATCAATTCGATTAATTGCAGCATTGCATCCCGTTAATGAATTTCTAAAAAAGATGTATAAAAATAGGTTGTTGAAATCTCAAACGAACACTAATAAATGCTGCTCCGACGGATTTATTCTCCACAATCTCACTTTTCTTTCAGAACCTCCAGTTGCCATCATATCACCAGTTAGCCAACAAACATCATTCACTTCGTTTTCATCGCATTGCTAAAAATAATTACCTTGAAATTGGCTTCACTAAAATTCTTACAAATTTTTCCTTTTTCACGTAAGGGACTGCATCAGCAATCAAACAATCACCATGACCGTACTCCGGCAGCTTGCTCAATGTTTCGTTTCTAAAAGAAATCGGGTCAATATTTGGATCAGATACTTTTTGGATAAAAACTTACAGTTGTTGGTCTCTAGATGTATCCTGAATAGCACTGGCAATCAGCTCCTGGATTCGGTAGTTTTTCCTCTTTTCAGCTAATTCAATTTCAGCATTCATTACGTCAATTTTTTGGTCATTCAGCTGTCTGATTTTGTTCAATAGTTGAACTCTTTCTGTCTCAAGGTTGAGTTTTTGTTCAGTTAGTGAAGTACATGTGGTCTGAGAATATTATCCGTGATGAGAAACTTTTTGGCAATATGGTATACCTGAAGTGCTAAACGCTCATCTTGTATATTTACATTATCAGTCTTCGTTTTCTGTAATTCGACCTCCATTTTAGCATATTTTCCGCAAAGCTGCTTGTAGCTTTCCTCCAATTCAAGTTTTCTAGAAACATTTTCAACATTATTTTACCGTTAATGTACTTAAAACTCACTGCGAATTAATATTTTTTATTTTTATCTCATAATCTGTCAATTTCGAATTCGCGTCAATCAATTTCTGGTCATTTTGACTTTTTATTCTGTACAAATCGCTGATTTCATTACGAATACGAATAACTTCAGTGCTCATTGAGGCGTCCACCGCACATCTGGAGAAAATATTTTAGTTTATTTTCAAAATTTTCCAATGAAAATTTTTACTCACTCGGAATTTTGTTTATTTTTTGTCTGTTTGATTTCCTCGGCAAGTTTTGAATCTAAAATAATATTTTATATGATACTTACATTTATATTTTATTTAAAACTTACAATTACTGAAAAATGACTCAATTAGCTTATTTTTATTGTTCAAGGTTTCAAGCCTCCATACGAGTTTCTCCCTGAAACCATCTTGTTCTGAGAAGCTCATGGATTCTGAAATAATACTAAAGGTTATGAATAGCTGAAACAATTATTTTAACGATTGAAGTAAAGAAAGGGACGCTGCTGGATAATTATTTACGATGGCATCCTCTCTATGTCATGACTGAGAAAAATATCAGGGAAAATCTTCAATGGGGCGCGTTTGCAACTTGAAACTAATTTTTCATTAGTGCTGCAAGTAAATAAGAGCTCTTAAGAGTGTGGGAAAATGTTTAAGCAAACTGTAAAATGACGCAAATAAGAATTAAACAGTCCAACAAACGTGGGAAATTATTATAAGACAAAAAAAGAGTTGTGTGAACTGTATTTTGAGCAGCAATAGATTGAGCAATTTATAAAGCGTTGGTTGAGTTCATTTTGCAAAGACCGCTATTCTTTTCTTGCATTCGTGAAATGAAGAAGCGTATCTTTTTGAAGCAACAATTTTGGAATCCATTACTTAATGCTTCTTTTTTTTTGTTAATGCAACGCTATGTCGTTTACACAATGGATACATTCTTTGTGTGTGAAGTGAAACACGTCCTTTCAACTTTTTGTCAGGTGGAGATTTATCACATCTTATGGGTACACCAACAAAGTTGTTTCTTTTTTCTTTGTTACTCATTTTTCAAATTCTCACAAGATTGTTGTGCAAAGGTTTCATACTATGAACTTATTTCGAGTTATGAATCGACGGTAGATGCGAAGCACACATTTATACATTTGAATCACGGCAGTCAACGGTGACTTAGTTTTTTTTTTTAATGTTTACATACTTAATTATTGTCATGTTAATGATTTTGTATTGTCCATTACCTACTAAAAGACAGCAGCGCATCTCGCAGGTGAAAATAGCATGCATTTTTGAAGGAATTAGATTTTCCGGATAGATCAAAACTAACTTGAAGTGAGTGATACAAAATATAATGTTGACAATAGCACATACTGCTTCTAGATGTAATTGACAATTGAAGTTATTAACAAAACACCTATTACAATTCCCTAAAGCTTTGCACACTTGTTTTCGTTTCTTTTTTTTGTTATTACCTTGTTCGGGTGGTTTCGGTAAAACTCAAAATGTCAATCAATATTTTTTGTTTATCTTGCTGTCAATTTTTATTTTGGCTGGAGCATTTTCAGCCTGTGTTTTGAACATATTCCCATGGAGTTTGAAGAGGGCTGTAGAGAACTTATAAATGTGACTGATAGTGAGATGAAAATAAAGAAAATACATATTTTAAATCTGTTTTTAAAATTTTCAAAAACCAGGTGGAAGCCGAGCGAATAAACTTCAAAACAATGACCTAAAAAAAGTTTCCACCTGCCCGAACTGTTTTCTATGAGCTTCTTGCATGCTATATTTATTCATATTTTTAGAAAATTCTTAAATTAGTTCATGTCAACTTTTTTTAAATGGATTCTTGACGTAATAATGCCCGACGACTAATTTTCGACGTATAAATGTTTTCTAGGCCTTCTAGGCTTAATTTGAAACCCTTTTTTTCAACTTCTAAGCGATTTTATAAAATTCTAAAAACGGATTTGGATTTAGTACGACTTCTATTTTTATCACATATACTTTCATTGACTCTGTAATGTCTTCCTTTAAGCAAACATGGAACATGGAATTTTTACTACAAAAAGGGAAGCGTTTCCTTTTGAATGAACATTGATTTCCTCCCTCCAGTGACGTCAAATCATTGGTATTATTGAAACCAAAATAAACGTTTTTTTTGTAAATATCTTTATTGTAAAAGTAATTGCTCATCAATTAAAAAACCAATAATATACGCATAATAGGAAACCGTTAAAAACATAAAATATGTTACCGAACAACTGGAACATGTTCAAGAATAACATCTTTGAAAACGTTTTTACCGTCACCTTCAAAATTGTTTTCTTGCACGCTGCTTCGACATAATCTGCCTTCATGGGGCAGAACTTTCAAAGGTGCCTAATTTGCACAACAACATGATTCACCCTAGAATGTTTAAGAAAAAGGCCAAAGTTTATTCCTTTAATCTGAATGCAAAAGTGTCCTTCACAAACATTCCCTCTATCAAATTTCAAGAATCATTTCACATGGCCAAATAAATCAAAACCCTTTTTTTTCTGTTCATTCTTCTTTCCAATACCAAAATTTGTTCATCATTGGATTTAAACATCTGGTTTATGTTTATGCCTAATTGAATCCTTCTTCCTCTTCGTTTTAAACTTGATTGTTCTTCATAAAATCCAAGAAAACTAAATGCTCAAAAAAATGCAACTCTTTTCAGAGCAAACATTTCTTAAACGTCTTTTTCATTTTTCAACGACGTATAAGTTTCAATGCAATTCGATAGTTTTTCATAGAATTACATTTTGTTTTTTTTCTTCTTGGAGCTCTCCTTTTTCAGTTTTGCTCGTTTCGAACAAAAATATCAACAAGTAACTTCGATATTTATGTTGTTTGCACTAGCAACCTTTTATAACCGTATCGTACGAATATTTCGAGCTTTGAATTTTAACTAAAAGAAATTCGGAATACTCATTTTTGATATTTTTGTTTGTTTACTCAAGGCAAAATGTTGATTGCGTTTCTTTGCAATTCAAGAGCAACATCTAAATTTTAGGCAATTTTATATATTATATTTTTTTACAAAGTGATATAAAGAGTGCATTTTTCAGTTTTTTTGTGTTTCTTTTTAAAATGTTAAAACCATTGCAAACTACGCACTCAAGATTGATTAATCTAATTTTCCGATGGTTTCACGCAAAGGCAAAAAAAACCCAAATTGACTTAAAATCATCATTGTTGGGGGCTCGTTCTTTTTTCATTTTGTTTCAATTTTGAAATATTTGGAAAAAGTGTCCTATTCAGACGTTTCCGAATAAACCCATTGAGAATTGCCATTTTAGTAACAATCGAAAATCGTGTAAATATAGGGGCTGATATTGGCTGAATAAAACCACTTGGCTCGGTCATATTGCTCAAGATTCTTCCTATTCTTAAATTTTTCTTCCGATATCCTTTGTTTCATCAAATGAGTATTTTGTTCACTGTTGTAGGGTTAAGATACTCTTTTCCGGGAATAAGAAAAAGGAATAAACATATTTTGTCAAACAATTTTTTTTCAAAGGTATTCAATTTCTCATTTGTTTTCTTTTGAATTTCTCAAATTGATATATAAGTCTGTTACAGTATTTTTTTCTCATATTTTATTTAATTTTACTAACTCCCAATTTTTAAGCCCTAAATTGGAAGGTATAATTGTAGGTGTTGGTCCGTTTTCTTATGAATGTATGTATGTTAGCTAAGTTTGAATAAATTATGAAACATACATGCATTTTTGAGTGAAAAAAGTTTTAGAATTAATAGTAGGTGTCCTACTTTATAATTTTCTGTTGTGTTTTGTTTCGACCGAAGTTTATATTATAAACAAAATGATTGTTAGGTTTACTGTAGGCAATTCTGACGTTCCACTTATTTTTTGTTATAAAAGCCGAGTTCTCCTTTCAACTTTTACACTTTTTTCAGAATGAGCTCCGAAAAGGTGACGGAGAAGCTTCAACTGATGGCCACAACGTATGAGACAATCAAGAAAACTATTATGAACCAGACGGATCATACAATTCTAGTTGGTTCAATTATTTTTTGTTTCATTATAATAATTATTTTTTTAGAGTAATTCAAGTCTTTTTATGAGAGAACTTCAATTTCATTGCAATAACCCGGATGTTCAGAAATTTGCAAAATTGACACTTGAGTCAGCATGGATAATGTCGGACTATAATTCTTCAGCAATTGATCATGGGTGCATAAAATAAAATAAACTTTATCGATTTGAAATTCGATTTTCAGACCAACTCTTCCATTTTTCATTAAACCCATTTTAACAATTATTTTCATTGTTGTCGGATGTATTGGACTTGTTGGAAATTTATTGACTGTCATTGTTATTTATAAGGTAATGCACGGAAGATAAAATATATATCACAATCGTTCCAGACTGCTTCACTACATTCTCACACAAATTACTTTCTTGCGAGCCTCGCAACAAGTGATTTTTGCCTAATAGTTATTGGTGTTTCTTTCGATTTGATACATATCTGGAGGAATGGTGATCCTCCTCCAATATCGGGATATTGTGCGTTCACAAGTAAGAAACGTGTTTTTCTGTTTGAAAATTTATATAATAAAAATTTCAAGGCACCACAATATCTTTGTTCACTTTTGCTTCTATTCTCACAATTGTTTCTTTAACGGCGGAGCGTTTTCAAGCAATTTGTTATCCATTCACTCATAGAGCTGTTTTCGATAGAAGAAGAGTTATGAAGCTCATTTATTTGATTTGGATCATTGCAACAATTCCATCGGTTTATGTTGGACTTAAAGTGAGTTGCCTTTGTATCAATATCGTTTGATGATATCTATGGTATTTTCAGTTCAAACGAGTGCTCCCCGATTTCTGTGGATTTAACCACCCAATGCATAACATGGGAACATGTGATTTCGTCACTTCTCCAGATACCCCTTTAAGGTATCCATTCGAAGTAATATTTTTGAAGTTTTTTTTAATCGTGACCCTTCTAAAAATTTTGTTTTCAGGTCACAATGGTTGTCACCTTCATCCTTCCCCTCATTTTCATTATTTACTGTTATTTCCGCATTCTAGGTTTGTATTGAGTAATCCAAGATATCGAGAGTTTTTGTGATTGTTTTCCAGCGACACTTAATGAGATGTCGGCTTCAACAACAGTCCACACCCCAGTCGGTAATACTAACAGCGACAGTGTGCATTTCCAATTTCCAAAAACAACCAATATATCAATACAAAATCCGCCAACCAACCATAGTTTTCCGTTAACGGTTCATACAAAAAATTACCAGCCACCAAGAAGTCAACAAGCTCAAAAGATGGTAATCAAAATGCTTGTAACAGTCACCGCTGTGTTTTTCATCTGCTATCTACCGTATCATATTCAACGTCTGATTGTTCAACATACAAAACATTTCTGTGATTCTTCAACATTTTGCATGTTGTTGTACCCAATAACTGGTAAAAATTTCAGCGACGATATTTAAAAATGAAAATATATCAATTTTTAGGGTTACTTCAATATGTTTCTGCAACTCTTAATCCAATTTTCTACAACCTCATGTCCGTCAGATTTCGAACTGCATTCAACAAGTTGATAAAAGATTTCATTTCAAAAAGCGATAAGGAATATAGCAATTTGGCCAGATTATAATTCCATTATTGTCTACTTTTTTTTTTAAACTTCTTGCATCCATCGGGTGAAACAAATCATTATTTTGCTGACTATTAACTGTGAAGTGATACATAAATTCTCATGTAATTTATTTTTGTTCATACTGTATTTTAAAGATTTCAAAAGAAAACATAAATATTTTAAACTAAATGCCTTGTTCACATCCTCAAAAAGAGAAAAAACACACAAGGCTGCTTCAAAATTCACTTCCACAGGATTGTGTTGTGTGCGGTCTCAACACGATTGCAAAGGAGCGCGTTTGCTGCATGACACGGGCGGGGAGGGGGCTTGTACTGCCTAGTTGATTTTCCAGATATTTTGTTGTTTTCAGGCATTTTTTGGTTGTTTTAGCTAGGGTTTTCTTACGGATATACATTTTAGTAATCATTTTGAAATTTTTAATAATAATTTTTAGCATGAATTAGTCTTGTTTAGGCTTTGAAACCTAGAATTAGGAAAATAAAACTTTTTTTCGCAAAAATTATATTTTTAAAGCAAATAATTAATATTTTCAGGGTACAATTATGTCGTTGAGCCGCTGCCTTCCATTGGGACAAAGTGCCCGCGTCATCATCGTCCCATCAAGACTTGCTCACGCAGCTGCTTCCCGTAAGATTTATAAAAAATCAATAATGCACAGAATATTGCAATATTATCTCAGAAGCCACCACCACCGCACAAGCTGATGATGCACCAAACTTCTTCCAGAAGATTGCTCTTCGCTTCCAAGGTATGAATTGTGATGATGTTGATTTTTTAAAAAATGAATCGGTTGTTTTTAGGAATCCCACTTAAGGGAGAATCTGCCCCACCAAAGTCATTGTTCGACGATATTTCAAAGGAATGGTCCGCTCCAGAACCACTCCCAGCTGTTCCAAAAGATTTCAAGGAACATCCAGATCGTGATTTGGTGAGAATTTCACATTTTTGTTGTAAATTGCCAGTAGAAATTCGAAAACCATAAAGATGGTAAACTAACAGAACCAAAACATAATACAATTTTGCAGGTAAACTACCCATACCCAACTAGAGCAATGTACCCACCAAAGACTCGTCTCTTCATGGTTCCAGATTCGTGGTTCCTTGCATTCCAAAAAGTGACCGGAGTCTCTGGACCATATCTTTTCTTCGGAGGATTGTTCGCTTTCTTGGTCAACAAGGAATTGTGGGTATTTGAAGAACAAGGACACATGACTGTTGGATGGATTCTCTTCTACCTTTTGGTCTCAAAGAGCGTTGGATGTAAAGTTTAATTTTTCACGTTCTTTTCAACGTGTTTAAATTACAGACAAGATCGACAACTCTTTGTACCAAGGATACCAAGAGAGAATCAACTTCTTCAAGGGACTTATCCAAGAAGATCTTAAAGACGCCGTTGAATTCCGCAAGGTAATTACATCAATTCCAATTTGACGGGCAAAATGTTATCTTGTAGACATCCGCTGCCCAAACCGAATCTTTGAACTCTATCAAGGAAGCTCTCCCAACTGCTCTTAAAGAGAGCATGTCTCTTCAACTTGAAGCCACCTACAGACAGAATGTTCAAACTGTTGCCACCGAATTGAAACGCCGTATTGATTACTTGAGGGAGACCGAAGCAACCAAGCAACGTTTCGAGAAGGATCAACTTTTGAAACTTATCAACTCGAGCGTATGTTTTTTTCTAAATCCCATATTTCAGTAATATTGTCTATTTTTAGGTTGACAAGCAAATCAACGACAAAGCATTCAAGGATCAATACCTTCAAAACGCCATTCAACAACTCAAGGGATTGAATGTGCAACTCTAAATACGAGATGAACAATTTGTTGTAAACACACCGTCTTTATATTGATTTTTGAGAACTTTTTAGATGTTGTTTTTTTGATAAAAGTCGATCTTATTTAAATTTGAAATACACGTAGTTTGAACAAAAAGTGAAACGAAAATTTCGTATGAAAAAAGTAAGGCTCACCGTTTTGTCTTTTTTGGTTATTAACGATAAAGATAAAGCAAAAAATGAATGAATCTGTTGTGATTGTTATGTTGTATTTTCGGTAAAATTTTGTTTAGAAAAAATGCAGCAAGATTTGTAATACTGGACTATGTGAAAGATTAAAGAAAATAAGTTGTTTGTTACATATTGAATGATCGGATCGCTGCTGATTTTCTGAAACACTAGAAGTAAAAGTTGATTAATTTGCCAGAAAACGAATTTTAGGTCTTGTAACGTCACAAAGATCAAAATTTCATGAATCCGGGTAGAGTTGAATAACTATCCTGAAGATTTGCATTAAAGGAGGGCTTTCGGAGATAATGAATGCTGGGATGAAAATATGCTTCAGACTCATTCCAAATCTGTTTTTAAAATGTTCTAAAACCACCTAAAAGCTGAGAAAATTAACTTCAAAACAATGGCCTAGAAAAAGTGGCCACCTGGCCGAAATTTTTCCCATTAGCTTTTTTTGTGTTTCGTTAATAATTAGTTATGCAAAATGCTTATGTTAGTCCCTTTTTTATGTTTTTTCATTTTTTTTGAATTTTTCATGCCTGCGGACTAGTTTTCGCAGGTGGACACTTTTTCTAGACCATTGTTTTGAGGCGCGTTTTCTCGGCTTCCAAGTGGTCTTAAAAAATTTTAAAAACAGATTGGGAATGACTCTGAAGCCGATTTTCATCCCAGCATTTCGATATTGATAATTTATCATGATGCAAAAATTTTGAAGTAAAAAAGTGCTGTAAAAATAAAGAAACAAAATTTAGTGACATTAACTGCATTTGCATCTAAAGGAACTTCGCACTCGATTGCATTTTTTTCTCGTTTTCGAGATTGTAGATTTTACCATACTGTTCAATCAATCAGTTTTTTTGTGTAATGATGCTAATTAGTTTTCAATATCCTGTGAAACATGAAATTAAAAAAATATGATTTTATTTCTTTTTGTTTGTTGATATTTTATTGGTTTTCGTTGAAGATTCTTATTCTGTAATATGGGGGAGATTGACTAGCATTTACCTGGAACAGAAGAAATATATTTATTATCTCATTTTTTTGTCACATAGATGATCAGAATCTGATTGATAATATAAATTGTATTAACGTTTTTCATGACGACAATCAACTAGGATGAATACAATTGAACCATGCTTCAATGGAACTACGAGTTCTGACCAATTTAACATTTTAAATGAAAAGCGTTGCCGTAAATTTATTTTTAAGCGAAATTTAGCTTAATTTGTGCAACATGATTTTTAATTCCCCTCGAAACGGGTTTCAAAACGCTGAAACACCCTTTCAAAGCGTAATCAGGTCTAATGAACGCCACGTTTCAAAACAATGGCCTAGAAAAGTTCTCTAGTCCGCCGGCATTATAAGTGAATAATTAAAAAACAAATTGGTTAATTGACTGATTGAAGTATTTTCCATAAATCATCGTCGATATAATAGCAAAGAACTCATCGAAAAACCTTGGCCACGTAGATACCATTTTTAGGTCATTTTTTTAAAGGCTCCAACCCGGTTTAAAAATTTTCAAAAGTGGTTCGGATTGATTACGAGTTCCATTTTTATTATAATTATCTTTGCGAAGTCCTGATTTAAAACTGAAATTACAATAACTATGAATTTTCTGTTTTCCATTTCTGTTAAAAACATCCCAGCGTTTTTTAATATGAAAAGACCATCTGGAAGAATATTTATAAAAATGAAGAACACCAAAGGTAGTTATTACACATAGAAGAAGTAAAATGCAAGAAACACAAAGAGCAGAATAATACACGATTGAGAAAGTTTGAAAAAACAACAACCGGTTGTATTCAAGATCGATAGTTGAGGATCGGGGATCACAAAAATGTATTGGACTAATTGAACCTGTTTCTTTTGAATATCCCAAGAAGCTAAAATTCACGATTAATTTACAATAAAACTACACGTAAATAATTTGGAAAAGGAGGGCAGGTGCATGAATGAGGTAGTCGAAATTTTAAATGGGAGAAATTATGTGGACTAGACAGAAGTTTACTCGTGTCATCCATTGTTTTTGTTTGCACCTACTCTCCAGTTGAATGAAGAGAAAACATGAGATGCTATGAATGGTAGAGAAAGTAGTATGAGATTTTGTTATGTTTGTAAGTTGAAATGGGGAGTAATTCAGTGGTCTTGAAATTTCGAAATTTAGTGTTCTTGCATTGATGTTGGCGGAAGGTCATCAGTTTTTCGCAAGTGGAAGGATCTTGCGGAAGTTAGCGACGAGTAAGGAGAAACGTGTTCCATGAATAAGAGATCTGTAATTTTTGTTTTGTCACATAAATACGTTTTCCTCAAAAGTTACCAGCTTCTTCATCTGGGACATAATCGAGGAGAGGGTCCTTTTGAGATCCGAGACGGGGATTGATTGGCGAAGGGTTTTCCACGTCACTGGCACAACTGTCATCGGCTGGCGAACTGGAAGTTTTCTTTTTTTTAATTAAATGAATAGGAGCAGATGGAACATACACAAGGTGGAGCGCACCATCAGGTGGAATGCACATAACCACGTTGCGATTTCTATGACTTTTCGATCCTCCGAAGCTGAGCAAAAATGGCAGAAACAGAAGTGCATGAATAGCACTGCTGAGAATAGTAATCATGACCAGTTGGCAGAAGTAGACGTTGATAATTTTAAGGTGAGCACCGTATAAGAACAACGTGGAACCGGACATGGTCACGACCGGCCCAGAGAATATTATTGGTCCAACAGTAGCAAGTGTGTCCTCAGCTCGATCTTTACCATGCTGCTTGTTTGACACAGCGTATCCCTTGAGAATATTAACCGAAAATTCAATGAGCATTCCAGATGACTATAAGTGAATTGATTAGTTTTACCCTTTGTTTTCTTTCCTTACCATAACAATGATTGTTGCCGAAATTGCATTAACCGGTATTCCAAAAACAAACATCACCCCAACAATATGAAAGTAATTCGAGATTTGACAGACAACTGAAATAAAAAAAGTTACAATATTTTGGTTATGTAGAAATGATCTAAATACCAGCACAAAGTGCTCCCTTGATATCAATTCCTAGGGTAATTCCAACAATTCCGAAAACGCCGACGGCGGTGAATGCCAATTGGGTAATCATAACTTCGAGAATTGAACCATATTGTTCGTAAAACGGAAATATTTTGCTGATAGCGAAAACGTGAGCAGTGTCATCGATAGCTGTTTCCAATCTTCGCGCAACCATTCTTGCTTTCTCCATTGCTTCTGTAAAAACATTAACATTATTGAGAAGGAAACGTTATAATTTGATCTTACCAACGAAATCAGAAGAATTGCTTAACTGAAGTTTCTTGTGAAACGTCATAAAGTAAGAAGATTGAATCCGACCTTTTGAAGTGAAGGAAATTGCATCTTTGAATGAAGCCCGGCCGCTGAAAAATAACAATAAAATGAAAAAAAAATTATAAATAAATTGACAGTCCTACCCAAAAACACACTCAGAGTTTGGTGTGTCCTCCAAGAAGTGCTTTAAATGCTTGTAGAAGACGTAAATTGAAGGTCTTTTGTACTTAATCGAACTAACTGGGTAAGCATTAGCCACATAATCGTAATCCATGCAAGATCGGCAAGCGTTATCTGTATTTGTTTGATTTTAAAAATGTTAAATAATAATTTTGCAAACCAGATATAGCTGTTTTGTTCCGATTTGTTGAGCAGAACGTGCTAGGATCATGAATGTAAACTTTGCAGCATGGTGAATCTCTTGAAATCCATTGAAGGTAACTGTCAATCCAATTGTAAACCTCTCCAGACAAATAGGTTTCACTTAAAAATTCATATATATTTCGAGAAACATCTAAAATTCTATTACTCTGTGTGCTGAACTGAATAAGTCATGATATTTCCAAAAGAAACGTCTTGGCATTCAGGGAACGTGCAGAACTTGTTTTGAACTTCTGGATCATGCCAATCGAGTTCACCGTGAACCGTGAAAAATACAGGTGGTCCAGCATCAATAAATTTATCCAGATATCTCAAGTGTGTACTGATATAACTCGTCTGGAAACGTTGAAGTTAGTTAATTAGAGAAAACGATGTCTTTTGTTCTTGTGCGTAGAGAATATTCAGGATTCAAATTGAAAACAGTAAAACTATGGAATACGTTTGAAAATTTTGTTCTGTAGTGAGTCATCATCATTTTTTTAAATGAAAAAAAATCTTTGAGAAGTAGAAATAAATATTTCAATAGCCAAGCATTTCAAGATCTCTACTCTCATTGCATAATAATAAAGAGGAATGTACATACCTCGGTGAAAGCCATGGTCTGATCGAATCCAACTTCAACTTTGCTTGATAACAAGATCGCCATCAAAATTGAACATAGAAACCAGATACCCGTTATAATTCTTACGACTCCTCTCATCATGAAGGGTGCAAGTGTATTCTTGAAAAACTGCGTCATGTAAGTGTCCGTTGCTTTCTGACGTCCGATATTGAACGCTCCTTGAAGATTTTTCAAACGAAAAGCAATGAAAAACTCCGCACGACCTTCAAGTTCACGTCTTGTGTCCCAGACAAAAATTCCAAGGAACAAGGTGACATGAAGAAATACATCAATAACGACTGAGAGTCCCGCATACAAGCAAAACGATTTGATGGCTGGCAGATCGGTGAAACTTCCTGAATAGAAACATTATTATAAAAGTTTGAAAGAAAATACAAACCGATGAAAAAACTGAATGAACATCCTAATGAGCTTGTAACTAATGCTGGCATTGTTCCGGCGGTAATTTTTCCAACCAATTCTGGAAGCTCACGTGGTCCCATGTAGGCCTCAGTAACTCTCATTTGAGCATAATACTTTACAACCATAAACGTGCGACACACTCCCAACAATGTAACCAAGAAGAATTGAACAACCAACGCATTCTTGACAGGATGAATAGCAATCATTGAGAAGATTCCCCACGAACAGAACGAACTCAGCAAATTGATAGCCACGCTGCATGCTCCAAGAGCAAATCTTGTGTGCACCAGAATTGACCATAACGAATCTTCGCAGAAGAAAGTGCGACCGAGCGAAAAAGTTACATATCCGAACAAGAAAAGGAGTGCAATGACAATTGTCAAAATTTCTTCCTTGGCATCTTTCTCAACCTCGTCACTGATTGATCGTTCGCCCATGAATGAAAAAACGACTTTGTCGAGGGTATCCTTATAATTTCTGCAATATTCCAAAAATGCAGCTTCCCACAATTCCGCTCTCTCAATTTCTGCCTCAGTTCTTTGAGTGACTAGGATTGTCATCATCATTGCCGTTGAAGAAAGATACTGAAATTAAACTATTTTTAAAAACATTTTTGAGCTTATTAAATACCGAGCCCTTTGCATTGACTTTTCCAAATATCAAGTTTGGGGACGATGGACCACCATAAGTTCCAAAGCAGCTCAAGCCAACAGATGTTTTCTGTGTCAATGGTTGGGCAATACATTCGCGAACATGATTCAACCATGGAACTTGTGGCGCATCAGAATCTTTGTATTCGAAGTCATCTACATCTCCCGTTAATTCCTTTTCCTCGACGAACCTTGTCGTGTTCACATTTTCCTTGATACCCTGAACATTAATATTCCAAAATAAATTACGAAATAATGGAGCATACTTGAAAATAGTTTGTTGGTGACATGATCAAACAGTCATAACCTGGTCCCATTGGTCTGTAGCATACATCGTCAAGCGTAACAATTCTTCCATTTATATCCGTTGTCGTTATATTTTTGATGTCATTAAGAATATCGAAAAATTGGAGCATAATATCATCGTAGAAAATTGGGCCATTTATTGAATCCAAAGTGAAGTTTCTCTTGCTGAGCAACATAATTTGTTGATATCGTTGCGGTCTTCCAAAATTTGTATTGAAGAGAGTCTCTTCCATTCGTGCTCTCGACAGCGGCGAAGACCACATGTCTAAAACATTGTTGGATTCCTTGTGATACAGCATCCCCGTTAAAGAAACCGAAATAATGAAAACACCACATGCCAGTGAGATGTTAGGGCGTCTTCCAACAAGCTCTCCGATATCTCTTGCATTTCTCGTCATGAACTGTTCAATCCATACCGCTGTTCGCTTAATCCTTCCAGAAGTGCTCTCCTGTTCTTCGATGCTGTCCTTACTAAAATTGATAAAAATTCCAACACAAGCAAGAATGGACACGCTGGAAATCAGCACACTTATGACGAAAATTTGCAAGCAAGCGATTCCATTAATTTTGCAATATTCCTGAAAAAAAGTTTATAGGTAAAAGTCATGCATTTTATTTTGGAAAACATTTTTGACGTAAAATGTTGGTTTTTGTAGAAGCATCACATCATAACTTTTTGTTGATTTTTACCAGCAGTCAATTTTCCACTTCGCAAACATTTCAATTGAAGTATCAAAAAATTCAATAAAAATATGTTGTAGCTGCTTAATCTCAACTTAAATAACAATGAACAAAGTTTTTTTTGTTTTCAATGACTCATCTCAATGTTATTTGTAACAAAACCGCCAAAAAAACTGTTTGAATTCTAGTCTCCTTTTTTGTAGTCTCTTATGTCAATAGGTGAGTCAAAAAATAAACGAAAAGGAAAATAAACACAAAGTTTAAAATCAGGTCTCCAAAAAATGTTTGCTGTACTTACAACGGATTTTCTACCATCGTCCAGATTGACCAATTGACTGAATTCCTCAATGTTACATTCCATCCTTGAGCAAGCTGAAAATTCTGGACCAATAGATTCATTGCATCTGCTGAATTTTGAAAGCATGTAATTTGGTTCCTGAACGTCATCACTCTGAAACTTTATTTTTAATTGATCAAATTGGTTGATTGTTATCAAACCTCATTTTCTTCCATCAATTTGAATTTAGTTGACAAAGGAATGTTCATTGTCAACTGTTGAGTTCCCAGAAAGTCAAACCAATTCTCCATTAGACAAGGTGTTACAGCACACATAACTGATAGAGCTGTTGAACCACCGAATGTAACATCTTTACAAGATTTGAACGTTCCCTCTCCATACTTTCTCGACATTCGGTATTCCACTACGTCAGCATAATGTGTTGCAGTTTCGTCACCGGACGCAAAGTCAACAGGCTTTTCAGTTATGGGTTTTGATGTCAAAAGCTGAAAAAGGTTTCAAAATATAATTCATAAGTCAAGTGACGTAATTTTCTAATTTTTCTTATCAGCGAAATGAGTCACGTACGAAAATACACACATAGCTAACCATGTGCTTATCAGCGTTAACTGCAAAAACCTTGATTCCAAAAAGATCAAAAATTCTACTAACTATGTGGAAAAAGATTTTTTTTTTGGCTTACTGAGACGAAGTTTGACTGTTTTGGAGAGCAAGTGAATTCACACCACATTTTCGCAAAATTGTGAAAACACGATGGGCAAGTGCCAAGAACTGCCGCAGCTTGAACCAGATGTTTTGTCATAGCCTGAGCTTGATCAGGTGTGCAACACAGTTGTGGGTCATTATCTAAGAATGGAGATTTCGAAAATAAATTCTAAAAATTAAATACCTTCAAGCAAGAATCCACAATACTTCTGAAGGTTAAGGTCATAAGCAAAACTGTTGTTCAAATAGCTCAACGGTTCGTAAAAACCATCTCCAGATTTGACACAAGGACCGAATGTGGTTGGATTATGTTGGTGACAGAAACCTTGCATAACGCATGCGGATTGCACATTTTGAATGCTGATGAACAGCAACAAAACAATCGAAGCTTTTATACTTCGTATCATTTGTTCTGTCATGCGACCTCGTTTGAATGTACGGTAGAAGCAGTTGTTGTAACTGTTCAGCACATACACTGTAAAATAAAAGATACAATGGTTTCCGGTGTTTCTTTGAAATCTAGGTGGGCGTGACATTTGAGGCTTTCTCTAAAACAATTGAAAACGGAGAAACAACGATGCACAAATAGAAGAATTTGTGATCTTTACCACTGTGAAAGACTAAACTAAAACCAATAATTTCTTTAGAGAATGTTAGTGGGAAAATTGGTTACGTTTCAAGTAAAAGATCTATGAAAAAGTGATATTCAGAAAACTAATAAAATTGCTATTACTTTGAAATATTTTAAGATTTTAAGATATTTTAAGATTTAAAGAAAATCATCACATTTCATATTTTTTCCAGAGCTATTTTTAGTATAGATTAGAAATAAAACATAAGAAAAACTATAAGCAAATAATATACATGAACATGCATGATCTTGAAAGCTCTCAATTGTCCGTTCAGACTCACAGTCTGACCGGAACAAGCGTTTTTGCTAAAACAAAAAATTAGAAAAGAAAATCAGAATTTTAAAGTTTTAAAAGGACAATTATAAAGTTCAACAGCAACAACGAAAAAAAAAAGAAATTTAAAAAAATTATCAATTGTTTCTTTTCTTATCTAACAATTGGTTTTGAACCAGAAATTTGCAACAAAACATGATTTTAGAGTTTGAATGGCATGCTTACATTAACGTTGGGGGAATGACTCAGAAAACCACGTTCTGTACTTTTGGAGCCATATGATCTTTAGAAGGCTCCTAAGAAACGGCGAAACAACACCAAAAATATTAAAACAATTTTTTTTCAAAAAAAAGAGACATCCACAGAAACAAAAAAATAAAACAGGATAGAGCCATTTGCGATGAGCATAGCAACGAGGTATATTGGTTCCGGGGAGAATGAGAAACTTTCACACAAGGCTACAAATTTTTTTTTGTTGGTTATGAAATGAAAATCTATCGGAAATATTCAATTTCCTATCATATGTAAGAGATAAAATTAAATAACTCATAGAATAAATTGGATTGAATAATGGAAATGGGGCGTTGATGGGCGTGGATGTTAAAAGAATGACTGAAATTAAGAAGGTACCTTCTAATTTGGGTCAAAAAAGAGAGTGTGTTGCTGGAGAGGAAATTTAGGTGATATAAGACTAACTTTGTTATTGTAATATAAAAAAGCAGAATAACAATAAGAAATTTCACAAAAAAACATCTCATAACAACACTATTGGGGATGTTTTTCAATAAAAATGCTCAAAATCTCTTGTAGGCCGGTAGACCACGTACCAGGCAGTGGAAGGCACCTTTCGAAAGAAAGAGCTGAAATAGATACCCAAAAAATATTGTGCGTTAAATATTATAAACACCGTAGAGGGAGAGAGAAAGAGAGGGGGCACATTACTCAAAAAAACAAATGGTTGAGTTTGCGTTCTTTGTGCCAACGGTATTCTGGGGAAATTTCACAAAAAAACATCTCATAACAACACTATTGGGGACGTTTTTCAATAAAAATGCTCAAAATCTCTTGTAGGCCGGTAGACCACGTACCAGGCAGTGGAAGGCACCTTTCGAAAGAAATAGCTGAAATAGATACCCAAAAAATATTGTGCGTTAAATATTATAAACACCGTAGAGGGAGAGAGAAAGAGAGGATGCACATTACTCAAAAAAACAAATGGTTGAGTTTGCGTTCTTTGTGCCAACGGTATTCTGGGGAAATTTCACAAAAAAACATCTCATAACAACACTATTGGGGATGTTTTTCAATAAAAATGCTCAAAATCTCTTGTAGGCCGGTAGACCACGTACCAGGCAGTGGAAGGCACCTTTCGAAAGAAAGAGCTGAAATAGATACCCAAAAAATATTGTGCGTGAGATATTATAAACACCGTAGAGGGAGAGAGAAAGAGAGGATGCACATTACTCAAAAAAACAAATGGTTGAGTTTGCGTTCTTTGTGCCAACGGTATTCTGGGGAAATTTCACAAAAAAACATCTCATAACAACACTATTGGGGATGTTTTTCAATAAAAATGCTCAAAATCTCTTGTAGGCCGGTAGACCACGTACCAGGCAGTGGAAGGCACCTTTCGAAAGAAAGAGCTGAAATAGATACCCAAAAAATATTGTGCGTGAGATATTATAAACACCGTAGAGGGAGAGAGAAAGAGAAGGGGCACATTACTCAAAAAAACAAATGGTTGAGTTTGCGTTCTTTGTGCCAACGGTATTCTGGGGCATGGTACGGCCGAGCACGGAGACAGGGGGCCAGAAGTTGTGAAAAAAAACACATAAATTTTCAAGAAAAACAACTAAATTTGTAAGACAAAAACAGATATTTCGATTTTTAACTGCTGAATTATAATATTTTTCCAGTATAAAATATAACATATAAAATTTGTCGCTACCAAATATAAATTTTTTTGAAAGAAAAAATTTCGAAAAAAATCCTACAAAACCAAAAACACTGAACAGTTATTGAACAGCTCCCATGACAACACAAGTTTTAAAAAATCACATTTGAAAAATACACCCTCCTTTCAATTTTCTTGGTTTTGAAAGGCGGAAACCTTTCAATTCAGCAGAAAACGTGAATTTTCTTTTTCAATCAAAATTCCATGAAAACAAGCATCGTTACATTTTTAAATATTTGCAAAAATTAGGAAAAAAAACTCGTGATCTCAAAAAAGCAGGCTCGAGCGATGCAATGAAACATTTTTAATAACATGGGTTTTTGGTCCGAAAACATATTGTTAATTGTTTTTTTTTATGATGATGATTCAATTTTAATGGAATCAGGCGAAAAAAAATTGAAAAGATTGTTTTTTTTATATTTTTTGTAAAGACAATTGCCTTTTCATGACAATATTTTCGGGAGAAAGCAAACATTGAAAATGTTGAACATGTTCAGAAAGTACATTGAGTGCACTGAATTTCGGTTTGAGATCAAATATAATATTTCAGAAATACTGAATTTAAAGACAGTGGATCAGGTAATTGTACCCTACTAGATTTCAATTTCAAAGAACGTGTTAACTGACCAGCTGCCTTTAAAGATAGTTCACAACTGAATTTCGAAATTGACATAATATATCGTACATATTACTTCTTTCAGAAATCAACTATTTTACTCCTACAGGGCGAAGAATTCATCCTCGTAAAATCGTGATGTTCTAAAATATTGGAATCCTTTAAATCACTTACGACTGGAGGAATTGAGCCGCGTTATGTACGGAAAACTGATGTTTGACGATACGGATAAAAACTATAATTGACTCAAATCCTGATACTTATAACTGAAAAGTTGTGAAACTCATATATTCGTTACAATCTCAGCCAATGTGCAAAATATGAGCGAAATTTCGTCACCATTATTCCAAAACAATGTCAAAATTTCAAAAAATGTGAATCATTTGGAGACCTATGACAAATTCTAAAACATGTGTTTTTGTGAAAAAAAATCAATGAAGTTTGTTTCAATTTTTCATATCGACTAAAATGGTTTCTAAAAAGTTCTTCTAATTTTTACGAACAGTTAGAACTCCGCCAAAATATTTGCCTTCTGAAGACTCAAAAACACTCACTTTGGCTAAAATTCGAAACTTGGTAAATACACATTGGTCTTATTTATCTTTGAATTTTTTAAATTTTTAACAAAGGTAGTAGATAGACTTAAAACTTTGGTCTGACAGAAGTATTGTAGAAAAATTAAATATTGAATTTGTAAGAAATTGTGCTCTTTACAAAAAAGTCTAAAGTCGCATTTAGCTGAATATAATGTTTAAAAATGAGTTCTTTCACATTTCAGTTATAAAGATGCTTCAATTTTTAGAGATAAGTTTAATCGATAAATTTTTGGTTGATGAATAATGCTATTTTTTTGGAAAATAATCATAGCGCCTTCAAAAAGACATTACCGTTTTCCTTAATTATGGAAAATTGGTTCATGTTTTAGATTAGAATTAAAGTCTTGGAACATTAGCTGCAAACAACAATATTTAAATACGAAAAGAAAAATCATCACAAATAAAATCCCAGAAAGTGGGGAGCCTGTCTACCAAGGGCAGACGACTAGAAACATTATGGAATGTGCCGCTCTCTCTCTGCTGGATAACGAAACGATCTCCGAGAAAAAAACTGTGCAAAAGGAAATCATTTGAATATCAACAACATGTCAAAAAAGAAAAAAAAACGAAAATTTGAAACCATGCGTCAGAAACCATTGAATGCCAACTAATTTTGCTAAAGGAATTCAAAAAGTAAATGGTTTTTTAAAAATTTACTCGAGCTCAAATTTTTAACCGTAAGACGGTTAAAAATAATAAATTTCTTAAAAATATCTACTGTAATTTTTACTCTAGTTCGATGGCTTTCTCTCTTTTAAAAATTGAGTGATATTCGAAAAAAAATGAGAAAAAAACAATCAAAATGTTTATTGAAAAGTTGGAGGGTTAACTATTTCTCGCGGAGATTAAAAGGGCTATTGAAGGTGTAACAGCGTGATTTTTCACAATTGAATTTATATTTTAAAATTTTTTTAGAGCTACGTTAAATCGATAAATTCTTGGGAAACTGATGAGTCAAATATATTTTTACAGCAAATTGAAAAATATCGCTGATTTATCGTAATTGTTGGAAGTATTTCAGATGTTTAGATTCGTATTAAAATGGAGAAAACTTAGAAATTAGCAACCCTTATATCTAAAAATCTAGAGCTACTTGTAAAATCCTAAAGCATTTTATTTCCAATTGGCACCGATGTCTCACACTACTATTTACAAAAGAAAGACAACTAAAAAAACATCAATATATACTGCTTGCTCTCTGTCTTGCGAATCAACCAACGCACTCCGAGAAACAAAATGTGCAAAACTATATAATTCGAATCTGTCGTTCAAAATAATCGTCATTCGCATATCGTACAAAACAGGTCGAAATTTGGAACATTAAAATGTTACACTTATTTTAATCATTGAACAAAAAAATATGACGACCACTAAAACATTCATCTTAAAAGTTTAGTTCTCTAAAATTGATTTGCAAAATTTGTATCAAAATAAAATGAATACTTTCAGAGTTTGTTTTTAACTCCGTATTTCATCCTTTCCCGAAATGACGCGTTTTCTGAATTTCTATAAATACAGAGGTTTAAAAAATTTCTAATACAGTTTTTTTTAAATTTGCTTTCAAAACAAAGACAAACAAAAATTGGTTATGTCGTATCATTACATCCCTGCACTTCAATGAACGATATGAATGGTTTGAAAAAAAAATGCAAAAAGGAAGATATCAGAAACAAGAAGAGATGGATGAATAAACCAGAGAAACTTGAAAAAAATATGTTTTCTAAAGGTGTTGTGTATGACGAATAGTGTTCTGATATTTTGCTGATATTTCAATTTTGTGGTGCGTATGACCGCGACGCATCTAACAACACATATAAGTTGTTAAACATATCCAACTCAGTGTCACGTAGGAAATTAAATGTAAATGGAAATTGAACCCCAAACGGTTTTTAAGATAGATCGAAAAGTTCATGAAATTTAATTTTAAACAAACTTCATCCTAAAATAATTGAAAAAATAACCAATTATAAATCAACTAGGTTGTTTGCAAATTGTGGATCTTCTTCTTTTGATCCGAAAAACAAACAAACTTTGAAAATTATAAATAAGAAAAATGAGGAGAAGATACTGCAAAGGTATTTCTTTTTAAAATAGATTTTAGAACGCATAATAATTTCAAATACAAATGACAGAAACTCACAAAATTTTTTCTTGTTTTATTTCCAAGATGAGAACGTTCAATCACTGTCAAGAATCGAAAGGCGACGGTACGAGATAGCAGCCACTCTTTTTCAAAATGATTCTCCTAAGATAAACATACACCCAGTACTTGTGACCCGCAGTGTCAAAAAATTTTGTCGGCAGATCCCCCCCGCCCTGGGGTGGGTGTTATTTTGTAGTCTATGAAGAACAAAGCATTTATGAAACCAATGACGTTCAAATAGGAGAACATGAACTTTGATGGTTCCTAGAATCATAAGATAACAATCACTTGTTGAGTATACTTGGAAGCGTCTTTGTTAACATCCGCCACTTTACTTCTCATAACTGTTAATCAGTTATACAAATAATAGCTCGACAAGTAGGTGAGAAATCTGTTGGCGGCTGGAGAAAGAGAAAAAACATAGAATTTTACGTGTTGAGCGACAAGACTAGTTCGCAACTTTCTTCAAAATATAATAATCAATGATTTGTTATTTTTGTACACACTTATTGCCAGATGAGATGGAACCGAATGAAAATTATGAAAAATTCACTAATCGAAATCTTGAAAAAAAATTTTTTTAAACATTTACAAATAATTAGCAATAGAAAACCGTTTATTTAAATATTGACAAATAAAATTAAAAAAATTTAAGAATTTTCATTGATTTTCAAAAAAAAATATGTAGTAATAAATTGTTAAAGAACATTTTTTAAATAAATGTATTAATCATGAGAAAACTGAAGTGAGTTTCGAAAAATTGAGACGGTAGCACTAAGAGCGTGCCGCACTTGAAACTAACATTTTCGTGAAGTCAAAAGTATTTATTACGAGCACACATTATAAAATGAGCGTAAAACCGGTAATGCTACACATTTAGGAATTTTGACTACAAGAGTGCGAAAAAAAATATTTAGTTAACAATTGAACCAGTGAAAATCTATAACAAGTAACAAACATCCGGATGAGACTCACTATAAAAATAATTGTTACAAATCCTAAGAGGTTTTCAACCGTCACTTAACCGGTGTCAAAGTTATTCCATTCTCTGTCTCACAAATCCGTTGAAAATCTATTAAAGGAATGGAGGAACGCAGCAAAGGGAAAAAAAGGAATAAGTCGAGAAATTACGCATGAATCCAAGAGATTATAAGAAAGTGACCAATCGAAGTGACCTTTCGAGTGGCTTCGAGCGAATTTCTCCCTGTGAGGCGCCACCATTCAACCGCGACCAGGTTTTTTCTTGGGTCGGTTGGCGGGAAATAAGGATCAATGGGTGATTTAAATTTTGTGTAAACGTTTTATAGCCTTGATTTGGATTTTTCAAAATAAAAACTGGTATTTAGGCAGGGTCATAAAAGAGATATGAGGAAAAATATGATTTTTGAAAGTTAAAAATGACGTATATTATGAAAAATAATTTGTTAGAGCAAAGAGGAAAAAAACAGTAAACGGGAGAATGGAAAGATGGGATACAGACTTCAGACGACAGAAATATCTTGGTGTAATTGCTAACGATTTTAAAAAATTGAACATTAACGTGGAGAGAATTACGAAATTTTGATGAATCACATTTGAAAAATTTGTGGCCTGGTTTCTTATGACGGGTTCCTAGGAGATTATTGTGGATTCTTGGAACGGATGCTTTTTAAAAAATTTTAAATTTAAAAATAAATTGAAAAAATTGACCTAGTGGTGATTATCCATTGGTTTGCTAGGCCAGAAAATATCTCTAAGAGGTGTTTTCAAAACATGTCAGTTATTTTTTGTTTTTTTAAACGAAAAGTTAAAACAAGATTGTTTCCTGAATCCTAACAGTTCTTTATTTTATGATCATAGTTCACCGTTAACTTAAAAGATCAATAATATTGATATAAAAATAACGTTCTTGATCACGTTGAAATTGTTGTAAAAAATACTGACCCGCATACATTTCAACTCCCGAAACTCAAATATTAGCATAGAAAACATGTGAATCACACTGTTCACACATCATTTTTCAATTCAGCCGAAAAAAGCATCTCATTTGGTATTACTAGTCTACAATGTATTCATATAGAAAACGTATTCCGGAAATGTAATCTGTATGGTTTGGCAGGAAAAAACAATTGAATTTTTCATAACAGAAGTTTTTTTTCGCCGCAAAATATGAAAAATGTTTTATTTAAGTATGAGCAGGTTTGTGTAGTTTTTAATTAGGAAAAATTCCACGGAATGTTTGGCTACAAACATATTCTTTTGTTCCATATTTGCTATAGAGATTGTTGGCACACAAAAATACATGAAGATATGAACAAACAGTATGTAAAACAAACGGTCATTGCAAAACAAGCCTCATAATTTTCTGAACAGCCTTGAAAAAGGTTTTTTTTGGTTATTTTAATACTACTCAGCGTCTATTCTGTTCCACAGACTAAATTAAGGAAGTGCAAATCAAATGACTAGCTGAATAAAAAAATGCAGATGGATGTTCGGTTCGAAAATGAATTGATGAGAAAAAAATGGTTTAATCTAAAGAAAATCGGGTTTGCCTTTTTTTCGGACGTAACAACCAAAAAACCAACTATTTTTAGAATTAAAAATGAAACAAAATAAAATGAAACGTACCTTGTCATGGATCTCCGTGATTAAGAAACTGTAGCGTTTGGGATGATTTCATTTTGATTCTTATTAGAATCAAAATACTTTGGCCAAGGTTCATCACATTAGGAAGATCCTGGAGAAGAAGAATAGTTGTTAGAGTAAAAAAAAAATAAATGTATATCGAACGGAAACAAAGCGTATTCTTGAAAAAGGAAGTATTGGTCAAAACAAGGTTAAGGGACAATAAAAAATTGAGCAATGAGTGAATTTTAAAACAGTTTTTGCTATGAAATGTCACAAAACCGTGGATAAAAATAATTGTATCCAATTGTCTTTAATGATACAGCTTTTCAAAAAACAACGACTCCAGTTTTGAAAAATAAGACAGCATATCGCATAGAAAAGCTTGGAAGAAAAATGGCGAAAAGAGTATGCAAAAAATGGGAAAAAAACACAGGAAGTAGGGGGCGAACGTGGACTTTGGCAAACGGCTCGACACTTGCGCGCTTTTACTCACACAGTGAATTCAATTGCAGCAACTAGAAAAAATTGGAAAATACTGCACACTGGAAATAGTTTTTCATTCATTACTCAACGTTTAATTGTTTGGTGCTGATTGATTTTGACTCCATTTACTGGAAAAATTGTTTTTATTGTTTTTGACCGCATGACTTTGTCAGGAAACTATTATAATTCTACTAAACAACGTCATATCCCATTTTATTATTCAATTCAGTGAGCAAAGTATTGAAACAATTTATTGGTTTCTGAAGCAGACACGAAAAAAGAAACTAATATAGTTTAGTTATGTTTAACTAGATAAACCAATCATGCTAAAAATGTATAATGTATTTATTTCCTTTTTTCGCGAGTGCTTTTGCTTTTCCGCGTCGTAAATAAGTTTAAATAAAAATTTAAAAATAAAGCGTATTACAATTCAATTTAAAAAATGTTTTGCGTCATTCAATAACCCACAAAAAACCAAAACATCATGCAAAAAATGTTATGAAATGAATAAAAAGGAAATACACATGACGAAAATAAAGCCGTGAAGCCTAGGATAAATCGAAGTTTTCAATTGAATCCTATTCTACTTTTTTTTTGTCGTCGAAAACAAGTTTACGAATGGAAGTGTTTTGAATAAAAATATAGACACGATATTTTTTTACTTTTGTAAGGAGAATAAAAGATGAACAAATATATTCATAACGGGGGGATGTTTGTTGTTATCATCAAAAAAGAAAAAAAGATATTGCTTCACATGGAAGTAATAAAGAATTCAGATGTTGAAGCCCGTCAACTGACATTGGGATTCAATTATGAATTTTTGAAATGAAATTGAACTTTTGGCTTCCACTTTCAATCAATTCACTGTTATGCCAACATATATAAATAAAACATAAATATTATTATGTATATTTCGCCGCAAAAACATAGTTAATCGAAAAACAAACTATCCGATTCTCTTCATAAAATCAATATTATGATGAAAATGGCTGATTGGAAACAAAACGCAGAAAAAAAATCCAAACGACAATGCCCAAAGGGTTGAACACAGTTATGTATGTTACAATATCAAGTATTTAGCGTCTCAGGAAAATTGCGTTCGTTTCACACTTTCCTGATGCTATCCTCAGAAAAGCGCGGTCACATAGCTGAAATAGGAAGTCAATCTATTTTTAATTCATTATACATAGTTTGACTACTAATGGAATCGAATACAACATATCACGAATAATTAGTGAAATTGTCACTCTAAAAATGAATATGAATTAGTCACAACTAGAAATTAAAAGAATGTCACGTTATTTCAGAAATTTATTCAGAATATCACAAAAAATTCCAATTTGACATTTCACACTCGCACACCCGACATTTTTTTCGTGCTAGAAGAGTTGGACACGCATTACGAAACAGAAAATTTATGCATGTCACCCTTAAAAGAAAATAGCTTGAAACGTTAGAAAATCGGGATGTCAAGCCAATTTTTTTTTATAAATAGTGGTTGTGGTATAGAAGAAACAATAATGAAATAAGTTTTCGAATTTCACATGTCTTTAACAAAATTATATTAAAGAGAGTGTTTTAAATATAATTGTTCCATGTTAACTAATTTCTGTAGGATTTTTTAAACGTTTAAAAGTGATCGAGGATTGAGAATTTTTTCTGGAATTTTTCTAAAAAATCAACTTAAATTACAACTCACGAATAACCAGAAACCCTTTGCCAAATGAGTAGTTATATAGGAAGTTATGATCCAGAAATATCGGTTGTAAAAGAGAATAGATCCGGCAGTTTATTTTATCAAGCTAATTTTCACACTTACGATCAAGCTTACTAGAATGTGAAATTCAAACCGTCCCTTCTCTAGGTCACATTTTTCATTTTCTTATTCATATTTTATGTCTATTCCTCTACGAAATTGTGCTTTATTTTCAGTGTTGAATAAATTCATTCAGAAAAACTGGAAGGACAATAGAAAAAATTTCCTAGAACCAAAACCATCCTAATTCGCACCCCATTATTGAAATTCTAAAGATCTCTGAAAATACTAGTTGAACGTTGAATAAGAAATAATTGTTTGTAATCAGTGTATTTTTTGAAAAATAAAAAAATTAATTTTACCATAATATTTCCCGGAGAATGTTTTGTGTTATTGAAGCTAAATCGTGCTTAAAAGTGCCGGTTTCCTCCTTATTTAGTTAGCCTTGGCATAGTTCGCCTTGAAAATAAAAAACAATTAAAAAAAACTCGTTTTCCTAAAAATCCAATATTTTCTGGTCCATTCTTTTCTGATTTCAGTTTTTGCTCAAAAAAGTTATATTCCGTGCATTTAAAAAATATGCGTTGCTTCCGGAGAGTTCCATAAAAGTTTCCGCATTATTGCTCATTGTAAAACCAATTACGAGATCATTTTTTATGCTCTGTGCGATACCATGTTTTTATTTTCCCCCCGATAAAACTGATCTACGATATATGTTTCTTGATAAAGTGTACGATTCTAATTTTTCTTTTAAATTTTCAAAGAGAAATGCTGTTACCTCATTTCAATTTTTTGAGCGCTTCATGTACTGGAACATCAGAACATTTTCCGAAAACAAACTTTCGAACGGTCGCGTTGAGATCGATAGGGAGCGTACAAGTAGTTTTTTGCACACAAAGATGTTTATGTTCTTAAATAAATTTAAAACTGTTTAATTTTCGAAATCATATTAGGTCAGAAAGAAAAAAGAAGCAAACAACAAGCACACATAATTGCACCTGACCAAATTTATGGGTGAGACTTTTGTAAATTGTTCGAAGTTCGAAAAACTTATAATCTCCATTAAAATCAACAAGATAATTTTGTTAATTTCAATAGAATTTCGTACATACTTGTTATTTTCATTTAGATGTATTTTTTCTCACAATAATTCTAGTTTTAAATCAGATATTTGTTTCAGCACCTTACAATTCTCAGAAAGCAGCTGATTCAAATAACGATTTCAGCTGTTTTTCTCACAACCCACACGATTTATTTCCAAATATTTGCTTTTATCGTTATTGGAATCATAGTATCTGTGAGCAGTGAAATTGATATAAGTGGGAGTTATAAAACGATTTAATTTAATCTTTTTTTGATATGACTTATATCAGGTTTCATTTATGAATTCTTTCTGAAAAACAGATTTATTGGACAAAAACAATTTTTGAGAACGAGAAAGAAGATAAATCATGACTAATGACGGGGTGTTTTTCTTGGCCCTATTGAATTCAATTACGGACAACGGTGTCAATAAGGAAATGTGGTGTTTGAGTTAAGATTTTTGCAGACTAGGCTAGGGGAAAGAAAAACATAAATCTCGTTGTCATCGTAGAAAGTTGAAAACAATTAATAAATTGTTATATATGCTTTTTCAAAGTTGTTGCTCATTATTTACAGAAGCTCAATATTTTCAGATTTTTTGTAAAATATTGAATTGTGAATTTACATTAAATTTCAAATTATTTTTTATTCCAACACTAAAAACAAAAAAATGACAGAGAATGGTAACTTAGATCATTAATGATGAATATGTTGGGGAATCAGAACAAAAAGAGATCTACAAAAATGGAGGGAAACTTATAAAATAAAATAAAAAAATATACGGATATCAAAATATTTATTATATCATCAGAGGTGGATATTTAAAGTAGTTTTATTTGGTTGGTCATCGGGCATTATAAAGTAAAAAAGAAAAAAAGCAGAAGGAATTTCAATACACGATTTGTTTTTCCTCGTTTTTCATTGCTTTCGGGGCGGTTTTTGATGCTCTCTTCATTGCCGCCTTTTTGGCAGCCTTTTGTTTTGCTCGAAGAGCCGATGCCACTTTTTTTGGAACAGATCTCGACCAATGGTGACATTTGCGCTGAAATGAAAATATTTTGAATTTGCTAACGAATTAGAAATATACCTTGCGAAGTTTTCTCCGTTGTTCACGCAATCTTGGCGAGTAACGAGTTCTTCTCTCGATTATTTTGACACGCTTTGGGTTTTGACTAAACAAATAAATTGATTAAATTGAAATTGATTTGAATATTTTATACAATTTTGACTCACACTTTTTCAAAACATCCTTGTTCGAGATGAATTTCGATGTTACTCATTCGAAATGGCAGGTTACAAGCCGGACAATATTCGCAATCAACTCTCCGTGGTGGTGCTAACAACCGTTGCATATGAATTCTGTACATAACATGTGTGTTAAAATCGAAAAATCCAGGATTAGTATTCTGTAAAAAATTGGTTTTTGATTAGAAAAGATCAAAATTAAATATACCATCATATTCAAATAATAACGTTGGAATGCCTGGCCCATTATATCTTTTGACCGCTCCGGAGCGGCAAAGTCGGTCAAATACGTCATATTGACGGATTCTTATTTAATAATAAATTCTGAAAGCTAATACATTTGAAACGTTCTCAAAGAACCATAGAAAATGAGAGAAAAAAGAGAAGAAAAACCAAAAAAGCTGGCTGACATGAATGTTGTAACCAGTCTAGTAATAGCAAAACTGATATTTTTTAAACCAAAGTATTCCAAACTCCGCCCATTTTATTTTTCTCAATATTTAGAGGAGTCAGCAGCCAAAGCCTTCCGATGGCCTATCGGGCGGCCCTACTGAGACGCATATATTTTTTGAGCGAGCGAATGAGGAGGGGAAGCGGTCTCTATGGTTTTTCCCATAATGTCTATGACTCTCAACGAAACTATGTTATTGCAGAAATAACCCTCATAGAAATGCATTTTCACAAAAAACCCTCTGGTCGTCTGCGTTTTATTTCGATGGTTGTGCCGGCCTGCCCCGGTGTGCCTCATCGGCGTCTCCGAGGACAAACCGAATCGAGACAACAACCACAATAGCCGTACCCTCTCTTTCACCCTCTAGTTCAGGTACAGATTGCAACATGGTGAACAATTAATTAAATGAATATGCATAGTTGGTCTTAAGAAACTGGTAAAGGACAAAATCGAAGGAGCCAAAAAATAGAGATCATAAGAACATTTTTAGAATTTGTTGGTGTCAGATAAAACTTTTGTTTTCCTTAAACATTGCCAATGAAAAATCTGCCCAAAACAAAAACATATATTTTTTTTTACAACAATTTTGGTTTAAGAATGAAGTAAGTTATATATTTTTAAAATTTTTTTTTTTGTTTAGTTTTATTATAACATTAGTATAATTTATTGATATCCAAGGGGATCTAACTGAAGAGCCCCAACCCCTTGGTAGACCGTCTTAGCTTAGGGGCGAAACGGTCGACTTTGAATTTATTTCTTTTCTTACTTTTATTTATATATTGTTAGTGAGATTATAATAACATCAAAAAATCAATGGTACTCACAATCCTGGCGGCTAAACATCAAACTTTTATTTTGATTTTATAATGGCAAAGATTTAAAATTTTTGGGCGTACAATTTTTGAGAGATGTATCCAAATTTTGATATTGAATTTTCATTAATTTAGAAATTTTTTTTTAATTATGATTGTTGAAGACCATCCAAATTTAATGTCTATTCACTTTTTACCCTCTTAGAATGATGTCACCGGTTAAAAAATGGAGTGTTCCAACTGATTGTCAGTCAGATAGTTTTAGTGTTTTCATTTTTAAAAACTGAATATGTATGAAATTGAAGAATTTATATTACGTGTGAAACGAATGCCTCCGTCTTTATTTGGTTTCAATTTATTATTCATCAAACCTTTTTGCAGCACTTTTATTTGCTTTGTCAATGATTCAATGGAACAAATTGGTATCTGATTCAGTATTATTGAAAAATTGTAGTTTAAAAAAGTTTATTGTATTAAAAACTCTGTTTCTGTCACAGATAAAAATAAAAACACGAACACAATTGGTTATAAAAACCAAGACACCGTTTTCAATCAAAACATAAAAAAAAAGAAAGCTTCCATGAATTTTGAAAACAAATGACAACATGAAAGGGAAAGTGACTACATGTTAGTTGCCTAAACGGGTTAGAAGAAAGCAATGAAAAAAAAAGGAAATAATTGTGTGATATATGTTGCGCAAATTGAGATCAGCAGAGTTTGGGAAGAATGAGAAAAACAGAAACTATAAAAACACCTTCTTTAATGCAAAATACATTGTTATTATTTGTGAACAAAAAACATTTTAGAAGAACATCCCGCATCCTACACTTGTTCGATTGTCTGATTTTCGAAGCATACTGGTTTTGCATTTATGCGAAATTATCACTGTTCCTGTTGTTTGTACCCAAGCTTCACCATCTCTGTAAAAAACATTTTTTTTGAATTGTTATCACAAAATCTGCACTCACGATTGCATTGGAAATGGTGTATTTCCTTTCAAAACCAATTTCACATGTTTCGCCTGGCCAATACATATAGGATTTGCCAACCCGATTTGCATTTGAGCAATGTGGAAAGAAGACGTGACCGCAAAAACTTCAATTGCTCCGTCATCACATTCTTGTGGATGCGTCTCGTTGTAAGAAGACCATGGCTTCACTCCAGCTCCCCAGTATGGAATGTTCAGAAAAACGAGGCCTTCAATATCTGGTAGGTTAACTTGTACATCGTCCAAATAAAGTTCCATTTTCTCATTTAGTCCCTTACAAATTCGTTCGAACAAATCTTTAGTTCCATAGGTAAAAAACAGGAATTTGTTGAGTAGCCTAAACCAATTACTTTCTTAAATGGTAATGATGTCTGTAGTTGGTAGTACCTGCTACTCATAGCCCTTGGTATTGATTCGCGGGTATTTTGCATGCCCAAAGTAACACACGCATCCACTCCAACAGACACATAATTTGTCATCGAAAGTTTTTTATTTGATTGCAGTCTCACCCCAAGTTTCTTTTGACTCTCAATGTCGATTGTCCAGCGGTCAACATTTTGAACCTCCGCTTCTTGAATATCTTCCATCAACTAAAACAATCGAATTATCCTGAACCCGATCAGAATATTTTCAAACCTTGATTACATCAACATCTCCACCACACTTTTTGCCCCATTTCAACATTCGAGAGAGATCATTTCCAGTGCCCAACGGAAGAACAGCCACCTAAACAGGAAATGAGAACGAGGCGAAGAAAAAATGTGTGCGATTGCAGAATTCATAAACTGAGGCAATTTTGTGTTGAAGCAATTATTTTTGACAGTGTATTTTTATCGGTTTAGGAGAATTAGTTATTGAAATTCATCTACCATAAAAGAGAAACCGGTTTAAAACTACTAAATCTGTTTAAGTAGGTTCAATGCGCACAAAATTTGCGGGGTAAGGGAGATAACCTTTCATATGAACTTACAGGTACTTTTCTGTTTAATGCGTCAATTTGATCCAATGCAGAACAGATGGTGCCATCCCCACCAGCAATCAAAATTCTGACATCAATCTGAAAAAATTTTAAAATTTTAATTGCAAGCTAAAAAAAATTAAAATTCACCTCTGGATGCTCATCAACCCATCGTAATGATGCCCCAATGTTGGATTTCAAAACATCAACCACCTAAATAAATAAAATTAATATTTAAAACCATAAGAACGTTTAAAATTTACTTGTGCTGGATGCAAATGAGCTCTAAAGTTTCTTAACAAATCCTTTCCAGCTCCTGAACCGCTTTTAGGATTAACAATAACCATTACTGGTCGCCAATCTTCTATTTTGTTAGGCGCTTCTATTTTTTCAATCACTGCCTGAAGAAAAAGTTCACGCTTGTTTTTTTATAATTTTCCATTAAAACAAACCATTCTCTGATTTCGGTTGCCTGGTTTTCTTGTAACAACACAAAATGGAGGGATAATAGATCTACGAATTGGTCCAAAGTCACACTTAAAACTGTATTTTGCTTTACACGAAGTGTGTACAACTCGTCCACACCTGAAATAAAGTTAAATTAGAAGGAAGAATGGAGAAACTTGTTCATCACTAACTTAAATTAGTGAAAAAAATTATTGGAAAAAATCAGATAATTTATGTCGATTTTTAGATAGATAATGTGGAATATGTCAATGTCAAAGTCAAAAATACAAAAGTGAAAGATTGAAAATTTTCCCGAAAACAATCTGAACAAGTAAATTTGTTATTTACTATTAGTTTTTTTTGAAGATAACGAACAGATTTCATATATTAATTAATAGTACAGTTTTAGGGGCATGCAAATGATGGACAAGATCTTATCAAGCTTTTAAAAAAATGCAAAACAAGTTTTTTGGTTGAGAAAATTTTTTAAAAAATAGTTATTGTTTGACAAGCAAGAAATCAATTGATAAACATGTGGTTATGAGAATTTCTATTGAATACATAGAAAAGGCGAATACACACGCTTTTGCATACACCTTAGAAAAAAAAACTACAAAAGAAATCTGTTAGAAAAGCATCAGTCACCACATGAAAATGGCCACAGCCAGAAGGGGACGAAGTCGCACTAGTCGAAAGAGAAAATAGAGAATCAGAGGTTTGGTAGTGCGGCAAAAACATACAGTCATAGAACGGTGTTGGCGGCGGAGACGATAAACCGGATACGGGATCGGGGGCCGATGTTTGGGGGGGGGGGGGGGACTACTCCTGCCCTGTCTTCTACATAGAAAAAACAAACTTTTTTAGCTGATTTGCCATCAAATCTTATTGCATATTATGTATAGTTGCCACCAGATGGCAGAATGAGAAAAGGCGATATTAAATTTATTAGATTTACGGTTGATGAAAATTAGAATTTGTCGAATCGATGAGTCGATTCTTCTACTGGTTCAATATAACATCGAGAGTGCGAACGTGAGCCTGTCAGACATTTTTTTTCTCGGACGGTAAAGTAACACATGACCAATTAATCACTCGAAACTTTCAAATCATCGGCAAGGAACATTTCCTGTTGTAATCACTGGGTTTTAGCATGTTTTTTAAGAATTCAATAATGAAGGAGATATTTTGATTATTCATTTAAATCGAACTACTCTCAAATTATAAACGAAAATTATTCCATTATTTTAAATATATGAAAAGTATAAGTTCCAAAATGATAAAAGCATTAAAGATGTTTAAAAGAAGAGATGTCAACTCTCATCAGTCTCAAAAAATGACACATGTTAGTTTCCGAAATTTTTTTCGAACGAATTATTTTTGTTTGGTGAATCGGGTTAGAAAAATTATTTCCACCGAAATACAGGAAATCAGGTTGATTCTAAAGAAAAATTTCAAATGGGTTCAAACATGCATAATTTTTTTCGAAATGTTGACTTATTGCTATATTTGTTCAAAAGGTTTGAAGATTACTAAAGACATGATCTTTAATTTCAAAGGAAAAAGCAAGGTTGAGCATATAAGAAGAAAAAAAAATTTTGGGTGGGTGTTTGGTTTATTTGAAGAAACAATTTTGAACTTGACCTAGTCTTGCGCAAAAGCCAATCTGCTAAACAATCAAATATCGACTCAATTAGTTGAACTTTTTTGGTGTTCTGAAAGCTTTAAAACGTTACAAATCACATTATTTGATTACAGTAACATCGGTATATTTTGAATTTTGAGAAAAAAAACTTTAGATAGCCTACAAAAACTGGTGAGAAGAACAAATTGGAATTCGTATCTACCAACTAATAGTTGGCGACTATGAGATGGGTATTGCAAAAAAAATGCAACACAATAAATTTGGATAAACAAATTGAAAGTCGCAGCTTTGAACAATCAAGGAAAAGCTGTTAAACATAAAATAAGCTTTTATTCCTCCCTCGAGGCATTTTATCGATCGAAAACAATAAAAACAATATATAGTTGTCATCTGACTGTTTGCCGGAATTCGCGAAACATTTCACAAAAAAATAAATTTTTATAATTTCCTACGGTCCTGCATCAAACAGCGATTTTTTTCCTTATCATTTTGTTCGAAATTGTTCGACAAGCGGCAAATTTCAAAAACGAATAGTTTTTCCCCCCTATTTTTAACAACTTTGACACCTTTTCCATATTTTTATCGTTTGTTGCAAGATAGAAATGGAAAGTTTTTAAAAGGGTGAATAGTCATTTAAGAAATTTCAAAAACTTACCAAGAACACCGAAAATCTTGCAATCCGACACTTCCACCACAGAGTTCGTCGCAAACTTCGCAGAATAAATCTGCTTCAATGTTACCACCAATCTGGAAAATGGGATTTTTTTGTTTTTCAACAATCTTTAATGGTTTTTGAAAAAAGTGATATAAATATCTCAAATCATATAATGAGAAAAAAACAAACAATTTGGATGACACTTACCCAATGATGATTGAATTCATCCTCTCTTAAATGAGCATTCTGGTTGACTTTGCAAAGAATCTTGGTGGAAATTGTTCGAAGGCAGGCTAGCTGTAATACAAAATCGATTATCAAACATCGAAAAGTAAACAGTTTTTTGAAGTTCGAAAAAATCTTAATTTTTTAGAAGTCAGAAAAAATCGTATTATTACTCTTTATGTCAATAAATTTTACAAACTTGTGAAAAAAAAACCCAAAACTACAATAAAATCTTTGAAAATTTCAACAAAAGTGGGATAAGTATGGTTTTATCTCATTTTAGAAATTCTACGCCACGTCGCCAACTTCGTCGAAACGAGCTCAGATTTCAACGTCTTTCATCCTTTGTTCGTTCCTTTTTTACTTTTGTTTTCATAAACCAATGCTTATTTCTATATTTTGATCCCGTTTCTTCTGATTTCTAGTAAATATGATTCAAGTCAGTTTATGTTAATTTAATTTTAGGAGCCTGATTTGCCTAATTTAAAGGATTACGTTTCGACCAACAAAAACAACATTCAAAGGTTTCTAAATATTCAAAAAAGTATTTACGATTAGGAACCAATTAAGTAATCAATTTATTCTATTTGAATTACCATGAAAAACCTATTAACGACAAACAAAAAAGCAAAGTTAAGAGAATATTTCTTTTTAAGCAATAGTTTTCGATTTTCAAGGTTCCTATTCACACTAGTCATTTATTCCAAATCTCTAGGAACAGTATTATACTGTTTTACTAGTAAGAAGCTTAATCAAAAAAAACACAAATGCTGACTATTTTAATTAACTACACTGCGAAGATATTTTAACCATATTATTCTGGGCAACGTTTATTATTCTGTTGTGTATTTTTCTGAAATTTCTTCTCTCATTGTAGAACTAAATTTCGAGTTGTGAAAAATGTTATTATTGGAAATAAATACGGCTTTGTTTATATTCCCTTTGGTCAAAATAACTAAAATAAAAATTGGAAGATATTTGCCTTTTACCGTTCCGTATATTTTTTGTAAAGTTACTACGAGTCATACTCTTACAAAAAAAAAGTATCATGTTCTGTTGTATCCTATCCATAAATAGAAATCCAATCAAACCCGCAGACTTAACAACACCACTCTGCGTTTCTCATGTCTTAGTCATCCTTCCTCATTGACCATCCGGCGTAATGTACACAGTTTTTGTCAACCCGCGAAAAGAAATGAACATCATAATCTTTGTTTGGTTGCTTAACTTTCTCTCACTTCATTTTCTGTTCATTTTTGCTACCTTCCCGGTGCATTTCGCTTTTTGGTTTTGCTATTTTTATCTTGTTTTAAAACGTTTTCAACTATTTTTTTTCAATTAAAAACGCCATTGAAATTCAAAAAAAATTTTTGTATATTTTCTCATAAACGTGGAAGAGAACGTGAGAATATTCAAAACATTTCACCAATTCGGAACAGTTTATTTACTATTAGGGTTATCGTTCTCTTTTTGAATTTTGAAATAAACTATAAAAATGTATGTAAAAAGTGTAAATAAATAAATAATTGCTAACTCAAAGTGCCAGCAATTTTTGAATAAGAACTGTCGATTTTCTGAAATGATTCCACTAGAAATGGTATGTTTTTATTTATTTTTAATGTTTCTTTGTATACTAGGTCCAGATACTAACCAGCGACACGAATATTAGCTTAGTATTCCTACGACATTGTTTTCAATCTTCAAATTTTTTGAATTAAATCAATGTGTCTTCACTTTACTGACAGTGTGTTAGCTTTAAAAGAGTTGTAAGATGTCAAAAAACTTTATTTTTTAAAATGACAGTTCATATATTGTAGTGTTGGATGAAAATTGTAGCTGAGTTAGATTTTTTAAAAATTGATAAAGGAGCTACTTTTGAATAGAACGTTTATCATTTTTTATAACTAAAATCATTGTATAACTTTGTTTTTTTTCAAATTTACAGTCTCAAAGTTTTTGCTTAAAGTTTCATTGTTTCAATCTTTTAAAAGTCATCATTTCCTGTTCTGAGAATATTTCGCTAATTGTTTTTCAATTTATACAAAAAATTGTTCCTGAATCGGCAACCAAAATCATTCATTTTATTTCAGTTCAGGGATTCTAACAAAGTTAGGGGCATCCGAAAAAATACAACTTCCCAATGACATTAATAGGATTTTACCTTTGATTAAAAATCATGAAAACTTTTCATGCAATTGTGAAATAAACATTTTAGTTGAGTAAATTGAATAAATAAAATAGATAAGCGCTCTGACATATGTAAATATAAAATTTTGAGTTTTTCCAGTTATTTTTATTTAAATCGTTCAATACACAGCTCCTTGATTAAACTAGAGGACGTCTAGCAAAGAATAGCATAGGAGGCCTCAATTTTTCTTTGGAAAAATTTAAACTAGGCTAATATTTTGTCTTGGGATTTTAATGATATTTTAATTTTTGTTTTCCATCAAGAAAATGACTTACGCTGTCAACCTTCAATAAACAGTTATCGCATTCATATCCCGAAACAATATGCTCCTGACAACATCCACAATAGTTTACTCTCTCCGGGCAATCGATAGAACTCCAATAATGCCCACCTGTTGTAAAAAAAAAGTATTTACGTCGTGTGATGTTTTTGAAGTCTATTTTCATCGAACAACTGTTCATCCCCGCACGTGCTCAATCGAAATGATAATCGATGAAAACTTATCATGAAAAAAAGGCAATCAACTACGTATCAAAACCTACTTTTCGAAGACGTATCGTTGATATTCTTCCGCTTTCTAACAGCCAAAAGCTTTCGAAATATGAATAGAATAATAGAAACCACAATAATAAATATAATGCTAGCAACTAATTCTTCATATATGTCCATTATTATTTTTAAAAAGTTATACCAAAATTCAGATTTTTATCAAAAACTTTCCACTTTCTAGTCAGTATTTTTATGAACGAGATTTTTCGAAACAGTTCTTCATTTCTCTTGCTGAATCGACATTAGCACACAACTTTGCAATAACTAGTTTTTGGCGTTTTTATTTGCCATCAGTTCACTATTGAATATATTTACCTCGTAAATCTACCCGAGGAGACGAGACGCTACGCAACGCTGCATTGCGTAGCGGTCGGCAGGTCCACTTGAAATAGGCGGAGATTCAAATAATTGAAATGCTTGAGGCTTGAGAGAAACCAGAACCTTTTTAAAGTGTTTTTTTTTAGTTTTCTTGGAAGAGCGTTTTTAGGGAAAAATTAAATGTATTATCATTTTTAGACAAATTTTCCCGATTATTTGTCATAGACTATTGTTGACTAAAGAAAGCATGTCAATTCTAAACATTTATTGTTTATAATGGAAGGAAGAAAACTTTATTGTTTTTACTCGCATTTTTCAAAAATCAGCTTATAACTGGTTTAAAATGCAAGGTTTCAAATATACTCAATTTCAATGCGCTGCGCCACGATACCAATTAAAAATTCCATACATAGATTTGGTTTTGGTTTCTCAGCTTGACTAATAGTTCAAATAATGGCAGAAGTCCTCTCTCCCTCGAAACGCAATTTTATTCCTGTATGACTTTGTCTGTGTAAATTGACCAATTTCGATGTTTGACAGACCGCTGTGTGTTTTTTTTCACTAACATTTTCACTGTTGCAGTATATTGTTCCTCACTCTTATATTTGTTACTATCTATTTGTTTTTCAGCAATATTTCTTTTATTGTTATCATGTTTTTGATCTTTTATATAGATTTTCTAAATTGTCACAATTTGTTAGGAAAGCAAAACAAAAGGAATTCGATCGCATTGTCGCGTTTTCTTACATTTTATTGTCTCTGATTTTTCTTTTATTTTTTTGGAACAGTTTAATAAATTTATACAGCCATTGAGAATTTTTAATAGCGAAATAATTTGTTGATTTTTGTATTTATGAAAAAAACGCAAAGAATTCCTCAATGCTCTGTGAAATTTATGGAGAATGAAATTGGTTCAACGCGCGTTGCTGATTGTACCCCGACCAAAAATGCAAATAGGATTTACGTGATTTTGTTTCTTCTTCTATTTTATGGTGATGAAATTTCTGCAACGTTCATTTTGATCTCTCTATTTTATTTTGAAATATTTTTTTCCCTGATTGATTCTTAAGTTGGCAATTTTCCGATAAGCCAACGATAATTGTTGCTTGCGTGTTGCTCTCAAACTACACTCCCTTTTCTTCTTTTCCTTCTTCTTTTTTTTTTAGTTTTTAAAAAAAATTTATTTCAGAGACTACATTCTTCAAGACATAACGAAAATGTCCGAAACCGAAGGTCAAGCATCTGCTGATTATGAATACAAGCAACCACCGGTGAAAACTATCAATGAACTTCTCACTGCTGATGCGGTAAATATTTTTAAACAAAACACACACACATTGATTTTCTGCTAATTAAGAGAATATTCTTTTTAAGGATGACGAATCACTCAAACTTTACAAGCAAAAGCTTCTCGGCGCTGGTATGGTTATTGTTGACGAGAATGATAAACGCCGGGTGATTGTGAGAACTGTTGAACTTATCATGGATGGACGTAAGCCAGAGATACTGGACCTTTCAAGTCTCTCGGATCCGGAGAAAGCGCCGTCGGATATTTCGCTCTCGATCAAGGAAGGATCGAACTATCGCTTGAAGTTTTCGTTTCATGTTCAACGCGAAATTGCGGCAGGTCTTCAGTGAGTATTTTTATTTTAAATTAAAGTGAGATGTTCATATTGTTCGAAAAGGGATACTAAAATAAATTATCGTGATGTAATTAAGCTCATAAAGACAACGTAATATGTTTTTCATGAAAAAAAATGAGAAGTGGAGAGCAGTTTCTTTAAACAATATTTTTCTACAACCCCGAAAAGACATATGGTTTTTAAGTCCACGTGTTTGCGTTTCATTATGATCTCACTTTTGGAATTTCTGTTGAAAAACCCCCATAGCATGTAATCTCGTGCAACAAAGAAAAGAATGTGCAATTTCAAACGTGGTTACGCGTTTAAGTGATAATTGGGATCATGTCCGTTTTTTGGAGTGAATGCATGTCTATGCATTTTTGAGTAAAGTCTAATTTGTTGTGCGAATTAATTTTGTGATCTTTTTTGAAAAGCTTTAAATGCACTATGTGTTTAAAGTGCAAAAAAACTCACGGATCGTATTATTATTATTATTAAACAGCTAAAAACTATTTTTTCCTTTGAGATGTACTCATTACAAAATACAAAAATTTTCAGCTACAAGCACAAAATCAAACGATCCGGAATCACTGTTGAGAATGAGAAGTATATGATGGGAAGCTATGCACCAAAACTGGAACTTCAGGAATACAAATCGCCGAACGAAGAAGCTCCATCAGGTTTTTGTGGATTGTTTTCTGAAACTGCATTTTAATACGGTTGATTTTCAGGTATGATGCATCGTGGAAAATACAAGGTTCATTCAAAGATTGTCGACGATGATAACCATGTTTATTTGGATTGGCAATGGACATTGCAAATCACTAAAGATTAGGAAAGGATCGAAGAAATTGAGCTCTTGAAAAATCGTTTTCCCGGCAACTTTTTGCTTTTTTTACTGGTATATGTATTGTCTAGTTAACATCCCGTACAGGGATAATCATCCGTTGTGATTCACTTATCTAAATGTCATTTATATCACTTTATTATATTTTTATGAATTGTGTTTTATTATTTTTATTTGTCGCGAAATGAAAGAAATTGAAAAATAACTGTGTATGCTAGATTGTAGAAACCAACGTTTAAACATGAACATTTTGTTGTCTCAGTTTACAGTTAAGAGTGCTTCAGTTATGCTCTTTTTCAATGAAAAACCGATATTTATTGACTGTTCCTATTTTCATATTTTATATTCTTAATCTTGAATTCAAGGCGAAATGCTGTCACGATTACGTTAGTTCGAGAATAGCAAACAAGATTATTTTTTATCGAAAACCCTCTATCTTAGAAGGAGTCAAAGCTCATATTTACAAATCTTCAAGACTCAATATTTATTCAGAAAAACCTTTAAAATTGCAGAGAAGCTGTTCGAACACGTCCAGTACAAAAAAAAATAAAAATAAGAAACAATAGCAATGGTTTGTATTGAAAACATACAAACACAATAAGGTTTTCATTGGATAGGAATGATTAGAATGATTTATCACTAGTTCAAGGTTGAATTGTTCAATTTACAAATTTTGCATTCACAGGGTGGTACCACAAATCACATGAAGATCTCCTCAAAGTTTATCATTTTCGGCCTTCTCTTTTGCATCTGAAAAAAAAAGTTTTTATATATGTTTCAAGGAGTTCGTGGTACCTTTCTCTTCATGTTGGGTGGCAAGCCAGCTTTCCATTTCTGCAGCTTCGTCTTCGGTTGGCAGCTGAAATGATGTTATTATTAGTTATTTGCATAAGCTTGTTTCTCAAACCTTATTGCTCACGGCAGTTGCAAGACCGGCACTTGTTTGCGGCTCTGAATTAGCTTTGTATGCATCTTGAGAGGATGATGAAGCAACTCCGCCATTTGCTGTGGTTACTTCTAAAATAATAAAATTTCATCACGTTTTTCTTGATAACTGACTCAATGCGGAAAGTTGATGCTCAAGTGGTTTCTCATCTCCCATATCAATCAAATCTTTTCCTTGTCCGTCATTGCTAACACCTTCTTTTCTATTTGCAATGAAGCGGTCATACTTCTCGAACACGCTGTTGAATGCATCATTAACCATGAGAAGCTCATCTGAAAATGCGCTATGGGAACCAGTAAATCAAACTTCACTTCTTACATGTGACTTCTTCGTTGCTAACCCAACGGATCAAGTCCATGACGCGAGTTTGCATCCGTTTGCAAGTATCATGTAAATCGGCCAAAAGCTGGAGTTCTTCAGCGGTTTCTTGTCTTGGAACAACATCGGTCAATGTTTCGCGGAACACCTTGATATTTTGATTGACAACATCAAGGTCTGCGCGAAGTTTTGTCAGTTGTTCCGGAGATGCAATGATAGGTTCTTGACCTTGTTCACGAATTGTGAGAACATCATATGTCTGAAAGCGTTGTGTTTAATTCATGATATATGCGTAGTGCATATGATCAGATAACAATACTACAATAAGTTTTTAAATTTGAGTTTACCGAGTTCGGAACTTGAGGCTGTTCAACTGCTGGTGGTTCTAATGTTGGAGAAGGTTCCGTGAAAACGGTCTGAAAGTCACAATCACAATAATAACACAATCACAACCACTATTTTAACAGTTTTAATGTGTATATTTACCCGTTTTGGTGTCTTAATAGGAGCCAACGAATCCAAATCAGCTGCCGGGAATTCAACACCCTTTGACTTCAAATCATCATAAACTTGAACAACTCCAATCAAATTTGGGTCACCGCGGAAAGCATCAGCCCACGCTTGAATCAAACTGAGAACACGTTCCTGAACAATCTGCGGTGCGTCAAATTTCGGGCCGATCAGTTTGACGAGGTCCTGGACAAAGTCTTTCGAACAGACGAGTTCGTGAAAGCGAACATCGCAATTTTTGACTGCCGTTTCGAGGACAGTCAATGTGTACATGACAATTGAATTGTTTCGAGACATCGAGCCGTGAAGTCGTTTTTTAAGAGCGCGAACAGCATCACGGGCTCTGTAAAACGTAAAAAAGTTTATTTCATTGTTTTTTGATATTATTGTTCAAATACCCATCCTCGGTTCCATTAATAAAATCACAAATTTCCATGTTCAATCCCCAATTTTCCGTTGCAAGAATGTTTGCATCAGTTGCAAGTTCTGAAAACAAAACAATATCTTGTTTATTATCTCAATTTTGAACGTTTGTTGTTCTTATTTCACTTCCTTTTTCCACCCATGTTTTATCTAAGTCAACGTGTGATAGATGCCTCCCGAGGTATTATAATAACACGTCAGCAAATGACCACAAAACCGGTTAGATTTTTTGGGGGACATCTTCAAAGTATACTCATTTTCTTCGTTCGTCGCGAATGTCGAATTTCGAAAGCGATTTATTTTGGGAAAAATGACAATTCCTCGACAATATGTAGTATTCAGAATCCGGATTTCAAAGGGGGCTGTAGTCTCTCATGTTTTCAGAGGATTCAGGCAATTAATCCATCATTGGAGTAGAGCGGGAGGAGGGGGGGGGGGGGGGGGGGGGGGAGGGGTAGAAGCAAGAAAAGCAATTTAAGAAATGTCACGCCGCAATTTCGTTATGAACAAAAAATCGAAAGAACGTTTGGATAAAAAATGTTTAATCAAAAATTTGAAAAAACTCACCAATTTTGCGTCCAACTGGTGTTGTGAAAGGATTTCCTTGGAAAAAATCAGAGACTGATTCCCCAACTTTTGCCACGGTTTCTCGGGCGCTTTCTGCTGCTTTCGACATTTGCTCGCTAACGTTGCTCATTCTGTAAATTTAAGAGATAGTAACGTTTTTGAAAAAAAAAATAAGTAAACGTATTATTTTTTAAATTGCGAAATAGCACACGTGATTAAAATTATTGAATTGTTCGGGCAGAACTTCATATGCATTTAACATCAAACACCAATAACATTCTAATCGGTGAATTCCCATAGTTTTTATCAAACAATTTACGAACACCTAGGAAACGGATGCGTTGAAAAAAAGACGTATTATTAGTGGCGAGTGCGCGGGGGCTAAATTTCATGTAGCGCTTGAAGGAAAATCGATTCAAACAACAGCGGCGAGAACCGAGTAATACTAGTGGCAATGAGGGCTACACAACGGCTCTCGCTCCAGCCACATTGGCTGAGTCTGCTAGCCATCTTCAGAATGTCGCTGCCTTCACCGGTCGCATAACAACAAAACATTCTCATCGAAAGAAGCAATAACAAGCGCGTCGCCTATTTTACCCAACAACTGGATGATGTTTTGTTATGAAGGGTGTTTTTCATTAATTTTACTCATTGATATTTAAAATGGCTCTTCGGGGGGTATGAAATGAACATCGTTAGGTCTCAATAACCTTTTAAAAATTTTAAAAAAAGATTATATTATCAGTAATAAAAACTAAACAAATTTTGACATAATAAATGATTTACCTTCTTGGTTTTTGTGCCATTTTGAATTTATGAACAACTCTTTTGAGTCAAAAAAAGAAATCAATAGTAAAACTATTACAAATAAAGTGGAAGTCAAGTAAACAGTAAAAATAAATGTGTGAGTATTATGTGGAAACGTATGTTGCTAGACACTTTCGCTCGGACACTTGTTTGTGCTTATCTGTTGCCTTGGTTGATGTTTTGCACAAACGGTATGTATGCGTTATTTATTATGCTATTTTTTCCCAAAAAATGATATTTATTGCATTGAAAATATTCCCATTATTATGATTATTACATTACAACTAGTCTCCTTTTTTATGACAGGGTTGCATCCAAAGTAACAGCAGATAAGATAAGTAGGTGAACCTTTTTAATCGATCAGATACGGAAGATATAAGACAGGGTACCAAATTACGCCAACTGCCCTTGACATTGTGCCGTGTTGAGCGCGTTGGATCATATCATTGATGGTGAACTGTTTTCTATTCACGAATGCGTTTTACATTGACCGAAATTTTCTATATTTTTAATGCAACTTTTTGTTTTAAATTATTTCATCGCTAATAGAAAGGAATGATTTGAAACCAAACGAGAAGAAACTGTGGAGATGCATGAGATTTACAAAAATTTTCCTTATCACTAAAAAAGTACGAAGAAAGTATGCATACAGTAGAAAGTTTGAACTCTTTGTTTCATTCAAATGATAACAATACTCTTGAATTTTACATCAACAAAACGGAACTAATATTTTCCCCCATTATTTAAGAAAAATTTCACAAAGTGTTTATAGACAGATGCAGCATATTTTCAAAATATACAACGCTAAACAATTTTGTTTAGCAGGAACAATAATCTGGCATTGAGCCAAACAAATCGATGTCAGGAAAAAAAGGAGAAATGGGGTAAAGGAAGGAGATACATAGAAATAAAGAGTAGCGTGCTCCTAAAATCAAACATTGATGCAAAACAATTGGAAAATTCATTTGTGCGTAGTTTTATGGTTAAAAACGTGGAAAATTATATTTGTAACTAAGTAAATATGAGCTTTTATCTAATTTAAAAAAAAAAAAACCTTTCGAAATTGCAAAACGTCAAAGATATTTCAAAATTTGATGACATAGATTTTGGATTCCAAACATGTATATTAACAATCCCACTTCGCGAGCAAACTACAGCTGAATGAAAAATAAACAATTCTATAACCGGATTTTATTCAAAAAAATTCATAAAAATGTAAAATTGTAAAAAAAAAACATTGTTTTGAAGAACGAGAACGCACTGGGGAAATTTATGCAATTGCTCATTCATGTACTATCGAATAAAATATTCATTTACAATTCCACAATATTTATATACACGTTCTTCAATGTTTTTTTTGTTGTTCTATTGACATTCCGCGTCCATTCGTTTCATACTCGTTTACGCACCGACCATTTGATACACAAAAGCGGCGTTTTCTCTCAAAACTGACTATGAGATATTAACTGTGTTTTTTTTTGAGATTCATCTTTATAAAAAGTTGTTCATGACCTAGTAGCCTTTTCTTGTTCGTCGTCAAGACAAAAATCTTACGTGAGTAGCGGCATTCAAAGACGACCTCGTTTTCATCGCTCATCAAACTGCAAGACCAATGGGCGGGGAGGGGCGGAGCGAGGCAAGCCAATAAGAGCGGTCCACGGGCAACTAAGCGTGGACACCTTCACTTAGTAGAGGACACTCTCGGTCTGAATACATTTGCTATTCATCGTGATGTTGCGGCTCGCTTGCGTTGTATTCCTTGTTTTGGGAGCTTCTGCTGCCCTTTATGAAGAAGAAGAGAACGTTATTGTTCTCACCAAGGTTCGTTATTTGCATTTGGATAACAATAAAAAAACAACACGGCAAACATTTGGCTTTAATTTCTATTGAATTCAATTCTTTAATAATTTCCTTTAAATTTTCAGGACAACTTCGATGAAGTGATCAATGGAAACGAATTTATTCTTGTCGAATTCTACGCCCCATGGTGCGGACACTGCAAATCACTTGCCCCAGAATACGCTAAAGCCGCCACTCAACTCAAGGATGAAGGATCTGATATCAAACTCGGAAAGCTCGACGCCACCGTTCACGGAGAAGTCTCATCCAAGTTCGAGGTACGTTTATCAACTGTGATTGATAGTTAGATTTTTGAAAAATCCGTCTAAATCTTGAATTAAAAATAAAATCACTTTATTAAAGGTTCGCGGATACCCAACTCTCAAACTTTTCCGCAACGGAAAGCCACAAGAGTACAACGGAGGACGTGACCACGATTCTATCATCGCTTGGTTGAAAAAGAAGACCGGACCAGTTGCCAGACCACTCAACGACGCTGACGCCGTTAGAGAACTTCAAGAATCCGCCGATGTTGTTGTTATTGGATATTTCAAGGTAAGTGACAAACTGGTTATTGCCCTTGACCGACATATCGGTATTGAAGTCGGATGAGAGATGATAGAGAAACGTCCTTGAACTGACCAATCGTGAAGAGGATATTAGTTCCATCTTATTCTTACAAATTCATGTCTAATTTTTCGACATCTTTTCTAAAAGAAACCATTTAAGAGCAGCATAATCGTGTGACATATAAAAATATTTGCATTTTTTCAGGATACCACTTCTGATGATGCTAAAGCCTTCCTCGAAGTTGCCGCCGGAATCGATGACGTTCCATTCGGAATCTCCACCGAAGAAGCCGTCAGAACTGAGATTGAACTCAAGGGAGAAGGAATCGTTCTCTTCAAGAAGTTCGACGACGGACGTGTTGCCTTCGACGAGACCCTCACCCAAGACTCGCTCAAGGCCTGGATCCAAGCCAACCGTCTCGCCCTTGTCTCTGAATTCACCCAAGAAACCGCTTCAGTCATCTTCGGAGGAGAAATCAAGTCACACAACCTTCTCTTCGTCTCAAAGGAATCATCTGAATTCGCCAAGCTCGAGGAGGAGTTCAAGAATGCCGCCAAGCAATTCAAGGGAAAGGTTCTTTTCGTCTACATCAACACCGACGTTGAAGAGAACGCCAGAATCATGGAATTCTTCGGACTTAAGAAGGATGAGCTCCCAGCTATCCGTCTTATCTCCCTTGAAGAGGATATGACCAAATTCAAGCCAGACTTTGAAGAGATCAACACCGAAAACATCGTCAAGTTCACTCAATCGTACTTGGATGGATCTGTCAAGCCACACCTTATGTCCGAGGATGTTCCAGAGGACTGGGACAAGGCTCCAGTTAAGGTTCTCGTCGGAAAGAACTTTGAACAAGTTGCCCGTGACCAAACCAAGAACGTCCTCGTTGAGTTCTACGCCCCATGGTGCGGACACTGCAAGCAATTGGCTCCAACCTGGGACAAGCTCGGAGAGAAATTCGCTGACCACGAAAACATCGTCATCGCCAAGATGGACTCTACCCTCAACGAGGTAATCACAAAACATAATCTTTATTTTAATAATGGAATATTTATTTTCAGATCGAAGATGTCAAGATCCAATCTTTCCCAACCATCAAATTCTTCCCAGCTGGATCAAACAAGGTCGTCGACTACACCGGAGACCGTACCGTTGAAGGATTCACCAAGTTCCTTGAGACCAACGGAAAGGACGGAGCTGGAGCTTCTGAGGAAGAGAGAGCCGAGGAAGAGGCTGAAGAGGAAGGACACACCGAACTCTAAGCATTCATCTTTAGGTCTTGAAAACCTGTTGTTACCCTTTTTTCTCGTTAACTTATTGTCTTGTTGGATGATGAACTTCTATCTAAAAATTTCTATCAAAATCTCCTTCCCTTTCCTTAAATTTCTAATAAATCACTTAATACGCGGTGGTTCCAAACTATTGGTTCCTCAGTTGCCGTTAGAGCCACAAATTAGTTCTCGTACTTGATTGTGATATTTATTGGCAAAATGTAACATCGTTTGAAACTTTTTCTCTTTATTTTTCAATTGTATTATGAATTTCTCTATTTTCCTTCGCAGCGCGTTGTGGAATACCAATGCAAGCCACATTTTCTCATTGCATTCGTGTCAAGTTTACTGGGTTATTTATAATAAATCTAAAATTTGAAATGATGATTTTGTGAATGGAACGTGGAACATTTATGTAAATCAAAAAGTTTAAAGAATTGAGAATCATTACGCATTATGGGGGATAATCATGACAAACAGCGGAAACCGTTGCCATGAAAACATGAAAGTTTGTTAGCTTTTTTTAAAATTAAGCTGTATGGAATAGTTGCTGTGATTTGCTAATAATTTCCAATGGTTACATGCTTGTACGAGGTTTTTAAAAGTTTTTAGTAATCGTCTATAGATTAGTACAAATGTTTTCGAGTCAAAAATGCATTTTTGAGCCGAAATGGGGCATCTACTTATTTGAAAATATTGGAATTTGTTAAAATTAAATAGAATTTCAGTGGGAGAGCCTTTGGCAATTTTGCAAATTAGAGAAATGGGAAAAATAAAACATGTTTATGTCATAAAAATGAAGAAATTTTGTAAATATCAAACAATAGAAAAATGTATCAGATATATGTATCCTTTTTTGGTATTTAGCGGAAAGAACTGACCCCCCATTTTTCAATTAAAATAACAAGAAATGGTTTTTTTCCGGGATCACCACGTGAGATCGTATAAACGAAGAAGAAAAGACCAAAAAATGAGAGTTAACAATTTTCACTGATAACCTATGGTGCACGTTTGCTTGCAAAGCAATTCATTAAAAATCTATGATTTGTGATTTTGAAAACTTCTTCCTTAAAAGTACTAATAAACTACCTGACTACTAAAATTAATAGAAACAATATACATGTAACTAATAAGTAAATAACACAAAATGAATAAAATGTTCTAAATAAATTTGGAAAATACTAAAAGTAAAACAAATCAGGTTGTTCTGATTGTTCATATACTGATGTTCAGTACATTTTTAAAGCATTAATTAATGTGGGTTCTAGTGATTTTCATATATTTATTTTCTTTTATGAAAACAGATGCTAACGACAAAATTGATACCTTAACATTTTTGTGAAATCAGGCCATTGGCAGCTTATCAGTTTTATTTCATAATTTCAGTTGGAAAGCGTGAGACAATTTAGCTGTCAACGGTTTTATAGTATTGATAAGACCGTACTTTCTGTTCAGTTCGAAAAAATGAAAATGTAGTGGAAAAAACTTGCGAGACAAAATGTAATATGAGCTTCTTCTAAAAACTGAGGTCGTCTTCATTCTGCAAACAAATAGGGAAAACAATGATTTTTGCCTTCGTCTTAGAAACCGTTGTAAACTAATCAATAGTAACTGAACCATTGCTACAATGTAGTTTGTTTAACATTGCTGTCGTTAGTTTTACTGGACACCCGCATGGCTGTACATTTTCTCACTCATCTTCTCTTTTTATCTACTGCTTTCTTAGAAATACTCGCCGATAAAAAGTATGATTGATTTTTTTTTATCGGAAAAAACAATCCGACTTTGTGATGGATGTTTTAATTCTTATTATTTCGTTGTTCCAACTGAACGCGCGTCTTGATAAATATTTCATGACAAATTAGGGAGAAGGGGGGGGGGGGTTGTGAACAACGCTTTTTTTCCAATGTGATCAAATGATAAGAACCATTGCGATCGAATAATTTATTTTCTCAATTAGTATTTTTCTTGCCGTTTCCACACTCCTGAATATCTTTATATTTTCTTCTTTGTTTACTGCGTCTGAATCAATTACTCTTTATTGTTGGCAATCAGATCAGAACATCAAATGTATATCTTGCTGCGTTACTTTTCATTGTTTTTTGTTTGTTTGTTCTCTATTTAAAAAGTTGTTACAATTTTAAGCGGGTAATATTTAATACTTAAAAAACATATTCTTATTTTTAATTCTGTTTTACATTTAAATAAAACAAATCTTTCAAATTTGCAAATTGTAGGCGAAAATGAAACCAAAACAAATCAAAAAGGATGCTGAAAGTGAGTATTATGCATGTTTCTATTCAATCAATAAGTGAAATTCAGAACCTGAACATTGTCACATTTGCCGAGATGTTGCAACTGGTCGACATTATGGTGCAATCGCGTGCAATGGGTGCAAAGGATTTTTTCGACGAACAATCAGACGAGGCTACAAATATTCGTGTCGCTTTCAAAATCGATGTCATTTAGAAAAACGTAAGTTTCTCACCATTCGATTTTTTTTGGTAAACTTGGGAAAATGTTGAGAAATTAGTGTGAGAATTTCAGTAAGAGCTTGGAACCAAACTTCAGTTAAATTATTGGAATATTATAAAATAATTTTTAAATATAACACAATTTAAAAACATGAGGGTTCGTTTTGCATATAAGCAACGAAATTTTAGTCTAAAATAATTGCAAAAAGATTTGTAAATCATATTCAGAAGCCAAAAAAAAAGTTCATTGTTTATGAATTTAAGATATTCGTGTACTTTAAAATAATTTTTATTAATTTACTAGAAATTTTAAATGAACATGTTTCAATTCATTTTTAACTTATAAGAATTTGAGATGTTCTGCTTATTTTTAAATTAAAAATTTGCCTTAATGAATTGCATGTTCTTTAGATAGTTTTTCAAAGATAAAAATTTATACATAAAAAATTAATACGCTCTATACTTATGTTACGGTTTCACAAGTCATTTTTTCATACTTTGAGCTACAACATACATGTTTCCAGAGATGTCAACGTAAAAAGTAAAAAAATTGTTTCCTTGGGTAATTTTGTATACGGAATCCGATTTTTTGGGTCTCATGCCCGGATTTTGTACGTGAGCGCCAGGACAGTCAACGACTTTCAAGCTACTAAATTTTTTTTAACTTTCAAAAAATGAATTCTGAAGGATGTAGAAACGTCAAACAAAATCAGTTAGGAAAACCTTCATAAAATTTTATAAATATTGGTAAAATTAAACATTTTCAATTATTATTTTGTACGACAAGTAATGAATAATATCTTTTAAGTGATAAACATAACGAATTTTCAATTAATTTTTTCATATGTCATTTTTTTCCAGACAATCGCGCTGTTTGTCGTTACTGCCGTTATCAACGATGTTTGGAATCGGGAATGAAAGTTGATCAAGTCCAAAATGAACGAGATATAATTGGGAAAAGGTAGATAATATCATACGTAAATATATATCAAGGAATCGGGATTTCAGGATTAAACATGAACCAAACAGTAAAAGCGAAGATTACTCACCTCCCGAGTCTCCAAATCCGAACATTGAAGAATTTGAACATCGCCTGCATAAATTGGTTGTTTCGGAAGGAACGATGCAAAAATTACAACCGATTGTGATGAAACAAGTTGCAGATATTGAGTATGCAACAAAGAGAGTAGCAGTGAGTATTTTTTATTATTGCAATTACAGCTGATTTTTTTGTTCAATTCATCTGAATTATAAATATTTTCTTGAAAATAACACGAAAAAAAATGTGTTCAATGTGTATTTTCAATCTTTAGCTTTCTTCTTAATTTTTTTGAAAGAATATGTTAACTGTTAATGATCAACGTCATAATATTAAATTTCAGAACCTGAGCTTGGATCCAAGAACAGCCACTCTCAATGACGTCCTCATATCGATGCACACTCAGCTGATGTTAGTAATTGAATGGGCGAAAACGTTGCAAGAATTTGCTGAACTTGACCCATTAGATCAAGTACGCTTGATGTATAAAAACTCGGAAACTAAAACTGTTTGAAAATTTTAGAAAGTTCTTCTCAAAAACTTTGCCGGACAACATGTAACCCTCTGCGTGGCTTATCGATCGATTGAAGGTTCGGATAGCTTGAAACTTCTCAATGATCGATATATTCCGAGAGCGTCTACATCGGACCCAAGTGTTCGCGATGGGTATATTTGTTTTTAAAAGAACTAGGGGAAATGTTGTTAATTTCAGCTCCGATGGATTTTATCTCCACGATTGCGAAAAAGTGATGGACCAACTGGTTGCACCAATGAGGTTCATGAAAATGGATGATACCGAGTTTGTTGCTCTAAAAGCTTGTGTATTTTATAACCCGCGTAAGATTTTTTTACCCAATTAAAATGTTTACACATCATGGTTATTTCTATGAAAATCTGTGCTTTAATTGGTATGCAGCAGTATGCTTCTAAACTGTAAATGCCGAATTAAAAATTGAAAATTTCAATATTTAACAAATGATATGTTTTGGTGTAAAAAATTGAAAATTTCTATTAATTTCATTAAATAAGGTTGTAAAAATAAAATAAAAAGACTATATATTTTCCAGTTGCCAAAGGATTGTCTAACGAAGCGAGCCCGAAGGTCCTTCACCTTCGTCGTCGAATTTTTGCTTCATTGGAGTATTACATTAAGAAGTTTAAACCTTCCGAAACAACCCGTCTTGGAGACTTGGTTTTCTACATTTTGACACCCTTATCGGTAAAGAATTAATTTTTAAAATTCCTTACATTATTTTGTTTTATTCTAGGTTCTTGCGCAAACCATATCCGAAGATGTCATGTTCGCCAAAATCAGCGGGAAAGGAAGGATTGATGATCTAATGGAAGAATTGATTCTGGCCGATTCGGACTATGCACGCCTTTTGCGCGAATCTAGTAGCCCTGATCATGCAAAAGCGAACTCTTCTTCTTCTTTAACGCCGTATACACCTCAATTGGAATCGAATCCTTCATACTTGGCAAATCCGGAATCTTACAGGTTTGAAAATATTTATTCAGAATTTATCCGCCAGTTAAAGTAAAAGTGTCGGAGTGTTTATTTGTTAGATCCACACATAAAAAGATCACATTTCTGAAGCAGAAGAGCATTTTTCTTACAATTTATCGCATTTCTTCGCATTTCATCGGTAAATCCCTTAAAATTAGATTTTTCCATATTTTTTTGAGCATCCGATAAATACAAATGAAAATGTCATTTGCAGTATCTCCAACACTGATGCGAAACCGAATCAGTTTTACACGACTAACTCTCAAATTCAACAACCAACGGTTACAATGCCAGCTGGAGTGAACCATTGGAATTATCCACACTATTGTACGAACTACAATCTTTCGTGAGTTCATCAAATAATGATTAAAATATAAAATAATTATTCGTTTCAGAAACGATGTTCCATCAACAAGTAATGGAACGTCGGATGGTTTTGATTTTCCCAACATCCCATTTTAATCTTGCCGAATTTGTTTTTTTAAATTAACATAAGTTATCACATTTGTTCTGTTCTCGTCATTCAAATCTCGTTTTAATTGTTAGTTACGTTTTCTTAAACTTTGTGTTTTCATTCGTTATTTTCCGGGTTTTATCCTTATTTTATTACAACAAAAAAAGACACTACTTAATGTGGATACTAATTGTATGTTTTAATTTTATCATTTGAGTGTTGAGAATAAGAAATTCATCTTTGTTTTTTCATTAAAAGCTTACACACGTTTTTTTTACAAAGTAATATGCTACGTTTCAAAGGAAAATGCTCAATATTGGATAGTTGAACCGGAACTAATTGCCTCATTGGAGAAGAAGAGTTGGATATGGTTTGGATACATATTTTTTGATGTCAGACCTTTATTTTTCTTGAAATCATGAATTTTTAAGTTGTATCAGACTAAAAACTAATAGAAATGATCGATGTAATTCAATTTCAAACATAATTCTATTCAAACAAGTGCCATTTTGTCGTCATTTCTATTTTTATTTTTTATTCTAAAAGTAATTTTCGAAAAACAGTATTTTTGGGCTTCTACCCACGAAATGGATACGCAAAACTCTTTGGTATAAATAATATTTTTCAAAAGTTGAACAAAAATTGGTAGCTAAAAGTGGTGTCCTCTTCATTCAAGCTGAAAATTGTAACACTCAAAACTGTAACATAACACACTTTTTACGGTTCAATGCAAAATGCTGAGTAGGCGTCCATATGAATATATTATTTTGAGCCAATGGATGCATTATTTGGTTTGCATTGAAAAACAAAAATTGTTTGAATGATTTTTTTGTATCGTAAAAGTAACCTTCCGAAAAATCATTTATGCTTTTGCTACTTCAATGTAGAACACCACCAGCTAGTCTATTTTTATAAAAAACCACTCTAAATGCAATATTTCAGTTCATTAAATTTTCATAAATTCATAATGGAAAAGTTTTATAGATTTTTTGCTGGACTCTCAAACATCATCCAGCCGCCCACCGAGAATAAAAGTGACGAGCTAGTAACCCATTGTAGACCAGTATATCATTTTTCAAACATAGAATAGCAATGTATTTGACATTTACTGCAATACTTGTTGTTTGTCTCAGACAAGTTGACACACTAGCGAAAAAAATGCTGCAAGATGACTGAAATGGATGGAAAGGATCATAAAATCAAAAAGATTTTTGATGTGTCTCTTGAAAAGAATGTTATGCTAAAAAGAAGGGAAAAACTTCAATTTGGGTTGCTCCCCCCCTTATTTTGACCTGGTTTAAAATTTCAAAAATATCGAAAAACAAATGTCAAAGCGGAAAATAAACTATTTTAAACAGCGTTTATTATTTGTCTACACGTGACAGAGGACAATAACACCTTTTTTTCATTATTTTTTGATTATGTTCGACACCAGAGACTTAAAACTGCTTGAGGCGTTTAATAAACGAATGAAGTTCTGTTTACTTTACAAGATTTAGTTGTTAGTCTTTTTTTTTATACCACCTGGATCGAAAAAAAGTTCAAAAATGCAGAATAAAAAAAATTCCATGATGTTATGTTCAAGTGAAATTGACTAGCAGAACAGGAACAAAAAGTGTATGTGGTTGAAAATAGTTTGGAATTTGTCACTTTAATTGAAAACAATAAAACACCCACTTCTTCAGCTGATGTTCAAGTTTCATTTTCAGGATTTCTTTTTTCGTTTTTATTTTCAAACCACACATTCTCATGATTTTTGTACTGATAACATTTTTTTTCAACTGGTTTGTTATCAGGTTATGTTTTATATTTTGAGTCACACAGAATTGAATTATCTGCATATTAGATTAATCAACGTTAACAAGTTAACAAGGCAGTAAAAGAGGAAAACATGGTGAAGTCATATGGAAAAAATGCCCATACATCTAGGTGAAATAATTTATAGAATCGGAACGGCTGTTCTATTTTTGTCTGAATATTCAGAGCATGATGTCAAATATAAACAAACGATCGGCGTTATTGAAAAAAAACCCCGACCTTTATTTCATAGTGAGTAAATTCAATTTATACGTCACTCTTCCAAAATTTGAATATTTCAATTGTTGAGCTTTGAGACCATGTCTGGAACCCTTTTTTTGTTGTCATATATTTAAATTTTAAGGAAATTGAACTGTCAAATAGATCCTTTTTTGATGCTCACCCACACAATTTTGTTCATTTTTTTGTCATTCATCTTCGTATAACAAACGTTTTATGAAATCCCCGCCTTCGTTTTATTTATGTCTGCTGAAAAAAAAGTGCGCAAGGAGGTTGTCCAGAGCAAAGATAATTTTTTTTCGAACAATTTTTGTTGGTATTGGGCCACGCCTTCTTTGAAAGAGACTATAAAAAGAACTACTTTGCACTAGCGATACATTAACATCGATGTAGATCTGCTACTCTTTTGCAGACTATGTTCAGTTTCGTTTCAGTTTTAGTTTTCTTTCTAACCCTGGTTTTCTTTAAAATTTAGGGTTATTGTCCTGCCTAAATATAGGAATACAATTTTTTTATTGTAATGCTAGTTACAACAACCGACTATATTATTGTATCACTTTTCTCAGGAGATTTTAAATTGTTGTTGTTTTTGTTAAAAATTATTCGCAATAACAACTTTTTGAATATATGAATACCAGGTTGTCTCGCACTAAACTATTTTTTGCATTTATATATTTATATTCCAAAATTATATAGCGCATATACAAATATTTTCATAGTTTTTACGCAAAAACAATAAAATGAGTACTCTGAAATTCTTCTGAATATATGCTTGAACTTTCTTTAATTTCATAAACGTGATGAAAAAAAATATTTTCAGATTACTTTGGGCTCTTCACAATGTTTGGCAAAGTACTTATTCTCGTATTTTTGATGTTCTTGCTGGCAGAATGTAGCCAGTCGAATGGATACCATCCAATGACTAGGATTCAGGTGAAATATTAACCTCGCTTGCAAAAATGTTCATTTCTATGAAAACAAAAAATGTTGGCTGCTAAATGAGAGCATTCTTATTGTCCTAGAGAGAACCATATTATAGATTGAGCATTTTTTTCGTTCCTGCAATTCTTGGTAAAGTCGTAATCTTCTTCCGCTAAATTGACTTCTACTTGCATAAAAAAGGAAGTGGTTAACTACCTCTAACGAACATTTTACTACAAAATATATCCTAGAAAATCTATTTATAAAGGGCTGAATATTTTTGGAGAGTAAAGATCTTATTATGATAATAATCCTCACAATTTACAATTTTATTTTTTATGAATTAATGTGCAAGTCACCAATGACATCATTTTTTTCAGGAACTATTTCGCTCGCTGAAACCGATAAATGAAATTCGTGGTAGAAAATATGTGTCACTAAGATCGGCATATAATCCCGAAGCAGGCTGGTGAACAACGAACGTGGAACACATAATTCACATTAAAAAAAATCTCCCCCATTTCCCCCCTCCCAGTTAATATGAACTTTTAAGTCAGCACAATTTTAACTAGTTTTGATTGATGTTATGAACATAACCCTTTGCCTATCTGATCTGCTTTCTTGTTGAATTTCGGTGATCTCGTGAAATGTATTTTTTCGATTATTGTCATCTTTTAGTGCCGAATAAACGTCGTTAAAATATTGTTTACGATTTGTAACTTCAAAACAAAAAATTCAAAATTAGCGTCAATATTGAACTTATCAATACGACTGATTTTGATGATGTGGAATTACAGTAGTCGTTGAAGCAAGTACATTTGAGCACCCGTGTTCCGAAAAGAGTTGTTTGCTCGCACATATCGACACCTGAAATTTGAAAAGTTACTATTATGATCTTGTCGGTGTACTTATTTTTTTAAGCGTGTGTTATGTTCTGATAAATATCAAAAATAAAAAAACATTTTCACTATGCTCTTTAAAATGAAAATCAAACATTTTCAGAATCGAATCGAAAATTTCATGAGATCATAAATAATGCACCTGCATGTAGAAAAAGTTCGTTTCTCCGAAAATCTTGAAGATAGAAAAACTATAACTAATAGTGAAAGTTCTCTTCAAATACACCGCTCGATTATTGCGGTAATCGGGTCTGATGATGTTGTGAATTCACTATAACTTACCTCCGAAAGGTAATATTGCACATCCGCGAATCATGGAGATAATGCTTCTTTCTTGTTCATAAAACATTCCCACTAAACATTTTCAAAAATATTATTGAGAAAAAATGGTGTTGAAAGAGAAACTTACTTTTATCAACTCCTCCCGAAAGAACTGCAATTTTAACACAACCAAAAAATCCATATTGGCAAGATGTTGCACTATACTTACATTCGGTTCCTTGAGATGATGTACATTCGTAGCATTGAATGCCGAAAGCATATTTTGAATAACAAAAAACTAAAATAAAAAATGACCAGACTAAACGAACTTGTAGCATGTTCCGGAAAAAAGTGATGAATATATTCGACGCTTCCTATTTGAACAACCATTCAGCATCTTTCGACTAATATCAATATCACAAATGTTATGGTCATTTCAAAGCATTCATACGTATCTTTACAACTTTCAAAAACATTTTCCCTTTTTGACACTGGCCCAGTCTTCCAGCCAATCGTGGGAACCACAACAAAAAACTATCAATTTCTCAGTGGGTGGTCCAAAGTTGCATCCAGTCTGCTCAATGTGTATTCAATTGGCTCACTTATACTGTACAAATGCGATAATGAGTTGGATGAAGTTGATTGTCCTTGAATGAAATATTCTGAATAGATGTGATTAGTTTTTAAAAAAGGTCATGTGAATCTGAAAACTCTCGATTGGAAAATATAAATTTTGCGATAAAATAACAGGTTTTACAATGGAATTTCAGTAAATACGGCACGGATAAGTTAGGAAACATTTTCAAGTTCCCCAATGTTTAAAATAAAATTAAATCAAAACTTAAAGTTAATAACTAGGATAAATAAATTTGTGGAACTTTTATATTTTTCAAAATTTAAGCAACAATTAGTTTTTCAAAACAAGATTCTTGTTTTGATATCTCATTTGTATATAGCTTAAATCAAGTTCCCCGGGTGGTTTTTGTGCAGAAACACTTTCCACTTTCCAAATTTATCCTTCCCAGATATCAATGGTCTATTGAAAAAGTTTTCAACACCTTTTCTAATGATCAATTCTTACTTTCTATTCACCATCCATTCTTGTCATACACATTATATCTTTTAAATTTTCTGTTTCCTTTTGTATTTTTTTTGAAATTTCTTATCTATTCAATTTTAGTTTTTTAGGTAGTTAGGCTTTGTTCTTGAAGAAAAATTGAAAACCGAAATCCAACGGGATATAAATGCATTTATTGTGCTTCTATTGAAAACTATTGTGATTCTATTGAAAGGGTCCCACGAGACAATATCGTCATTAAACATTCATTAAATCAATTCATACTTACAGTATGGCAATATGTTAGAATGGTATTATCGAATTTGAACATACAAATTTGTGTTTTGAACTTCATTGTTTACCTTCAACATTCAAATAACACCCTGTGCACTATGGAGAACTATAAGCTGGCTTTAGCCTTCTAGCTGATTGGATAATTGAAAAATTTCTACGAATTTTCAGTTATAACATTAAGGATGTATTTTTTGTGTGATTGTACTAAACAAATCCAGTAAGAAATTTAGAAAATTGTGTAAAAACGTTTCGAAGAAGCATTACACATCGAAAAGCTTTATTTTCAAAACGTGAAATTTTTCCAGACGACATTCATTGGAATCTGCATGAAGATCAACTTTTGGCTCGGTTGTTTTTTGGTGGCAATATCCCTTGAATACCGTTTGCTAATAGTAAGAAAATGTTTAATCCTCAATTTATTCTCGCTGACCTAAGTTCTTTTGTTCTCGTGTGCACTCATCTGATATCCTCATTTCTTATTCCGCTTTCTAATTACAAACTTATAAAGAGACCCTTTACCTGCACCCAGTTTTACAATAGCCAAATTCTCGGTATCTAACAAAAATATAAAATCATACACATACAAAACAGATAGCTACATTTATCTTCAGATGCCATCCGTTTATCTACAATCCATCTTTCCTTTTCCTATCCCATCGGCTGTATCATAAATGGATATAACCTCCGTTGACCTTTTAGTACACGATTGTTGCTTTTAGTTAGTTTTGGCATTTGATTTCTCGAAACTGAACAGTTTGAATGCATAGTTGACACAGACCCTTTTTTCTTATAGTTGGTTATAAGACACTCGTGAATACTGTATTCAAACAAGCCGAACACGGAAGGCAAGAGGCCATCAAGAGGAAGTCGAATACAATGGAATGCATTACACCTGACAAGTATTCTGGATGTTGAGCAAAAACAAGGTGCCGACATAAGGTCATATGTTGTCTCATTTTTCTTGTTCAATTAGACAAGTCTTGAAATAAAAAACACAGAGTATATTACAATGGTTCTCGAAAGGCGGCTTGACGTCAATGAGTCGGTTAACGTACTAAAAAACGAAGAACACGACAAAATTGAGAAAATAGAAGTGTCCCTTTTGATGTATGGATTTTAGCTTCCAGGTTTGGATTTCAGATATTTGCAATGAATAAATTAATATAAATTACATTTTAAAATTCGAATTTTAATCGACATGGCAAAAAAACGAGTAGAAACGTGTAGATGCTCTGCTTCAACAATTCAAAAACGTGTCCTCTGTGAGTTCTGCCGAATTTAGATATTTTAGAAATTATTGAAATAGGACCAAGAATAGTCGTAAAATGAAATATGTTTTAACAATAAGAAAACATCTTAGTCAAATCAAATAAATTAAAAATCAATAAAAAAACGTTGGCATTCAAACGCTACCTTTGCCAATATGATGACCTAGAAATTTCTGTACCTAGGCCATGGCTCAACGTTATTTTACTTTATTTTTTTCTTTTTAGATTCAGATTTTTCCACTGTTGAATAATATTTTTTGATTTAAAAAGCCTTTAAAACGTAAACTTTCTGGGTGGAAAACCAAAGAATATTTACTTTGTGGCAAGACAACGGCCTATAACAAACTTTTCATTTATGATTGTTGTTTTCAATTTTGCCAAACGATATTCTATTTTTTTCTCAACTTGTTCCTTGTTTTAAAAAATCATATCCGAACTCCGCCGCCTCTAACATTATGTACAATCTTTGTTGTTTTGCTAAAGATTAGAAGTCGTCTCGCCAACATCATCGAAAAAATGCACTAGCGAAGGACATGTAGCAATTGTTCCCGAAGCCACTTTTCGAGTGAATGCGTCTCCACCGACTGTTGCGCAACAATCCGGTTTTTAAAATTATTCGCGAACAACTTTGGCCCCTGGTCGACGGGGGGCTATCACATAGTGTTCCTGCGCGCCTCATATTTTTCGCTAAAAAAATAGTGCGGTAAAAAATCGGAAAAAAAGACAAAAGATGTACAGATTTGGATGCCGGCGTCGACACATGACAACCCGAATAATCAGCTGACATTTGATTTTGATGGGAGAAGGGGGGAGTTCTTTAACGAATAAGGAATTATTTTCCACTTTTTCAGCTCGATTCAAACATTGATTTTTTAACGGTTTTGTGGTTTGTTTCAATAATGCAAAAGATAGAAATTTCAAAGATTACGACGAGTGATAATCTGTCAGCGGAATTATAGTTAGAGTAGAAAAAAGCCTATTAGCAATTCCTTGGGAAAAAATATCAATTGTTCTCCATGTTAATATGACAACATTCCGAATTGTTTTACGAGATTGTCACAATGTGTTCACCCAGCTGATCGAAATCATTGCCCGCCGACTGCCTCGACATGCTAATTGCGCAACAATGTTTGCAAGGTCAATCACATTTTTATTGAGATAACCGTACTATGTTTTAAAAATTTGAACGTTGTCTTTTTTCAAAACGAAGCTATTATCAAACTTTCATTGAAATTGAATCAATGGAACCTATGAAAACCAATCTTAAGAATTATTGAGAACCCTTTGAAATCGGCGTCTTTGAAGTTTGTCTTAAAGTTTGTTTTAAAGTTTGTTTTCCAATGAACGAAACCTATTTGGTTTTATTCAAAAAATTTATTTTCAAATAGTTGTGTCCTCCTTAATTGCAACAATTTGTTTTGGTTAAACCATCAACTTGGTATTATCCCCAGTTCACTTCAAAAAAAAAGTTACGTAACCTCTCTCGCGCATTTTCCATTTTTTTTTGTCCACCGACGATTAAAACGATTAGCTTGCCGTTTTGACCTAGAAAGTAGTAGCTAGGAAGCTCTCTCGTTTTTCTTTCCTCTCTTGCGCAATCATCATCAACAGTCTCTCGTGCCTGTAGTTGATGGCGTGCGCCCAATTTTACCAAATTTTACAATTTTTTTTCTTTTCGGATAGGTCTTACTTCAAGAAATTCACAGCTATTCATCATATATCAAAGTTTTTGTATGAAAAAATTTTAATTATAAAATTTGACCCAGACTGATATAATTTATAGAATCCTTGATTTGAAAGTTTGCCTGTGACTTCTGAAAAAGATCTCTCCTATGTTACTATATTGATATTATTTAATATTTTTTTTAATATATTGATACTATTAAATTTTATAAAGTGGATTTTATGTTTGTGGTAATAAGCTACACTTTATTTTAATTAAACAAATATATGTTTCATGTAAAAAGTAGGTCCTTTGACAAAAATCAGTATCCCTGATGCTTTTATTACTTTATATCATATTCACTATCAGTTATTTGGATGGCATTTCTCTCAAAACTCAGTTGGACAATTTACTTATATTTTCACATCGACGACCAACCTTTTCTTTTTTCGGAGATATAATATTCTGATACCCCCCTGCTATGATAGCTACTGATTAGTAGCCGTTCTATCCTAATGTCTATCCCGTTTCTCATATCCATAATCATTATACCATATTACGGAAAAAAGGAAAACGAATGGCCAAGGCCAACATCGCTCTCGACTTTTGTCGATCTTTACAACCCTATAGGTTATCCGTTTGAGGTGAAAAGAAGAGACAAAAAAAATCGTTACTCGAGTTGCTTGTTGCCAAACGACTCGCATCAGCGGGTCGAGATTGAGCGAAAAACCGGAATGGTTAGGTTGTAGCGGTAACCGAATAGAAATTTCAAAAAAAAACATAGAATATAAATATATAAATCTCGATGTGAAACATGCCAGTCATTTGGCACAATTTTTCGGTTGATATTTTATGTTTATTTCATCAAATCCCAAAAATAATTCCTAGCCAATTTTTTAATAGCATCACGCATGACATAATATAAAAAGGAGTTAGTCAATACTGTTCAATTTTACAAAACTGGTTTTCAATTTGATTCACGATTCTCTCGCCTGCCAGGGATTTTTGTGTTGTTTCTTTCATTTTTCGCTGGCTAGTATTTCAAAATTTTCGATTAAAAACATCTCGAGGAAAAAATGATGGAAATATATATATATAAATATATTGTCGGCAGCTGTATTCTGATCATCTACATATCGAAATACTGTTTTGCTTACAGCAGATGTTCATTACTTTTTTTGTGGTACTTTTCATTTTTTCTAATGTTCGCACCTCACACACCCTGAAACAGAACCTTATCAAACTGTCAATGCACATCTGCTCGAACATTCGATGAACATTATATTCCCTTTTCATATTTTCATTTCACTCTTTCAAAAACTGTTCATAGATGGAACACTGTTGTTGATGAGCCTCATCATAAGTTTTTTTTATTGTCTCAATTGCTCAAAAAATTCCTCGAGCTTTGCACTTTACTAAATGATGGCTACTTACAGTACCATCTAAATGTTGCAATTTCTTGGGCCATAATATCAAATGTTTCGTTCTCTTCTCTCTAACTCTTCCTTTTCTTTTCGGACTCCGCCCCAATCCAACTGAGGACAACTACCCCCGCGGGTGGAGTCATGCAGCTCGCATACCAGCTATTACTTGCCATTATCGTAGTAATGTTGCCAACAAATAATTCATGATTTTTGTTTAGTTTTTTTTTTCAATTCACTTCAATACTTTCGAGGGATTGACAGGTTGATCTGGGTTTTATGAGTTACGGTAGGATCACGGTTGATAGGTTTGTAGGTGATTCCATTTGTTTTATTTACTAGATTTGCCATGTTATATGAGCTAATTTTTCAAATGTTGTAGTCTTTTAAACTCGATAATCTAAAAATTTTGAATTTTATTTTATCAGTTTTTCAAATAATGCTTCTAGAAGAAATTATCAAGAGAGGAAAATTTTTTTAAAGCTACAAAACTCGAATTTACTCATCTACAACACTTCCTGCTTAATTTATTGATATTTTTGAGCACCCTCAAGTTACAGTATCCCCCTAAGGGTCCGCCCATTGTAACAGTTTGCAAAGCTTATTGACACCTTTTGTATGCTCTCTCGCGTACTTACTCATTGGCTATTAACCATAATACTTTCACACAGTAGTATGTTTGGTATGTATGCTCATGCGCTCTCTCAACATCTCTTAATTGTATTAGATAGTTATTATAAGTTGTAAATATTAACCCTTCCGTGTCAGCCAGCGGCGACCTTCTCGCAGCGCCGAAAAAAGAAGATGTCGCTCCCGAGAGCCTTTTCCAACAATCTGAATAACGTTTCGAGTGGATTGTTGTACGCAAAAATTGTTCAAGTAGCCTCCTTTTCCTACCACCTTACTTGTTATAATACATTCTTCATTCCGAAAACGGTGTCTCTTTTTTTCCGCGGTTTAATAGCTATATTTTTTATCGAACTCTCGTTTTTAAATCATAATTCATTTATTTTTCAGCCATGCCATACCGATCAGAATTGAAGCGCCCAGATTTGAAAGGTTCATTCCCGTGCTCAGTTTGTGGCAAAATCTTCTGCCATAGCTCGTCCCTGAGCCGTCATCGAATGCAAGCTCACTTCAAAAGTTATACTTGTGCCCAATGCAATCAGGAAATTTCTTGTAAGTTTCCGATCATAACTTTGTGTTATTGTTATAATTTCTTCCTTTTCAAAATTTACATTTTTTGACAATAGCAAAAAAATTGTGTCATAAAAAGACACCATTGAATATTATAACAAATGTAAACGAAGAGTAGGAGCTTGACTAATAGTTTTGCTATTTTTTAAATTACGAAAAGAAAACGAATATTTTTAGTTTTTTATTGCAATGCGCCAAATTTGGGACTTGTTTATTAATAAGCTCATTCCAAGATTAACAAGTATATTTGACACGTGTATTTAAAACTAACAAGTACACAGTAGTAGATATAGAAGTGTGGCAAAAAATTACATTGGCTAACCAAATATTGACAATCTTGATTGTTCGACATAAATGGCATTGCAAACATGACTGAAATAAGTAACTGTCAATTAGATACATTTCTATAATGAAAGCTACAGTCCTGCATGAGTATTATGTAAGTATCCATTTATTATCATTTTTCACCAGGGTCGCTCGGTTTTTTACACGGTATTGCGTCACGCAACAATAACAAATACCATTTGTATGGCCTAATTGTGTCTAGGTATAGGCGGCTTTCTGTATTTGAAAAAGAAACGAGAGCACCAGAATCCATCGGCGGCATAAATATCGGATATGTATGTATTACTTAATGGTTTTCTTGGGATGAACCCCCAAGGTCAGTAGTATTCGTTTTGATGACCCATCCATCAGCTAATTGTTCATCTAGTAGTAAAGAAACGAAAAAAAAGAGACAGTCAGCTTTCGAGGTGACGGCGAAGAAAACGATTGTCAACGATTAACACAAAAATTGCAACCTTCTTCACAATTGGGATTAGTATACGCGTCAATGAGCACTGTAGTCGTTAACGAAAACTTCTTACTAGGTTCAAGGATTCTTTCGCATTATCGAATGTGTTGCCATTTTTTAAAAGTGGTAGACTATTAAAATGTAATCGCCGAGATTGAATAGAGAACGTGAAACCTTTGACACTTTGAATTCTGTGTGTATTTCACATTTAACATCAATCTTTTCAACGCAACGGATAGCTTACACATGTAATAGGATTGATGAGATTTTGTTGCGCAACAGCCATGCCGTAATAATAAACGGATACATACATATCTCACAAAAGAGTTGAAAAAAATTATAATTCTTTTTGACGGCATGTTGGCAAATTTCTATATATTCTAATTGCAACTGCCAAACAAAGACCGTTTTCGAAATGTGCATTTTCAATGATGCAAATGTCATTCAAAGATACCATTACCATCGAAAGAACATTTGTCAAACAGCCACAAAATGCCTTTATATGGTTGTCTGCGCAATTACTTGATTTATTGACTGTTTTAGAAATAATGTTGGTGTTGATTTTGTGAAAAACAAAAATGATTTGCATTAAGAATGTTGAGATGTAAATGTAAATTAGCCACTATGAAATAATGTGAGCTGTCCTTTTGCGGACAATAGCAATTGAAAGGCTCCGATTACAAACATCAATTATAATAACATTAATAACCCAATTTTCAGCAAATGACACCCTTCGAAGTCACATGTACCGCTTTCATAACATTACAAGAATGTTCATGTGCCGTTGTTGCAATTGGGCATTTCCGGACAAAACCAGCTTGCACATTCATATGCAGAGTATGATTAGGACTGGAACACCTGGCGATGTTGCTGTTCTAGCAAGAAGTTCTTCCGATGGAGGTAAAAGAATTCCTTCATTAGCTTCACTAATTTATAATTTCTAGATGTCCCGGTTTCGCCAGAATCTCCGAGTTCTCAAAGCGATTCGCCGTCGTTTTCAGCAGAGCTGCTGATTAAAAAACACATGGCCCAACTAACAAACAACAATTCTGGAATTAACAACAACAATCTCACTTCAATTTTTCCAAATTTGCTGAAAACCCCAGAAAATGGAGGAGCTAACAAGATGTTCCCGCTTGATCTTTCTGCAATGGGAAATAATCAGTTTTTGGCAGCATGGCTGGCGAGTAACCCACTCAGAACAAATAATATCAATTTGAATATGAATCTGAACAAAACAACTGAGCAGGTTAATAATAACATTTAAGGTTGCACAGAAATAAATGCAGTTATTTCAGACAACACAGCTTCGAGAAGATTCAAGTGAATATGATGAGCTGGAGGTTCAAACAACTGAAGAAGATATTAAAGAAGAAATAGAGAGCACTGAAGTGAGCCCAAGATCAGTTATTGTTAAAACTGAGTCCTGTGATAAGAAAAGAAAGTTGAGTTTCAGTGAAGACATCGATGTTGAGGGTGACGAGGTAAAAAATATATTACAAATGTTTGAAAAAATTCATTTATTTTTAGGTAGAAGAACCACCACTCAAAATGAGTCTTGATGACAAAGACTTACAAATTTCACACGATCAACATTCTCCAACAGTTTCTGATTCTCATATCAGTGGATCGTCAAGTCATTCCGGCGACTCGTCAAAATGCTTTGATTGTCAAGTCGCTAAAGGAAAACTTTCCGCATCAGAAGAAAAGTGTAGAACTTACGAAAAACAAATTCGAGAGCTTCAACTCCAAATTGAAATCTTCCGAAAAACACCAGTGTCGCCGGAGAACATTGCTCGACAACTTTTCCCACCTGTTTTGCTTCCACCACCGGCACCTCATATCATGCCACTAGCAAATGCGATTCCAGCAAATGTTCTTCAAAATCCAGCAATGCGTATGTTGTTGCACAACTTTATGCAAAACCAAATGAGTCGCCAAATGTGTTAAATTATTATTTTGTTTGATGTGTTGTTTAGTTTGCCCGTTATTATAGTAGTCAGTTTTTGGTACATTCAAGTCCAAATTCAGGTTTGTTTCTCTTCAGTACCGTCGATTTTTGCTTTTAATCCATTTCTTTAATCCAACCGCATTTTCCTAATAATTTCAATATGCATTTACTGATCGATTCGCGGTTTTCATTTGAGAATGCTTTTGTAAATAGATTTCATTTAAATTAACTATGCTTCTCCTTCCTCCCCCTCCCCTCAACAATCAACAGACAGATTACTGCAATTATAGAAACTGGTGGAATTTTTAAATTCTGACAAATTCGCATACTTTACATCTGTTGCAATAGAAAATTCACATTTTCATACAATTCCTTGTTTTTTTGCTACTTGCTATAACTTTTTTTTTCATTTTTTTACATGATGTTCATACTTCACGGCATCACCACGCTGCCTTACGATTTTTCCTTCTTGTGACGTTTTTTATTCGTTTACGCATAATGAAATATTTCGCATCTATTTTAATTTGTTAAAGGTTTGAAATAAAATTAAGATCAAGCTAAATTCAAAGCTTGTGAAGGAACGTGATGGAAATTACCAATATTCGCGATGAAGTAAGAAAAATGCTCAAGTTCCGTCCAAAACTGTATTAAAAATTTGTGCAAAATATACCCTTCGAAATTGGGGTTAAAAGAAGAAAAATGATTCTCAAAGAAGTTGAGGTCCAGGAACTTGAAAAAAACGTGTTCAAGGGTCCAAGTAAAATAAGAAAATACAATGAATAAATGTGCATCAACTTTGAAAATACTGACTATGAAGTCTGAGTTAAAGACAGTGTGTCAGTTAATTTAGCCCTACCTGATTTCAATTTAAAAAATTAGAGCTTTTCTCTTTAGCACAACGGAATTTATACGAAAAAATATCGATAAATACACGCGTCATATCAGTGGTCCGAAGTTGCAAAAATTTTAATTTGAATGCGCGCCGGATCATACGACGCGGCCGTGGATCATGCAAAGCGGTCGGAATTGGCGTGTTTGAATGTTGCTACTCAACCTCCTGGCTTCCCATTCCAATTTTTATTGTTAGCCTTGGATCTGGATCGTCTTAACTGACAAGCTACCTTCAATGTGTCATAACATTCACTTCCTGGAAAAATTTTAAGTTTCCCGATTCATTTATAAAATTTAGGGTTTTACATTAAAACTTTTCTAGGCGTCATTTTAGCTTGCGTCGATAATTTCCTCGAAGAATTAAATTATTTTGTCAAACTCGTTTAATAATAATAAAAAACAATTTAAAAAATAATCTAGTCACAAAAATGACACTTGCATTTTGTATTATGAAGTTTGCACTTAAAACCTTCAATGCTGCCGGTTCAACTAGAGAAAATTCAACAGATTTTGAATTGATTTGGACTTAATTTTGAAAACTCTTATCTTTTCTGGGATCTGTAACTTCAATGAGTTAGACTTCAATAGACTTCATATAACTTTTGGAAATAACATCTCTATGAAAACTACGTAATTCAACTCAAAAAATATTACAATTATTGTATCTCTTTGAACTACGGTACCCAAAGCTGTCAACATTCCGAAAAAAATGAAGTCTTCTCTTTAGCTTATAACTTTTAATCAAAATGGTGAAATTTTAAGTTATTAACATAGCTCGATTGAGAATTCTTGCTTTATAAAACCTCTAGCAGGAAGCTTTACCAAGAATAGCAATTTAAAAAATGTGAAACGAGTATTACTTCTGAAACGTGATTATCAAAACATGCCCTAAAATCAAAAATGTGTCTTCCAATTAACTGTTTATTATGAAATTTGACCGTTTAGTTATAAAATTAGAGTTCAACAGACAATCATGATGTTGTTAAAAAATTTGAAATTAGCAGTTCAAAATTCACTTCATTTTATGTTGAAAAAACAATTACAAATGACTTTTCCTTATTTGTTTTGTGAAATTTTAGAATTCTAGACTCAAAAGTTTATTTTAATGAATTTTCTCCATTTTCGATCTTCCCGTTTTTAAATATGAAAAAAAAAATTTGTTTGACTACATAGAATAAGAAGATGAATTTCTTAACATTTCAGAATTTATAGTGCACGATAAAATCACCCTCTTATCTATTTTTATCTCTTTCTATTTCAAATCATCTGTCTATTGATAAATCCTGTGATTCGCTACAAACCCTGGTTGATATTATAACAGCCCCTTTCAAAACTCATGCCCTTTTGCAAAAACTAATTTCGGATTTGACGTTGAAAAGGTAACATCTGCTCATTTTTCGTTCGATGTATATTTCAACGATGCAGGTGGAAACTTCAATAGAAAATATATAACAGGACTTGAAAATTTCAAGACATTTTCCGAGTAAGCGTTTTTTTCTTCAGTTGCGTAAAACAATAGGTGGGCGTTGCTGAGAATTCATCAAAGCTGAATTTTTGTTTGATATCCTTTTGAAAGTATCTTGCTTTTTACAGTGAATATTTATTTTTTTTGTGAGAAATTGTACACCTGCATTGCTAAAAAAAATATAAAAGCAATAAACAAGATATAACTAAATTATAATTTTCTATTATTTTTTATAGTTCATAACACAGTGACATCATTATTCAATTTTTATAAACGAATTACAGTGATTTAAAAAATGAAAAGCTTTTTTGATTTCTCCATCTCAAAAAATGCATATATTTTATAATTTTTTCCTTGTTCTTTGTTTATTGTTCTGTCTCGGTATTTCCCAGCGGACTATTAATGATAGTTCTCCATTGAACATATGATGTCGGACAAGCTTTCCAAAATCCTCATTTTCCTTTTTTTCAATCGCCATGCAATCTTGAAATATTTATTGTTCTTATTTTCAGAATCCAAACCATGGGCAACATGAATATTTTTTCTGTATTTCGAAAAAAATCAACATTTTCATTAATTGTTCTCGTAAACTTTTTAATGGTAGTATCAGGCTCAACGATTAATCGTCATCGAATATCAGAAGCCGACCAGCTGAACTTTGCTGCAATTGCAAGATCACCATATGAAAATTCTTTTTGGAGAATACGACGCGGTATTGATGGTGACGTAAGAATTTATAAAATCGTTTTTTTTTCAATTAATAAGCCATCATTAAATAAATATATTTATGTATTTTACAGAATCGCGTGGTAGATAGAAACGAACTGCTGTATACAGTAATGGATAGATTATGTATGCGCTGCCATGAGTTGATGTCCCATATTGAACCTAACACAATGCTTGAATGCCGCAAAAATGTTTTTACAACCACAGCTTTTCAAAAGTGTCTGGAAATTTTCTCTGCTAAACAACAACCAGTTCGGGTCGAGCCTACAGGGCCGGTCCCATTGTACACCGATGAACCAAATTCTTTAGATGATTCGAAAATCCAAAATAACTGGACATAACTCCTCATTGTAATCATTTCTTAGTTTATCTGATTAGAATTTTTGAGTTAATTGTCAGGGTTTTTAATTGAAAACCCACTTTAATTGAGAGTTATTTGTTTATCATATTCACTTGAATACTGTATTTTTCATTGGGACATTCTATACCACATGTATTCTGAATAAAATCTGTGACGTTTCTGCAATAAATCAGCTTTTGTTATTTTTTATAAATATACTTATAAATATCTACTTTTATGTTTGACATTTAGAAAATATGAAAAAAATGAATATTTATTATTATTGCCTTATTTGACATTGACAGTTTTAATTCACATTGTTCACAATGATCTTTTTGAAGCCAAAAACAATTTATAAATGCTATTTTACACTATTTTAATCCAAATCACAATCCTAATCATTCAAAACCAACCCACACTGAAGCAGATTTAAGAGTGACATGCAAAAGATATAGGAACATTTTATGTATTTGCAAAATGCAATGATAGAAGGCGTTATGAGCTGAGTTGAGATAATACCAAAAAATATTGAGCTGATCCGGGTGGGTGGGGGCGATTTCGAGTCAAAACACAACACAACTAATGAACTGAAGCAGTCAAAATGACTGGAAACAACAGGTTATTTGATGATGAAAAAAAAACAAAGATAACAATATAACGATTAATAGAAAAATGAAGATAGATATTTTAACAAAATAAAGTTTCAAAAAATAAAATTTCAAAACAAAACTTAGAAAGAATAGTTAAGGCTTTTTTCAAAGTAATAATCAAACGAAAATTTTTCAAAAAAAGAATAGACTAAAATACTGTAAAATTTGTTAAATTCAATTATCGTTTCAACATGTCAACGGCTTTTTGAAAAATAGACGCCGATTCCAACCTCTTTCTAATGTGTCAATTCTCATCTATTTGAGTACGTCATTATTCATCTGCTTTTGTCATGTGCATTGTATCTCTCAAACTTTTAGATTGTTTCTGTTTTGTCTTTTTTTATTATCCCATTTCATATTAGTTTTTTTTTGTCATCAACTCTCAAAATACAAAAATATGTATGTTGTCATCGAAAACATAAGATATTTCTTAACTATTTGTCGTACTTACTAAAAGTATATGAGCTGACAATTAACATGACTAAGAATCCAAAAAAATAGTTTTTTGTAGTTGTAACTATAAAAATCGTTCTTTCTATTAAGCCATCAGAATTTGTTAAAATTCCTTCTTCAAATCTTGAAAATATACAATAAATATATTAGATCAAGTATAGCATCATTGTCAACTCGTATTCAAAATTGGAAGCTCTTTTTTCTAAATAAAAAATTTTAATTTAAAAACATTTAAAAAAAAATGAATACCAAAAATTGCTCACTTCACAAAAATATCTGATGTTGGCTGTTAAAACGTTCTACGTACCAAGCATAGTTCGAACTTTAAAATACACGATTGCAGCATCTTACTATTGCAATAAACCGAATTTTTTCATTAACAAATCAAGAATTCAGAGCTCAAACAACCAATTTTTTCGAGGAATTTTAGATTGTTTGGTCTCGGAAATTATCGCTCAAAAAACCCAGATGTGTAAAATTATGCTGATAAAAATAACCTCCTCGAATTATCAGATAAAAAAAATCATAATAATTACAATCTTAGTTGGCGGTTGGGTACAACATTTTGTTTAGAAATTTCTCATCGGCTGCCATCAAAGATATTTTTGTATCTTTATTATAAGGTTTTATGGGTTTCAGACGTGGTAGCGTGTTTATGATAAGGCTTAACCATACACTTTGCAACTTTTGTGGAGTGCACACTTCGTAACACGTTTTTATATTTTCAGTCAAAATGACAACGCCTAATTATACTGCTGAAATTATGCTACTACATCAAGAAATGGATCAAATGAAGTCGGATTTTTCGGAAAATGACAATGCCTTCTTTCTTTGTTCAATGGCATTGATTATTTTCTGTATGCATGAAAAATTGAAAAATTGAAAAGGTGTAGAGTAATTTTTCAGTGATGCAATGTGGATTTGCGTTTTTGGAAGCTGGAGCTGTCCGAAGTAAAAATACAACTAATATCCTTATCAAAAACTTATTGGATTCCTGTAAGTGCAATATTTTAAGGACTTTCCTTTTCGTTTTTAATATACATACATATACGGTATTTAGGTATTGCAATTATTGGATATTGGTCCCTAGGATGGGCATTTGCATTCGGTGATTGTCCAAACGACACAGCTGGTCTTTTTATAGGATACTCACAATTTTTCCTCGCCAATTTTACCAACTACCCAAAGTATGAATTTTCAAAATATTTGTTCATCGGTCAGCGAACTATGACAGATTTTCACTTTCAATAGAATATTTTTTTCATACAGATGTTCTTAAGTAGATTAATAGTCGATGTCTGAGATTTTCGACATCAGGCCTATTGGCTATGGCACAGTTGCACCAACGTGAAGCTAGGATCTTGATATTTTGCATGATGGGTACCTAGGCCCCCCTTAGAAAAAAAATACATAATTTATTTGGCCACGCCCCCTTTGACCTAGTGAAAAAAATCCGGGTGGTCCCAAAATCTAAATTTTTAGTTTTAAAGATAAAGTCAAAATCTCTTTGGTAATCGATTACTCGCACATTTTTGAGTATTTTTCATGTTGACACCTAATTTCGAGCTTGTCGGCATCATGCCGAAAATTTGATTTTTCTCAAAAAGTGGCCCAAATTTTTGGGAAAAAGTAGATATTTATAAGTAAGAGTCCCTCTGATAATATGGGGAGATTTTTAAATTTTCGATTTTTTATTCCATGGGGGGGACCCTTTGGAATTTGGCGAAAATCTCGCCTATTTTGCCATGAAACCTCAAAAAGGTTACAGCGATTCCGCTAAATCAACATGGAATCTGATGACAAACATAATAAGGATTAAAAATTTCCATATATCCACTCGGGGCCAAGTACTTCATCATATCGAAAAATGGGAAAAACTGGAAAATTTGGACCATTTTTTCAGAAAAATAAAAATTTCGGCATGATGCCGACGAGCTGGAAATTAGGTGTCAACATGAAAAATACTCAAAAATGTGCTGGTAATCCATTCCCGATGAGATTTTGACTTTATCTTTAAAACTAAAAATTTCGATTTAGGGACCACCCGGATTTTTTTCACTAGGTCAAAGGGGGCGTGGCCAAATAAATTATGTTTTTTTTTTCTAAGGGGGGCCTAGGTACCCTCCATGCAAAATATCAAGATCCTAGCTTCACGTTGGTGCAACTGTGCCACAGTATGTTCGACTTTCTGAGACATCGACTCTTAAATTTTTATACTCCTTAAAAATATCGCTGATAAAGAAAAAAATCAAAAAATGAAAATTCAGGTTCTTTTTCCAATATGTGTTTGCGGCAACATCTGCAACTATTGTTTCCGGAGCCGTTGCTGAAAGATGTGAATTTGTTAACTACATCACTTATTGTACAGTCATTTCGAGTTAGTATCAAGAAAATTATACAACTAAAACAAGCCAAAATTTTAGCATTTGTTTACCCAATTTTAACGCATTGGGGATGGCACGAAAAAGGTTGGATGTACCGAGGAATAACAAGCGGAATTATCAATACTCGATATGATGTAATTTTTGAAAAAATCATTGCATTTAAGTAAAAATGTCTGTTTTTATAGGATTTTGCTGGTTCGGGAGTGGTTCATCTTTGTGGTGGTTCTATATCGTTTTTGGCGGCTTATATCATGGGCCCAAGAATTGGTAGATTCCCAAAAAATGAGGATGAAGAATCTGACGAAATTCTTGGCCATTCTGTTCCGGTAAAAATTATTTTTTGATAACTGATTAAAAATACAATATTATCAGTAAAATATTATTAAAAAACTGGGAAAGAAAAGCAAGATGATAAGATTTGCAAATTAATTAATGATAGTTTGAACGTAAAATGAAGTTCACAGTTCATTCAAAGAGTGCAAAAAATTGTTTTGTTACAGTTCGCCGCTCTTGGAGGATTTATCCTGATGTTTGGTTTCCTTGCTTTCAATGGAGGTTCAATGGCTGATATCGTGAAACCGGGAGAAGGACACATTGTCGCATTGGCAATGGTGAATACAATTTTGAGTGGAGCATTTGCTGCTTTGACATATTTAATTGCACACTACATTTGGCACGGGAAATGGACACTTCTCCTCACAATTAATGCTTGTTTGGCTGGTATGGTTGCTTCCTGTGCTGGATGCAACAAAATGGAGCCATGGGGTTGCGTCTGGGTTGGAATCGGTGCTGGATTTATTTACTTAGCCTTGAATAGAATTATGATCAGGTTAATTCAAAAATGTACATATTTATTAAAAACTGTGATTTTGTTCAGACTCAAAATTGACGACCCATTGGATGCATTTGCAGTTCATGCTGGAGGTGGATTCTGGGGATTAACTTCTGTTGCTATAATTGCACATGATGGAGTTGCTTACTCAATTGTCAATACTATCGGCGGAGCAAGCGATGGAGGAAATCAAGTTGCTCAAGCCTTCGCTGTATAAAATTGAATAGTGTCAGAAAATGAACACAATTTTTGTTTTCAGCAACTCGGATGGCAATGGATCTGTGCTTTAGCGATTGTTTCCTGGTCCTTCCTATGGATGTGGCCAATTTTCCTATTTTTGAAAAAGGTACGCATAGATTTGAATTAACTTTTATGAATTATTTGAACTGAAATGCAAGCATTTTAGATTGGAAAACTCCGCGTTTCGGAAGAAGTTGAAATTAATGGGCTAGATATTTACAAACATGGAGAGTCTGCATATCCATTGCATGCTTATGGTCACGGATGGCACGATTTTGAGAAAGCTCCTTCTTCTGTAGGACATCACAGTAAACATCTTCCAATTGGTCGTAAAAATAGAATTATGAGTGTTCATCCAGAAAGTATGATTTTCAATTTGTTTTAAAAACTCAAAAATATCTTTGTTTTTAGTGAATCTGGAACAACTGGCAGCGGCTTATGACAGACCTAACAGCGTTGGTGATGAAGATGCTCCGAAGCGGATTTTCATGAATAGCCAAGAGAGAAGAAAATCGAGAATGATTGAAGCAAATGCTTTGAATAGTTTTTATATGGATGAGAGCGAAGTTCAACCAAGAAAGGGAACCAATTCAAAAACTGTTCATATTTCTGTTCCAACAATAATTGAAACTGTTGATGTTGATGAAGAGCTATGGCAATGAGAATAAACATCGACTTTTCGTCTAATAATAATACTGATAATAATCAATTCTGTTGATGAACCGGACTAAGAGTAATTTCGTCATTTTTAGTTAGTAAAAATAAATTTTGTACATACATTTGCAAATTCTCAAATAAGAAAATTCTGAAAAATATTTTCCCACACTTTTATTGCTTTGTTTTTGTTTAAAAATTTTAATAGCTTTTCTTCTACTTTTCACGTGATGTAACACTATTCAGAAAAAAACTGACTTTTGATAAACAAGTTTTCCGTTCGAAAAAGTGTGAGACAGATTTTGTACTCTCATCAAAGTTTTTTAGTCTCTCTGGTGTGAATGATAAGAATTGAAATAACTTGTTGTTTTCAAATGTGAGAAAAGGAGTGAACCTTACCGTGCATGATCTGTAATGAATGGTTTCGCGTCTTTGGTTTGACAGTGATTGATACATGAGACTCCATCGCCAGACCAAAATAGTTACCGATTTCTTTCTAAAACCTGAAACAACTTTTTGTTAAAGATTATCTTAATTTTTAAGGAATTTCTCGGACAACCTGTACGTGTTTCCATTCTATTGAGAAAATACGTCAACTAGCTCATAGCGCCCAGTTGGACCTTTTCAATGGCGTTTTTCATGCTTCAAACGGTCAATCACACACAAAATTCAAACGTAAAAGTTTCTAAATGTATCAAAAACATCCCAAGTAAAAGTTTCTAAATGTATCAAAAACATCGAGCGATAACATAACTGTTTCTACATATTTATTTACCGTATTTAAAAATATCAGGCTTGGTTGGCTGATTTTTGCGCTTTTTTGTAGATTTTCGAGTTTTCGAGCAATATGAGCATTTTAAAAATGAAATTACGACTATTGTCTTTTAAAAACAAATAAATAATAAAAATGTGAAAGAAATTGGGTGTATGAAATTGGGTGTGACACTGTCGATTTTTCATTTTTTTTGTTGTTTTTGACTTATTTTTCGATATAATTTCAGGAAACTTCGTATCTGTGGGTTTTTCCATTTTTTCACGAAAATGCGCCATGTTTCCAATACGGCCAAATTCGGGGTGTGCTATCTTTATGATGCGCAATGTATATTATTTGGAAACAGCTGTGAAATTATCAAATACCCTGCATAAACAACTTTGCCTCATCGTTCGCTTAAGTTCTACTTATTGTCTACAACGTTCATGTTCTTTAGACTTCATACAGTAAACTGACACGAAATAACACATAAATTTCATAGCAGAAGACCAAAGAAGAACATTTTTCTTTCTTTAATCTCACTGTAAACTGGACACATTTTCTCGCCTTAACCTTTTCGTACAAGTATGAAGTGTTATCTAGTCAATCAACAATCATAAACTACATTTTCCTTTATAAAAAAAGTTTTCATTGAGATCATTACAGCGCTTCGTTACTTTTTTCGTTTGTCCGCCCACATCATTTCGATTGGGTTGGACGGTGATCATCATTCATTCTCGGTTTAAGTGACCTTTACCTTGAGTATCATACTTTTCAGAGCAATGGATGTCAATCAGACTCTATTGGAAGAAGTCAATAAGCTACACGACGAAATAAATAATCTCAAAAATGACTTCACGTACAACATCAATTCCTTTTTCTATTGTTCCATGGCTCTCATCATTTTCTGTAAGTTTTATACACTTTACGGCTTTAACATTCATTTTCACTACAGTCATGCAGTGTGGATTTGCATTCTTGGAAGCTGGAGCAGTGCGCAGTAAAAACACTACAAACATTTTGATCAAAAATCTTCTGGATTCATGTAATAAAAAAGACATTCATCTCGTTAAAAACAATGTTAAATTTTAGTAATTGTAATCATTGGTTATTGGGCGGTTGGATGGGCATTTGCTTACGGAGAATCTAATGATACTGTCGGACTTTTCATTGGTCACTCTCAATTTTTCTTATCCGGATTTGCTGATTACCCTCGGTTCGCAAATTTAGCAAAACATACTGAAAATTCAAAACATTTAGATTTTTCTTCCAATATGTCTTTTCTGCTACTGCAGCAACGATCGTTTCTGGAGCAGTTGCAGAAAGATGTGAATTCATGTGTTATGTAGCATATTGCACAGTGATATCGAGTAATATTGAAAATAGAAACAGATAATTAATTGTCGGAATTTTAGCTATTGTATACCCAACTCTTTCACATTGGGGATGGCATGAAAAAGGTTGGATGTACCGTGGTATTACCAGCGGAATCTACGACACAAAATACGACGTAAATCATTAATTAAAAATTAATAAAAAAAACATAACATGCATCTCTTTAGGATTTCGCAGGGTCGGGCTTGGTACATCTTTGTGGTGGTACTATTTCATTTTTGGCTGCTTATCTAATGGGTCCAAGAATTGGAAGATTCCCTAAAAAGGGAGAAACTAAATCCGATGAGATTCTAGGGCATTCTGTTCCGGTAAAAATTACGCTTCCTGTCCATTACATAATGTCTTTTCATTCAGTTCGCAGCTCTTGGAGGTTTCATTCTCATGTTTGGTTTCCTCGCATTCAACGGTGGATCTGTTGCAAGTATCTCACATTCCGGAGATGGGCAAATGGTTGCGTTGGCAATGGTTAACACGATTTTGAGTGGTTCGTTCGCAGCCATCACTTATCTTGTTTTCCACTTCTACCAATATGGAAAATGGACACTCCTCCTCACCTTGAACGCATGTTTGAGTGGAATGGTTGCTGCATGTGCAGGATGCAATAGAATGGAGCCATGGGGATGTATTTGGGTTGGTTGTGGAGCTGGCTTGATTTATCTTGGCTTAAATCGTCTTATGGTTAAACTAAAAATTGATGACCCTCTTGACGCATTCGCTGTGCACGCTGGAGGAGGTTTCTGGGGACTTGTTTCCGTCGCAATTATTGCACATGATGGTTTAGCATTCACACTTTATGGCACTATCGCAGGGGTTGATAATTCTGAGACCGCGCTGAAAAAGTCCCTAGCGGTATGAAAATGCCATAATACACCAATTCATAAATATTATTTTAGCAATTTGGTTGGCAACTTGTATGTGCATTGGCAATTATTCTCTGGTCTCTATTTGTGATGATCCCCGTGTTTTTGATTCTCAAAAAATTCAATAAGCTCCGCGTACCAGAAGAAGTTGAGATCAATGGTTTGGACGTTTTCAAACATGGTGAATTGGCTTACCCATTGCGAGCTTATGGACACGGATGGCATGATTTTGAAAAAGCTCATTCAATGAATTCAAACAGCACTTCTATTGTAATTGGCGGAAATAGTAAACAGCGAGTTATGAGAATTCATCCAGAGAGTATGTAAATCTCATGTAGGGAAACATTTAATAATTTCTTTCAGTGTCAATTGAACAAATGGCATCAGTTTATGACAGAAGTATTGCGCCAGCTCACAAAAAATCAAAGACTTTATTCACAACTGAAGCGGAAAAAATTGCATCACAAATAATAACTCCTGACGAAAATAAGATTTGAATAGTTTTTAGTGCTTCTATTATTTCATAATAAACCTTTTATTGCTATTTTTGTTTCATAAATCGTTTCTCAAGTCTTAAAAATGAAAAAGTATTCGTTTGAAAATAAAACATTTTCAAACTTCTCAAATAATTTGTACAATTTCTCATAGTAAGACAACGTTTGTGTCAGCCCTAAGAGCCGAAAACTAATTACAACCTCTACGAGCCTTTTTTACTTTATTTCCACCCTAATATTGGTGTAAAATGTGCATGCCGGTCCATTGTCATAGACAAGACACGCATTCGGCTTTTGTTTATTCTCCCAAGGGAATGTGAAGCACAACGAATACAAAATGTGATTTTTGAGTTTGTTGTCAGGCTTCTTCCATTTTTTTTTCTTGACTATACATCGCTTTGAATTTCAAATTTATTTGATGTTGTTTTGTTTTGAACTTTTTTGTTCTAGTAAATACTTTTCAAGTGACTTGTTTTCCTTCAATTTCTGGATAGAGATAGGCAATTTTTACGATTTTCTATTTATCGTTTTTAGAATTTTTCTTCGAATTTATAATTAAATAAAATTTTAAGCTTTTCCCTTCAAAATTTCAATTTTGATCTTTTCATTCTAGTAAAGTTGCTCAACAAAAAGGATAAATTCTTCGATCAATTTCCACATATTCACTTTTTCAAAATTGAATTTAAGATTCCATCAGTTTATGCATCATATTTTTCCGTTCTCTTGAAAAAAACCACTTCAAAAGTATAAAGAAATTTGGTCAAAACCTCAAATGCTCAATTTTTATTCTTTTTTGTTCATTTTTTCTTTGTGGTTGGTTGCAAATATTTCATACTGAATTGTGAAGTACACTTGATGCAACGTGTGATTCAATGCAATCAAATTTTTTTTTCCTATGAACATTGTTGAAAATTGAATTTTCTTTCAAGAATTCTCCTCTAAAATAAGCGAAGAAGCCTTATGTTCGTTTAGTTGAAAATTTTTGACATGTCCTTGACGCAAAACAGCGTAACCATCTAAATAACAACAAATATTTGCTCGCTCACTGTCCACTATGTCATCCAAATTCCAATCGATAATACTATTGTACGATTGATGTTCGCTTTATTTCTTTTTTCTTATACTTCTTTGTTTTTCAATTGTTTATTACGAACTTTTTTCAAAAGAGCTATAATTATCTTCTTGTTGTTGCTATTGCTCTATATTTATTTCTTGTTTTGTTTTTACACCAAAACTTAACCATGAAATAAGTGGAAATTATCTAAAAACAAAAACTTTAAAATTCTAGCTGATATTTTGTCTAACAAAAAAGGGGAAGGTAAACAACGTGTTCTAGGTTTTGTTTCGGGTTTAAATGGAATATTTTTCAAATATTTTATAGGAAATTATGCAATTTCCATGATTATCGCTTCAAATCATATACATTGGGTATTTAAAAGTATTATATTTCCGTCTCAACGTTCAAAACATTGAATAAAAACAAAAGTCATCATCCAGAAATCTTGTTTTAGTAAGACAACACATTCTGTCAATTCGACATTCATTTTAATGGCAGGTGCAACATATTGAATGCAGAGAGATGAGGACAGAGAGTTTGAAAAGCTCCAAATGCAACGCTCACAAGGCTTATTTAAGGCATGGGTGTTGGTGCAAATCAATAATATGCGTGTTGACGAGAGAAAGAGTGGTGCACATGCTTCTTCTTTTCCTCCTTTTTCTTCGTTTTTGCTATTTTCGGATGCGCGACAATTTGTGGAGTACCCGGTGTGTGTATGTATGTATGTATATGTTTTATGTGACTCGTTGGCTAACTGCCAACAATTTTTTTTCTCGTCGCTAACCTTTCTTTCTGCGTTTTGGAAACGAGTTAGGAATGCTAAAACACTTTTTTTGTGTGCGTCTAAATAATGGACAAATCCTCATTCTTTCCTTTTTTTACATCTTTTTCATCTATGTAAATTACTTGTCATCGAAATTTGAATCTTTGTTTCAAGATTTGTCTGTTTCTCTTCGACGCATCTAATGTTTCTCTATGTTACCACCAAATATAGAAGAATAATGACTGATCGACTAATGATGACGAGAGTGTTGAATTTCTCATCTGATGCTTCGAGAAATATGAGAACTGCTAGTTGACCGAAATTTTGCATTATAATAGCAATTTCATTGCTTCTTTTTTTCGCCAACGAAAAAAATGCTAAACATTTTATTCACATTTTTTGAATTTTTAATTTCTCATCTCATAAACTAGTGACTCAACGTCTTGTTTGTACTCTTCATAGCAACATTGACTCGTATTACAACCATATGAATATTTCAAACTTGGTGTCAAACGCTCACTTTTTTGAAAACTTAAATTTTAAATATTTGTTCGACAGAAAAGAAATGGATGACAACAATGTTAGTCAATTTCGTAAACCAGAAATAGTTGTAAGTTTTAAGCTGTAACAATATGTTAGCTTGTTCAAAGTTCTCTAAAATTTCCATTAAAATAGTTTAATCTTCGTTATCAGTGTTGTTGAGTAAGCAATACTTCTTTGCTCTACATTATTTTTTAGATTTTTCTTGGCTTCATGTGCTATATTTTTACGTCGCTTGTTGTCAAAATTTTCGTTCACTTCTTTTCCTACTGGGAAATTGTGTTTTTTTTTGTTGTTCACTAGTATTTTTTTCAAATAACGTAAAAAGCTGTTGCCTTTTTAAATTTTTTTGTTTATGACTGATTCATTTTCTTTTGAAAATAGTGAAATGTTGTTAACTATTTATTTTTCAACTTTTATTTGGTTAAAGCTTTTGTCACGTTAATTTGTCACGTTATTAAGAGTAAATTTCGATGAAAATCGTTGTTATGCTTACAGATCTGGTTGGAAAATCGTCTCGAAAATATGATGAATGGACGGGCCGTTAGGTCCGTTCTCATTCGAAATAATCGACAAGAGAATGGATCAGTTGATCAAGTAGGCTTTTAGTTTCTTATTCCATTAAAAATTTTATTTATTGCAGGTACCTCGATCAATTCAATTCGATGAGAGTTCAGAAGAATATCGCTGCCTTTGCAACTGTTTTCACGTAAAAACAGGAGCATTTATAATTGGTTGCGTTCACATTTTAATGATCCTTTTCTTCCTGATACACAGTTTATTCGTTTATTTCCAACATGATGGCAGACTTCAGCAAGTATGTGAAGCTTACAACACAAAATACAAATATTCAACAAAAAAAAATCTATTTGCAGGCTCGCGGTGTGAAAGAAAATTATGTTTTCGGCTCGTTTCTTGCCGAGATGATCGGCTTAGGTCTTGGTATCCTGGCTGTTTTCCTGTTGTTTGTGGCCCTTTCTCGAAATTCGGCTCTTTTTGTCGTACCACATCTTGTAATGCAGGTACATAATCATTTTCATTCCATTCCACACTCGCAAGAGAATAAACAAATTGAGATTTTGTTGTGGCTTTTTTTTCGAATAACGGAATGTCTTTTTTTGACGAATTTTAGTTTGGATGATACTCGTATCTTGAGCAAAAAAATGAAAATAATGCCGATTTCAACTTTTTTTCCAGGTTATCGCAATAATATGCTTCATATTGGTTTTGATAAGTGGGACGATTGCACTTTGTACCGATTCGGCGGTTTTCTATAGATTGATAAATGCAGCACCTTTTATGGAACATCCAAATAACAATACGGTGGCCCTTGATGCTGGTAAATAAATAAATAAAACTCACAAGCAACAATTAAAAAAAAACAATAACAATTGCAGGTACCATGGTTAGGATATATTGTCTAATGATCATTTATGCCATCTCATTTGCTTTGGAACTTTGGTTCATAGTAGTGATCTACAACTGCAACAGATACCTCGATGAAAGGAGTACTTATATGAAATACTGTTTGGCTTTTAGCACACCAATGAAAACATTGTCAGCTCGATAGAAATAGAAAATTGTTCCTAGTTTTTAGATAGATTTTCTAAGAGCTGGTCTCATTCTCCTTCTTCTTCTTGCCACTGTTTCTTTGTGATTTACAACTGAAATATTATTTCACGCGAAACTGAATTTGAAAATAATTACTACAATTACGGTTTAATAACCCTATTGGAATGATTTCGATTCTGTGTGTCATTTTTTTTCTTTGTTTTTTTCTTCTCTTTTTCCGAGAGCATTTTCAGTATTTGCTCACTTATTTTATGATTTTTAAATTAATGTTTTTTATTATTTTGAGTTACTCATTCAATGGTTGTGAAATTGTACATAGCAAAATATCATGAATATAAAATAAGAAGATCAATTTAAATATTACTACAATTTTAGAGATCGATAAGTTCATGAAACAATAATAAGTATAAGGAATTAAGAATTGTATTAACATCGTTTTGATTGATAGAACAATTAGCACTTGTTAGCATTTGTATCGATTATTATGATATTTTGAAATTTTCGTTTTAATTTTTCTGCTCTTGATTTTTGATAAAAAAAGGAAATGAAAAAAAAAATATTGAATGGCTTTTTATACACCTCCGAGGTACCACGGTTTCCACTTTGGCGTTGTAGGAACAAGATGGAACTGATTGTGATTTATTGATTGATAAGTCGTTTGCTGAATTGGCACTGGTTTTGGAGGTATCATTGTGGTTGGCAGGGTGACTGCATCTTCGGTAGGAAATATGGCTAAAAATTGGATTTTTGTTACTACACAATTAATTAAGTGTTGGATTACCTTGTTCCGTTGAAACGCTATATGTTTCAGGCTGATGTGGTGGCGTGTTTAATGATTCAGGGAATGTTTCTTTATCATAGCTGTTCTCGAGTAGAGCTGTCAACTGCGAAGGTAGACTTGCCGGAATAAGACTCCGTAAAATGTCAATAACCTTGAAATAAAATTATTCGTTTCAAAGAACACAATTTAAAAAACCTTATGTCTTCTTGGCACGACGCCAGCTTCAGTCGTTGTGAAAAGTGGATGTTGCGTAGTGAAAACAATCTCCGAAGACGAACTTTTTTGCCGCCACATTTCTTTGTTGTATTTTATTTGTTGTCCTCCTTGCTTTTGCCAGATATTTGAGGGTTGCGAAAGATCGGTTGGATTTGGGTAAAACGAGAGATTAGGATTTGTGAGATTTGAATAATTTAAAGGTTTTTGGGGTCTTCTGTAAACACTAGACGGTAATGCTGTTGGTGGAGCAATGTAAATGTTTTCAGCTGTGGTTGTTGATGGGGTTGAGGAGAGGATAATGGGATATTCACGAACTTCTGTTTTTGATTTTCTTGGTGATATTTGTGCTTCTGATTTTGACTGTTTTCTATGTTTTATCTTCTTCTCTTTTTGAACTGAAATCTTCTGAGCGTTCGCTTTCAAAGTATCTAAAAATGTTGGAATGTATGGATATAGTAAACTGTTATTTAATGAACATACCATTTCCATAATTGCAAACAACAGGATAAGATGGTTCGAATACCGTATTCTGAAATTCCTTGAACAATGTTGATGCACTCTCACCACATTTTTCTGAAAAAAGGAAGCTGTTTCAAACCATTTTGCTTTAAAGTTACCATCAATATCCCTTAACGTGCACACATTTTGTTCTGATATCCATGTTCTCATCATACAAATAAAATCTGAACCCCGATTCGTGCATTCCTTTCTTTAAAAATAGGTCTATTATGGCCATAAATTTTTCATTTAATATCCTACTTGCATTCCAAAACCTGTCTACCATAATGATGTTCTTCCAACTGACAGCCAGTGCTCGATGGCATTGAAAGTACCGCTGATATGCATTTTTGGTTTTTGATTACAGCTCTGAAAAAAACAGTTATCGTTTCCCGGTAAATATTTTCTTTCTTTTTAAATATATCTCATTCTCAAGCTCATTTCAATACCGACAAAGAAGTACTTATTGAATTGAGTAAACATTATTGCCTATTTGACTTGACACCTTTCAAGTGCTTCCGCTATTTTGTATTTCAGTTTTAATAACAATTATTCCGAAACGAAACGAAGTTAATTAACAATTGTTTTGGGGCAGAAACAAACCCGATTTTTAGAAAAAGCAAGAAAAGAAGCATGGACAAGCTTAAAAAAACAACTAATCGTTTGAGTAAACGTTGCCGTACAGATAATTCGGGTGTCACGTCGATAGTTCAACAATAATAACAACAAAAATAGATTGAAACAAACATTGAAAATGACAATAGATTGGTACAATTGAAATGTGTTGCGGTATTGAAAAGTACGCGGATTTCTGGGACATAAGTGTGAAGTAAATATGGCATTTCTTCAACTCACGTCCGACATGACTGTGAAAAAAACTTCGTTCTTAGACTGTCTCGAGACGTTCAAAATAATCAAATTATAAGACTTCATAAGTTTTAAATTCTCAGTTTTTCAAATTTAACAAACCTTTGTCTTTGTAAGCTGAATGGCGAGCATAAATACATTATTGTTTTTGAAACTTCGTTCAGAGTCCGCTTTTGTTTTTCATCGCCACATTCCAGGATTTTATCTTGAAAACATGGGAGAGTTGCGGAATAAACTCTGGAATGAATATTTGTTAACGTTTTCAAAAAGAAACCAATTAATCTCACTTGCATGTATGAAGTAATCTAGCTTCAGAACCAATGTTGAAAACAAGAGACATAATATTTTTTTCAATTGGAACGCGTTGAGTTTTTAATCTTAACATGCACCCAATAAATGAATGATCTGGACATCTAGCATATGCCAAAGGAACTTCTACAAACTTCAAAGTGTCTAAAAAATCAAGCAAAAACAACAAACCATTTAATAAAAAGAACAGAAAAGTGAATAATAACAATATTTGCATTTTATAATAAATTTGAATCACTGAATTGAAAGAATTATTCGGAGGTATCACAAGACACAAGACAGGCAGATCTATTGTACGTGCTCAAACTTGGTGACACTTTCCAAATATGAACTACGGTTGTTGTGGCTGACGCCGCCCCCCTTCGTCGCTTTTTCGTGCGCCTTTTGGTACCGATACAATGCAAACTTTTATCGTCCGCTTGGTCAATTGAAGCATTTGAACAAATCATTTTCAAGATAAATGGACAGAGAAATGGATAAGAAATGTTTGTTTAATGTGATCTGATATGAAAGAAATCTTGTTTTTTTTTCTTATTTTCCAAAAATGTTTGAACCAAAATAAGTATGTATTTAACACTTGTTTTACCGTTTGAACTTTCTTTTGAATCGGCCTCGGCTGACCCGGGATTTCAGCAAAATCAGTGAAATTCGTCTGTTGTACTAGCTACTTCCAACGCGTAGCGGTCGCGTTGCGAGGAAATTCCCTACGATGCTACTCAAAACGAGCGGCCAGGAGTTTTCATTTTGACAATAACTTGTGAATACATTTTCAGTTCACCCTGATATTGGAAAATGTCTTCTGAAAGATGAGAAATTATTGAAGTGGTTTGGTGAATTCGTTTTTGTGCATTGTTTGAATAGTTGAGGATGATGACGATTTCGTTTTTTTGGACTCTTATATGATTATGATTTTCTACAGATTCTTTAAAAATCAAAAGGAACAAAAAAGCTTTCACAGAACAAGAAAACTGAGCTTCGAGGCCTTTAATGATCGGCAGAAGCGTGAATATCAGTGAAAAACGTGTTAGAAAATCAGAAGCAAAACAAATCCACAAACTTGAATCCAGTTAACTTTCGATCATGATTTTTTTGTTTTTTATAAAAATGTATTTTTTGATATAACGACGTCAACCCAATAGAAAGTTCTGCGAAGCAATAAAATGCATATGGGGTTAGAATAACTGATCCCCTGTCTTTAAATCAAGAAATTTGATTTCTGATAATGCTTGCTAACAGTGTTCCGATCCGGATCAGATGAAATCCGGATCGATCCAGATCGGATCTATGAACATCATGCAAATTTTTTGTGACGTTTTCATAACTTTTTTTTTTAGAAAAAAAAAAGTAATTTGTAATTAAATTTTGTAATAAAAACCATATTTTTCGAAATAAATGTTATGTTTTGTGAAATCGTTTTCTGATCATCAAATAATTTGTTTCTTACGAGCGTTTTTGAATAGGCCGCAATTTTTAAGTTCTAGCAAAATAGTGAAATTTGTACTCTGAAAATTAACATTTAATGTTTATAAATCCGAAGTTCACCCAATGCGGATCGACCCGATCCGGATCGGATTGAGAGATCCTAATCCGAAAAATCCGGATCGGAACACTGCTTGCTAATACTTTTTATGAATATACAAATGTTTTATAAATGTTTGAACCATTTCACTTTTAATTATAACTTTCTTAATAAATTGATTAAATTGTTAATCGTACGTAAAAAGGGTCCCATACCACAATTGTATAGAATAATTTTTAGTAAATGCCCATAACGTGTTGCGATTTTGGTATAAATGAGTTTTTATCTTGACGTTATGGCAGAATAATTGATCATTTACTAATTTGCAAGGAAGTTCTCTTCTTGACGCTGGCATTTTTTCAAACGCAAATGCATCAACAAGTGTTCGACATGTCCCAAAAACCACGAAAAATGCTTTTCTTTTCACGTCCATTACACAAAACATCCCCTTTTTTCTTGCTGTTTCTTATCTCACACGTCCAGTTGAAAACTCTTTAGCAGTTTTCTTTCAGATTCTCAGGTAAAAACGGTGAACTTGTGCATTGAAAATTCTTTTTTCCCAACAATCTATTTATTTTCAAGGGAGACATTGACAAATGTCTCGAAACAAAATTATGTAAAACATTTCTTTCACAATTCCTTGCATAGTTCTCAACTATGAAAAATAAAAATGTTCAAACGTTGGTAAACAACTTCTTTAGTTGTTTTTCTTTTTTGTTTATTCCCCCCTTTCCCCCTCGACAGGTGGAAGGCTGCATGCACGCTCCATGGAGAATATTTGAATATTAACTGTTTATGCAACGAACATAGTATTGCTGTGTTAAGGCGTCTTTTTGTTTGTTTTCTTTTGATATCGTTGCAAAATATTATCATTATTATTTCATTTAAACATATATTTTTACAGATGGGTAGTTTTTTCTCAAGGAATAAGTCTCCGGCGACGGAATTGGAAAGAATTGCACTGGAAATTGGGGATCTTCGGCAGAAACTGCAAAAATTATCTGATGTGAGTCCTGTATTATATTATTCAGCTATTTTTCTCTAATTTTAATAATAAGCTAGGGTTTTTTAAAATGAACCAGGCCAGATTTTTGTGTAGGTTACACTGACAGTGAGATATGAACCTTCTGGACATCAAAAATACAACTGATTTTGTAAACTAAGGATCAAAGAATTATAATTCCAGTCAAATACCCAAGTAGATTCTAAATCTTTGAGCTATTCATTTCAACATGGCTCCAATTTCGTGTCTGTAAACTTCTCCGTAGTCATGACTTGAAGGATTTGATTTGGCATTCTTTTGGGGCACGTGACAGTTCGGGAGAAAGCTTTTGCACCGAAAAAAACTTATGAAATGCCGAAAAGTTAAGTTTAAAAAATGAAAATGCAAAAAAACAAGAGAATTTTAAAATTCTCCCGAACTGTCACTTTTTTCTCCCGAACTGTCCTTATTCTCCCAAACTGTCTTTCTCCCGAACTGTCTTTCTCCCGAACTGTCACGTGCCCATCTTTTGACATGCCTGAATTTTAGAATTTCAGCATAAAAAGCCGTTTTCCTCTATTTTATCAGCTTTCTCAAAATGTGAATTACAGAGACATGCCAATACAATGTACTACTATTGCTTCATCATTCTTTTCTTGTCGACAGTTGTCATCGCTCATTCTTGGTTGAGATATGATCATCCGCGACGAGTAAGCACACACATTTTTCGAATATTTTAAAATTTATTAAAACAATTAACTATTTTTCAGACTTACGTCATAGGATCGTTAACAGTCGGTTCATTCGCAATCTTGTTCATTGGTCGCTACATTATCAACTCATTTTTCCGTTGGAGAACAAGATCTACAACAAATGTAATTTAAAAATGTATGTGTATCAATAGTAATTTATTAACATTTCAGAAGTTGGAACATGCGATTTCACAAAAATCAGTATTGCTTGATTTGGTGAAAGAGACATTGAAGTTCAAAGAAGCGAAAGAAATTTTGGACCGGTATGAGAAAGAAGAAAGTGGCAGTGATAAGAATAGCACAAGAAGTGCTCCAGCAAGTCCAAATGGTGGAGTCGTTTTGAAAAAGAAAGATTCATCGGATTTGAGTAGAACCGTGCTTGAGACACCAAAGAAATATTCAAGAAGTAAGATTGAATAAAATTTTCGAAACAAATTGTTTTTTTCAATTTTTAGCACCAGTTACTACGTCTTCAAATGATGCGAACCAAAGCATGATTCCAAGACCATCCTCAGGAATGAGTAATGTAGGTATTTCGTTGTTAATTTATCGAATTACAATTTGTTCAGATTCCAATTACGCCATTTCATCATAAGCACCCGAATGCTGGACCAGCTCGCCCTTTTCTTCGTCAAACTGGAGCTCTCGATCGTGTGCTTGATTACTTCATGTCAGATGGTCCTAGTTGCCGGTAATAAAAAATTTGTTTTAAAATTAAGAAAATAAAAAAAAGGTTTCTAGAAACGCCTTGATATGCTCAATTTGTCATACACATAATGGAATGGCAACGACAGCTGAGTATCCATACATTTCTTTCCGCTGTTTTGAATGCGGTCATTTGAATATGGCGAAACGAATTGGGTAATTCTTAATCTTACCCCAGATCGGACTAGAAATATGAAATGAAAATGAATTGCTGTGAAAAACGATTTATTGGTTCTGTTTAAAATATTAGAGAGGTTTTTAGACGTCAGCATGATAATTTATAACTGCAATTGAATCTAATTCATTATTTTTAATTCAAAATTTGAAATTTTGAGGTCATCGTCAGTAGAAAGCAAAATTGAAACGCACAGTAGTATTTTTAATCTGCATGATAAGCATTTTACTCAAAGCACGTAACTAATAATTCTTTAAGTTGCTTATTTTAGGCAAGAAATACCCATTTCCAAGCCGACAATTCAACCAGGACCTATCAAGCGTCAAGAAGTTGAAATTCAGAAGCCAAGAGTAATCGATGATGCAGAGAAAAGTGGCACAACATCAACAGATGAGAAAAAGGTTATCGATTTAACAAATAACCTTCAATCACAATCATTTTTCAGGTGTGAGATCCTTAAGTGCCATTTCCAATACGCGTACAAACTTTTTTCGGGTTCTGGATGGATTTCAGTATAAATTAAAAATCTTCTTACATTTTTTATAGTTAAACACGCTTGCAAAAATTATAAAAGTTTTATAGTTTTCATTCAACATGTATTCACAACAGTATGGTTGTTTTTAAAGCGCTGTTTTCGCGTAAAAATAGAACATGAAATGAGTATTCAAGGATTATTTGAAAAAATGGTATTTTATTCATTTTAAACGAATTTTTTGTGAAGTTGTGGAGATTCCTGGTGTTTCTTCTTATTGGTGGAATGAAAGACGAGATTCCATAAGAATGTTATGGTTCTTGACATGGAACCAAAGAAGGAAGCAATTTTTCAAAAATGTTTCACTCTGGTCAATTTGTCATATACATGACGGAATAGAAACGGCTGCTCATTTATTATTCTCCATCATATTAATAGGGCTCATTTAAATCCGGTGAATCTCATATGGTACGTTTCCTGGGAAAAACTATCCTAAATCCAGTATTTAGACTTGAATATCTTAAAGATGCATCAGTTTTCAGTAGTTTATCAAACGCTGCAGTTTTAAATTGGAAGCCCGGATTTACTGGTAAAGTAGTTTATGAAAAACACATTATTAAAAATATTGTTTTTCGACTAAAAATTGTTTTAGTATTAATAAAAACAAGCGTTTCAGATAACATTTTTGAGTGTCAGTAGTTTCACACATAAAACTGTTATCAGGAGTTCAATCGATTATAAATATTGTTTTGAACTTTTCAGAAAACCTATAAAATTTTTTTAAGTTTTTGAACCTGAGGAAAATATAACGATTTGAGATTTATTTAAGAACGGTTGCTATCACACACTTAAACATAAACATAAATGTTAAGACAATTCGAGATGTTACTTCATTTAAAAAGGGAAATAATTTTAAAGGATCATGTCTTTTCTTATTTCCTGCCAAATCGGATGAACTCAAATTTGTTTCGTCTTTTCTCAGCCATTTTCAACTGTTGGCTTCCTAAATTCAAATATGTAGGCTGTTAACCATAAACGAATTCGTTTTACCTTCTTGCAATCCCTCTAGTTCGGCCAAAGCATTCAACAACTGTGCGCTAACCTTTAAAAAATAGTTTAATAATTACTGCAATACGCGATATTAAATCTATTAACCTTGTTGAGAGTTTCATGACTGACGTCAGCGTCATACATGGCTGCTGGAGCAATTTCAGGGGAGCCTTTGGATGAAACTGAAAATCGTTGCGTTTTATTATTTGACTTAATGGGGTAAAAGTAATATCGTAACAAAAGAACATCTCAGTAGTTAAAGTTAATGGGTTGTTCTTCTCCAAACTCAGATTTTGTCCAGATAAGACTTTAGTAATGTGGTGGTCCCTGGTGGTGTTCAGGTTCCACGAAAGAAGAGTGGTGGAGAAACCAGTTTAAACAACAAAAATAACGCGAGATTATTTTACAAAGATTTATTAGATTTTAAACAAGAAATAAAAGATAAACAACGGGTAAATATGATTCAAAACAAGTGAATATTATACTAGCACCTGCTAGTCACTTTCTAGCAACAACTAGAAACTTAAAAACCAACAAAACGGTTTAACACGAGTTAACAACTAAACTCCAAACGAATTCCAACCGAACTACAAAATGGTGGCCTAGGTTTCACACTCGACGAGAAACTAGTCCCCGCTCGTATTTCTCTTCCATATAACATCCCCCTCCTTTAGAAAAACAGGCTCCTGACTGTTTGAGGTTTCTCGGCAGTACATAATCATAATAACAAAAATACGGGGCGATAGGGTTTTGGGTAGAACATTTATTAAATTGAACTGTCTCTTCGCTGTTCTTGACTTTCAGCTTGTTCTTGACCCACTTTTGACCTGCTCCCTTCATTCCATCATTTGTACCCTGCATCCAACATGGCTTGACTTCCCTCATTTGAGCTTTTCCACCAATAGTCTTGACTTTTCCCTGGGGATCATTCCTTGAACTTGGCGTTCTTTCCCTCTTTGAACATCTTCCAACTTGATCATATGAACTCCATTGTGACTGGTTGACCATAGGTTTAACCTGAAAAACATTTGGTTCCGGACTTTCCGAACATATGCCTCTACTGGACATCATCTTCAAGTTCAACGAACACTTTTTCCACTTCTCATCTCTTGAACCACTGCTCTCTACAATCACAGCATTCACATTCACCGATTCCTTCTTCAAACTCTTCCATCCAATGTATATTCCAAAACATTTGAATGCATTCATTCCCAACACTGCTAATTCATGTTCATTCTCAACAACTTGGAATTTCACAACTTCTTTCATGCCTTTCATCTTCACTGGAACTTCAACCTGACGAATGATCTTCATTTTATCCTTCGAAACATTCCTCATATCCATACAACCTGGATTCTTTTCCACAAAATGCTCTTTCTTCAAATTTCCATTCTTGATTCTATTCCATGTCTTGGACGATAACACACTTGTCATTGCTCCACTATCAATAATCAGCTTCAACTTTGTGCCAAGAATTTCAGACTTTTCCATAGTTTGCCTTCCAACTGTAGCATGATTTTTATCTCCTCGCTCAGTTTTCCAATTAAAAGCATCAATCTTCACACCATTTGCTTCAGCAACATTATTATTCCAGCATCTTTTTGCAAAATGTCCATTTCTTCCACATTTGAAACATCTTTTAACACTATTTTCCACGTTTGAACTTCCTTCAGCACTTTTTCGAACTTGTGGTTTATGCACTTCATCATCAATATGCAAGCCTCTAGCTTTTTCCACTCTAAAACTTGATCCTGACACCGGACAACTGCTCTCGGAAACAACCGACTCACACCTAGCATTCTTTTGTCTAATCATAAATTCCGTCAATTTTGCAATACTCGCTTCCATTGCGGCAATTCTTTCATTCAGACCATCTGAACACTTTTGTCCAACATTTTCAACACAAATCTCTCCATTATGCTTTTCAACAATTTGCTCATTTGAACTCTTCAACACATGTGCAATAAACATCTTATTCGCTTTTACTGATAACGCTGGCGAAACATTATGTCTTCCTGAATTCTCATCCTCTTTAACATGTTCTTCTTCATTCGACAAAATTTTCTTAGGAGCCAAAAGGACTTCCTTTTCCAACTTTTTCAGCTTTTCCTTCAAACTTTGAATTTCGACATCCTTTTGCTGAATATTTTCCTTCAATTTTTTCATTTCATCAACATTTTGACAACATTTCTCCTTCAAATCATCCTTCACCTCGATTTCCTCTTTCAATTGTTGTTCCATTTGCAGAATTTTCTCACTTTGTGACTTTAGATCAGCTCTTGCTTTGAGTCCTTTATCAGCTATATTCTCAAATAATGCTACGCAACTGGCTGCACTATTCACACCAATCTTTTTCAAAACTTTCCAGATTTTTCGACATTCTTCCAAATACTCTTTATTTTCAGCCTGATTTTCCGTCAACTGCGAAATTAGCACATCTTTTTGACGGATAGATTCTCTCAACTCCTCCTGCATATCACTATTAATCTTTTCTTCTTTTTCGAGCCTTCTAACCCTATCCATCCAATGTATATTTTCCTTCAGAAATTTAGAATTATCAGCTGCAATACTTCCCATAGCTTTACACATTTGATCAGCATTTTCTATGCCCAGCCGTTTCAAAATTTTCCAAACTTTATCACATTCTTTCAAATATCCGACATTTTCAGGATTATTTTCAGCAAAATCCTTCGCTTCAACATTTTCCTTCACTTCATCAAAACTTTTCAACAATTTTCCATATCCTTCTTTCAATGTATCAAAAATAGTACACATCTGCTTCTTTGACATTCTAGTGTTCATTTCTGCATACTTCTCAGCATCTTCAATATTTTTCGAAAAAATTTTCAAAGCTTCTTTCACATACATGAACTTCCTGACATCAAACTTTCTTCCATAACCATTCAATAAATCACCAGCAACCTCTTGCAACTTCCTAGCTGACTGACAAACGCTTTGCTTCTTGGCGATTTCTTCACTTGACCAATTTGCATCATCATCACACGAAATTACCCATTCGCAGACTTCCTGCAAAAATTGGTTCACTTTCTGCACATATTTTTCCAAATTGTCATCATTTTTCTCATCTGCTTTCTTCACTTGCACATTTCCACCATTTGAATTGCTTCCCGATCCTGATGCAACAGACAAATTCGATGCGCGCGACCTGAGGGAAGGCGACTTGGACGATGTTGACACTGGCATCCTTGACATTTTCAATTTTATTCTTTACCCCACTCTCCTGATATATATCCCAAAGGATTATACTCGATCAAATGGAAGAACAAAAAGAAACGGCGGCAAAATCAATATTTTAACGAAAATCTCGGTCTCTGAGTTTGTAAAAAACTACAAAACACCAGAATTTGAAAAATTCGAAAAAAACGGCGACGAAGATTTCAAATAATTTGCCCAGACGGTCTGTTTAATGTCAACCACTAGGGGAAGACCAAACAAAATCCGAACGTACAAAAATTCGAAATTAAACGGCAAAAAAAAAAAGAAGAAAAAGCGAAAAAATTCAAGAAAAATCAATAAACCCTCAAAAATCACGAAAATTTTGCTGTTCAAGCGGTTTTCCAACTCTAAACCGGTTCGGCCCCCAAGTAATGTGGTGGTCCCTGGTGGTGTTCAGGTTCCACGAAAGAAGAGTGGTGGAGAAACCAGTTTAAACAACAAAAATAACGCGAGATTATTTTACAAAGATTTATTAGATTTTAAACAAGAAATAAAAGATAAACAACGGGTAAATATGATTCAAAACAAGTGAATATTATACTAGCACCTGCTAGTCACTTTCTAGCAACAACTAGAAACTTAAAAACCAACAAAACGGTTTAACACGAGTTAACAACTAAACTCCAAACGAATTCCAACCGAACTACAAAATGGTGGCCTAGGTTTCACACTCGACGAGAAACTAGTCCCCGCTCGTATTTCTCTTCCATATAACACTTTTTAAAGCAAACCGAGAGTTTTCTGGACGATATTTTCCATACTGAACAATTGTATTAGTCGGAAATGTTTTAATTCACAACCAAACTTTTGCGAATTGTAGAAAACTTGAAAACTAAAAATTATCAGTAAAATTTCCATGGTTTTGTTGACTAATTGTAATTTAAAAATTAATATTTGGGAAAAAAGCTGAAGAAAATTTACAAAAATCCGTTTATTTAAGTTTGGAGACCAGAAGATAAAATCCATCTTTCACTTTGTGAAACAAAATATCCGACAGTATTCAATATTTAAAACTATATTTGAATATACTTACATTTCTGTGAAACAGTGGAAGCGGCTAAGCAGAGGAGCAATGTGATAGCGAATAGAACATTCATGTTGACGGTTGCTCACTATGTATGAAAATGTTTTCGAGATCCGATTCGAGCTCAATATGGAAACTGGGCGGAGTCAGAGCACGACTCCGGAGAAGAAAATAATAGCATGCGGCGTCTGAGAACAACCGGAAAAAAGTGAAATCATCGGCCGGAATTACATGAGAAATGATCGTAGACAATGTTTGAAAATTGGTAAGAATAGGACTTGGCTTGATTTGGTCCACTCGTCATTTTTTTCTTTTATTGTAAGGGTGGTGTTATCCGTTTTGAAGTTGGGAAGTGATGTTGGCTGAGCACGCACAAGAGACACAAATTGGGACCAGAGCGATGGTGAATTGGAGGCCCAATTGTGGGAATTTCATCTGAAATATGTAACAAAACATATACAAATTGTTGAGAGTAAAAGGCATTATCAAAATATTTCATTTAAGGTTTTTTTTTATTTTAAGAATCAAATATCCTCAAGGTCACAAGAAAAATTATGAGAAAAAATTAAATGTATAACTTTTTACAAAGCATAGTGGTTGAAATAAAGAAAGCCAATCTAGGCTAACGACTCATTTGGGAACAATGCAACAAAAAACACATTCTGATTCGAATCATGTTGTTTGAGTTTTCTTAAAACGCATGAATGTGAGATTTTTAAGTCTCGAAACAAAAGTTCAGTATCATGTATTGAATTTTAAAGTAAATAGAAATATTATCAATGTGCTATGGAAGTACATTAATACATAGTGAGTTCAATTAAACCGAATAATTAAATTAATTAACTAATTTTAAAAAATAGGTTTGTTCGCACAGGTTTGAAAACTGTTCATTGTCAATGTAATCACTCATTGTCCTTTTGGGAAGTTTTAATTTTATGTTTTTGAATTTTTCTATATATTTTTAGAACCAACATAAATTCCTACATTAAAAAATATTCTCAATCAAATTTCAATTTTCTGTTAAAATGTCTTTCCTAGTCAGTGCTATGTCTCTGAAAAACTCCAAAACTTGTCAAAATGATCATTTTCCAATATTTCTTAAATTATTTGAATTTTTCTAACATTTTACATGTAAGTCACAAGATCTGATGTGGAAATTTATGCATATTTATAAAAATATATGTACTGAAAACGGTTTTATTCAGATATGAACAAAGTAACAAAAAATATTAAAATTAAGAAAGTTACAACTGTGACAAAGTATTCAAAATGAAAAAAAAGAACACATTGAAAAACGATGGCTTAAAGTTCCGTTCAATAATACTAATCTAACTAAAAACAATTATGTTTTGGATTTATCAGTAAATAAACAATTTTAATGGAGGTCAGAAATAATTTTACCTTTACTCTCGCTCTTAGGTTCGGTTGTTTCTTGAACGATGCACGATTCCCTTTCTGACATCAATGAATATAAGAATTTGTTTCATCATGTCTTCTTTTTACCGCTTTCCTTTTTGCCATGTCTTTTTTGTCAGTGCCTTGACCAAGGCTTGTTCTTGCATGTGTTGTGTTTTTACTTTTTGATAAATTTTGAAACATTTTCCAACATTGTCAGATGTAGAATGTTATGCAGAGTTTAAAAATACATGTACTGTAAATGGTTTTATTTAAATATGAATTAAGTATAAAAATAAAATTAAATGCTATATTTCTTGATTCTCTTGGCTTGTCTGAAGCAACCAACCTAGAAAAAATCATAAATTCTGTCACAACTACGTGGAAATTGTGAATATTTTGGAAAGGATAAAAAAAATAAATATTTTGGAAAAAAATGTGAATTTAGTATCAAAATTAATTATTGCTGTTTTTCCTTATTCTCTTGGCTTGTCTGAAGTATGCCACCTAGAAAAAACAATAGTGAGAATGTTAAAAATCGTTATTTCTTAAAAATAATTCATTCTTCATAAAAACCAACCAGTCAAGTTTGAGATCGTCGACTTCGTAGAACATGTGGGACGATCAGCTCCCCGTTGGCTTTTTGTTCCATTATCAGCTCGTTGAAAGCTGCTTGGATCCTATCATTCGAAGTTGTACATTGTTCTGAAATTTTGTATTCCGATCGAATTAAAGTAAATAATGAAGGTTGAATGTCGTAAAAACTTCTCACTAAATACTCACTATGTTCAATTTTTGATTCCATATTGAGAGCATAAGTTGAGCATCTTCATATTCCGTTGAATCAGTTGTAAAAAAATGGAACGTATTTGCAGCAATTGTTTCTATGGCTGTGTTACAATCGTCACTGGTTTCATATCTGAAATATGTTTTTTTTTATTTCTCAAAAACCATTCAGTATTCAGAAAAACCAACCTATCCAGATTGTTGGAAATTGTTGTGAAGTCCAGTGGATTTTGTACTTTTACAAAGTATTCTGGCAGAGATTCACGAGTTGGTAAACGAAGAAATGGAGCGATGACCAGCTCACCATTTGCCTTTTTTTCGGTCATCATCTGTTTTAAAGCATTCTTGAACACATTCATTGAATCTTGCTTCTCGACTTCTTCTTTATCCTCACTTGGCATATCATTGATTTGGTGTTTTTTTCGAGTTGAAGAACCGCTTTGATCTGAAATTTTGTATTCCGATCGAATTAAAGTAAACGATGAAAGTAGACTCTCGTAAGAACTTCTCACTGTCATGAAAAAAGAGTTTGATATTTTAAAATTTGACTATAACGAGTGACGCAAAAAATGCAAAACAAAATAAATTTTTCTGAGTTTTACAGGACAGTTTAACTATTTCTTACACCTTAACTAGAATTTGTATAACTGAAATCGATTCCATCCTACAGTGAACCTGCTCATTTTGGCTGAAAAAGACGAATGGCGATGGACGGTATGCCAATTTAAAAGAATCTTACATTGAAAACATTAATAATCAACTCTAAAAACATAGTTTCTATGATCGTACGAACAAAATCAGTACAAAAATACACGCTGGAAAAAATTACTAACCTGAATTCACGACTCTTACGGGTGATGTATTAAACGAAATGTTGTCCAACAAGTTACTGATCGACTCTGAAAATTAAGGTTTTATGGGACTGATTCACATAATTTAACGAAAAATGATTGGAAAACAACTGACTAGTGAGTTCTCCCAAGCCTACATTCTTCCAGATTATTCTACGATTTTTTTCGCATTTAGCATAAAAGCAAAAAATCTAATTTCTATTTACAGAGAAGACGAGTTAACCTTATAAAATCATGCTATCTCTGAAATTTTGGACTGTTGTTTTCAACGATCAATCCTGTCTTAAGAAACTCCTGTAGAATAGATTAGTTTTTTTGAGGCAAATCGGCTGGAAACTATTAACCAATATAATTTTAATAAAAGCTATAAAATGCAAATTTTGGTAGAAATAGTTTGGAATTTAAAAAAATACGGTATAAAAAGTGACCGAACTGCATATATCACTTCAACACATTTCATAAGTTGCTTAAAAATGAAATATTGGACTTCGTCTCTTTTCCGCTTAATATGTAGATAAACATTCACACCTTTTGGAAACAATATCATTGAAAATCGGAATTACAATAAATCACTTTTTTTATCTCTTCGACAACTCGTAGTGACCGATTATATTAGGTTGTCCCGAATTAAATGGGAATTTTTTCGATTTTTTTCAAACAAAAATTTATTAATTGTAAACAATTATCAATGAGTGATATATTGGCCATGTTGTTGGGTGACCTCGTGCCAACGCAACGGAAGTTGTTCGATTCCCTTTGCGTAGAATTACGGGGGTTGGTAGACGAAAAATCATAAAGGTACGATTCCAGGTGCTCTCGGTCGTCGAACTTCAAATCTTTCAGAGAGTTTTGAAGTGAGCGGAACAAATGATAATCAGTTAGGGCAAGGTCAGGACTATACGACGGATATGGCAGAACATCGATATCCAGTACCTACAGTCTGTCCTTGGTCGCCAAAGCGACATGTGGTCTCGCATTGTCATGAAGTAAGAGAATCCTTGAGGCTCCTGGACGAAGGAGTTGGTGTTGATCGTACATTTTTTGTATTTGGAGAGAGTATAGGTCCGCATTGACAGTGGCTCGATCTGGAAGAAGCTCACGGTAGATAATGCCTTTCTTGTCCCACCAAATCGAAAGCGTCACTTTTTTTTTCCTTTTACGTCTCTTTTTGGCGTTTCTTCAGCTGCTACCCATTGTAGCTTTCTACTATGATTGAACAAAGCACAACACTTTTAATCTCCAATGAAAATATTTTGAATTCACTCCGTGCTCCGTTTTCGGCAGAGCAAAGACAAGGCAACGCATGCTCTTCTGATCAGTCATAACGTGAGGAACAAGTTGACCATACTTTGGCTCTTTCCACTTGCTCGGAGTTGGCGGTGTACTGTTGTTTTGTGTAGCCCAAGTGCCGAAGACACTTCACGAACACTTGATCTGGGCTCTTCCTCCAGTTCCTTCTGGAAACGCTCTTCAGATGGCGGCCGTACAGTGGCTTGTTCGAGAGATCATCGTCACTTTCTTTGAAGCGATGGAACCAGAAGTTCACCATTTCGTATTTGAGGGTGTCCCTGCCTGTCGCATCGCACAAATTTCGATGAGCAACAGCGGCTGAATGTCCCAACAGGAACTCGTCAAGGAAACAGCCCCTGAAGGCATGTTTATCTTTCAAGAGAAATTCACCCATAATAAGTATTATCTGAAATATGGAAAAACGTATTCATTGTGGAAGACTTAATGCATAAAATAAAAATATGAAAACGGAAAAAACTCCTCAAGAAATGAACGAGGTGAAACAGAAAAAAATTCCCATTTATTTCGGGACAACCTAATACTTCCCCTCGTTAAAAATCAAAATACATTATGTGTTCAAAAAAAACCAACTAACCACATGGCATGTCTGGGTCCAAAAACTCAAAATTTTCATTGAAAGATGACACTTCATTGTTGTTTATTTCTGAGCCCCTAAAAACATGATTGTTTAAGAATAACGGCACGAAATGTATTCACCTAATTGTTTCAATGAGATTGGCGACATCGGCAGGACATTGGCCATTGGCAGGGGGTTGCTGGGGTCCGTTTCACCTGGAAACAAGATTTCATTAACAAGAAAATACCAGCAAATCAACAAAACTCTTTATAAACTTTTTTGAGTCAATGACTGTACCGGTGATGAAAGTAGAACTCGTACTCAATTCAAATTGTTATTGTCAAGATAAAAAATTTCTGGCCGCTCGTTTTCAAATTTCTCAGTTTCAAATTCAAATTTCTCAGTTGGTCTTGCGTGTTGCGGTCGCGTTGCGAGGAAATTCCCAACGACACACCGCAAAACGAGCGGCCAGAAATTTTTATCTTGACAATAAAAAAATGTTAAACTACACATCGAAGCCGAGGAAACGTCCACCTAAACAAGTCCGCAAGCATTTTTAAGAAAATAATCTAGAAAAATACAAAAAGAGACGCTAAAATAAACTAATAAACTAATAAAACTAATAAAGCTAAAATAAAGAAAATAAAGCCAACAAAAGCCATCTCGAAGTTTTTGACAAACTAAAACCAAAAAATGGTGCGACTCTGTTATCAAGTGTAGTTTAGCAAGAAAAAGGCGCAATTAAATATTTTCCCTAGCATAAAAAATCACATCTATATTTCGCAAAAAAACATACCTTAGACCGTTCCAGCGTCAACTTGCATTCAGCCTCAGCCAATCAAGATTTCAGATCTTCTATTTCTCGATCTCGGTGCGCAATCTGAAATATAATTTTAGTCACTACATTCACATAAACTTCCGCGTCAAGGGAATGTTGACCAAATTTCTACAATTAATTATATTCTTCACTATTATCAAACCATTTAGAACAACTTTTTCAAAGTTTAGTTTTACAATATATCAAATGAAACCTTAGGGACCTAACTTTGCAGTCATGCAGAAAAGAACAAAGTTACGAGGAAGAGAGAAAGAGAGAGAAAGAGATAGATAGGCCACATCTTTCGATTTTCGCCGTCGCTTGAACTTTGAAAAAGAAAATACCGTTCGTTTAGTATTTGAAAGCATACTTGAAAAAAATTTTTAATTCAGAAAACACTTTTATTTGAATTTCGCGCATATCTGAAACAAATTCCAACTTTTCAGTAAAACTTCAGTGAAGTCAATTTTTTGCAGAAAAACGTTTTAAAAACAAAAATTTAAATAAAACTTATTTCGGCCTTACAAAACTTAATTTTTAGTAAATTTGCATTTGATTCAAAAACAATTACATTTGTGTTAAAAACCGTTATAGAAAAAATTAGTAGACAACTTACAGTCGATTTCAACACTTCATTCTCTCTTGTGATCCTTCTTTCCGTCTCCCTCACTTCATTCAACTCTTTCAATTCATTGTCGACAATATATTTGTGAGAAGCAGGTTTTGTTGCTACACTTCTCATTTTCTTCAATGTCTGGCAGACCTGAAATTAAAATGATTATTCTCTCTGTTTTTTGAGATTGCACATGGGCAAAATGAACCAATTTGAAAAAAACTCACCGAAAATGTGTTTTTTGTTTCCAGTATGTATCGTCTTTTACACATCCCAGAAACACAATGTCCGACCTTCCTTTGAGTCCTGGTTTCAATACACGGGTCAATTTTGAAGATCGGTATGGTACCACGCTGTAAGCAATTAAAACATTATTGCAAGTTTTAAAATAATGTAACTCACGTTCCCTTTTTATTTTCCCTAATCATTGTTATTATATTTCTCAAATGTAGTAGGGATTGATTTATGCACTTGCTTGCTATGCAATTTTGCACTCTATTCTCACTTTCAGTTCCGGCCAAATCGATAACCAAAATTTTAGACGATTGCATTGTTTCTGAGTTGCCGTCAACTGAAAAAAAAGAAGTTATTTCAGTAGTTAAGTCTTCAAACAAACCTGTAGCTGTGGTAACCAAAATTGTGAAAAGTGCATTTGATCTTGATGACTCTTGATTGAGACACGTTGATTGTGTTTCTCGCCGGCCCTAAAAAATGAAACAACTTTGACAATATAAAAATCTATAATATTACTTTTGCATGAAGCCATCGTTTCCTTGAAATCGTCGGTGTTTCGAATCACTTTTATTGTCTTTCCAATAACTTTATCATCGACCACCATTAGATCCTTTTTTCCAGTTATCATCAAAATAGTGATTTTTTTGTCAATGATTTCAATTGCGCTAAGTTCCACAATACCTTCAGGATTCTGAAAAACTTTCATTTATTTCAAATCTTATAAGTATGCATAAATAACCTCTTTGAAAAGCATGGCGATGAGGCACTCCATTATTCCTGGTGCTCCATCGCTTCCAAAAACAGTGTAAGTTTTTCCCGATCCGGACTGCCCATACATCGCAAAAGTTGTGCTGAATCCATTCATCGCGTCCTTAACCATTTCTGAGCAAAGTTTATTGGATATTTCTACATTTGTCGCATCTTTGTCGAAAATTGTATCTGGAAAATGTTAATGAGCACAGAAAATAAATAAAAAAGATAATTTTCATACCGAAAGAATTAATATTTCTGTCATCATCAATTTTCGTTTTTCCTTCATTTATTATCATGCACCTGTTGTTTTCGCTGGAAAAGTGTATTTTTCAAAACCTTTATCAGAATGAAAACTTACGGTTCGGCCCCCAAGATGCATTCGGATTGCATTTCTTATCACCATTTCGTCCTAGTCGACGGTTCCACGTTCACACCACTTCTGAAAAAATAACAATAAAACGTGAATCACTATATAAAAATGAATCTGACGACACGTTTAATGCTTTAAAAAATTGAATGAAAAACAATGTAGTTGGAAAAAAATGTGCATAGATCTTTCCGTGAATGGAAAAGGTTTACAATGATGTATGTCCAAAAAATCAGAAAAGTTAAAGAAACTGTATTCGGAAGCAAGTTAAATTGAAAACATTAATAATCAACTCTAAAAACATAGTTTCTATGATGGCACGAACAAAATCAGGACAAAAATACACGCTGGAAAAAATGACTAACCGGGATCGGTGGCAAAATGAGAGAAGTTGAATGATGTTGTTGATTCTGAGCTTGCCGAGTTTCGCGATGGAGATGAATGAATAATATCCGAGATGTTTCCGATCGATGCTGAAAATTAGGGTTATATGAGACGGATTCACATATTTTAACGAAAAATTATTGAAAAACAACTGAGTTCTCTCAAGCCTATATTCTTTCAGGTTATTCTACGCATTTTTTCAGAATTTATCATAAAAGCAAAAAATCAAATTTCTATTTACAGAGAAGACAAGTTAAACTTCTAAAATTCCATTTCTCCGCCTTACTCTGTAAATGTGTTTTTTCGTGTACTAGAAAAGGAAAATTCGAGAAAAATGTTTGATTTTATAGGTTTTTAAATTCTTTGAAGAAGATGAAAATGGAATTGAAACTCAAATTCAGCACATAATCCTTTTAAAGAACAATGCACATAAAAAAATCATTACTAAAGTAAAGAGTTACTTGCACGAGTGAAGCAAAAAATGCAAAACAAAAGAAATTTTTCTGATATTACCGGACAGTTGCACTATTTATTACACCTCAATTAGAATTTGGGTAAATGAAATCGATTCCATCCTACAGTGAACCTGCTCATTTTGACTGAAAAAGACTAATGGCGATGGATTTAAAAGAATCTTACATTGAAAACATTAATAATCAACTCTAAGTACAAAAATACACTCTGGAAAAAAAATGACTAACCTGAATTAACTACTCTTACTGAGCTTGTAGGAGACGATATTTCGCTTAAGAAGATCGACGCTGAAAATTAGGGTTTTATGAGACTGATTCACATATTTTAACGAAAAATTATTGAAAAACAACTGAGTTTTCTCAAGCCTATATTCTTGCAGGTTATTCTACGCATTTTTTCAGCATTTATCATAAAAGCAAAAAAACTAATTTCTATTTACAGAGAAGACAAGTTAAACTTATAAAATTCCATTTCTCCGCCTTACTCTGTAAATCTGTTTTTTCGTGTACTAGAGTGAAGCAAAACAATGCAACACAAAATACATTCTTCTGATTTTTACCGCACATTTGCACTATTTCTTACACCTCAATTAGAATTTGTAAAATCTAATTTCTATTTACAGAGAAGACAAGTGTTGAAATCTTGGACTGTTGTTTTCGACGCTCAATCTTGTCTTAAGCAATGCTTGTAGACTAGATGAGTTTTTTGAGGCAAATCGTCTGGAGCTATTAAAGAATATAATTTTAGTAAATTATGAAATTCAGTTTTCGGTCTAAATTGTTTGGAATAAAGCAATGCAGTATAAAAAGTGACAGAACTGCATTTATCACTTCAGTAAACATTCCATAAGTTGCTTAAAAATGAAAAATGGAACTTCATCTCTTTTCCGCTTTATAGATAAACATTTACACTTTTTGGAAACAATATCATTGAAAATCGGAACTAAATAACTTTTTTGAATCTCTTCGACAACGCGTAGTAACCGAGTATATTTCCCTTTTTATTTTGCAAAAATCAAAATAGATTCTGTGTTCAAAAAAAACCAACTAACCACATGGCGTGACTGACTCCGAAATCTTGTCATTGTCGTTGAAAAAATCAACTTCGTGTGGCGAGTCCCTAAAAACATGATTGTTTTAGAACAATATCACGAAACGTATTCACCTTATGTTAAATAGATAGGGTCCAATTAGACGAATCGACATCATAATCCAACCGGGACAGGGGGCAGATGTGGTGTCCGTTTCACCTGGAAACAAGATTTCATTAACAAGAAAAAACCAGCAAATCAACAAAACTCTTTAAAAATACTTTTTTGAGTCAATGAATGTACCGGTGATAAAAGTTGAGCTCATACTCAATTCATATTTAAAAAAATTTTAAACAACACATCGAAGCCCTAGGAAACGTCCACCAAAACAATGGCCTAGAAAAAGTATCCATCGACGAAAACTAGTCCGCAAGCATTTTTAAGAGAAGAATCTAGAAGAATACAAAAACAGAGACTAAAATAAACTAATAAAACTAATAAAGCTAAAATAAAGAAAATAAAGCCAACAAAAGCCATCTCGAAGTTTTTGAAATTCCTAACAAAAAATGGTGCAACTCTGTCATCACGTATAGTTTAGCAAGAAAATGGTGCAATTAAACATTTTCCCTAGCATAAAAAATCACATCTATATTTCTATGTATATTTCGCAAAAAAACTAACCTTAGCCCGTTCCAGCTCCAACTGACGTTCCGTCTCAGCCAGACGACTTTTCAGATCGTCAATTTCTCGATCACGGTGCCAAATCTGAAATATAATTTTAGTCACTACATTCACATAAACTTTCAAGGGAATGTTGACCAAATTTCTACAATTAATTATCTTCTTCACTATTATCAAACAATTTAGAAAAACTTTTTCAAAGTTTTGTTTTACAATATTCGAACATCACATGAAACCTAAATGCCGAAACTAGGGACCTAACTTAGCAGTCATGCAGAGAGAGAGAGAGAGAGAGAGAGAGAGAGAGAGAGAGAGAGAGAAAGAGAGAGAAAGAGATAGATAGGTCACATCTTTCGATTATCATCGCCGCTTGAAATTTGAAAAAGAAAATATCGATTTCTTCCGTTAAGTATTTGAAAGCATACTTGGAAATAATTTTACCAACAAAGTTTTGGCGTCTTTCAAAATTAGCTCAATTTTTCAATAGGTCATATAATTTCGCGCATATCTGAAAAGATTCCCACTTGTCAGTAAAACTTCGGTGAAGGCAATTTTTTGCAGAACAACGTTTTTGAAATGAAAATTTAAATAAAACTTATTTCGGCCTTATAAAACTTAATTTCTTGTAAATTTGCATTTGATTCAAAAACAATTTTATTAAAAACGTTATGGAAAAGATTAGTAGAAAACTTACAGTCGACCTTAATCCGCAATTTTCTACTCTGATACTCTTGTTTTTAGCTTTCAGTGCATCCATCTCCGAAATTTCATTTTCATCGTTCTTTTGTTGCATTTGGCTGAAATGAAATTAAGATTATTATTCTCGTTGTCTTTTTTCAGATTGCACTTGGACAATATGTATGAATTTTGAAAATTTTTATAAATTCTCAATTTTCAAGTCAATTATCACAAAATTAGCAGAAATTAAGATAATATAGAATGATTTTACAACATAAACTAAACATAAATTTCCCATATTATGTTCAAAAACTTAGTATATTCAATATTCTCTTTAAAAAAGGCACGCGAAAATAAGATTTTTGTGATATTATTTCGAACTTTCCTATCTAGTACACGAAAAAAACACACTTACAGATTAAGGCGGCGAATTGGCCAAACCTTATTTTGGAAATGGGTGTGTTTGAGTATTGTTGTTTACAAAATCTGTTATATAAACGTGAAAAAACATCTGTCTAAAAAATGACATGCAAAGGGGACTTAGCAAAATAGGGAAGTTCACGTTTATGCAGCCGATTTTGTGAGATAACAAGACTAGAAAAAGGATATTTTGCTTTTATAGGTTTCCAAATATCAAGAAGAAGATGAAAATGGAATAGAAACCCAAAAACAGTAAATAATCCCTTTTATGATAGTTGAAAAATAAACAAAGAATAATTTCCGAATTAATCACGACTCACCGCAACAAAACAATGCAATTCAGCCTTGCCGTGTAGATCCCACAACAAAATTATTGTTGAAAATGTGTGTTCCAATCGTATGGAAGTTCCCAATTTGATGTCTGAAAAAGGGTTTATTGCAATATAAACGAAATAGCGGGAAAATAAAGAATTAAAGCAAAAAACACTTGAAATTGTGAAAAATTATGTTTTAAAAAAAAGAAGGTGAAAATAATAAACACAGAGAAAAGAGATTCCATAAAATTCAGTATTTGAAGTACTCTTCAATCTAAATCAAATAAATTTATAAAAAAGGTATCTTGATTTCATTAAAAAATGCAACTTTTCCATACATATCATTTAAAAAATTTCTTAAAATCTTTAGAACACTCAATTTTCAAGTAAATTATCACAAAATCAGCAAGAATTAATACGAATCACTGTAATTAAAATCGGAAATCCCTATTTTGTTAAAAAAATTTCGTTTTTGTATGATCAGAAAATGTTGGTTGAAATAACGATACAAACGATTTCAATTATAACAAAATTAGTAAGAATTAAGATAATAAAAAGTGATTTGAAACATATATTATTTATATTTCCTAAAAAAAATTTTTTAGGCTATAGAATTTAGCGACAGGAGACGCAGAGACTACTCCACCTGCACATCTAAGTAGTCCCGCGTATTCAAACGCATAAAGATGTTTTAGTTGATATTTTATTGATTTCAATAGATTTTGTCTCGGTTTCGACCGCCGTGACAGAATGTACGGAAAATGGTGGTATTATGAAAAAACAAGACAATATATGAATTTTGGGAAATCGAAAAACAAGTCAATTATTAAAAAATTATCAAGAATTAAGATAATAAAGAGTGATTTTAAACATAAATGACCGATATTTTGTTTAAAAACTTAGTTTTTGAACGAACCAAAAATTCTGGTAGAAATAACAATAAAGGCGATTCAGGAATTTTGAAAAATCTTTAAAATTCTACATTTTCAAGGTAATTAAAACAAAAGTGGTAAAAAATAAGATGATAAAGAATGATTTGAAACATAAATTTCCCATATTTCCTAAAAAAATTATTTAGGTTTTAGGATTTAGCGACAGGAGACGCAGAGACTACTCCACCTGCACATCTAAGTAGTCCCCGCGTATTCAAACACACAAAGATGTTTTACCTTATATTTCATGGATTTGGTTTTCATGGCGGTCTCGGCCAGTGACAGGATGTACAGAAAATGGTTATACTATAAAAGAAACAAGACGATATAGGAATTTTGAAAAATCTTTAGAAATCTAAAAAGTTTTCAAGTCAATTATCAAAGATTTGGGGATCCGAAAAGAAAATAAATGTTTAATTTTCTATTATTCAAAAACATGCTAATATTATACAATTAATGATGATGAAAAATAAATTTCTGTGGATAGTGATTGATATTCATAGAAATCCATATGAGGAAAATACAAAACACAATATTCTCTCTGGTTTTCCGCTGTGTAAACTTCACAAAAGATTCTCGATTTTTAGAAATATTGAAATTAGTTCCCACAACGCAAATGAAAATCTTTAAAACAACAATAGAAAAATCAGGGTATTCATGGTACGAAAAAATGCAAAAAAAATTATTCAATTGAAGGAAAGCAATTATTTTGAGAAAGAAAATAAAAAGTTGCCACCAAAAACTATAAACGATAAATTTAAATTTAAAAAAAAACAAAAATATAAACAACAGTTTAATCCTCATGTTGCATAATTCTTTTGTTCTTTTCGCGCACACCTCTTCTATACTCTCACTCTCTCACCTCTCTAACCACTCTCTTTCTTGTACGTTCCACCTTGTGTGTTAGTTGATAGGTGTGCGTGCACTGCATTGCGATATCTCTTCCATTCAATCAACACGCACAGGTCATCATGCCCGGCTTCCGGATGATTCGTGGGAAATGTATTTATTAAAAGTACTCAAGTTTTAAATTTTCTATGAAAAATTCTAATGAAGAAGAATAAAAAAAGCGATCAGAAAATGAAGAAATTAATGTTATACAGTTGACAAATGAGTTTACTATCAACTAAAATCGATTCATAAATATAACTGTATAAGTCCAACATCACAGAAAAAAGCAATGAAATGAAAAAAAAGCTTGAAATAAAGAAAATTGTTTTTTTTTTCAAATTGTCGGTGACGAAAATGAACAGCAGTCTCTTTAGGTAGTTATAATTTTGAATATTCCAAGACAAAACCAATATTTTTCTAACCTCCTTCATATTTAGACACCTTTCATTTTTGGTTCCTAAATACATACAAAGTTTTCTCTGAATTCCTCTATGTACCTCCCATAAATTGCGTAAAACGGACATTGTTACAAATTCATGATAATGCAAATAATTCTACAAGCAACTTACTTTTAATGCGATTTAAAAAAGATCAATATTATCATTGAAAGTCAAGTGGTTTCCATTATATAAAGCTAGGTTCACGGAAAGATTCGAGTGGAAATGATCAGCTTTAACAAGAGAAATCAACGCGAATTTATTTCTATTAAATTAAGAAATCTAGTGTTCGACAGGAAACAACAAAAAACGAGCCCAAACTGGCTTCTTGACTGTTATTCCCAAATGAAAACTGACGAGACCTCCGAACAGGTGGCCTAGAAACACATGCTGTGGAGAACTAGTCCCTCTGGATTTTCTAGTCCTCGGTCATATATCTCAAAAATTAATAAATGTTCATTTTTTCTTTCCATTTACTCTGAAAAAAATATCGAGAAATTACATACTATATCAATGCAAACAAAATTTTCAAAATCTCTTTTCAGATTTTTCATCGGGTTCCTCAAGCTCACATATTTACGGTTGATATCTTCATAGCTTTATTTTTCTAGCCCGTCGGTTCAATATCATTAAGACTGCGAACTAATGTTTGTGTTAGTTTATTATTTTTTCAAAATGTTAAGATATTTATATTTTCATTTTCAGATCATGTAATTGACACAATTATTTTAGTATTGTTCCAAAAAATATTCACTCGTATTCCTCCTGTTTTTTTGTTCGTGGTTTTATTAGTCCTTTTTTGTCAAATATGTATATAATTTATTGTTTAGATATAAGCATACATTCTGCTTTTGTGAGAACTAATTTTTTTAGAGAATTGAAATGTAATAAATTAAAATTAATCTTATATCTTCTCACATTTTACATCTAAGCAACAAAAAATGATATCTCATATTCTATAATAAATCCCCACTCTGTTTTTTGACAACTGCAAAAAAGGAAAGCATTCGTCAAGAAATTTCCGTTAACTACTTACGCGTCGACAACAAAAACGCACAACAAGACTCCGGTTGAACCCTGCCCTGTGTGCAAACAGATACAAGGTTATTTTTTTAAAGACAACATTAATTTGTTTATTTACTACCAGTTATTTTATTTTTTTTTATATATCAAGTTCAGTTTTTGACTAAGAATTGAATTGACTGGCTTTTTTCATTATTTCACGATCTGCTCGCCGTTTAGTTTGTTCTGAAACAGACCCACTAAAAAATAATTGTGTTATGTTTAACAAAATTCAAATTCTTCAGAAATTAATTTTTAAATTCCCTTCATTTTACAAAATTTCGAGTCAAATTTAAGCAGAATTATTTGACATTGAAAAATATTTTTCATGACGCTGTGTGCATTATATCGATTCACAGCTTATTTAGCATATTTTTCTCTCGCTCTACTTTTAAGATTTTTTGTTTTCAGCTGTCGAACGTTTTAGTATATATTTGCTCGAATGTTCCTATAGCAACCGGCGTAATTTTCCCGCATTATTTATGTCTTCTATTAACTTCTTATCACATTATAGTTTAATGAAAAGACTAAAAAAGACAATGAATTCCTTTGTGTACAGCAATCACTAACCTCCTCTATTACAATTGTTTTTTTTTTATAATTCAATAATGTTCACTCTCTAGCAAATTTCAATCAATATTTTTACAGCTGCAGCGTCAAACATGGAGGACCCACGTTTACGTGGACCTCCTCACCAAATGACAATACAGCAATTATGTGATCATGACGATATGGCATCTGCAATGGTTGTTGATCCAATTATCGGGTTCAGAACACATAAAATGAATCTAAAGTAACACATTTTCGTTATTTTCTCATAATTATCTTTGTTTTAAAGATATCGAGCTCCAGCCCCTGAACAACGAAAACATTGTGCTCAATTTGTGAAGGAGTTTTACATGCTAAATGATGTCAAACGTGTTTTAAAGGTTTGAAACTTGGAAGAATATTTTAAATACATGTAATCATTTACAGAAGCTCAGCACTGTTCATTATTTGTCCAACTACTTGCGAAAACTGGACCAATATGGAGAACAAACTTTCAAGCGACATGTTTGATAAAAACGGCTTTTAACAATCACTTTATATATATTTTCAGATTCTTCGCTTTCTTCTAATTTATGATCCAAATTCTGGGTTTACTGCGCTTCCTTGTGCTAGATACAGTGCTGAAAAATATGTCGGTGTGAAACTGATCTCAACCAGGAAATGGTATCATAAAGTTAATCTTCTGTGATTTTCTTCAATTTCTATAATTTCAGGTACAAAAAAGATATAATAGAATCATTGACAGGCGTTGTTGGTGAACTTTCCGAAAAGGAAGAGGCCCGTATTCTGAGAAAAAATAAGAACGATTTCTCCGTGATGTATTCTACAAGGTAATAATTGTTAAATTTTACAAATTTACAAAAGATATTTTAGAAAACGTAAAGCTCAATTATGGCTTGGTCCGGCTTCTTACATCAACCATGACTGCAATGCCAATTGTAAGTTCGTACCGAACGGATCAACTGCAGTCGTTATGGTAAATATAAATCTATTCGATTCTGCTGAAATTTATGTTTCAGGTGATGAGAGATGTTCAACCTGGAGAAGAGTTGACATGTTTTTACGGCGAGAACTTTTTCGGTGACAATAATGAACGATGTGAATGTAACACTTGTGAAAAGTGATTATTTACACCTTTTTCTTAAATATAATTGTTTTTTTTTCAGACGAAATGAAGGAGCATTTTCACCAGGTTCCACAAAAATGCCAAAAAGTGCTGGTAGTTCTCGAGCATCATCAAGTGATAAAAATGAGGAGAATAATGGGACACAGAAGGATGATACTGAAATGGCGGAGCAGAGAAATTTAGCTTATGGATTACGAGAAAAGCATACAAAGTAAACCGTTTTGTTTTAAAAATATCTTAATGTTTTTTTAACAGATTCAATAAGTATTTCACATATCAACGCGGTGAAAATTTGGGATCGGAAGTGGAACGAATTCAAGCAGCTGAATTTGCGAAATCTGTTCTTGATGAAAGTAATATGAGCTCATTTTTCAGTGTCATTTTTAAAAATGTAATTGGCTTTCAGTTTTTCAAAATATTGAGCTTCCTGTTGACAACATCAGCGAGTTGGAAAAACCAGAAGAGGTTCGATATTAAATGATTATATCGATCGATTGACAAATTTTTTTAGAAGTCGCCACCTCTCGTCGTGCAAGAACCTGCTGCGTCTTCGAAGAAAATTACCAAAAACCGGAGGAAATGTTTGAAAAACATAAGATAATCACAATAATGTATTTATTTTCCTCAGCATCGACAAGAAAGCGACAACAACCAGCAAAAACGTCCGAGGATGAAACAATCGCTACACTTCAAAATGAGGAAACAGTTGAAAGTTCAAGAGGAAAACGACGCAGAAGAAGTGACGGAAATCATTTTTATTTTATTTCATCATAGTTAATCTTCAGGTTCAACAGACAGCAGAAAACTCACTCCATTACCAAAATTCGGGTCGAGAATATCGCGTCGTTTGAGAGGTGAACATAGAAAACATTGATAGCAAGATTTACTGCAATTTATAGGTTATTCTGCTGAAAACCATGGCGCTCTACCAACGACGGTCCCTGCAAGATTTCCTACTAAAATGAAACAGCAAATTTCTAGCTCAGACGACAGTTCACCAGATACCTTAAACGATGGTTTTATAAAAGAACTTTTGAACGATTTGGTAAATTTTCAATTCTAAATCATATTTATAAAAAAACAATTACAGGTTGAATTCGTTGTCGAAGAGGAAAATTCAAATGGTACCGAAGTTGAAAAACATAGCGATCAAATGGAAAATGTGCATAATGAGCACGAAAATGCTGATGAAAATTGTGAGGAAGATGTGTTTGGAGAAATCGAACAAGGAAGAAATGAATATGAGGAGGATTATGATGATGATGAAATGTATGAAGCACACTACGAATTCGAAAGAATGGAAGATGATAACGTCCCAGTATCCACCTTCCTTGTGGCAGAAAATAAATTAGCCGTTGATAGCATCGTCGACTAATTCAATCAATACTAAATATCATTTTTCTTAGTTCTAGCTCCCCAGTCGCTCATTACTTAACTAGGTCTTTAAGAGTAACGTGTTTTTTTTCTAGAACATCGTATACGTTTTGTTTTGTTCAAATTACAACGCACTCTACAATGTTTTTTGATTTTTTTTAGTCAGAAACCTAATATTTCACGTCTAGTGTCGTAACATTTTTTTATTTTGTTGATCCCAGTAACACAAAGATTTCGTTTGTGTCCGTCTTTCCACATTCATCAATTTTTGACAAAAATATATATGTAAGTGGAATTTTCTCGATCTCTTTCTGTCATAAATGGTAAACGTTTTAATGTTTGTTTTTCTCGAATTTAATAAAGTATTCTGGTATAAAATAGTGATAAAATTATTCATTCAATATAAAATGGGTGATTTTAAAGACTCTTACATATTATTAATAATTCATATTAAAAGAGAAAAAATATAAAAACTTTTTGTGATGCTGATATTGTAATTCCCTCAAGCTCAATGTTTTTCAACATTTATTCAATTATTAGATTACATATGACAAAGTGTAAGAATTTCTTTTTGAGATTACGATAGACATAACAATAAATAATTCATTGCAAACATAAAACAGGACAAGGTATAATGGGGGTTAACCCAAATGTCTGTTATACCGGTAAAAACGATTGGAATAAAATTTTTTAAAGTATGACAAATAATTAAATCTCATCACATTTTTCTGTGATCTCCATACTCGGAGTTGAATATATAATCAAAAGAAGTCTCATCTCCTTTCGAGATATCGTCATAAAAAATGATTAAATGCTGGCATCCCACATATGTCTGTGCATCGGATAATGTTTCTTTCAAATTGAACTTTTTCAGCTGCTTGTCCTCTTTCTTCTGAAAACAAACACATGTATTCAAAATGTAAAGCTTGTGGAATTAAACGTACAAAAACCCAAAAGCTTCCAAGCTCAGATCCATGAATTGGTGGTAAACGAGCCAGTAGGAGACGAGCAACATGGAAAACTGTAAAACTTATATTATCTTAAAATGGTTTATTTATACTATCTTACATGTCGCTTGTCCATTTGACCCACAAAAAACTGTATCTGCATGAGAGCCAATACTTCTCCTTTTCAATCTGTACCCATTTGTTGGCCAAAGTTCGAGTTCAACATCAAGCTGAAAACATATCATTTAGTAATGATATTAGAGTGAGTAATTTTAGAACAAAATATCGGCGAAATCCATGAAATGTTAAATTTATCTTGATGTTCAAAATCGAAAAGAATTGTTACCTCCTGTCCAGGCTGCCCCGGTGCATGATTGTTATCAATTCTTGCCGATCCGTCATTTCGCACGTTCTGTTGTTCGTTTTTGATTCCAATGGGCAATTGTTGATTTCCAACAGTTGGAACGCCAGGTTGTGCATGCGAAACACCAGTCATTGACGATCCATTCCACATTGTAGGCTGCGGGGTCGACTGGTAAGGCTGAGCAAGATTTGCAGCCAAAAATGGAGTAGGAGGTGCTGGAGCTCTTGCACCTTGAAGGTGTTGAATTGCAGCATTGTTGGCTGCGGCTGCAGCAGCAGCGGCAGCGGCGGCAGCTTGTTGCATATGTTGTGCTCCAATTCCTGGCATTCCGAGATTAGGTGGATGCATTGCCATTGGTGGAATTCCCATTTGCGGCATTCCCAAATGTCGTAGTCCCATATGTTGCATTCCAATTGGGGGCAAACCCAACTGTTGTAAGCTCATTTGTTGCATACCTAATTGTTGCAGTGCCATTGGTGGAATTCCCAACAATTGATAATTCATGTCATGAGTAGGTGTTTGATTCATAGTTGGTGGTTGATGCACATTTTGAAGCAAATGTTGCGGAAGACTAGACATCTGTGATAATGCTGACATTGGAGGCATTCCTGGAGCTCGTAATAGGGTTTGCATTCTTTGTATATGTTGAATCTGCTGGATCTGTTGCATCGCCGGTGGCAAATTCGGATCAATGACTTGGGGAATTCCAACAAATGAGGCAGGGTTCAACTGTTGTTGAGGCTGCGGCTGAAGTTGCGGATGTGATTGAGGTAGATGTTGTGGTGCTTGATTAACAGGTTTTGGTTTCTGTGAACTTGTTGATGGGGTGCCGGGTGTTGAGACTGCTGATGTTTGTTGTTTGTTCAACTCTTTTCTCATTTCTCTAGCCAAAATTGCGAGCTGCTCATCCTCGGTTTTTGCTCTTAGAAGTTCATTCATAACTTGGGCGTCGATTCTGAAATAATATCAGATATTTAATTACACTTCTGCATCGAATCAAAATCTTGAAAGGTTTTATAGCCTCATAGCTCTATTAAGGTATTTTATATATAATTTTATAAAAATCCATATTTTTATATTTCAGCGCACCGAAACCTAGCTCACCTGAATTCATTTTGCACTGGCTTGTTATGTTCTGCTCCTTGATTACTCTGACTTGGTGCTTGTGCTTCCTGATAACGACGTTGCATCAATTGTTGAAGTTCCTGAACTTGTTGCAGATTCGCTTGTTGTTGTTGTTGCTGCTGCTGCTGCTGTTGTTGCTGTTGCGACAATTCGTTGGGACGTGGCCATGCCTGATGTTTCCCTTGCTGCTGTAGTTGCTGCACATTCATCGGTGTTTGACTACGATGTTGATTATGAAGCGCTTGCGCGTTTTGTTGATTAAGCAATGCATTTTGTTGATTTATTAATTCATTGAATAGTGCAGCTGCGGGATTTCTCATAGCCGCAAAATTCGGAACTGCTGTTATCCTCGTCGGCGTTCTCTGTAATTCATGTTTTCGAAATTTTTTTGCATAAATTGAGAGGATGCAAAACATGCGGGAAACATGGAAAACAGATAGGACATTTTTAATGCATTACAGGAAAAAATATTGTTTTATTTTTAGCTCTTTGTTGAGAAAAATAAATCCATGGCTTCAAACGAATAAAAGGAAGCCACACTCTCAATGTTGGACGACGCTAAGCTTCTGAGAAATATAATGTTTGGCGGATTTTTAAGGATTAGTAAAATATAATAGATGAATTGGTCTGCGACTAAAGTTTCTGCTGAACCACGTGCAAAAGTAGTTAAAATCAACCCTATTTCTGTTAACCGAATTACACAAAACAAAGAACATGCAAAACATAAATATATGCGTCCAAGTTGCTTTAAACGGACCATTCCAAACTGTAATTCATGAAGTGGCATTGGTGGCTGAACAATTGACATTTGCTGTAAATCGATTACAGTGTTATTTACAGTGAGTATAACGATACGACATAACGACAGATAATAATACAATTTCTCCTAAAACTTACAACATTGGATTGTTTAGCCGGTTTCTTCAGTTTTGGCCCAACTGGACTTTGTTGCAATTTACGCTTTGGTAGTTGTGGCTCAACGAATTCCATCTTTGGTTTAGGCCATGGAAGCTTTCGAATTCGCATATATGCCCACCGTGCACTTTTGATTCTGTCATGGTCTACAAAGAAAATGCATTCATCTCGAAATTATAAAAATATTTTCATTACATTTTCGTTTTTCAGCTTCTTGTTTCATTTCACAGTACTTCTTCAACAATTCCGGCGGAACGACGACTTTCGAAAATTCAACATCATCTGGTTCCGGCACAGAAATCTCGGAGTCGTCACTTGCAACTGACGAGCATTCGTCACGTTCATCTGGAAAAAAATCAATATGTTTCGAAATATGCTTACTATATATGGTCGAAATACCTTCTGAATCATTTTCTGATTTCTCAGAACCACCAAAATGAGGTGCAATTTCAGAGAACTCGGATTCACTTTCAATATTATCTTCGTCCTCATCATCTTCTTCATCATCGTAGTCGCTATCTTCCTCACCCTGCTCGTCATTAACAGCTTCTAGTTTAACCTCGTCTATTGGTTCAGGAACTCCAACGGAATTTTCATGATTTTCATCAATATCCATTTTCTGAACCTCACTTGAGCTCTCATCAGGATTTTTTTCATGTGTACTGCTTGAGACTTCTGCTTGCTCCTCATTTCTGTCGTCTGCTATTTTGTTATCATCGTTATTCATAGGAATATCACTGCTGGAGCTACTCTGAACTTCATTTAGTGATTCTGAAACCGGCACAAGCGCATTCAAGTTTTCTGGAGGTTCAACAACATCCGATGCCGCTGCGTCTACACTGTTGGAAGTAGCATCAATCGTTGAAGGGTGCGCATTCTGCTCCTTTGTTTTAACATCATATTCAGTTCCACTATTCGGAGATGTTGCCGTTTCCGAGTTTACGGTTTGTAAAGCATTCTTTTGGTAGTTATCAACATTTTCCTCAATAAACTCGTTATAATTGATCAAAGTGTCGTGCTGAAATTTGGATACATTGTCCCCCGCAAAAACAATATTGAAAAACAAACCCTTGCTTCTTCTTCAAATTCTTTGATCATTTCAATTTTCATCAGGTTTGAAACACCAACAATCAAATTCTCAACATCGCGAACCGGTCGAACAGGCTCAACAACATCATCGATAGCTTCTAACGGGCCGACGCATTCATTCTAAAACAAAATCAAATATTTTTGCATTTAGTATGACGGTTTTGTCTTCTTACCAGTGTTAGCTCTTCAAAATCTACAGTAGGGTTTTTCAGAATTTCTTCACTGCTGAAATCTGAAACATAATACTTTTCTAATGGAGCTCGACGTTTTTAATTTTCCTTACCTCTCGCTAATATTTGAGAAAGTGCGTCTGCTGATGGTATACCCCCAACCGTCTTCTTCATTAAACCAACAACTTCTTTCAAAACTAAACCGTTGGAATCCATTCCAAGAGACACCACATTATCTAAGCCTTCAATTTCGTCATTTTCATCATTCATATGTTGCTCTTTCAGATCAGCAACATCTTTTGGAATATGTTCATCTTGATTCTCTGAAAAATGGAACTTTTCAACGTGCCGATATTCACCTGTCATACCTTCAAAAAGTTCGTTGATAACATCCATGCATCCTGTTTCATCTTGAATATCATCAAAAATCGCGGGATCGGATTGAATCAATTCTTTTGCAATTTCTTCGACATTCTTTGAACCATCGTCCTCATTTGCATTTGCAACATTTTCAATTGACTGCGAAGTTGACTGACAATCCGTGATTTCTTCCGAAACCACTTCAGGATTGTTACATGATATTTGCCTTCTTCGTTTCGCAGCTATTTTTGGAGGTGGCACATATTGCAGTGATGACGCTCTTACTTTTTCAACAACTTTCTCGTTGGGATAAAAAGAGGCAGATGCGGTAGAAGTTGGTCGAACACTTTCCATGCTTTCTCTTTCAAACTTATCCTTATTACCTGTAATATCACATGTATAATTTTAAAGCTAACTTGAAACAATGGTTCAATATTGAGATCATCACTCAAACTATAATTTCACATGTCGAGATTTGCCGAGAACCACTTACTTTGCAAAATAATATCGTGATCCCATTGCTTGAGTTCCACTGTAAATTGTATGTTATCCTCTTTTTATTTTTAATGTCAAAAACTCACTCAATTTCTTCTGATAAACACATTCTTCCTCAAGCAATTTTTCAACTCTGTCCTTTGTTATTTTTGAAACGAGATAATTTATGATATTTGGGTCTGGATCAGCAGCAGAATCAGGTGAATATGAGTCTAAAAAATAGGTGTTTTCTTTTTCCGCATAAATTTATAATCCAAAATCCTGACCTTCAAAAACAATCCCTGTTCTATTATTATGATTATTAAATCTTCCAGCGTCCACATCTTTTGCGCTTGTTGAAAGTTCGCCGTCATCCGAGCAGTCAGAAACTTCAGAATTCTCTGACAGTTCGCTATCAGAACTGTCATCTGACTCCTCATCATCCACTTCAGTCTCACTCTCATTTTCTTCTTCGACATTATCATTCGCAATTTCGCTGTCACTCTCATTTTCATTTTCCGTTTCTTCTTCAGCGCTAACCATTTCTTCAGCATTTGATTCAAGTTCGTCATCATCGTCCCCGTTTGAGGTGTCCACGGTGCCAACAGAGCAAGAATCGGAACTTTCTCCTGATGAATTGAAAAATTCCGTATACTCTGATGCATTTTCAGCGTTTTCCGTATTTTCTACAACATCCTCATTCGTTTTTTCACATTCATTATCATCATTGTTCTCCATATCAATATCGATTTCTGAAATATTATCAATGTGTTGTTTAAAAATATGAGATTATTTCCCACACTTACCTTCAACGAGTTTCCCTAGAACAAGTACTTCATTGTCGGACCATTCGGAATCATCAGATTCGCTGAACTCATAATCGGTAATCCTCTCTTCAATTTCTTCTCCTTCAACTAAATCTTCCAAGTTTCCTCCGTTCAAAGCTTCATGACCACTTGTATCACTTTTCTCTCCTTCACTTTCCTCTAGCAGCAATTTTGCAATATCAACAGAACGATCACCGTCACTGCTGTCAATTTCACCATCACTAATATTGCTTCCTAATTCCGAGGCGGTCACAGAGCTTGCAGAACTATCTTCTGTTAGCCCTTCAGGCTCGTTCAAATCGTTGATTTCGTTTTCATCCTTTTCGCTACCACCGGTCTCATCCGATGACTCTTCTACTCCGTCACTGTCATCATCAGAACCACTTTCGGATCCTGAAGCGCTTGCTAATTGTACCGATTCCGAACTTGAGTTAGAACAAGATTCTCGATCCGTATTTTCATCACTTTCCGTACTGGCTTTACTGTCCACTTCCCATTTCTGAAAAAAAATTGACATTTTTTGAGAAAATTTCAAACGACATAAAAACTCAAACTCACCTGAAAGTCTAAGACTTCATCATTTACAATATCTGGCACTGGGGTGCAATGTCTAGAACACGCTAAAGATTCTTCCGACCCCGCACGGTGTTCCAATGAAACTTCTTCATTTCCCGCATCATCTGAATCATCTCCAGAAGCAATTTCTGACGACGATTCGCCACTCTCCTCAGGCTGGTTGTCCTTCTCTTCCGCTGACTTTCCTTTCGTTTTGCTATTTTTGACAGATTCATCATCGTCGTTAAAATCCTCTTCGTTGCTTTCGTCTGATCCTACGCTTTCTTCTTCACTTTCACTTGAATATTCAGAACTTCGGATTTCTCTATGTTCTCGTTTACGTCTTCGAACCCTCTTTGAATCGTCACTTTCTTCTGATGAATCCCTACTAATGTTTTCACAACGGTCACGGTTTCTTGGTTTCTGTGCCTTCCTTGATTTTTGCGTGCTCTGCACAGATATTTGTAACGAGTCGTGGCTACATTCTGAGGATTGAGCACTCTCTTCTCGCCTCCGATCTTTTGAATATTTTCGTTTCGAATTAACAGTTTTCTGATGATTTTCAGCGTTCTTATTCGCATCATTCTCACCATTCTCAATTTCATGTTCACCTTCAGATTCGTCTTCATCCAATTCTTCCTCTTCATCAGAAACCTCTTCACTTTCTCTATTATCATTCTCACCATCATCTTCAATCTCATTCGATCGATCAAACATTCCTTCTTGAAACTGTTCATCCTCTTCTTCATCATAATCTTCACCAAAAACTCGTTTTCGATATTTTCTGAGATTTATTCGAGCCATTTCTTCCTCCTTAAGAAAGAACTCCGACGGCCTGCGTCGCCCATGCTCGGTATCCGAATAATCTTCAGTTTCAGTATTATTTTTGTTATAAAATCTATAGATTTCAGCACGATTGTCAACAAGCTATAAAAATGTGATTAATTTGCATAAAGCGTGTATTTAAAAACTGACTGTTTCAATAATCGAATCGAAGCGTGGATCTTGTTGAAGTTCTCTTTTTGAACCCAATGCTTGACGACATGCTGGACAACTGCTACCAGCGCGCATTATACAAATCAGGATACATTGGTCACAGAAGCGATGACCACATTTCTGAAAAAAAATCCAAATGGAAAATAAATTAATTAGGTCTCTTATCATTACCTTTGTCATTACTGAGTTTGTGACCACGTCGTGACAAATATCACAGGATAATTGCGTTATAACTTCCTTCATGTCAGCTTCCACCACTTCACACGGGTGGCTTATATTCATCGTACGTCGAATCTGGAAACAAATAATAATTTATTAACATTTTAACCATAAATTTGCAAAAATTTTCCAAACTAGTTTGTTACAGGTCCAATATGAAATTCTGTTCAAAAAATTTGAAGCGTTATGATCCCCTCAATTATGGATTTTTTTTGAAAGGTACGATTTCAAGAATTGTGCATTTTTTCATGCAAAATATCAGCTACTTTTCTCAAAAAATGTTCAATTCATCCACCCCCCCCCCCTATTGGCCAACAAGGATGTGTCGAAAAATCATCAGATTGAATATTAATCAATATTTTCTAATTTATACGATTACACCCTTAAGTTTTAGGCAGGTTTTTCAGCCAAGTTTCAACCAGGTTCGTGACTTTGGATGTTCATAACTTGGCTCAATGCACACAGTTTTTTATGATAATGTCCATTTTTGATTTTGGGACTGATCTGGTAATTTTTTAAAGCAAATCCAACTGTTTTTGGATGATTCCTGGCTGTGCGAAGTTATAGAAAAAAAATCTGAACTTTAACGAGTCCTAAAATAGCTCAAGCTCACAATGTTGGATCATTTCAAACTAATTTGTCGAGATTAAATACTTCCACTTAAAATATTCAATAAATAACTCACCCTGTCATATGCATTTAACGTTAGTTCTTTTCCTTCTAATCTTGTCGAATTGGTTAATACATCCTCCATCTCAACTATTTCTTCTTCTGTGATTGCATCCAAGTCAACGACTGTTTTTCTCGTCCTACGAAACCTAGGAACCATATCAGATGTGCTCGGTTCATTACTTTGATCAACTTCCATTAATCTTTCAGATCCAGCGGAATCGTCAGGTTTCTCTTTCTTCACATCCTCCTGAAACTAATTTGCATGAAAAATACGTTTAAGAACACATTTTATAACATTGTTCTAATTAAATACTGATCCAGTAAGTGATACATCGACCCAATAAAAAAGTATTCAAAAACAATGGTACCTCTAAAATTTCCTCATGATCGTTGTCTTCTATCGCTGGTTCTGGACTGCTGGAAGGCGAATTTTCTTCCATTTTGGAAGTGGAAACTTCCTACAATGATTTCTTTAACGAATGAAATAAAGAAATGAAATAGGCGTCAAGGTTTAGGCAAACAATCTTTGGTTAAATGGAAAATAAATAGAATAAAGTTTCATTACCGAATTTTTTCTTCTAATGGAGGAACAATTCATTCTAGGGGAGAAATAAGTTGAAAATATATCTTCTTGTTCTTTTTTTCTTTTAAAAACAAAATTCATTAGAACTGTTGGATGTAGTTTAAAAAAAGATGAGTAACAGAAATTGGCTTCCTGCCAAAATCGCGTTATTTGTTTTGTTTACATATAATTTTTTGAAAAAAATGTATCGAAATAATTTGAAAAAAGTAGAACTTCAAAAAATTGAACGAAGGATTAAAAACATGTAGCTAAAATATGTAGCTGAGGGGAAAAAAAGAACAAAAAATGACGCCTTGAGAAAAAATAGTATTAAAACTAGGTCGCTAGAGCTAGTCCGCGGTTTGTGAGATTGGCCGCTTGTGTGTTTGCAATGGTGAGTGTGAGTGAATACGTAAGTGAGCGTGGGTGAGTAGTCGTGTGAGCGTGTTTTGTATTTCTCTTGAACAACTGTCTTCTATGCAAATCATTGTCATTCAAATGGCATAAACCACAACGTTTTTTTGTGGTAGTCTGAACATTTTATATATAATACCGGCAGGGCGAGATGAAAGATGATGTATTGTTGATAATTAAGGGTTTTCACCATAAATTGATAAGAAATTTACAACGAAATTTTTATCAACTTGTGTGTTCAGTTAGCCGAAATGAATTTTTGAGTTTATAAGGAACTCGTCGATTTAAAATCATTGAAAAAAGTCTGAAAATATTGTTCATCATTTCAATAATCAAATTTGAAACTTATGGACAGGTAGACAGCGATTTTTCATTTAAAAATGTTAATTTCAGCGTTTAAGAGTATGCGAGGGTGCAAAAACTACGAAATAATTATGCATATTTTGGCAACTAATATTGTAGAAATTAATCTCTGTTCAATTTACATTTTCGATTTTAACACAGCCATGTAGAACATGTTTTAACTCTAGTTTTGAACACTAGAAGTGTCTACGCTGTTGTAAAAGTTTCAGGCGCAAACTGATGAAGGAAAACTTGATGCAATGCTGATTCCGTTCAAAAAATAAACCAAATGTGGATTTCGTTCTACAACAGGAAATTTCCAAATAAATTTTAAACAACGATTGTTTTAAAAATTCCTTTATTGGATGTTTTCGATACAAGTAAATTATCATCAAAATTTTTAATTTTTATTTATTTCTTATCCTTTATTCCATTAAAAAATTATAGTTCAGATTCAAAAATTTATTTATCAAACTGTGAAATTTTAGCTCAAATGTAATGCTTTGAACACAGTTTATCCTTTTTCCACTGCACTTTGTTTCACTCTCTTTCGATTTACTATTCAGCTACACCCCAAACATAGAAACTCATCAAACGACAGAATACGAATGACGTAATGATAAAAAAATGGTAACCTTCTTTTGTCATAAATTTTTGTACTAGACAAATGTTCAAGCATCTGTTACCGCCACGGAAAGGAAAAAGTTAGTCCCGAAAAATGTCGTCATTCTTGAACATCTGTCAATTTTTGAAAAAAGTTCAATCTGTGTGTCCTTTCGCGCGGAAGAGAAAAATTCATCTATATTTTTATGTGTCTGATTTTTCGAACCGTACTCCAAATGTGGGAAAAATTGGCTGGTTGACGTACTATTTGTCAACTGTCTTTCTGTATGAGTGAAAAATTTAAAACTGTTGAAAATATGAATACGCGAAGCTCTCAGATTTTTATATTGATGGCTGCTGATATAAAGTTAACTTTTTTGTTAAGCAAATGTTAATTACTAGATATAATATAATATTTAAAATTTTATATCAAAAGTACTATGCTCAAAATTATTTCTCAACAAATATATTTCAGTGAACCTAGATACTTTATAGGTGTTCATCCCTTTTCACGGTGGGATAAAGTGAACCGAAATTTTCATCGCGAATAACGCTTTGTGTGCGGTTCACCGTTACGACAATTTGCACACACCCGTAAATTCAAATTTTTTTTCGAATGGCATGTACAACGCCCGCTTTCTGCGTTCAGTTTTCAATTGACGTACTGAATTTTCTTAGTTAGTTATAATTGGTTCACTGTAGCCCACCGTTCTTATGTATACATGTCATGCACAACTATGCAGATTTGTTAATTTTCTCAATATTCCCAAACTTCTGCTATTAACTTTTGATATGATAACAAACACAACATTTGAACGATAAGATAAATTCCTATATTGGTCCCCCCATCGACACATAATAATAATTAAATCACTCATAGTCAGCGATGTTTCAAAAATACACGTCATTATGTGCATTTACCAACACAATTCTTATTACCCAACAAGGAGAAGAATTACGACTCAAATGTGTCAAATGCGACTATAGTACACCTAGAGGGTTCTGACGTCGCTGACCTAGATCGATTATTGTGCATCGCAATGTGAGACCGCCTGATTGGCACTAATCCCGCTTGGGCAGATGTGCATGTGATAATTGCGCATCTTGGAGGCCTTTGTGACATAACAAAGCCTGCAGTAATTATGTTTTTTTATTCCATTTTATGAATTAATATTTATCGATATAAAAAAGTAAAAATTTAGAAGAGTATATTACAAAATCAAATACTTTTCCAAAACGTGATAAAAGATATTCAAATTCTTGAAATTTCTAATCATTGTCACCTTTTGGACCAATGTTTTTAAAAAGTTTTTTTCAAAAAATGATGGTTTTAAATGAAAAATGATTTTTTTTAGAAGAACCTAAAAATTGGCTTCTTGATTACTTTTTGTTTTAAAACAAAAATATGGTATTTTTTTAAGTTATTAAAATAACTTTAAATTAAAAAAAAAGTTATTATTTTCTGTTAATCTCAAATAGTTATCAGGAAAACTCAAAACTCTCACAGTCGCAAGATTTTTGATTGCAGCATATACCGTTCGATTTTGTGGTTTTTGTTACCTCCTTATATGCCCCCCCCCCCCATCCCTTTGACCTTGTCTCCTGCCAATAGCAGTAACCTGTGGGAATAGTATATACAGCAAGAGTGCGCAGATCATTTTTTTCACTCAGTGCATAAACTATCGCATGGTGCATAGAAGACTGTGGCTGGAGACGCGCGCGCGTTTTTTTACTCTCCCACTTTCTTACTTGCTTCACCACGCCCTCTAGACCTAAGGCATTGGCAGAACATGATTCGTCCGCACACTGCTTTTATAATTTTTTCTATACCGTTTTATTAAACTATTTCCCTTAAATTTGAATATTCTAATTTTGTTTCTTTTTCAGGATTTAATGCCCGGTGACTTGATAAACCAGATCGGGTTTAAGCTTAGTCAAAAAGCTACCCCTCCGGTGTTGGGATTCGAGAATTATGTTCAGAACTACATCCCAAATCAAGAACAAATTGCGCAGTTTCTGCTTAATTCCAATTGTCTCATGAGCCCAACGGATTCAAGCAATTCGGATCAAAGCGTGTCGACTATGAGCTCATCGGAAAGCACAATTGGAGATGAAAATTCGAATAAAAGAAATGCAAGTCCGGATGATGGTGAAATTGTGGCGAAAAAACCGAAAATGGAACAGAATGACTCGGACACTGATGGTTCCGATGAGCATTGTGATAAAGATGCAGTTGGGTCACCATCACTTAACAGCGCGTTGATCATGAAACCACTTCATTTAATTGCTCCGGAAGACGTATTCATGTCAGTTCCAGGGCGTTTGTCATTGCTCACATCTACTACTCGTTACAAGGTCACCATTGGCGAGGTTTGTTTTTTTTCCCTCTCTCTTTCATAAAGCCCCAAGCGAAATTGACCAATCCCCACCACCATGTCTGAATAAATTAGCTCATAACTGAACAATCGAATTTCTGTGTTGTGTGTCGTTTTTTTTGCTGTGCTATTGCCCGAAAGACATGTGCAATTGCACCCGCTGCTCTTCGCCAAAGGTTATATGAATCTTTGTTGCGCAACAGCCCATTCACATTCCCTCCCGCTTCTTTTTGGGCGAAGTGGCGTTGTGTCAAAATGGATTTTTGTGCCATATGTGTGGAGTACGCACACAAACAAAACGCAGACGCTGAACGCTCATTATATATCGATAGGAAAGTACAAGAAACACTGTAAAAGAAAAAACCTTCTGGCAACTGTTTTTTTTTTTTTGAATTATTACTTGGAATTATGCCTATACGGAGTAAAGGTCGTTGAGGAATGCGGAACTGTATGCATAAATTACCGAACAATATGAATTTCCTAACTTTCACCACTCAAGACCTTGAATTTGCTTGCTTGGCGGAACGTTTTTTTTGGTGGGGGGGGGGGTTCTTTTCCACATCTCACTTATCAAGTAATAACAACTTTTAGAATCGTTATAACCTTGACGTTGAGAAATTTTTTGGATATTCGGCAATATGTCCTCGATGAAATGGCTTCTTTACAGATTCAACGTCGACTCGGTCACCCGGAGAATTTGAACGCAAGTATCCTTGGGGCAATTCTTCGTCGAGCCAAATCAAAAAATGGTGGAAAGGAATTGCGGGCAATTATTGATAGTTATGGAATGAATCTGCCGGCTGGAAAGAGAAAGACGTCTCAACTTACATTGTTCACTTCGCTTATTGAGGGTAAGATTTCTAACCATTGTTCTTTGCGATTGATAGACGAATGATTGATGGTGAACAAATTGAAACGTTTCCACCCAAACGTTGGGTTTTTTGTTTCAATTCGCAGCCCAATTATTCCGTTTCAAATTCAGCTTTTAACGTGAAATTTCTTTGAGATACACCAAAAATTGTTATTTTAACAATTTCTTGATATGTGAATTATCGACAGAAGTATTGCATAATATCTGTCGAAAAAAGCAAAAAATAATGTTTTTTGGCTGTTTGAAAGTAATCGAGTTCTTGTTTTTGTGAATATCGTAAACTGACTTTTAAAAAGGAGCAGTTATCGTTATTGTAACAGTGACAGCACTTTACAAAAAAGTTAATAACATAAAATCGTTTTCTAATTTCAATTCATATTTACAGGTGAAGCTGAGCAACTTGCGCGAGACTTCGAAACAGTTTGTGTCAACGATTTTCCTTCAAAAGAGTTTGCTCAACATGCTGTCATGATTCATCAAAAACAAGACGCGGAAAATCTTCAGAAGCGACGAGAAGAGCTTCAAACCGCTCTGTAGGATATAAAAATGTATAAACTTCTTCTCAATATGTTTAATTTTCAGAAAAGTGATGAACGAATTGATTTCCTTGATGACGGATCCAACCCCTTTCACAAAACTTGTCTTGAACCAATCGCTGCAACATTTTCAACTGATCACTCACAATTTCGGCAACCCGGCACTAATTTCTGCGTTTTCGACATTCAATAGGTATATTACATTTATTCCATTAGCATTTCCTTTATCCATATTTTCCAGGTATGTCAATTTGCAGCTGGAATATTTGAGCACAAGCGTTGCTGACAAAAAGCCAACAATGCAGATGCAATCAGCACAGCAAATTATGAACAACTCTGTCCCGCTTAATCTCCAGCATCCAAATCTACAAAATTTGTTGAGATTGGTTCAGCTTACGAACCGACAACAATGATCTTTTAATCACGTTTTACATGTTTTCCTTACGGCCATAATAATGATGCTCTGTTTTTCAATTCAATTCAATTTCTCATTCACACTCCGATTCCCCTCATTGCTTTATCTCTTATCTCTTCCGATCTTTGAACCATGTCACCGAAAATAATTTAAATAAGTGTTTATTCTACGGGCATTTCATTTCGCGTGTTAAATTATTTATCATAATCTACGTAAATTATTGTTTTTAATAATTTTATCGGTAATTATTATTTAAAATTTTTATTTATCAATAATATTGTTAATTTTAAAGCTAAATTCAAATATAATTTTACAACCAGAAGTCAACTTTGTATACATTAAACGAGAATGAAAAGCTTAAATTAATAAAATTGAAGATAGAAAATAAAGAAAGTGTACAGCAAAACAAACAATCGTTTTTTATTAAAAGAATATATTTTCGTTTTGACACTTTATCAATTATTCATGTTTCATATTGTCTCATTCATTTCATTTTTCCAGAAAATAATTTACTATTTGTTTTTTTGTTAACATTGGTTTGCCGAATTGTCGTCTTGGCAACGAAATTGATAAAATATCAAAAGTTCAGTAACACATCTTAGACGCGGATTTTGCCGCCCTCGCCACAGATTCGATTCAAAAAATGCAGCTGGAAAATTTAGAAGGTAATTTGAAATGGTTTAAAACATATTTTTTAAGTGTCTACAAGTTGGAGGAATTTTTCCGATGTGTGTGATCTCATCGACCTTTTTGAAGGATCCCGTTACATACTCACTCAGTTCATTTCACATCGGTTTTGAATTTCAAGAACACTATAGTGTTTTAATTCTCGATCAAGTCATCTGTTTTGAAGTGAAATTCTCTTCATTAATCTTCTTTTTTTTTCATTCGATCGTCTTAGCAAAGATTTGAAGTTTTATTATTTAAAATCAATCATTTCTTCGAAAAACCACATTTTTTAAAATTATTTTTGTGTTTTTCCAAATTTGTGCTAAAACAGTGAAGTAAGTGAGTAATTTTTAAAGTATTTGCCAATGACAAAAGGCGGGCATAAGTGTAGTAAAAGAATATTTATATATATCTATCAGCAGAACGAGCAGCCGGTTGTAGTAGAGGCAGTGCGCGAAGAACTCGACCGGGCCCTATTGCTTTTCAACGGTCTCAATGCTTCTCTACGCCCTAACACTCAGCATCTAGCGTTGTTGTTTTCGCAACACAAAAGAAACATATTTTTCATTTTTTTTCTCTCTCTATCGCAATAATCCTTGTCTATTTTGATTTTCAGTGTGTTTATTTTGCAATTTCAAAATCTTAGTTTTTTTTTCTAACAATCTTTTGAATCGGTATTTTTTTTTTTGGCGAATCCTAAAAATTCCTTTTTTTTGGCGAAATTTGTAAATTGAATTATTTTCTTAATGCTTTTTCCGAGTCAAACCCGAATCATAGTAATGCATGCTTGTTTGTATGTATGTACTACACACAGCTTAAAATAGGTATCTTTCTTCCTTGCTTTTCACGAAATAATCCATTAGAAATTAAAAATAAATAATTTTTTGTGGTGAGAAAAAGTCTAAGAAAGCGCCATCTTTTTTTTTTCCTCATCGGATAAAATAAACAAAAAAAAATTTGGCTTGACCTTCTCTTGAGTTTGTTGCCGCTGTTTGACGATATCTGCCGCTATCTCTCCTTTTTTCTTTGAAATTTCTTGAAAATGGAACCTCTAATGTAGTCATTAGAGAATTATCCCTAAAGACTGCAAATATCAATTTATTTTCCAGTTAATTTTTCTTCCAAAAAAGTTTTCTATAGAATTGAAAATGAAATGAATAATTTAATAATTCACCGAATGAGAAGAGTGGTTTCCTCTAGAATTTTTTATTCATTACGTTTTCAAACAGCTTATTTGAAATACTTAAAATATAGTTATTGTTTAATATTTTCATTACCTTTTTCCGTGAGAATTCCAAAGAGTCACAAGTGTATTTTTAGTAGTTTTTCAAGTTTTTGTCAAGAGATTTCACAAATATTGGTGGTCTTTAAGATCTTACTACACAAATATTTTCTCTTTTGATGAAATTCCGTAAAGTTTAGTGTTGATCATACATATCATATGTGCGTTTCTTCTCTAATGTTTTCTTTTCGAAACAAAGATGATCATTTCAGATGTTCGAAAGCTTTAATTAATCGTTTGAAAATATTTATCCAATTTTTTTGCTGAGCATTTGTTATTGATATTTTATTTTAGGTTCTGGAGGAATTTCGATTTTTATTCTATTGCAGAAAAAAGAGCAGATCTCAATTCCCAAAGGAAGATTTTCAATAAAAAAACATTTTTTACTGAAACACTAACCTACTCTTTGTGTTTTGAAACCGCCTTTTTTGACAATATTTTTCTGTTTGCAAAAAAAAATAACAATGAACATTTTCAATTATTTCTAGTTTTAAGAATTCCTCTTTTCAAGAAGTCCATATAAGGACACTTAAAACCCGCAGAAATATACATAACTGTAGAAGTTTACGAAAGTTAATTAAATTTGTTAAAGTTTTTGACTCCCTTGACTTTTGAAGAACACATCAATTGCTTGAAATAACAAGCAGGAACTTGCTCGTTTTTCATTTCATCTATCCATCATGTCGATTTTCCTCATTTTTTCATTTCAAAAAGTCAGTGGAAGAACAGACTTCTCTTCTGCGACATTCTATCTATCGAGTCGGTTCTGTAGATCATTTTGATGTAAAGTAGTAATAGTTGAAGACATAATGAACCTAGAGATAAAAAGATGTGATTGTTTTGAGGTGATCCAGCAGAGATGGATCTCATTGACAAAACCGTCGAGCTGCGTGGCAGTCAAGTTCTTAACATGCATTCGTATCATGCAATTGTTTGGCAGAGAAGGTTCATGGCGTTTGCAACGTTTTTGGCATGGGTGAGTTGTTTCATTTGCTGGATTAAAATGTATTTCAATGATCGTAGACTTCTTTAGAATTTTAACGATGTAATTGCTCTCAATGCGTTGATGAATTAATTTAGATGACAAACATGAAACACGCAAAGAAATGTTAAATATTGTTTAATTTAATATACATTATTTAAAAGCAATAATATCCGAGGCAGGAACGTTTTTTTAAAATTTTTATTTTAACCTCGATTAGGGGACCTATTTTAATCAAAAGAAATACTTAAATTAGAAGTTAATTTATTCTTGATAGTGTTGTAACAAACTCTGATCGTATTTAATCTGAGAACGGGATTGGACTTCTTGATAAAGCCATTCGAAAGTTACAAACCTCTAAACTTATCGCCTCAAAAAACGTGAATTTAAAGGCACATGCTTATCTCAGGTATACGGTATTTATGAGACGTAATAAGTATTTAACGTATTATCACGCACTCAAAAACCTTTTCACTTACAATATGGCCCTCCCAAAAGTCATATGTAAATTAATTTTATTTTTCAATAAAACAATCGGTTACGATTTTTAAAAGATGTTAGTAAATTGCTAAACTCAGGGAATTTTTCGCGCATATAAAAGTGGCAGATCCGGGGCGGTCACTGCACGGGAATGCAAAAACCAATGCGCGGATCCGCGAAAAATTCCCTGAGAAGAATATAAAAATTTCACGCTACGAACAAATTAAGACAGATTCCTTTCAAGCCATTAAAAATATTGAGTTCCACCCATTTTCCCCAGCTGGGGAAGCGTTAAAAAATAAAAACGTCTCATGTTTAAATTGTATAGAAGTAAGAATGAAAAATAATTAACTTCAAATTTTAATTATATGTCAATTCAATAATTTCCTTTTAATCTAATTCTAAGATTCAGATAGGAGTTATCATTCTCATCGTTGCTCTTGCAACAACAAATTGGGCAACAATTGACTTTGTCAATACTGAATACCACCCAGTTCGAGTGGATCTCGGCGTTTGGGGAGAATGGAGGACTGTGAACAACTTCAAAAAGAAAATTGGTGCGTGGGTTTCAACCAATTTTTCGGCTTGATTACCGTAGGCCACTTCCATCTGTTTTATGCGTTCGAGAAAGACCAATAATTTTTGAGGGAAAAAAGAACAAATGTCTCTTTTCTCGAGTTCACATAAAAAGTTTAATGACCAATTTATGTTCAGTAATGCTTTCTTCAAACTAATTTTAAAAATATTTAGATTGAACACTGACTTTTTTCAGTTGAATGGATTCCGCATTTTCCATCACCACCAGAAAATATTCTGCGATTAGCTGATGCAGATTTGAGACGTGAGTTTCTATTTACTTGCTCATTCTATGGCTGTAAATAATCAATTATTAATATCTCAATAATAGGAAAATGTTGAATAAAATGAAATTTATATTTTTGATTTTTTTTCAGATTATTATCGGTCGCAAGCAGCAATGGGAGTTATTTCAATGGTACTTCTGCTGAGCACAAATCTTCTCGCAATCTATACTTTCTACCATCATCGTTACATGTACAAAAGGGTTGTTGCGTGCTTATACATCGTAGTCGGTATGCTTCCTCATTTTTAAGTGCATTTCAAAAAGTGTAACTTGACATTGGTTGTCATTTTCACATCACAATGATGAACAGTTGTGTGACTTTCGAAATTGAAAGAGATTTTTTTGGCTGGACTTTTGTTTTATGATAGATCTACGTGACCACCCGAACTTTGCGTGGAACGGAAGTATGGGAACGAGAGAATAACGTACTAACATAAATTTTTTGGGTAGTTATTATGTGCGAAGCAGGAAATCAAGAGACACTTTTCATCCATTGGCACGCCATTAGACAAATAGTATTTCTTTGTCTATTGGTCTGCATTTTGTTGTCGGCATTTGGTGCTACTCATCGAATAAATTGAAAAAAAAAACATTGATAAATGAGATTTTTAATTGGAAATGTGTCGATTAGTCTAAACGTGTAGAAGATCCATTTTTTGAACAAACTGTCGGTGATACAGAGCCCAACTCAAAGGAGGATCAAGAACAGATGTTTTTAGAGAAAACAATTTGAATCTAAATAATGATAGCAGAGAAAAACTTTTGAGAACTCGAAAAATTAGGAAAATGTATTGAAGAAGTTTCAAATCATAGTTATTAACTTAACTTAAGTAATATTGAAATATCCTATTATTTCAGCTATGGCGATTTTGGCAACAATTGAAATTTTGTCAAACAGTATCGAGGAATGGAACACCGCTGTCGCACAAGCAGCAAAGGTTTCTATCCATTAAGCAGTCTTAAAAAATATACGAAACACTTCAGAAAGGAGAATTTGATTATGAATCAAGCAAAAGAATGGGATACTCTACAAGGTTGGCACAAGGAGTCATCGCGATATGTGTCTTCGCTGCCTTATGTTTTGCACTTGCATCACATAAACAAAAAGGAGAACACGCGGCAACAGCAGAACTCGAAATTGAAGATCGCGAATACCATATGGGACGATAAACAACAAAAACATTGAAAAACAGTAGAGATAATTGTTTTGCGACTACATTCCTTTTTTGGTTATTTTACAATATTTGGATGACATTGATATTTGTACATTTTTTTCTTTACTTCTGAAGTGTTTTTTCTCCGAACTTACAAAGTCAAATATATAGGTTCAATGATATGTATCTTTAAACGATGATTTCTCAAATTATTATCGGCTAGAGTTTTGATAAAAAAACATGCTGCATAGTTCTTAGTTCTAATTTTCCATGCTTTGTTAACAAAATTTTTATCTTTTTTTTCTCAATTTTTTTGTTACTGAACTATCGTTTTTTCATGAATTCATTGAAACTTACTGATTGTAGAAATAGAAAATAAACTTTTGATCTTTTATTTTTCATGAAAAGTTTAACTCAAACTTCTATTAACAGCTCATATACATTATTTTGTTTGCTCTTATTTTCAAATCCTTCATACTTGCTTCATTTTTGAATTGGACCACAATATTTTGTCTCAATAAAGACCTGAATCAATATTTTCAATTAAAAAAAAACATCGTCATCATATGACAACATTATACTAATCTTGGTTTTCTTATCATTTAAAACCGATTGTTATTGATAGTGAACTTTGAACTTTTTTTCAGGAATAAACCAAATATGGGTTTTTGGAAAGATGTTGGTGAGAAATTCAAGAGCTTACAAATTACAGTAGAACCATTGATGCTTGTATTATCAGCATGTAATACAGCTGTGTAAGTTCTGAAATTTTTATTTTTTCGATAAGCTTTAATAAAGGGCAAGTTTTGGCAAGTTTCTAGTGAAGTTCGGAAAATTTTAAATCCAATTTTTAAAAATTCTTAAACAATCATGCAAAAAAATCAACAAAACATTTAACATGCCATTTTTCGTTTTTATTTCGACATATAAAATCAAATTTCCGATCTAACAACATTTATATCCTGCGTTAAGTCTACCCTTAAACTTTGAAATTTTGCAGCAGTATTGTTTCTCCTGGATTAAAAGAAGACAAAATGAAACGAGTTTATCCAAAACCTCCAGATCTTGATCCAAAAGAGTTAGCTAAATACTATAACAAAAAAATGGTGATGTGGGATAATTATTATGAATATATTAATTTGCCAATAGCGTGCATATTTGGAATAATCTATGGTGATATAAATATAAATTTCAACTACTTTAATACAATTTTCAGGTGGTTTGAGTGACTACAAGGGAAGAAAATATCCCTTACTAATTGGTATTTTTAGCGTCATTTTTTCAAATGCAAGTTAGTTTTATGTTGAAAACAATTTCACTGCAAACGGTTTTTAGTGAATCTTCTGATCTGGAATCCAAACACAGATTTACAATTATGGTGGACATATCCGACTGCAGCGATTGCTGGAATCCTTGGAGATTTTTTATTAACAATGAGCTGTATAAATGCTTACATTGCTGATGAATTTCCAGACAAACTTACGGTATTATCATTTCCAAAGTTTTAGGAAAAAAATCATAAATTCCAATTAATAGCTTTCTTATCGCATGGTTATTGTTTCAATTATATTTAGTGTGGGATCATTTGTTGCATCAAGATTTGTCAAAGATCTAGTCGAATGGACATCGAAATCGACAGTGATAATAATTGCAGAAGGTTTCCTAATAAGCCACAAAATATTTTCACTAGTGCCACAAAAATATTCGTTTAGGCGGATATTTGCTCACTTTTCTGATTTCATTTGTTATGCTGGAGCAGAAACCACCAAAAACAAAAGACTCTCTAATTAAAATTGAGGAAAATAGCAGCATTACTGATGAAAATGTTGACAGAGAAATATTGGTACAGGAGAAAATGTAGGTTGCCAACTATAAAACGTATGCACAATAATTCAAAGATTTTAAGGAATGTCTGGACAATCACAAAAATGTCATTTATTTCATTGTACGAAGCGGCAAAAATTTTTGTAATTCCACGGGAAAAGTATCGAAAGCTTTTCCTCTACCTTTGTTTCCTTGCCAACTTTTTGGATCAGTTTGTATGGGGAGAGGAGAAAGGTAAAAACAAAAACAGTTTTTAGAAATATAGTTTGAAATTGTAGGTCTTCTTGGAACTTATGTAAGATTGCCACCATTCAATTGGGACACGCTAACATATGCAGATTACAAGTCATGGCGTCCCATTGTTCGTGAGTAGTCCATAGAAAAATTAGAAAATATCACAATTTTTTAGAAATTGTTGGAATGATAGTTGGTATGACTTTCTTCAAGAGAATCTGTCATTTCCGCGATCCCTTCATAATTTGTCTCGCAATATTGAGTATGGCCGGTTGCGTTCTGATGATTGGATTGGCACAGGTAAAAACTGCATCTTAAGAATTATGTATCGCAAAATATACCAAATGTGAATAACTTTTTTTAGGCCTCATGGATGATTTTCGCAAGTTTAGCTCCAGGAAGTTTACATGGATTATTAAATCCAATGACGTACACATTTATGGCATGTATTGTCGAGCCTGATGAAGTAAACTTTTCCTTCCAAATATTAAGTTTTTAAAAATTAATTTTTCTGTTTTTTCAGATTGGCAAAGCATATGCCATCAGTTCGGTTGCTCAAAAATTAGCTGGAATTTGTCAAAGCTTAGTATTACAAAATATCTACATAGCAACGGTGGATTGGTATCAGGTAACAGCTGAAAATTGCTCTCAAAAAAATATAACATCATTTATTTCAGGGTTTTGTTTGGTTGCTAATGGCGTTTATCAGTTTTATTGCCGCTGGTGTTTATGTTCCCGTACATATATTAGCTAAAAAGGAAAATATTGGAGCATAAATAAAATTTATTAGTATTTTTTTGTTAAAAATAACATTCTTCTCTTAGATTTAATGAAGAAAACTTCCCTATAACCGACCAAACAGCAAATAAAAAGAATTGTGCATATTATCGTCATGGTGTACGCAACGCCAGCACTTTTCGTGCAACTTTTTATTCTTTGAAATACACGTGCTTTAACTTTTTTTATTTTTTATCAATGGCGAGTTAAATACAAGCTAACAATTTTCACACAATTTTCTTTTATTGTTTCCTCTAGAATTTTGGTATAATTTCTCCGATTTTTTTTTATTAATTGGAAGATTTTTTTAAATCAATGTTTTAGTAGTTTGCTTAGAAGTGGAACAAATTTTGAGAAACAGAAATCATTTTGTATTGATAAACTTTGGTTTCACAACGGATTACCTTTTTTTCAGCCTAGGATTATACTTACTATTTGAGCTAGAAAATGCTAATAAAAAAATAAATATATGTATTAAAAAATAATAATAGAGGGTATTCAAAAAAAATAAGACGATAATAAAATTCTTTAATTGCAAAAAAAACACATTTTTTTATTCAAATGATTTCCTATCAATGATCTTTAATGCTCCGTGCGGCTTATAAACAAACAATGTGGGAAAAAATATTGAAAGGTTTCTTCATATTTCAATCTAAACGAACATTTGCAATTAAAAAAGATTACCTATCTAAGACATCAATGTATTTTTTGATTTTTTCTCTTACTGTGTAATAATGGCATGTCAATCGTGACGTCGAAATAAAAAAAAGTTCATTTTTGGAACCTAACGTATGCGCTTTGAACAACCATGTATCTTTTTTGTTCATCATTTTTTTCATGCAATGTTTCTTGTTTTAATATTGTGGGCGGATTAATCCTAAACATAATGACGATGCTAATCAATTTTTACAACTGTAAACTTCGATTTTATTTATTGGAGTTAATTTTTGTTTTTATTTTATTAATTGTATATTAGTTAACAAAAATCGTTTAAAAATTAGTTGTTTAATGGATCTATTCAGTTTTAAAATAATAATTCAAAAAATATCGAGAAATTCAACGCAAAAATGGCACAGAAATAACAATTTCTCGGTATTTTTTGAACTGTAGTTTTCTTCAAGTAGTTTTCTTAATTTTCTTCAAACGATTTTAATTTAAAAATGTGTGTCCATTTAAACATGTTTATGGAAGAAATTGTTTTTTCATCTATCCCTGCGAAAAACGATCAGGTATGAGCCCAAGTGAACCCATGAGGTCCTAAAAGCCCGAAAAACCCAATAAAACCGATTAAGGGCGAAAAAATTAGCAAAATGTTATTTTTTTAATCCCAGACAGTCTTACTGGACCTAAATCAGATATTTTGGACCTCTAACTAACTCTAACTGGGGCCTTTGGGACTCATTACTGATTTTTTTTGGTAAAATTCTACAATGATAGACATAAAAACAACATTTTTCCATTAAATAGTTTAAAGGGACACACCATAAAATTTTTTGGGTTTTAAAGAAAAACTACAGTTCAAAAAATACCGAGAAATTGCAGTTTCTCGCTATTTTTTGTTTTTTTTTCAAACTGATAGTGAATAGGTCCAGAAAATAAATTTTAAAAAATCAGTCCCCTACCTCACGCAGATACGCTGAATTTTGCACAAATTTCACTAAAAATTGTTTTCTAATATTTATCCGTTCAAATTTTATTTCGATGTTAAAATCTGTCAAATTTATTTGATTGCCCATAAATTTTTCCTTCTTGTTCTCAATCGAAGAACAAAAGATATAATCTTGTTCAACTTTTTCAACGTGTAGCCAAGATCGAAACATTCATGCGCAGAATCTATACAATATCTTTCATTTAATTTTTCCTATCGAGATCAAGGTTTATTATAAAAATGTTCACATGAAGCAAAATAATATTTTGTTAAGAAAAGAGATCTCTTTGTGAGAAAAAGTGCTCGATTGGAAAATGTTTTTGTTTATCGCATTTTAAAAATAAATGAATCATTTGTAATATCGTATCGGTTTCGCATATTTTTGGATACATATTCTGTGGGAATTTTGTATTTGCAAGTGAGAGTAGCGGCTAGACACGAGAGCAGAGAAGAAATAGAAATCACAAGCACTCTGCCCGCCCTTCGATTCAAGCATTCTTTTTTTTTCGCTTCGTCATCATCTAGCCGTCTTGAATTTATTTCCTCCCATTGTATTCTGTTATTTTTACAAAATGGGACGCTCATTTAACACCGTTTGCGGGTCGATTATTCAGCGTATTTCTATTATTCAAAACTTGAAGTTGAGACGTTCCAGATCTCGCAAGAAATCAAAAACGAAGATGATCGAAGGCGGCGGCGGTGCGGACAAGAAGCGGTCTCGGCAAATATTGTCCGCGAGATTATCAGTGGATCGCTGCGCGATATTTCAGTTAATCGAGCAGGTAAAACATTCATTTCTCTTCTTTTTTTCACGTAACTTAATTCTAGTTTATGTAGTTTCAATCTTTAACGTTTGCACAAGCCCATAGTTTGGCAAACAAATACGTACCCAATTGTTCTTTTCGGAGTTTTAAATTAGGCACGACGTAGCATAGAAATGTAGCCAGTTGTGTAGCGCTAAACAAAAACTAATCCCTACTTGTTGATATTCAAATTTTTATTTATGTGTGTTTCAGTTGTGTTCTGACAATGCCGCTCACTTTGAAAAGTCATTCGAAAACAGTTCTGGAATGTATACCGAACGAATGCCAGCAGTTTATGTCAGGTTGAAGTCTTCAATCAGTGTGTTGAAAGGTGATTCATATTCATCCCGTTGAAAAAATGCGAAATTTTATTGATTTTTAGAAAACATCAAACTACTTCAAGAAGTTGCACCAAAATATGACTATGATGATAAAACACCTGGAAATGGATATAGGTAAATTATTTTAAACTTTTTGAAATTTTTGTGCTTGGAATACATGCAATTTTCAACTTCTGATTATTTACAAGGATGTGACCAAACTCTTTTTTCAATTGCGATTAATTTTTTCTAATTAACTAATCGAGTTACAAAAACATTAGCAACAAAAAAGGTTGTTCTTTCGTTGTTCGCAAATCGCGAATTTTTTTCGAATAAATTGAAAGGTTTCAAATAATAATTCAAATCAGGCGATGAATCAGGGTCTCCCAATGACAAAAATTTCGAGATTTTTTCGTTTAATCAAAGCCTCACTAATTCTAAAACAAATATGTTGGGCGAAAACATAATTGTTTTTTTGTTCTGACGCTCATTTATTTGGTAACCTAGGCAATGCAATGCATGAATGAATTATTCGCTTCTTTTGAATAGACAGAAAAGGACAAAAAAACATTGTAATGAAACAGAAAAAAGAAACAAATGAAGAAAAAATGGATTGCTTTGAGAAGAGAGCATCTAAAATAAAAGTTTTAATTACAGATCGCTTATTTGCATTTGTGACACGGCACTTCTTCATGTGGTGTCCCTTCAAAAAGCGGTTATTGAGCAGAGAGGTTCATTTGTTTTTCGCCTTTCACATTTCTGCAAAGAGCTTGAATCTTATGCTACAATCATTGACTATTTGAACAAGTCTATTCCATTGGTAATCAAACATATCGTTATTCAAGAAAAACACGTTATTTTTTACAGTGCTTGGATAGCGAAAAGTTCATGAAAGGATCATTGTTTCCCCCGTTGGAAGAGGATTATGCAAAATATCAAGATGTTTTGAGAACTATGGAGAAATTAGATTCATCAGTGTTTTTTGGTCGACCACTAGGGTTTCAGGTGTGTTTTTCAGCTAATAAGATTTTTAAGAGTTCACTTTATTTATAATATATAAAAAGTCTATTTTAACACTTTCTTTACATTGGTTTTTTTATGACAGAGTTTTGATTCTTGGTTTTCTGAAGATGCTCATTTGTAGTTTACTTTAATAGTTGGAACAATGATCTATAATCTTAAAAAATAACATTGAAACTAAATAATGAACAATGAACAATGAACTGAACGAATGAAATATAATAGAAATCAACAATCCTAAAAATCAGTGGTATCGTTGTAAAAACGGATGTTTCAAAAAATATTTTCAAAAGTCAAAAATAAAGGATATTAATAAAACGTTCAGCGATTTTTGAAAATATTGAAAAGAAACAAATACAAATAGAAATTTATTTTTCAGTTCTCACCATCAATCAACAAAATATTCCGCATCATTGGTATTGTTTTGGCAACGTACAGTCTCTCATGGGAGAAAGGGCACGGTCCGATCGGGTCGCTTATCAATACGGGAAGATTTTTTCTCAGCCCCGAACAGAGGGCTTCAAGAATCATCAAAGTCACCAAGGAAGCCGATATTGATTTTTGTAAAGGATTTTGGAACCTTTCTGAATTGAGTAATGTAAGACATTTACCGTTTTTTGTAAACGTCTTTAAAAAGGCAGGAACGTTAAAACGGAAGTATAAATATGACCATTTGTTGATTTTTTTCGCATAATTTTTGTACGCACCACGTTCAGAAATCACACATTTTCCTTTTTTTTAAATAAATTTTCAAATATTTTTCGATTCATTCAAAGGAAAATTGTATTTCTTATAAAATTCGTTGAAAATAAGTGAAATGTGACATTGTGAAACGTCGTGCACACAAAAATTTGCAAAAAATCCATGAATTAGTCATCCATCTGGTTTTAAGATGTTTCTTTCCTTTTTTAACCTTCATTCTACTTTGCTGATGTGTATTTCATTTTTTTAAAATCAAAACTCTAAAAACCGATTTTACAGAACATGCCAAAATTTTTCTGCCCAAACATGGCGTTGAATGAACTTCGCGAAATCGCATTAACTGGACCCATTCCGATGGAAACATGTGACGGCAGAAAAACAATGGTTCCTGAGCCGAGTGCGCATACTGGTCCCAGACCGGTTCAGTATCGAATTTTGTCTACGGTTCATCGTCAAAATATGGTACAGAAATACTCAATAACAATATTTTCTGATTAATTTGGTTTTCAGTCGTCGTCGCCATTGTCAACAACACAGCCACCATCGAAATATTTGATACTTCATTGTCATGGTGGTGGGTATGTAGCAACGTCGAGTAAGTCACACGAAACATATCTTCGTCAATGGGCGAAATCATTGAACTGTCCGGTTGTCTCTGTTGAATATTCACTAGCCCCAGAGAATCCATTTCCAAGACCAACTGAAGAAGTACTTTTTGCCTATTCGTGGATTGTGAATAATCCTGCTGCCGTTGGTGAGAATAATGTTTAAACGAATTAAAGAAAACACGTTGTAATCAGGCTGGACTGGAGAAAAAATCGTGATGGTTGGTGATTCAGCTGGAGGGAATTTGATAATGTCAATGAATATCCGTCTCACCCAGTTAAACATTAAGCGTAAACCCGACGGGCTTGTTTTGTGCTACACGCCGTTTTTATTCCAAGTAATCACATTATTTCGAAGTAATAAGCTTTAAAAAATTGGTTTAGTACCTGCCATCGCCATCAAGAATGCTCAGTGTGATGGACCCCTTACTTCATATGGGAGTTGTTCTGCGTTGCGTTGCAGCTTATACTGGTGGTTATAGCGCACATTTGAACAACAACAAACCGACAAAGGAAAACCTGCCTTCAACATCTGCTGAAACACCATCCACTCATAGATCTCTTCAAGAATATGTTAACGAAGTCCAGAAAACGAAAGTCGATTTCTCGGTAAATTTTGAATTTTGCATAACGAACGAAACGATTGTATTATAGGGCGGATCTCAATCAATTGTTTCATTAGTACAAAAAAGTCATGACAATACGGAGTATGCACCAACAAACGGGAAATCATTTTATAAAAAAGAGGAGTTGATTGTAGAAGGAGATGTCGAGAAAGTAGACGTTTTAGATGATGTTGTAGATGTTGTTGAAAAAGATAGTGACAGTGATGAAGATGCGTTTGAAACGACAAGCATTGCGAGTGTTCAGGTATATTTAAATAAAATTTTAATGAATTGATAGTGAAAACAAATTTACTATTCAGGTCGATGCTGATCCATTCCATATTCAACTGAATTCAACAATTTATGATGGGCAGTTAATCGAATTTTTGAGTAAACATCCCATTACTAAAGAGTATGTTAATAAAATCATTACTGAAACTTAATAATCAATGAATTTTAGCTCAATGAATGTGAACACAAACAGTGATAATGATGAGGTTAATAATGATGACGATATTGAGCTTGTCGAGAATCCTATCGAACAAGCAAAAGAATTGACGTAAATTTCTCAAAAATTGATAAAACAACCCAATTACTTTGTTTCAGCGAGAATTACACTATTGAAGAAGAAGATGAAGATGAAAAAGGAGAAGTAACTGAACAGACTCCTCTTCCTTTCGAACCTGTTGTGGTTACAAGTGAAGCGATTGCTACGACCAAGAGACCACGACTTCTTCAATTGCTGAGCAATGTTACTTCTAGAGATAGTACTTCTCAAACTGCACCATCCACTCCTGCTCAGCCACCAAAATCGTTGCCAAGTAGCACTTCGATGAACAGTTTTAATCCACCGGTACGCTTGAAATTCTATAAAATTTAAAACCAAATGTCTCATTTTCAGCATAAACGCTCGTTGTCTCAAAGCTTGGCCGACACTGCTGCATCGACTGCAGCCTATGCATTTGACAATTTGCAAGAATGGCTTGAAAGGCCAACCAAGGAAAAACAGAAGCTGGATAGGACTGTATCATCCCGTAAAGAAGAATCTGACGTTTCCGATGAAGAAGAACCGTCACATCTTCTTGAATTGGTGAATTCTACCTCGGTGCCAAGAGATCCACTAATTTCGCCAATGTATGCAGACGACGAGACGATTCGTCAACTACCACCATGTTATTTTTTGGTGAGCACTAATAAAACATCGCGAAATTTCATGGATTTTTGATTTATAATTTTCCAGGCATGTCATATGGACCCGCTGCTTGACGACACCATCGCATTCGCATCAAAGATGAGAGACACTGGGGGAAAAGTGATGTCGATCGATTTGCTCTCGTCGGTTCCACATGGTTTTTTGAATTTCACGCTCATCTCACCAGAATGCAAGAAAAGCGGGAAAGTTTGCATTCGTCGTTTGAGAGAAGCACTTGGAATGCCAAATGAAAATTCTGTATAATTGAAATCACTTTGTATCATATGTAGATGCTTCTGTAGAAATAATTCTTTATTGTGATTTTGGAAGAGTTTATAATGTTTATGGAAACAAAAATCTGTGATCACTATTTGTCTGCATAGTCCAAAAAAACATTTCTTCATCTATTGCATGTTTTGTGCCATTTGAAAGATGTCTGAAAAATATTTACATATGTTTAGCCTACCCACATTTTTCTCTCCGGTATTTTTTCAACTTGTTGATTATATTTTAGTGCAGAAATGCGGCTAATACTGTTCAAACTTGTTCAAATCCCAAACATGATTTAAAGTAAAAACATAGAAAACATTGTTGTTTTCTAGGAGCTGATTTGTTTCGTGAACTTATTTATAACACACTCGCCATATTTTTGTTGCATTATGATGGGTTTTCTTGATTTTTTGTGTTATTTCTTTACTTTGTGATTAGTCGGACATAAATTTGCACATTCAAATTGATTTATTGTTCATTCAACAGTTTAAAAAATGGATAAAATGCATTGATAAGGAGGGTTGGGGGGGGGGGGGTACACATTAAATATAATGCTATTAAATTATTGATTTGGTTATATTCTAAAGGATATGATATTTCAAACATTGCAGCATAAAACTTTAAAATAAATCTTTGTCGACAACATTTTCGATTGCTAATGACCACATTGCACCAGAAAACAATCCGAGCATAAGAGTACATGCTGAAAGTTGGGCTGCAAACCGTGAATGATGAGACGATACAACTCTGAAAATCACATTTTTCATATGTTTCACACCTAAATGACTTCAATACCTAGGGGTATAGGCCATTGCTAGCGAACTGAAGTATCCGTGGGTGAATGACATGAGGATTCCAGCGAAGACGAAGAAATCAGTTGCTGAAAGTATTTCAAACTTTCTAGCTTAATATTCAACAAATGATAATATGTAAACTTACACTTGAAGTAAACCGGAAACTTTCGAACATTATTGCGATAATTGCAAAAGAAGAAAATAGGAATGAAGATTGCGCGAATAGTAGTCGCGTAGATGAGATTTGGCGGTGATGGCTGAAATTTTGTGATTAACAGATTTTGAGAGAGAATATTTAAGTATACCCAATGAACTTTAGAGGCCAGAATTGACCCTAATGTGGCAAACAAGTTGAACACAACGAAAGTGGTAAGAAGCGTATAAATTTCCTCGCTTTCTGGTAGGATGCTATCTAAATATCCCGAATCCCCGCGTTTTGTAGATGACATCAAGACTGGGAAAATTGCAAGTGTGACGGCAAATGTGAACCAAACGTTAAAAAGTTGGCCGTAACACTGAAATGAAAATATTTTCTAGTTATACATTTTATTTCAAATTTCAAACATTTTTGAACGTCTTCCACAAGATGCTGAGCGATGGTTTGTTAGTGTCGGCAATTTTACGAACTTCTACTCCTTTCTCGTGATGGTAATGATAAAATTCCTGTAAATTGTTTATTGAGTATTTAAATTAACCATAAATAAAAGTTGCAACCTGTTTAGTTATAGTCAGCAAAGCCAGGCCGCATAAAAATAAAATAGCAAGCGAAACGCTGAAGTATACAATGGCAATCGTTTTCACGTGACCATTTATCACTGTAAAATATTGTCAAGATAATAATTTCTGGCCGCTCGTTTTGCGGAGTGTCGTTGGGAATTTACTCGCAGCGCGACCGCAACGCGCTCAAAGTTGAATTTCTCAGCTGGTCTTGCGCGTTGCGGTCGCGCTGCGAGGAAATTCCCAACGACACTCCGCAAAACGAGCGGCCAGAAATTTTTATCTTGACAATAGCAATTAGATTTTTAGTCAAGTTTTGTTCAACTCACTGAGAGTCACTGCAAGCTTAAGAAACGTGATAAGAAGTCCACACATGTTGTTTCCTATGAGAAGCGCTCCGGTGTATTCATGAGGGAAATCGGCAAATACACCAAGCACAGAATTTTCATACAGTCCATTACTCAAATTGATTAACATCACAATTCCAAGTGTGGTCCAGAAAAACCAAGACATTGCGTCGAATGCTGGCTCAACAAAAATGACCAGAAATAAAACGGCGGCGACATTGATGACATTGAAGCAAACTGGTGCAAAAACGCGGTAAATGAGAGGACCTCTGAACAATTAAAAATTTTTTTTTTCATTAATACATAGAATAGTAGAAAAACATACCCGAGCACAAGGAATAAGTTCATAATGTTGATCGAAGCATTTGGAAGTTGGGACGCAATAGAAAGAGAACTCATGAACTGTTTCGAATACCATGTTTCCGTGCCATTTGGCTTAAACCAGTAATTGACATAATATTCTGGAGCGACAGTAATGAACATATTCCACGGCATCAAAACACCAAAGCCCACTAGCATAACTAGGAAAAAAACAATGTTGAATTTGTCCTTTGGAACATATTCCTTTTCGGAGCTATAATTTTCGAGACGCGATGCGGTTACCATACCTGAAAATGGAATTGTTGAAACAAGAAAAAATTCTGTAGTTATGTTTTTAAGACATTTTTCAAATTCTTAAAACATTTTTCATGGATGTTTTTGCGGTTATTTTTTAATTTCTATTTAAGGAAATGTAAAATCGGTATTCTATTGTTTTTCAAATTATATTTGAAATACAATAAAGTGAACAAAAATTATCAAAGTAAGAACATTTAAAAAAAATTAATTATTTTTAGTACATATTTAAAATAAAAATAATAAAAATGAAGTAGCAAAAGAATAAACATTTGAAACAATGAAATTCTTCACGGTTTGTTAAGTTTTTGTAAAAGACGGCGTGCCAAAAAAAACAAAACGGGATACCGAACACATCCAAATGGCGGGGGGGGGGGGGGGGGGGGGGGGGGGGGAGTAACGCCGCCTATCCTTTATCATCTCACCTTTCGCGGGGACGGTCAAAAAAAATTTTTTTTGCGGTAGCGGCGTTCTTTTGTGAGTCTGAATGAACCAAAAAAATATCAATATTATTTTAGGAATGTACAATAATTAAAAGGATGATATTGTATTTTGCAACTTCAAATTGAAAATGTCTGGACGAAACCAGTCAATGTGAATCAGTTTTGGTACATTGTTTAAATGATTGCAAATTAAATTAGCTTTTTTTTGTTTATTTGTTAATTGGCATTTGGTTCGTTCCTATTACAGTTGTCGTTGATATCGCGATTTTCCAGAAAGATGTTTAAAAAAATACAAAAAAAATGTTTCAATCGTGAAAAAGTGGATATTTTTTGATGCCGTTGAATTTGGGTATCAATATATTTCGTAGAAGACTTGTTAACGGATATTCAGATTATCCTGGGGCAGCACTATTTTTTAAAATAACATTTTCATGATAACAACATGCAATCGCGGAATTATAAATGAACGCATCACAGATTATGGTTATCATTTCCTCCGGATTAAAATTTTTGAGCCGCTGCAAATTTCTATATATTTAATTGCACTCATTCTTTCGATTTTCGTTAACAATAAACGTTTGTTCATGTTTCCCCCCAAATCAAATGTTTTTATCAATGATACACTTGTTCAGTCGTCGCATCCAACAAATCGAGTGACAAATGAGAGCGGGACGCTATGTAATTGGCTGAGAATCATTTGTCACTCATCATTTATTTTGTGGTTGGCTCCAGGTTTCTTCAATTTTTTTTTGCTTTTGACAAATAATAGTGTTTTAACAATGGAAGTATGGGCAAAGGTTTCATTCTGTATTCCTGTTCAGCCCAACTTTTAGGAGTGAAGAAAAGTAAGATCGTGGTGATATTCATAAAATAAGTGCAGATCGTGGTGATATTCATAAAATAAGTGTATTCTTATAAATATTTGGCTCAAATTCCATGATAGACATCAGAAAGAAGGCAAAAGGGAATTGAACAATAACTTAACTTCAAATCATCCAAAATTATTGAAAAAACAGCCTTCACATTTTGTAAATATTAAGTGGGCAATTGACAAATGTTTGATAGTATCCCAACAGACGTTTTCATTATGTCTTGAAGATAGATGGCAATGCTTATTTCATATGGTAGCTCAAAAGAAAAATGAAATGGTTTTCTTCAAACTTTCGAATACAACTAAAATTGTTAGTGAAGGTTTAACCAATTTTCAGATTTGTTATTTTTGATATAATTCAAAAGAATTCAACAGAAATAGCTTTACATATTTTTTTCATTCACAATGTCATTATAATTAACATACAAGTAGTGAAACTAAGCGGTCTTTTTCAAAGCCCAGCAGCTGTTATATTGTTAGGTTTACGTTATGAGAACCGAGTTTCCCATAGTCGTTTATTCAAATCGTATGTGCTAAGCCACACCGCAATCCAATTCAAAATCACATTTGAATTTATAATATTGAAATTCAATAGTTCATAAAGCTTCCGGATGGATTCGAGAAACTCGTTGAAAAGAATTCCCGAACTTCTACTGTAATGCCATTCAAAAATATTTCTCGAGACGCACTTCAGAATTTTTAACTAATGGAATGATGAATATGTCATCTCAATTCATTTTGAGTGGTTTTCATTATACCCGCAAGCCGTTTATGTAATTGTCAATTAATTGAAGCCACAAAGCTCCTTTTGCAATTTGAAACAAAATGAATCGAGAGACGGAGAGAAGATTTGATTACAAATGACCGCCTTTCAACATGTGCAAAATATTGCGCCCTTTCTTACAAACCTACTGCTTTCAATCATCATTTCGGTTAATATAAAAGCGCAGTGGTGTAGTAAAAACAAAATGTTGCGATTTGAATGCTTTATTGGTGATTAAAATAAATGAAAAAGCAAGTGGAGATATGTTTATAAGTGTAGAAAAAAGAATGAAACACAAAAAACCGGGTTTGAGCTAACGTCATTCAGCGTTGAAGGTAATTCTAGGAAGCTCTTTTCTTGGAAACAAATATGCAACTAAAAATAAGAATAGTCATAATAAGTTGAATATTAGCAGCATATTGCAAATGACCCGCAATTTATGAAATATAAAAAAATTATGCACTAACATTTTCAGCCTAAAGATAGTTTCTGTTGATGCATAAGTGAAGCCCCAAAATCTAGAAAATTGAATGGCATGCGACTATTATTATTTGACGGCAGTTGCAAAAAGTTTGTAGATATAATATTAGGTAAAAGCTGAAAATATCATTAACTTTATGATTAGTAAAAATATTGATCTTACCAATTGATTAAATGTAGTCAAATTTGGATTTATAAGTTGAGGTCCAGGGGTCGAAGTTTGTTCATCACATGATGGTGGCGTTTGAGGAGCATTAGCATCCTGACCAGGATTATGTTTTTTCCACTTTGTTCTTCTGTTTTGAAACCATATTTTTACTTGTGTTTCAGAGAGTTGGAGCTGCATTGCCAGATTTAGACGTTCGCAGACGCTTAGATAACGTGATGACTGTAAAACTATTATTTTTTGTAGTTCTATTGACTATTTGACCCACCTTGAATTTATTCTCAAGAGCAACAAGTTGCTCATAAGTGAATGCAGTTCTAGCTCGTCGCATTTTAAGCTTAACGTGAGTTGATTTAGTTTCAAAACGTGTAGATTTACTCGAGGAATCATCAGAATGTGATTCTTTTTCGCGGTCTGATAACAAGTCTTCAACTCTGAACCCACTCATTTCTAAAATAATTTTATTGGGAAAAAATAAATAAAAGCAACAAAATTATACTGCAAATATTAAGATCATAAAAATGCTTTCAAAAATCACTCAAGCAATATTTTACCACATTGGGAATTCCCATGATTTTATTGAGATTTTAGTAAACAAATTTTGAAAAATATAGGAATAAAACAAAGAACAATATTTCAATTATAAAATATCTGATAACAGTTGATCAAAAACACACAAGCTTCAAATCAGAAGCGCAACCGAAATGCCAGATGGGTGGAGCCAGTGGTTGACAATGATTGGGGTGCTCTCAAGGTCCGTTCTCATCGTCAACTCTCTCACATAGAAAAATGGTGGTGGCACATTTGTTTACAACTCCTTCTGGTGGAATCGAACATAACATCATTTGTCTAATAACCGTTAACGATACCGGGTCAACAACTACCAGCACATTGTTCATAAGCAAGCCGTTAAACAAATCGGCGCGTTAATGAGATAACAATTGCACGTTTTTTGAGCGGTGAATAGTTGTTGTAAGTATATGACTAACAGGGGGTGGAAGTACACCACTTCAAATGACATTATTCAAATTTTCCGATTTCATTCTGTGTGCGTGAGTTTATTCACGTCTCTACAATGCTCACGTGAACTATTCAGTATTCCGGAATTCTTTTAATTGTTTTTTTTTAAACTATTTTTCTACGTCTTCAGCATAGCCTACTTTTTTCTGAAAATTGTTAATGGGAATACTGTTTGATTCAAACAATATGATTATTCTATCAAAAAAGATTCCCGAGGGATCAACACGTATTTCGAGCCAAATGGTTCTTTGACTTCGATATATTTTATTTGATTTTTCAGTATCTTTACCTGCCAATTGTAGTTCGCATATATTTTATGTGTCATTCATAGCTTCCTTCGTGTTTTCATAGCGGTAAATGTAGTATAACGTAAATAATGATTTTTAAAAACTTTATATAACTTTTTTTCAATTCCTATATTTTTTTAAATTATATAAATACACTTTTTGCATCTTTTACTTATATCACATACGTTTTTGATGATTTTAAAATCATAGAAAAACTTCTACGACACAAATTAAAAATATGACAAGAAAAGTTGAAAGTTGGCTTCATGTATCAAACTGGAAAGTCTGTGAGATCACTGAAGAAGAAGTCACTCTTGAAAATGTTGAATGTTTTCGAAACTTGGCTATCTTCACGTTTTCGTTCGGTGATTTCCTGAAAAAATTCAGCCATGAAAAAATACTGCAATTTTCAAATATAATGTACATCTACTGCTGACGCAATGCTACTCAATCTTGTGATTCTTCCTGCGTAATTTGGATTGTTGTTGTCATATTCTTCCGAATAATAAGTGTGAAGATCTTCAGCTAGTCGGAGTTCAACCTTCTCTGCAATATCTCTTGTCGCGTCAGTGATTCCAGGAAGATCTGAAAATTCATAAACCCATACTGTTTATAGAGGTTCACTATGATACTCACTAGAAACACTCCACATTATACTCATCATCATATACATAAGTTCATATTCAGTTGGTTGTAATTTTTTGAACGGGTTGATGAAAATCAATCGGAATTTGTCCATGCTTCCTTTCAGAAAACTGCAAAATTCGAATTAAGACTTGTAATAGTTTTCAATGCTTTACTAACCTTTTCACTTGATTTGCATCCATATCACTAATATTCTCTAATTTAACTATTGATATTCCGAAATTAACAATTTGGCCGTTCAATGTAACCCCTCTCTCATCACTCAAATTGTAACCAAGCCTTTTACACGTCGCAAAACATCTATCCAACTCAAAAAACCGCGTCCAAAAATGCTTGAAAATAATCCATTTCTGATCCTTAGGTAGATGAGCAAACATTCTGATTGACATACAAAATCTTGCAATATATTCAATTTCTATATAGTGATTCTTCATGAAAAGTTCCATATCTAGTGGCACATTTTCAATGAGCTGAAAAATAAACGATGACAATTTGCATTAAATTGTAGTTAATAACGTTATCCTGGTCAGGCCACCGTTTGTTATGATCTTTGTAAGCCAGTAGGGCTTGTTGGCACAAAGTTAAGTGAATTTCTGGCAAAATGCAAAAAGAATCAGGTGGCTGAAAATGAAATATGTATTACTGATTTGCATTCATCCAAAACGCTTCTTATGATTACCTGACTAAAAAGTGCATCGATGGTCGGAGTAAGTATATTTTGAACGTTTACATGTAATGTTTCCGTAGCTTGCTGAGCCGCCATTGCAAACATTTGTCCTTGCGAGTCGCCATTCGTTGGCGCAGAATTATTATAAGCTGATGATGATGCACGGGACATACTTGTTTCATCGAAGCTCGTTAAATCGGAATATGAATAATCATAGTTATTTGCTACATTGTTTTGATCAGAAACAGGCATCACTGCTTTTCCGACCTTAAAAAACAATTTTACACCTCATTTCTCATTTAAAGTACATATTTCAAAGATCAATCTTACCTCTTCAATAACCGATCTATGGAATGAAATACTGGGCTGATATGCATCGCTATTTGGTTGGTAATTATCCGAAACATCGTGCAAAAATTGGGTTTTTTCAACGACCGGTTGGTATGAGTATGAAGACTCGACGGAAGAATGTGGAGAATGTCCAATGCTATCAGTTTCTGCACCTGACGAATCCTTCTCAACTTCCGATTTATTTTGAACCACTGAAACTGAATAATTTCTTGTTATTAATCAATAATATCTGGTTTTACTATCTTTCCGCATTCCGACACGCAGGCATTTATCAAAACGACAGCTCCGACAGGAATAGCGTTTGCCTGAAAAAAACAAAATTTTATTTTAATTAAGTCGAATTAAGAGCGTGTTTGTGATTTCTTTTTTTCATATTATTCTATATTTAGTTCTTCTTTGCGGCAACAATAAATTGAACTTACTGAACGATATTTCACACTTCTTCTCAAACCGACATTTATATCTCAAGCTCATTGTCAACGTTCTTCGAAAAAATGCAGCGCATGCGCGACAACACCTTATCCCAAAATGTTGACCGTTTGCATCTGTTTCACAAACCAAGCAAGACATCTTTATTTATTACGTGATAGCGATCTGAAATATCGATTATTTGATAGTATAGCGGAACGTTAAAAAACGACAAATAATTGAGAAAGATCATGCTCAAGAGATAAAAATACTTCACGATGACCACATAAATTCAAACTGACAGTTTTTATCAAATAAGACCAAAAAAATGGAAGAAAAAACTTGTTTCGCAACTTCAAATCTTTTTTTCATTTTGGCGCTGATGCCTACTGTCTATAAATATTTGCTAATAATTGATAACACGTCACTTGAGGATGAAGAACAACATTATGAAAGTTCAAAGAACATTGAACTTTTTTTTTCGAAATTTTTGAACTTCTTCACAGCCATTGAAAGTACATTTGATGACAATTCTTGCGACACTTTCAAAAACCCATCGAGTGTGGTTAACAATACAACCCATAATCAATTCAAAAAAAAAGGAACAAAAATTGAGAACATAGCGATGTATGTTTATTCAAGATTAAAAGTTATTATGGAGATAAGTTCAATGATATGGATTTACCCTAAAAAATTGCCGACAACGAAGATATTATAAGAAAGCAGAACTGATAACGTCATTAAGATAAGGAAAATTGTTGTAAAGAAGGAAAAGAAGAAGTTGTTAAATCGATTGTCCGATGAACTTTTCGGTGAATCCGAACGAATTGAAAAAATGTTGCTGTTCTTTAATCTTTCACTGTTTTTACGTAGAGCTTAACTGTGAAACAATATAACGTTTTATGGAAAATGCATAAACTATCCTACAATATTTATGGTAAATGCTTTGGGTACGTTGTTCATATCATGATCTTTTAAAAAACCTCGTAAATTCATCAATTATTACCAAAAATTGATTGCAAATTAACCATTCATCTGGTTATCATACAAATCTCTTTTTTTTAAACAAAAAAGTACTGCAAGAAAAATACGAGAAACTAACAAAAAAAATCAATGACGGAAAAATTCAAACAAAAATCATGAGATCGACAAATGCCTCAACAGTTTGTACATACTATGATTTGTTTAGCAACATACCACTCTCGATTCCCAATAGACATTCGACGAACAGGAAACAATGCCGGGGGGGTTAGACGTACAAACAATTGGAAAGTATTTAAATAGAAGATATTTTTGACATGAATGGAAAATACGAACTTAAGTGTAGAGTTCAAAAATCGCTCGTTGTCTCAAATATTTATATGTATAGAGTGAAAAAAATGAAATCAACAAAAAAAGCAATTGGAAAGAAATTGCGATCTTTACACTCTTCGAATGGCCTTTCAAAAAACGTTGTGAAGCAAATAAATACCTATTATGTAAATTCCATTAGCGCATAAAGATTAAGTGTAGCGTTGAAGACATTGCACCTGCTTATAAAGGCTATTCGCCAAATTCGAGACAAGAATTAATATTTTTGCATAAGGTTTTAAATCAGAATAGCAAAGAAAATAAATTCAATGCTGTTTAACAAGTAAAATTCAAGAATCAACTTTAGTACTTGGTTTCATTTTACTGATCAAAAAACCTACAAGCAGGGTATAGTGACAAAAAACGATTCTTATCGACATTTTTAATAATGATTATGATAACGTAAGAAATTTTAAAAATGCGTATTTCAAAAGGACTTATGAGTTACAAAATCATTAAAATTTATGCATCATACATTTAAAAAAATAATAAATGTCTCACTAAAATCTTTTAGCACCCTTTGTGGCACAACATACAACAACAATTTCAAAGAAAACCAAGACACCTTACTAATATTCAAGCAGACGTGAAACTGAACTCTGCCAAAGCGGTGCTTGGTTGTTATGGAAAACGTAGTCTACTTCAGATGTATAAGTCACTCGCCAGGGCATTTCAAAATCTCTCATTTCGTATAAAGATTATAAGTTAAAGCTATGAACTTTGGATTAATCTCTAACGCGATTTGAATGACTAAGAAGTTGAAAACATCTCTAATAAATGATGCAAAAAAACGTATGGACAAAACGTTCAAAACACAAAACTCGTGAATAGATATAAAGTGCACTTAAAAATTAAATATACCTAATTATAAACAAAAAGAAAATGGTGACAGACAAAACAAATTTCTTCAAAATATAATTAAAAATATAATAATTATTATGTACAAAAAATAATAAAAATAAATAAACATCACAATTGTTAGTTTAATAGAAAAAAAAGCTTAAAAAATGCAAAAATCATAAATGAAATTTAATCCAATGTTTATAGAAACATTCACCTTTTCTATATTTGTCCAAAGTATGCGCAAGTCTATAGACACTGGCGCATTGTTTGTCAAAACTAGGGCAGTGGTTTATTCATAATGCCTGAATAAATTGTGTTGCTGATTCGTTTTTGCTTTTCATTTCAGAAATTATCTTTCTTTTTTCTTTTTTCCGCGCGTTCTTCAGCTTTTTTGCCAAAAAAAATGTTCTTTAGCTTTTCTGGCGATTTAGGAGATTTTAATATTAACATAGTGTTTATCAGCCACTTTAAAAATATATACATTTTTAACGACGCACATTTTTCATTGACATTACCAAGAATTTTATATTGAAACTAAAAATATCCTTCCTCTGGTTTTTTGATCATTCATTAATGACGATTCTAGAATATCGGAAACACAATTTTAGAAGCAATATTGCGCAATACTACCAAAATACTTACAAAGTTAAGAAGTCGTGTTTTTTGAACATCTACTTCTTATCAAACTTCTTTTGATACAGTTTTTTATAGAATGGAGGATGGTGAACCAGAGGCTGATGTCATTGTAGTAAGACCGATTCAAGACGTAATAATTTTCCAATTATTTATTGTCAAGATAAAAATTTCTGGCCGCTCGTTTTGCGGAGTGTCGTTGGGAATTTCCTCGCAACGCGACCGCTACGCGCAAGACCAACTGAGAAATTTGAATTTGAGCGCGTTGCGGTCGCGCTGCGAGGAAATTCCCAACGATACTCCGCAAGACGAGCGGCCAGAAATTATTATCTTGACAATACTTACTTTAAAATCGCAAAAAAAAATTTCAGGATATACAGCCAATACGTCAACGACCAGATCATGACATTAGTTTTCCGAAAAAGGTAGCATTTGGTAAGTTTAATTTTTTTTTAAAGGTTTTTGATAATAAGAGTTCCTTTGAAGGTGTCGGACATTTTTACAATGATTTGTGTGCGAGCATGTGGTTTACATATTTAATGATCTACATGGAGAAAGTTCTGAAATTTCGAAGTAGTAGAGCTGGGTTCTTGATGTTGATTGGCCAGGTAAATTTTTAATAAAAATTGATACGCAATTATTTTTTGTTATTTTAGGTCACTGACGCTATATCAACTCCATTGGTCGGAATTTTCAGCGATTCTAGCATGCTTCCCTCATGGTTCGACAAAATAGGACGACGATTATCATGGCATTTGATCGGGACAATTCTTGTTTCTTTTTCATTCCCTATGATTTTTAATCGTTGTTTCCTGTGTAAGAGTACAACATCAGAGTGGCTTGAAGTGTTATGGTTTGTACCGTTTATAGTTGTTTTTCAATTCGGCTGGGCCTCAGTTCAGGTAATTTTTCGAAAAAAAAATATCAGGATCATATCATTGTCTTTTCAGATTTCCCACCTTGCACTGATTCCAGAACTATCATCTCTGCCTGATAGCCGATCCACAATGAATTCATTAAGATATGCATTCAGCGTCGTTGCAAATCTCTCCGTATTTTTCGCACTTGCGTGGCTTTTGTCGGAGTCAACTGGTCATTCCTCCATTGGTCCTTGGGATTTCAACCATTTTCGATTTGCTGGTTTACTTGTAGTTACTTTAGGAATTTTGATGTCTTCGATTTTCTACACATTTACACGAGAACCGGCCAACCAGCGGCGATTTAGGTTTGAGGGGTTTGACTAGAACTTTTAAATTTGTTTTAGTCGTCTCAATTCCTTCTCATCAGAGGCTAGTGAATTTATCCGAATGCATTGGACGAGTTGGTTTGGACATGTGCAATTTTATCAGGTATCTACATATAATATTAATAAGTTTTGGCATTTTTAAATGTTTATTCTCATTTTTAGATTGCTCTGTTGTATATGTTATCACGTTTGTATATAAACATATCGCAAGTTTATTTCCCTTTCTACATCACGCTGACTCAGAACAAGGATAAAGTATTGCAAATTTTTTTGCACTTATTAATTACAAAAAATTAAAAAATTTCCAGAAATATGTCGCTATTCTGCCCATGGTTTCCTACATTGCTTCATTTATCATGTCACTGATTAACAGTACACCGATTATCAGTAAATTATCCAAAAAGGTATACAATATAGCGAAACCTAAAAATGCTGAATTTTTTTCAGATTTTGTATACATTCGGATTATTCGTCGGTTTGGCATCATGTGTCGCAATGTTATTCGAATTGCCTGGATGGAAAATCTACTTACTGGCAGTTGGTATCGGAATCACTCAAGCTATTTTACTGATTACTTCCTTGTCAATAACGGCTGATTTGATCAACAAAAATACAGTGAGTGATAATGCAAAAACATCGAAACTTTCTCTAATTTTTTTTAAGTTCAAATATTTCAGTTTAGCTAACTAAAAAATATTTTTAAAGTATATGTTGAAAATTTTAATTTATACATTTTTTTCATTTTCTATTGCACTTTTCTTTATCGGCATATGCTACTTTAAAAACTATTTTTTATGTACTTTGATTTAAAAATTATCAAAAAAAATAATCGGATCAAAAAAATACTTTTTTTAAGGAAAGTGGAGCTTTTGTTTATGGTTCAATGAGCTTTTTTGATAAACTGGCAAACGGAATAGCTTATCAAGTGATAGAATTATGGAACCCAAGTTGCGAGTAAACAATAAATGAAAAAAACATTGTCCATAAAACCTTTCTTTTTCAGTGCTCTTAAACCCCATCAGGCATGCACAATTTTTTATAGAAAGGTGATGGTTTATATACCTGGGGGATGTTTGGTTCTGGCACTTTTGGTAATTTTGTCATTAATGCCGTCGAAAATTGGTCATAGATCGAGAAGAAATGCTAGAGGTGAATACTTAATAACTTGTTTAGAAGATTCCATGATAAATGAACTTTCAGATGATGAACAGGCAATTCTTGATGCTGAAAGCGACAATGAGAACCACTTGTCGGATCAATAATGTATTTATTTCTGCATAATGTTTTTTAAAGCATGACTCAAAAATTTACCCACATAATATCATTTATTTAATCGAAGAACTCATACTAAAGTGTGCATTATATACTAAAACCTGTCATATCATTTATCTGTGTTTTTTTCTGGTGCTCCTTGTCATTTAAAATTCAAACTGTGATTAGTAAATAGTTTAATAAACGAAATATTATCCATGTCAATTTTAATCAAAAACAGTCAGAAGCCTTCAATATTTTCTTTTGTTTTTTTAATGCAATTATTCTTTAAATGTTGTATTTGATAAAGACAATCGAAGAGACTACAAATTGGTCGGTGATATAAAAGTGAAAAGGCTGTGATAAGAGAAGGTAAGAGAACGAACTGAACAATACTATTCATTTCCCACCTTTTTTTAAAAGAATAAGGTTGGGTTATTTTTTTGTATGGCTAATAAGGATAATAATATAGGAATAATAGTAATTTTAATATACATGCATATCATTCGTATTTCAGAGTTCATGTAGAATATATTATACGAAAAAAACGTTGTTTTTCTTATTTTTGTTTCAATTAACTCTCATAAAAAAGAAACATAATGAAAAAACGAATGATTACAGTGTGTCATTATTATGAAATATTGGCTATTAGCAACAAGTCTCGAAATTTGTTTTTAATACGTATTGCGTAGTCTTGTCTAGTGGTCTGATATGGTATGATTCGAATGTATTTTTATGATATTTATCAACAATCTTGTTAGTTTTTTTCTGTCATTAAAAAATAAAAATTTTAAAGTTAGAACCTTTTTTTTCCAATAAAAACACAAGCTTTGTTAATTAATTTATTAATTCACGATTTGAAATTGAACCAGTTTTATTTATTTCTCGCTTTTTGACAACATATGCATTATTTCAGGATAAAATGCCGGTATTTTCAAAGCTTGCTTATAATCTTGGACAGCCGATATTGGAAGCAAACTGTTATGAAGTAATACACACGTGGGATCCGAATTGTTATATTGCGATTTGGGTAATGTTTTCTTTTTTTTAAATTATGTTTTTTTTTTTAAATCGTTTTAGAAAGCAGTTCCTAATGGTGTTCGTTTTGCACTCAAAACATATGTATCATTTTATTTGGTAAGAGATATTTTACAAACACTTCTAAAGGCAAATTCGTAAATTTTTTTAGCTTGCAAATGTAGTATCGAAAAAAGGAAGATTGGACAAAATTAACTGGCAAAAAGTAACTCGTGACATTTTCCAATCGTCTGCATTTCTGGTTACAAATATGATTTTATTCTTACTATTTTTATGCAAAATGAGGTTTAAGACATTCTGAAAGATATTCGAGTGATTTTAATTTTTAAGGCATATACTTGGATTTTTTACTCCAGTATCGATGGGCTTTATCACAAGCATTGCTGCATCTGCGATAGCAATATTAATAGAGAAAAAGAGTAGAAGGCCGGCATTAGCTTTATATTTGACAAACTTGGTAAATTAATAGTTTTAGATTTGATAATTATACATTTACAGGCGTCGGAAACCTACTACAGACATTTATCACTTCATGGATATGTACCTACTTATAAATATGGTGAATGTGTTCCATTTGGAATTGGATTAATGTTATTCACATATTTACAATCTACTGGAAGATTACCTAGTTCATTCAACGGTATATTGAAGTAGGTTTCTCCCAACCGACAGTTTTAAAAAATATTTAAAAATTTTTCAAGTACGGCTATCAAATCGAAAGTCACTGGAGACGTTGTAGATACGAACAAACTTCCCGAAAATTTTCAATCATTCCTTCACAAATTACGATCAGATTATGAAAAGACAGAATTATGTGAACATGCACATTCCTGTGTTAGTCACTCCGTTGAGGTTTCTAATTATTATTCTGCTATTTTATAAATTTGAAATATTCTAGGGCTTCACAAAAAATTTCACAATGGGTTTAATTGCAAGCACTGTGCTGACACTAGCTCGCAGTTTCAGTTTAATTTTGAAAAACCCTTCGAAATTGGTACCGATTCTTCTTTCAAAACAAACATTCAAACTTCCATTATTTGCTGGTTTGCTGCCTTTATTATTCAATGTAAATTTTCTTAATACTTTAAAATCATTTAAATATATTGAACATTATCGCTTATAGGCAACTCGGTGTAGTTTGAATCGTGTAAAAATTGTGAATCCAGTTTTGAATAATGTGTTTTCCGCTGGTGTTTCAGCTTTATCAATGATATACTTTCCTAATGTTAGCATTGCAATGTACTGCTTATGGAAAGGAATAGAGGTGAGGAAATTTGTTCACATAAGCCATGTGCATTCTTTCCCATTTTACAGACATTATATTTCGATTTGATGGATAAAGGATATTTACCAAAAGTAAAATATGGTGAGGTAGTTTTATACGCCATTGCGACTGGATATGTCCTATGGAACGTAATTGTGGAGCCGAGGGCTATAAGAAGAGGATATTTGAATTTTTTGAGTGGGCTTGTTGGTGGAAAGTATGTTTTTATCGTAGTTATTTTAAGCGAGGTTAATTTTTTCAGGCTCGCGCTATTCAACAGGCATTTATATGATCATTTTGGTTATATTTCACGAGATATTTACAACGCATATCCAAGTCTCGATACAAAATATGTGACATTAAACCCGATGCTTTATCAACCAATTATTCGTTGAATTTATTGATTTTTGTTGTTAATCTGAACCTCATGACACTGTATAAATGGAATAAATCTAACAATAGATCTTCTAGTTCCTGAAGTAAGTATACATTTATGATAAGTTTGTTGTTTTTTATTTTTTTCACAAGAGCAGCTTTATTCCGACAAAAATATATTATTTATACACGAGATTTTGCCACCATCAAACATTGAAAACGATAATCAGAATTTTACACACTCATATTTATTGGTACAATTTATGAAACTAGGTTGAAAACTTTAAAGAAGACAATATTTAATAGTGTTTTCAATTCGAAAAAACGAATCAGAGCCATATGACGTATGGATTTACTTGTTGCCAGCGAATTGTAGTCTCTGAAGTGTTGACAAAATATCGTGCATGTGATCAGTTTGACCAGATCGACCGAAGCGCACTAAAGAAACGAAACACACATAAAGCGATTTCACAGAAAGCGATTTTTAACAAACTCGTAACTTACCGAATGGCTGCGGAGCTCCGTTTCGTTTCCCTTGCAATGAACTTTCAGCATATTCATCTTCTTCATTGCCCAACCATGATCGTTTTCCAAATCGGACCAAAGCGTTTCTCATTCCACCACCAGCACGTCCAAATCGAACCAACGCATTTCTCATTGCTCTTTTCTCAGCACTATAAAATCGTAATTGTAAAAATGATAAGATATAGAAAACAAATCGATATACCTCATATCATCCAGTTGGGCTAATACTGCAGCAATTGATAAAACAATGAGGATGAAGGTTTTCAAAGGTGACATATTGTGAGCGGTGAATGAATTGAAAAAGTGAAGCTTGGTGCTCAACACCAATCTTTTATACCTAAATATTTCAAAATTATCGCTTCAAGGCATTTAGTTTTAATAAGACAAGAAGTACCAATGCAAACAGCCCGGGGGGCTGCTGGGTGTAATAAGAAATAACTGAAAATAATAATAATAATAATATTTACTTATTAGAAATGAAGATGAAATGGATATGATGATGTCTATGAAAAGCAAGTTTTCGGAATAGAATTTGCTGAAGTGCTCCGAATCTTTTGCCTTATATTTTGTTATTCTGGTTCAGGTGTTTCAAGAGAAGATGCTGCCACGCCCATGTGGCCCGAGGTGACTTTTCATTCTGTCAGAAGTCTGTCATCCGAATCTGGAAAGAAGTTACGGGTATAAGCAAAACTGAAGATTCTTTGTTTGCTACTCTCTTGAGAATGCTAGTTCACTATTCGCCATAAATAAGTGTAAGGATGAGAAAAAATATGTAGTGTTTCGGGAATACTTTGAGAATTGTAGAATTCGAATTTGAAGGAAAATTGAGAGTTTATTTATGCATAATGGAAGATTGTTGAGGTGCAAAATGCAGATTTTTCTTTTAAGTTCAAATTTATGAAGAATCTTATATTTTCGTGACTTTCCATTGTAATATATTTGGAGATTTGCCATAAATTAAATTAAACATTATTACAATGGTTCTGAGCACTATACAACTATGATTAATTTTTCTTAAGAAAATGGAAAAACTTTAAAAAATCAATAATCATATTTATTCGATTTTTGTGAATTACTTGTTTCCAAAAACATTTACAGGAAACGTTTTTATAATCTTTTAACGGTATACAATTAGTCATTCTTTTTTTGTTATTCTGGCCGAATAAAACTAAATCTTTAAAACTGATTTTAGTGTAAGAATTCGTGATCATTTTTATTTATTTACCATAATTAAATGTTCTTCATTCATCTTAAAGAATGATATTTTTAATTGCAAAAATGTAAATTAAAATTGATGTCAAATTTCTGGACCTCAACACTTTAATGTTAATATCGTCTCAAAAACAGGAAGTTGTGATAAAATCAGAAAAACTCAATTTCTAGAAAATCGCACCTTTGTTTATTGTTTTCATATTATCATAAAGCAATTACAATTTACTATAGTCAGCTTTTAAAAATGCACCCTACTTTACCTACAAGTTCGCCGCACTCAAATGACATAACCGTTTGTTCGCAGATTTATAATATATCACAGAAACTTTATTTGTCCGAAAAACTAATTCAACAAGTTCCAGTTCAGTGCCTTTTCCTTAGACGTTCTTTTATAAATAAATTCTATTTTTTTTGAAGGAAAGTGTTGCACTTTTATTTCAATAAAAATGAAATGACAACAAGCATAAAGTTTTCGCATTAAATGGGATCATTGAGGATTAAAATTCTGAAATGAATAAAGTTAGGAAAAAATTGAATGACAAATAAATTACAAAAAAAAAGAGCTTCCCTCTAAAAAATGATAAATTGAAAAATAGTAAGTTTTTTTGGGAAATCTTTTTCTGTTTTGGTAAAACAATTCATAAAGCTTGAGAAAACGAAAGAAAGTTTAAATACATATAAGTCATTGGGGGATATGTATCAGCTTCTGAAAACTCAAGTACACTCATATTCACAAACATGACTAAAGTAAGTATAGTAGTCAAGAAACGTCAATTCTGCACTCGAGCGGCTCTCGAACGCCATTCTTCAAAACTAACGGATCTTCCAAATCTCGGCCGCACAAATGAGTCCATTTGTGCTAATACCGTGTCAACTCGGAAACCACCATCTCGATAATGACGACGACGCTTGTGTCTGAAAACTCACTGTATAGTCCGGTTTATTTCATTTTTTCAATTTGCTTATAGAAAAAAAGCTATAGAAGAATCTTCAAAAAGTGAACGTTTAAAAAAACACAGATTAACACTTCCTCTTTTTGCTACATCTATAGTCGGTAGTGGAAATAAATAGTGACTCCTTTGGGAGCGTGGGTTGGAGGTCAAGTCATTTGCTCAAACATCAAAGAAGAAGTATTGACATGAAGTGACGTTGTAGTTTGAAATATTGTTGGGCGTCTTCAGATTTTAAGAAACTTGGTACAACAAATCGGGAAGTGTACTACTTGCTTCTATTCAAATTTATGAAAACATTCAAAAGGGAAGCTTCAGTTTATTGGGAATAGTAGTGGAATATGATGTATCAGTCATTTGAACGTTGGAAACGAACATATAGATGTAATAGATTCTTCACGAAAGTACTATTTTCATCCGTTTTATATGGGAATATGTTACGAGAATTCATGCGAGATAAACCAGTTCAGATTTCTAGTAAAATTTCGAGATAATAATAATAACGAGGATTCCCTATGTCTTACGGTTTCTTGCCTATTATTATAATACGAATTTACGTTTCTTTCATTCGGTTCATAAAATTATATTAATAAATTACCTATGCCTTCTCGCTCGATGCTTATGGACCGCGTTCTTCCAATCGTGCGTTGTTCTTTTGTGCAATCGATCAAGTCGTCCTCCTTTGCGCACCAAAAACCTACAAAACATCTTGCCGTTTTACAATCTCTTTTTTTTCGTGTTGATCAAGAGACACTGGTTTAATTGTGAGTCATAAAATTTTTTTAAAGGAAACTCATCAAACGGAAATGACATCGGGATAGAGACACACGACTTATGAACAATTTTACCTTATTTATTCTGACCTTTCGTCTATACCAAATTAACTTACTTTTCTCTGGCGAATGCATTGTTCAGAAGTAAGATGAGCAGCAAGAATATTGAGATATATTGTACCCTTAGAACCATTTTGTATACGAACTGAAATATGAAATATAAACCCATTTAGAGATCAAAATGATGGCGATGAAAAGTGACCGGAAACAATTTTTTGAAAAAGAGATAGGTATAAGACGAATAATGACATCGTGAATGGCAGACCGGAAAGTCAAAGTGACAACAAAAGGAATATGAAAGAACTTATAAATAAGAAAAATCAGCTATTTTTTGACCACCTACTGAAAACAAAAAAAAAGGCGTCCACACACGCCTGGACAATTTTTTTAGAGGCGTTCGTGCAGTGAAGTCCTTTCTTGTAATTGAGAAGACACTTGACAAAATAGGTGGAAACTGTCAACCACTATCACATACAGCTTTTTGTGGCTGCAAGGGAGCGGTTTTATTGTTTCCCAACGATTCTACTGACCAATTGGAGAAAAAAAACACAAAATTTTATGTGTCTTTAAAAAATGATACAAGAAACCACTATTGTTGCAAAATTTGAAAAAAAAATCACGATCGAAGTAACAGCAAAAAATAGAGTTAAGAGTGAAAAGCTGAGATAAAAGTCCATCATCTGTTACTTTCCATACCACAAATACATATAATAAGATAAATAACTGGTCGCTGACGTTTTCGTCAACGCATTTACATACTACATGACAGATTTTCCATATACAGTATTAAAATGGGTGTGGCTTGAATAAGAAAAGGACAGTTCGAGATGAGTGACAATGCATCTGTCAACCCGAGAAAAAATTATCGAACAGGTGAATGAAGCAACCGGAAGGTCAGAATTATGAAATAATGATGCTTTTCTTAAGTGAGTCATTCAACAAAAATGTTCGGCAGATCAGTGCAAGCAACAGCTTCTATTAGTTCTCTCGATTATTTCATCGAATGAATGTTGTTACAAAAATGTTTAATGGCGCCACCTAGTTTCGTAATATTAGGAAAACGGTTCAAAAATGATTCACACCTTTGCGAAACCTGAGCACGACCCAGTTTTTGAATAGATGAGGTACATCTGCTGCATTCCTTTTTGATGAAAAAGCGGTTTATGATGTCATATCGACATTTATTTTGTGTATACCATGGATTTGACGAACTTGAGTATGTTTGAATATAGACTCATTAATGAAAGTTGTGTGTTTTTCAATGATTCGTCTAATCGGTGTACATAAAAAGGCATACTATTTTTTTTAGTTTTTATAATTGCATGGTGATGGGATAACTCGAGTTTTAAAAGTCAGAATCCTCCAAATCAACAGAAGATTCGGTAAACTAAAGAATAAGACATGTGACATTTTTTAAAATAAATTTCATTCACATGAACTTCATGAGATATTAAAAATCTAGATCAGTTCATCACTGGTGTTCCAGTTGTAAACAAAAAAACTCATCAGTTTTAGGAGGGATAAAATGTTCACAACTACTGTTCCATTCCAAAAAATTGCAAACTGACGCGATGCCAGGAAACTTTCTTGAAAAAAAAACTTAACTTTTTGAAAAAAATCTTGGAGATGTAATCTGCAAGTATGCTGGTTTATATCCTGCAAGTGTGGCAGTTTATATGGAATTGAGATGTGGTAAGAGTACTGTTCTGTTATTTTCTTCCAAAGTTTCTGCAATGTTCAATGAAACTTTGTGGTCCCTTCATCGCGTAATTACCTCTGATTCTATTTATTATTGGTTGAATTGGAATTAAATAGATTCTCAAAAAATATTGAAACCAACTGGTAAACATAAATAAACCATGATTTGATATCATTTTAAATTCACAATATCATTAGCACATCTTCGTTTTTTTTAAATTTTTATTAATGTTAAAATTCATAAATGAAAATTTAGAAGTTTTAAAATTTTAGTATTTGAAAAATTAGAAATCTTGCGAGAAAATATCATACCTCATAAACTGAACACACTACAAAAATTTATTTAAGCATTTGCCGTAAATTTTTACAATCTCCCCCCATCCAACTTTCATTTGTCTACTACTACAAGACATGTAACGCTCTGGAAAAAAAGAAGTTGGGTCAATTTTGAGGGGAAAAAAACACAACAAACGACTTGATTGTGTTTGTAAGAAATTCTTAAACGTCATTTGAGGTATGATTGATGTGGTGTGAAATGATATGTGATTTGCAAGTCATTTCCCTCCGCTTCTTCTATCTTTACAGGGAATAAATATCGGCTGCAGCAATGACTTGAGATACATCGAAGGAAAGAGGGGTGATATTCTGAATTCAAGCGTAAACAACAACGCATATCATTTTTTCGTTCATTTCCAACTGTTGTAGAAAGTGCCAAAACGACCAGCTTAACCGGATTTATTGGCATACATAAGAGTGTTGCGTAACACTTTTTTACGCCGATGGCATATATGCCTCACTAATTCGACCCAATTCAACGGAGGGCAAGTTTCTTCGGATTTCAACAATGTATTGGGTGTGGTAAAAGAAAATAAAATGGAAAAGAGAGAAAGTGGTGAAATGAGGTGAAGTTCATTGTGTGAAGTTATCAGTTAATTGTTTTTCTTAGAAAAACATTCATTTTTAGATTCAAAAGCTTTGAAGGATTCTGTCGAAATACAAAATATAATTTCATACTGTAAATAACAACAAAACAACAAATGTTTGAGAAAAAAGAGTAATGATATGGGTGGAAGTGAAGAACAAATGAACGGTTCTTAGATTGAAACTTTCGAAAAGAGAAAAAAAAGTTTCGTTCCTGATGAAAAATGACCTTTGTGTTGTTACAACTTCCGGCAGTAACAATTGGATTTAAAATCAGAATAATACAGTTCTTGTTGGCATTAATCCAATAGTGTAAACCGTTTTACTTTATTGTTGCCTAACACTGCAACTGATTAAGTTATTCCAATCAACGAAAATGTGGTAGTAAAACATTCAAAAGAAGAACGTATGGTTGTTTAGAAAAAAAAATGCATGAATAAGTAAGTAAGTCATTGGAACGCAAAATTCCAGAACTATTTGTAATTTTATGTGAATGGAGACATTGAAAACTGATATCCTATAGCCTAGTTTTTAATGTCATGACCGCCAAATGGTCATGATTTATAATTTTGGCAATATTCCAAGGAATTGATTTAGTGTTTGAATGCGCGCGTTTTCTGGTATGTAGCGGCTTGGCCGCTCTGCACGACCGCGACGCATCTCTAATATCTTTGGCCCAATTACTGTCGACGACGCTATGACGCTATAACGCAACGGTCAGGTCAAACAGTGCATTTCTACGGTCTATTCTACATCAAACGTAACATTATTTTTCTCTACTTTATTCTAAACCCAATCTCTTCTTGTAAATAGTTGAGGAATTTCCTAACATGGACCAAATAAAATGGTATCACATGAGTTCATTCACATGTTTTACAAAATATCACTAATTTTTTGCAATCAAGACAAGGGTATAAACCTCGAAATAAACCTCAAATCAACAGTTAGAAAATTACCGAATTGAAATAAAAAGTTTGATTTTTTTGTATGTTGAACCGGAATTAAATTACAGGGTGGCTTTTATTTACGGGTCCCAAAGTTTGGCGCCATGGTGGTAGCGCGCGGGCGCGTTTTTGATGTTTCTGTTTTTTTGATGTTTTTAATTATTGCTTCATTTTTCATCCTAGCAAGTTTCAGAATTATCGGTTTATTTTTAGTGAAATGGCACCGTCGAGTATTCATCGCACTCAATAGTCGACCTTCACAACAGCGGTTTTGGTACGAGAGAAATCGATCAGAAAAATGGCTGAAGAGCTCGGAATTTCTAGTTTCTCCATGACAAAGATTGTCAAAAAGGAGCTTAATCTCACCCCATATCGTGTAACAAAAACCGCTATTTTATCGGAGAGTAACAATGATAAACGCTTACGAAAAGCAAAAAAGCTCCTCGCTGGCACGCGACGAGGTGAACTTTTAGTGACAGTCTTTTCAGACGAGAAGTTTTTCACATTGGAGGCAGAGTTGAACCCCCAGAATCATCGAGTACTTGCAAAGAATGTCCAAGAAGCTTTTGACAACGGAAAACTATTTTTCGGGTGTCATACCAAGAGAGTGTAATGATTTTTGGTGCCATCTGCTAAAATGGCAAGTGTCCGTTGGTTTTCGTCGATAAAGGATTAAAAATTGACCGAAATTACTCTGTCAATGAAATTCTGGAGAATCATCTGATGCCTTGGGCCTATCCCACTTCGTTAATCAACACTGGGTCTTCCAACAGGATGGCTCTCCAGCACACGCTGCCAAATTCACTCAGCAGTGGTGCGAGTACCATTTTCCTGCGTTCATCAAGAAGGAAGATTGGCCGTAGTCGTCGCCGGATTTGAACCCGCTGGACCATTCCATCTGGGGATTTTTGCAGAAAAAGGTCTGTGGAAGACCCCACTCGAATGTTGAGGCTTTGAAGCAAAAATTGATCGAGGAATGGGACAAACTATCTCTCCAATACCATCGTGCCACACTTGATGCCATTCCTAGGCGTCTTCAGACGGCCATCGTCTCCAAAGGAGGCCGAATCGAATAATTATTGTTGATAACTATTTGTTTATATTCTAAGAAATTATTTGTTGAATCTGAGCTCATTTGATTTTCTATTTTCAGAGATATTACAGCTAAAAGTGGGACCCGTAAATAAAAGCCACCCTGTAGAAAATAAGAAAAATCCAGGAAATTGAAAGGAATGAAGACCAACAGCGAAACAAGAAAAAGTAATCATTTTGTGACTAATGCACTACAATCCATCAAAAGTTTTCTGGATCAAACGAAGAGAATGAATGTTACATGTTAATCAAAATGCCACACAAAATTATGTCATAATCCAATTTCGGGAGAAAATCGGGAAAAGGCCAAAGGATAGCGAAGTTCTAGACCTGTTTTTCAAAATCAGAGCGTTGCATAAGTCAAGATTAATTATAATTAATATGTTAAATAATGCAAATATCCTAGGAATCGAGATGACAAATATTAAACTTGATTATGAATTTTTTAAAATGAAGATCTGAGCAGAAATTGTTGATTCGTTGAAGTAGGCAACGTTCAAATATGATTACATGGGTATAAATATTCTGGTAACCGATTTTCATTTCAGTAGGTGTCAAAAAAACCCGATAATTGTTAGTTTTACTCCCCTTGGAGAAAGTATAACCTTGTCTATGAATTTATCTCCCTTTTGAGTTATTGACGAAAGTTTCGTTTTTTTTTGAACTCACCTCTAGGATTTTTTTTAAACATACATTTCTTTATGGCCATTGCGATTGGATAATCTGTCAGCTGTCAAATATCAACAATGTTTGCTCTTGGAATGAATCGATTCATTGTTTGTAAAACATACAGGATTTATTTTCATCAAATCCTCAATCTTATAAAAATCATATTGTCTTTTAAACTTTAAAATGTGGTCAAGTACCACTTTACCACGTCAAAGACCGAATGATGCTCCTCCACCACCACCACCGCATAACAAGTCAGCAACATTGCAGAGGATTCCTGCAAAGTCAATCGATGTTAACAAGTTGAGATCTGATATCGAAATTGTAAGACTTTTTGGTTTCTGTTGAAATTTTTGTTTGTTTTTAGCTTTCTCAACAACTCGAGATTGTCAAAGCGAGACTAGAATCAGCATTGGCGGAACAAGATGAATCTATTGCACATGTTAATGAACTTTCTAGGGATAATTCAATTGATTCCAGAATGTCAACTGCTTTGTTTTCAAATCGTTCTCAAGATTCATCTGATCCTACACCGACTCCACAACCAACCGAAAGTACTTTCTTTTCTTTTATTTTTGAGAAAAATAATATTTTTATAGTATTCATACAACCTTCTTCTTTAAACAAACCACTTTCTTTATCGGCTTCGCATCTTGCTCACATGAACACTGATATTGAAAAAAAGAATAAAAGGTAAAATCGATGCAAGTCGAGTTGTTAGATTATTTAACACGTTTCAGGCTCTCAATGTGTCTGACTTCTTCAACTTCTCATTTTATCCCAACTGTGAAAAGACGAGAAACCATAAGCAAAGTTGACGAAATTACAAAAGAAATTCAAGCAAAAATTGGAAAAATGAAAAGAACAGGTACTTTTTCTACATATTTTCGGATTAATCATTTTATTCCGCAGAGTCATTATCTGTAGAATTTGGAAAAAATACATTAACATCTTCATCAGCGCCAATTCCACCACCAAAACCAACAAGAACTTTCAAAGAATCTGCAACGATGGGAAGATACACTAACCACTATAAATCTAAATGTAACCTTTGAAACAAAAACAAATTGTTGGTTTAATTGATTTATTGTTGCAGCATCGACTTCGTCTTTTATGTCGTCTTCCGTGGCCTTTTTAAGCATGTGCAATCACAGGGAATTCGTTGAAGCAATCAACAAACGGTTCACTCAAGGACAATGCTGGGTAGGATCAATGATGCAAGGAAAAACAATTAAAGAACTTTCAATTTTCAGTTTTCACGTGGGGGACAACTTTTTTTCGTTAATCCATTCAACAATGTTACCTCACCAAGATGTCCTTTTTATTCAGTTATCCCAACAATTACGTCATCCTTATTCGAATCTAAAAATTCAACTTTGTTTTTGAGGTGATGGCCAAATACACGAGTATTGAAGCAAACATAGATTGAGTGAAATTAAAAAAAATCTATCTTTTGAAAATTAGAATCGAAATTTAAAGTTACATCAAAAAAATTTTACATTTTCAGAGGTGTATCTGGATCAGGAAAGTCGCACATTGCTGAACTCGTTTGTTTAGATATTGTCAAACGGTTTGACAGCCAAGGTCATATGAGTCAAATTCTAAAAAACGCTTTGATTGTTCTTCGGCCCTTCATTTCCGCCAACAACACTTACAATAATCGCTGTTCAAAAGCTCTACTTCATTACATTTTTCAAACTAGAGAGAATCGCTTAAATAAGATAACTTTATTACATTTTCCAATTGAATCCATGAGCCGTGGATGTCGAGCAAATATATTCGCAATGGTGGCAAATGATTTGAGTGAAGCTGAGAAAGGTTTATTTGAAGAGTTTGCGAATCACAATTTTTTTTACAGAAGTCTACAAAATTGCTGGTTTCCGGTTACGAGAAAACTGCAAGAATTACGGAAATTTCGAGGACATTAGAAAAGGACTAACGGTTTTAGGAATAGATGTGAACGATATTTTAAAAGTTAGTTAAATTGTATGTTTTGCGAATGTGGCTGTTAATTATAGGTTGTATCTGCGTGCATTCTTTTGAACAATCTTAGTTTCAAAACAAACCATTCCATAACGGAAATTGATAATTTAGCAGGTGGAGATGTTGTTTTGTAATTTGCAATATTTCAATTTACAGATCTCGAAGATGCAAGTTCGCTTCTTGGAATTTCAACTCTCGCACTCTATAGATTCCTGGTCTCCGAAGCAGAATTTGATGTAACACCTGTTTTCTGAAAATTGATACCTTAATAGGATTTTTCAGATTCGTTTGCTACGCGATAATTTTGTAACTGCAATATATTCACGAACAGTAAAATCAATTCTAGATAAAATAAATCGGCTTCTTGAAAGTCTTGCCGACGTTTCTGACAGAAACAGTGTTATTACAGATTCTGGTATGATTCATTTTAAATATACTGTTTCAAATATAAACTCCTTTTTTTTCAAGGCGTTAGTATGGAAACATTCAATGATAACACTCACACAATACATATAATTGATATCCCTGGCTATGTGCGTTCCGCACAAAATTCATTAAACGAACTGATTGTCAATGCAACGAATGATATCGTACAATGTACAGACTCAGATATGGTATTTTTTCAAATTTTTTTCAACAGACATTCAATATAATTATTTCATGTTCATGAAATGCTGAAAAGTGTAGAAATGGCTACTAACAAGAACGAAAATTGGAATGAAATAACTCCAAAAACGATGAAGCACTGCGCGGAATTTTTCGAAATCGATTATGACATGAGACTGATGCTGGAAAGAAACTTTAATCTTGTTTCAAGGGACTTGGTAAGCTTCGTTCAAATTTCATTCAATCAAAATTCAATTTGCAGATTAATCTTTTCGATCATCGAAGTTGTACATTTCAATATGCGATTAATCTTTTTGCAACTGACGTGGAGTCTATAATAGTTGATGATAATTTCATTCCCACTGCTACAAATTGGCCATTTCAAAGGAAAACCATTATCCAAAATGTGATGGATTGCATTCAACGGATGAAAAAATGTATAGGAGAGACGAGCTCTCAGCAAATTATTTGCTTGAAGGTTTATATTTTGTTTTTTCTTTAATTCAGTGTCCACAGATTAAAAACTAATCTATGATTCAGTCTAACGATAGCTTGGAATATGCAAGAGTGCATGAAAATGGACTAGGATACCAATTGAATCTTTTCCGAAGTGTTGTTGCAAGTTCTGCCATTTCCACGAAACGGTATTAAACAATTTATTAAGGTTCATTTACCTTAAAAATATATAAATGTTTAGACCGAATTCATCATGTATTTCAAGTCGAACAGCAAGCAGAAATCAGAAGCTTCCACCTGTTCGTCAGTATGCAATTCGTGATGGTAGGAAACATCATTTTCCTCAACGTCGGAATGTAGTTATCGATTATCAAGGTATTCAAATTTATAATTAGAATGTTTTTATTGTTGTTCCCATAATCCGGTGTCCGTTTTCGAAGACTTTATTTTCGCAGGTTTCCATATTTTTGGGCTTCACAAAATTGAATTTTCAGTTGGTGATGATAGAATAAGGACAAAAAACAAAAGAAGATTTATAAGTTTCAAAAAACAGAAGAACATCCGAAAAAAGAAAGAGATACGTTAGATTGTTTTCTTTTTCATTTTCAGACCCCAGCAATGGTGTCGTTCTACAAGCTGGTGAAGTTGTAAAGGTCATTGGGTTTTCTGGAGAATGTTATTTGCTTGAGAATGCAAGGCGTGATAGAGCCACAATTCCTTTGTCATTTACTGACAAGAGCATTTTTCTTCGAATTTGATAAATGATTTTATGTTCACATTCTTGTAATGAATACATTTTTTCTTAATAAAAGATCATATTACCACAGATCTATGAAGAAGGCTTTTTTTGCAACGTCAGTTCAAAGATGTCTTGTCTTTGAACTTCCGGTATGCGAAGGTGTTTACCGGAAATAACGACAGGAAATTGATATTTGTAGCCAGGTTCAATGGGAGAAACTCATTATTATTTATATTTTTATTTAAATGTTTCGATGCACTTTTATATCTATTTTTGCATTTTTATTTGATTGGAATATGAAAAAAAAACAAAAAATTCAGCCTATGCAAATGTTCATGAAACTAACATTTTGAACTTTTTGAGAATCATCCATCATCATCACCCAGCTCATCATAAATTGTTGTTTTTCTTTTTTTATAATGGTTTTCAAGATTATTCCGCTCAGCTTATTTCCAAAAACATTTTCATATGAAAATTATTGTAAGCTTTACCTTTTCATTTACAAAAATTTTGTTTCAATGAGAATTTCGTTTATAAGTTTGCTTAGATCATCATATCATTCCCAATAAATCGTTGTTCATAACAAAAAAAACTAAATATCGTTCTTGAGCTGAAGAAAAATTGTTTTTGCGTTTAGTAACCCAAAAATATAAAAACAAATATTTTGTGTTTTTCCCCAGTTTCTTAGAGATTTTCTTTGGGGAAAAATTCTGCTATAAACCAAAATATATCGAATTTTTTCATAAGATTCCCGATTAACGTCCTTATTTTTGAAACATTAACATTTTTTTATTGAATATCAGCAAATGTTTTTTTTTCGAGTCTTTGACATTTATGTTCAGCGAAGTGAAAATGCTTCACTTCACATATAATCAACCAAATATAAAAAAAGGGAAACCTGTTAACACATCGACCTAAAGAAACAAAGATTAGTTCATTTTTTCAATGTTTCTACTTCGAAAAATATTTTCTGTAAAATACATACATATGTTAGGTGAAAAATCAATATTTTATTTATGTATTCGGAAAAATTTAGGATATGACACGAAGCATAATCATTAAAAGGTATTTAATGAAAATCAAAATACTTATCGCGAATTTCTCGAACACCGTAATTAAATTGTTTAAATCTATTATTTACCACAAAGAAGTTAATTTGCGTTAATTTGTGAACACTTGGGGGTATTACTAAACTGACCTTTTGCTGCATCAACAGCTCTCATCAGTATAATATACAGCGTTTAATGTTTTTATTACGATTGTTCCATATTTAATTGTATTGCTTTGCCCACACAATATAAAATAGCACAGAAGATTCATTTTGAACTATTCTTGAGAACCTGGTGGCAGGCGTCCAATACTCTGTTCAATAGAGCGAATTTGCAACTCTGAATTTTGTATGTTTCGGAGATATAGTCACAAAATAGTACTTACTGTAGAATCAAACCGGTTCCTATAGATACTATTGATACTATCTGGATTAGGGTATATTTTAATGTCGATTCAAATGTAGACTATCTTGACTATTAGTTACACCCTCTCTGAAAGTGGTGTATTATTTTTTCCAGCGATTTATTCTCTTTGTTATTCACTAGTCAGTGTATTTCAAATTTAGCCAAATTACTCAAGATTTTCAAAAATTTTAATCCGATTTCAAACGAAAATTTGATTTTTCTTAAGAGTGAGGCCAAAAAACTGCGTTCTCGTTCCGGTTTAGCTATTTTCAAGTTTGCGTTCCCCCAACCAAAAAAATTCAGCTTTAATTAAAAGCTTGCATTTTATTATAATATATCTTAGATACTATGACTTCTATTTTTGAATATCGTTTTCAACAATAATTTCTCTAGATGTTTTCTATGGAGAATGTAAGAGAAAATAATTTTCAAAGTTGAATATAAAATTCTGTTCGATTTTTGTTTTGCTTTTCAAGCTTTCATTCTGAATTTATAATTGTTTCATTGTGCTCTGATTTTTTTATGTTTCGTCTCATTTTTGCTATTTTTATGAGAAAAACAATAAGAATTTGAATCAGAACCGTATTTCAATGAAACTGCAAATGATACTCACGTCTACTTAGACTATTTTATGTTTGAAACCCGCAATAATGGAAAATATTTCTTTTTCTTGTTTTCTGACAGACAAAAATTAGAAAAATAAAAGATTTTCAATGAGCTTTTAGAGTACAAATCATTTTTTTTTTCTTGTCAGCATCTTCTTGTTAAAACTGCTCACTCAATTACGGACTAACGCATTCGTTGAAAACATTTGGTTAATTGGCAAACATGTTGCATTAAATTGTCAACAATTCAGTTCAACAAATTGATTCACGAATGTCGTTCTTTTTAAGCATTAGAAATCTGCAGAATTGACATTTTTTAAAAAAAGTTTTTCTATATCCAAACTTCCTGATGCTCACTCAGTTGCAAGTTTAGTGAAAAAGAGCTGAAAAGTAATAGAAAAAACGCCCAAAATATATTTAATTTATACCCTTTTTGACATATTCAAAGAGAACCGATCCATCAATTGCTGACTCTTCTTTTTTACATGTTGAATATATTTGGTTCGTTGTAATTAATGATTATTAACTTCATATTTATGTTGTATTTTTGTTTCTAAAGGCATTACACCAGTTAAAACGTTTCATTCAACATATCAAAATTTAACAACCGTCTCAGTAAGTCGATCAATTGTTTACAAAAATCCTGAATTCACGTTCAAATTTAACAAAATTAAAATTTACAATTATTTTTTTTTTCAAAAATTGTAAAAAATAATTTTAAATGCGATAAATCCGTGTTCTATTTTTATTATTCAAAAAGTTAGGAAATGACGCAAAACACGGTGATTAATATGTAGTTACATGTTTTTATCTATGTGGCTTCAGTCTTTATTAGGGTATTTTTAGCTTTGGTTTCAAATGTAAATTAAATTGGAGGTGAATTTGTTCTGCAACTGCATAGATTGACTAATTTTTTAAATTGAATGTGGGTTCGGGAGCTTCAAAATTAGGCGACGTGCTGTTATTAGCTTCTTAATTACAGAATATAATTTCAAAGACGCGAAGAATTTTGTTAGGGGCGGGGGAAGTTTGATGAACATGAAAATTAGTATTCAAAGTATGTATAATTTGTTTCAAGTTGTCCAGTCCACAACTATTCTACGTTGGAAGCTAACGCTACTCTTTGAGAATAGTTTTTTTTAAAACAAATTTTGCAACTTTTTTGAATTAAGAACAACCCCACGTTTACCAATTTTATAAAATATATTCAATTAATTAATTAATTTTAAAACATATTCAAACACATCATTATTTGTTGATTTACTCATTTATTTGATAAAAATAACAATTCTAACTTAATTTCAAATTCCACGGAAGGGAAGATTTGCAAACGTTGCAAACTGCACATAATAAAAATGAACATTTCGAGAATGATCATTTTTTTCTGTAGTTAAAGTTTTGTGTTGACTTTCAGCTATTGTTCATAAGACTCACTATGAGCTAAAAAATTAATAATTAATTTTGAAGACCTGCATTTTTTTTTCAAAAAGAAAAAAAAACGTTTCGCCCTCTTTTCGGTGTACTATTTCAAACAAAGAAAAAAAGATTCTAGGAATTGTTATTTTGTCATGAGTCTTTAATGTTTTCAGTGTTTTCCTGTTGAATGTTAATTTGATATTTTTTCTAGCTTTTGTGAACGGCACACTAAAATTGTTTGCAGAATTTTGGAAAGTGAGTAAGTTACCATAATATTCTGAAGAAGGGGATATCTCATCTTTTTTTTACACACAACGCAAACATTTGCAATAAATGTCACGACTTTTTTTTTCGTCATTAATGTAAATGGGATTAGGTTGGTCAGTACTTGAGACTTTTAAGGAAGTATTTTTTTGTTTGATTTGAGATAAACTTTTTTTTCAATTCATAAATCCACTACTTCTATGAAATTGTGAATTGTTTTCAGTTTGGATTATTTTTCTCAAAATTTTATAACGTTCAAAACTTTTGCGAAAAAAACAAGTTATCTCTAAAAAAATATTTTTCAGTCTCTTGAAGCCACACTTGAAGATTTTTCTTACTAGCCTTGTTACTTCCTTAGATGGTATATATTTTTTTCTTTTCACACTCGGATATTTGCCTCAGAAATGAGTAATGACTTGCCGTGTTTTCTTTTTCAATATTGATGCTGCTCTCGTTCTATATCTCACACGAAACTTAAATTAGTTTCACTTTCATTGACATAAGAAGTGTGTTTTATTGTCAATTTTAAGGTTTCATCAAACACATTTTCTGATGCCTACGTAGTGTTATAGGTTTTCTAATTTCAGTTTCAAAGTAAACAGAAGCCACACTTTTTTTATTTTTTTCGATTCGAATCTACATGAAGTCAAGAATTCATTTCTTATTTGAATTTTATTGAAAATTCCAAAATTAGATTTTTTTTTTTGAAATATTATTCTACCATCAGTGATAATCCTATTATATATTTTAAAAATAATTAAAGATTTTCCTTTTTTCAAATTTTTTGAATTCTATTTGGTTAAAATTATCCACACAGTTCAGAAAAAATATTAAGATTGATTGTCATAACACTCATATTTGGTGAATCTTTCTTCATCTTTGAAAACTCTTTAGTTCAATTCCCTTGAGAGTTTCATAGTTTGAACAAGTACCTCAAGGTGTTTTCATCTCGCATTATTTTTCTTGTTCTCTCTCAAAAAAGGCACTTCTATTTGTTTCACCATCATTTTACTGCGAACAAAACAGAGCAGTTTGAAATCAATAGATTCGAATGGAGCTAGCAAATGACACAGGACCGGAAAATGACACAGGATGTCAGGTATATTGGCAAGTCTATCCAGATCCGTCGCTGAGTTTATACGCAATTGTACCGTTTTCAATAGTGTATATTTTGCTGTTTTTCCTGGGATTACTTGGAAATATCACTTTGATTTATGTCACATGTAACAATAAAGCCTTATTGGTAAGTGAAATGAAACTATAGATGTAAACTACATAGATTAGAAGAACGTTCAAAATTCTTGCAGAGCGTTCAAAATATATTTATTCTAAATATGGCTGCAAGTGACATTATGATGTGCATTTTATCACTTCCAATTACGCCTATTACGAATGTGTATAAAAACTGGTACTTTGGGAACGTACTGTGCCATTTGATTCCATGTATTCAAGGTTTGCTAATTTCTATTTTGAAAAAACAATTATTTTTATCAGTCATTTTCAGGAATAAGTATATTTGTGTGCACATTCAGTTTAGGTGCGATTGCATTAGACCGTTATATCCTTGTTGTTTTGCCTCACACGCCGCCACTTACGCAACGTGGTGCATTTTTCTCAACAATACTATTATGGACACTATCTTTCATTGTTACAATGCCATACGCTTTCAATATGCAAATGATTGAGTATAATGTATCTAATTAATCAATGTTTATTTTTGAAATCTGAAATATTGAATACAGGAGGAAGAGATATGCGGCTATTTTTGCACAGAAAAATGGGAATCTGCCAAGTCGAGGAGAGCTTACACGATGATTGTAATGCTTGCGCAATTCGTTGTTCCATTTGCTGTTATGGCATTTTGTTATTACCAAATTTTCGCAGTGCTCAACAAAAGAGCAAAGGTAGTGAATCTGACACATCTGTAATGTTGAGTCTCAAAACGTTTACAGAAAAAAATTCGAAAAATGGATGAAAGATCTATAGCATTAGAAAGTTCTTGTGCATGTCACGCTGCGGGGGTGGACAGCCAATATGAAAACGAGCTGAACACATTTTTAGATAAGCAGGAAAAGGAGAAACAAAAAGTTATACATCAAAATCGGCGGACAACTTCGATTTTAGTTACAATGGTTGTATGGTTTGGTGTTACTTGGCTGCCACACAATGTCATATCACTGATTATCGAATATGATGATTCACAACTGTTATTTCGGCTCTACGGGCGTGATGATTGGGATATTAGCTATCTTTTAAATTTATTCACTCACTGGTACAAAATACATTTTGTTTTCGGAATATTCAAATATAAAAATTTACAGCTTTGCAATGTCGAATAATGTCATCAATCCAGTGCTCTATGCTTGGCTCAATCCAACATTCCGACAGCTTGTTGTAAAAACTTTTTTCCGGGGAAAAGAAAAGGGCGGAAGGTATGAGGGACCGTATGGTTACCATCATAAATGTATCAGGTTTCTTTGTTCAGAATCATAAACAAATCTCTAGTCTATGAAACCAAAGTTGTGCAGCTAAAATCAAATGGGGGCGAAACGAAAGAGGACGAGAAGAAAGTTGACGACGATGGTTTGATTTATTATCTGCACAAAATAGAAAATTCAAATTTTAGGACCAGACCCCAAAAAAAATCCAACTTCAAGCGGACCGGTTGAGATCTGGTAAATATGACATTTTGCGATTTTAAAACATTGGGAATATTTCAGTAGCAAAACGGAGCCAGAATTGATCGAATTCAGCATCAATGACACACTTGTATAATCTTGCGCATATCAATATTTTGAATTCAATAGTTTTGTTTACTTTTTCTTCATTATATTTGAAAATAAATTATTTGTTTTTGTAAGATTTTTGTTTCTTTACGGGCAATGTTAGAAAATAGTATTATTTGTTCCAAATTTTTAGAAAACAAACTGTTTTAAAGAAGAATAACATCAACTTTCGGGTCGCTTTCTCTTTTACATATTTTCGCAATAATAAAAAATGTGCAGTTTACAATCTCCCTACCAACAGATGGTTGAAAGTTCGACTTCTTGCATTGTCGACAAGTCACACAGTTCGAAGGCAAGTTTTTCTTTATAAATTATGTTTTTCTGTTTAAAACTTATTGTCTTTGGAATGGCTAATTTTTAGAAGAGCGCTAATTTTTTTCTGGCAATGATTTAATATGTTTTAGTTTCAACTAATATTTTGCGCAATGCGTCGAACAATGTTTCATATTTCATTTATTTTTATTTTTATTTTAATTTGTCAACGCATTGAAGTTAAGGTTGCCTTAAGTTAATGTTAGGGAGTATAAAATATTGTAATCTTTCAAACATGTTTGAAAAAATGTTTCTTTAATAATTTTTAAATTTTCAGCACACCTGCACATTTTTTAACTCATTATAAGAAATGAGACAAGAATGCATTAACCTGAAAACATAATCCTAAAAGCGTCCCTCTCGTGAATTAATTTAAAACATCTCATATTCCGAGAGAGAGTTACACGTAACAATCCGGTATAATTACCAATTGTCAGGTTAATCTTTCAAAATGTGTCATTGGCTCATCCTCAAAATCGACAAAAATCCCATGTTAACAGGAAGTTATTACTCGCAGGTGACACTAATCACGACATCCCGTAGGTAGAGATCAGTTTCACGCTGGTAAGAAACAACAACTATAATAATTTTGTGTGCTACCAAGGTTCACACTTTCACATTTACATGGGAAATATTCAATCTCAAACTATTCGTTTATTTTTTCAAATTGTTTTGCTGCAAACTCGTTTATGTAATGATGATGGAATGAAAAAAAGAGCATCTCTTGACTCCATTATTGTCAACCATATTGCTAATTTGACATTTATCCTATGCAAGCGACACATCTTATTCTCATTTCATTTCGCGCCATTTCAATAACAAGACCCTTTTAAGTAATTGAGAAAGATGAGCATCTTAGCAAATGTTCAATTACCGTAATAAGTTAATTTTGCTAGTCTGGATGTATGTATTTAATACAAAAAACTTCCGGAGTTGTCATTGTATAAACATATGTCGCATTATTGTTGTCTAAATATGTGCCAGTTCTTGTTTTCAACAAAAAAAACCGCCAAAATAGTGAAGCAGGTGTATAGATCTTCATCAGTTCCCTGATTTTTTTTGTTGATGCCCGCACATTTCAACACCTCATTACAATGTAGAATGGAAAAATATTTTTTTTCTGTATATGCTTTGAATTTTTCATCTTCTTCGATATATTATAAACGACGCGCCTCAACACAGAATGTAATAAATCGTGAGTAATATCACTCGGTACAATATGGTCGAGTGTCAAATTCAAACTTTATTATATGTGCACTTTTTTCAAATAATGAGAAAATAGTGAAACAAGAGAGAAAAAAGGTGGCGGTCTTTTTGAAATTTGAATCGTGTATTGTGAGAAGTACAATTTTTGATTTTGGCCTTGTAGCATCTGTGAACACATCAGTGCAAGATGTGCAAAGTTCATAACAGAAACCAAGCAACTTTTAAATTATTTTGTAAGCATTTTATTAGAGGTAGGATATATTAGACGTAGGTTAAGAGACGGGTAGAAGTTTACTCCAATCATGATTATTTTTATTAAAACTGAACATTTTGTTTTAGAATTGAATGATAGATATTCTTAGAAGTAATGTTCCTATCCGGATTGCTACAATCTCAATAGATCCAAACCTAACTTGAATCTGGATCGGAAAGCTGCTTAGAATCATTCAACCAGAATCCCTGTTTTTGTTTTTCGGGCTTCTGTAATGTTTGAATCCATATTTGGATGTAGCACGATAAATAACAATTCTGACTAGAATTTATACCATGTGGAGCAGAAACAGTTTTCTGTTTTCTTTGACACATTCTGCGATGTGCCAATGCTTGAGAAAATTAAGAGAAAATACTTAATTAAACACTCACTTGCCGGAGTCCATAGAACTTTTGACAAGCTTCCATATCCTATCAACAATGTCAGATCTCTTCAAAAAGTAACAATCCTCTAGATCTTACGTCCAACATTCGTTTTAGTATAATAACCGTCAAAAAAAATCTTTATGGCTATACATACTCCCCCTTTTTATCCAATTAATTACCCATTTGCTCATTATTACTTATGTACTCAAACCGAAAGGTAACAAGACAAAAAACGACAGGAAGTAGGAGTTGTAGTATCATAGTGAGCTAATGGTTTCATAGGCAAACATCCGGTGTCGATATCCTCAGAAGTATCACCAATCAGTTCACACCTCTCGCAATGTTTTCTCAACATTCATTAGCTTTGTTTGCCTCATTTCTACCGTAGTCTCCATTTGGATTTCTATTCATCGGATTGAAGAATCATGATGATTCTTTGTTACACATTTCTAATAATCTTATGTTTTCATTTATATCTCAAAATGGTTTTCTTATTTTTACACATTGTAGCAGACAGAGACAACTCACACAAATTTCCATTTTAATGAGATTGTTGAATAATTTTCTTGAAGCCTCTTCATTTTTTTTTTCATTTCACATCCGATGTACAAATGAGATAATGAACAGGTACAGTATGCCAAAGTAGGCGTGGTTGGTAATACTCTTTTATACTCCCAACACAGTTAGACATCATCATTTTATTTTATTTCGAATTTTTTGCCTAATCGCTTCGGACAATTCATACCTCTAAACTAATTGATGAAGCGTGTTATCGAATCTATCACAAGCTAGCACTTTATCTATATTGCTTTTCATGAAACGAAAGATTCAGATTATTTGTTATTGTTATTAATGTGCAGCAGCAACATAATATATCCAATGATTTATGCAAAGTGTTGCTTTCTAATTATTCGGAGTACCTTTTATCGGTAAATTTGACACTGACTTCCCCTTTTCGATAAGCCTTGCTTGACCCGACCAAATGAGTCTCGTTCATTAGACACACCTATCATCCAGAATTGTCTCAAATTTCTTTTCTAATAGTAAAAATTAATGGTTTCTTTTTGCTGTTCCTATTTTGAATTGACATTCAATCATTTATTCATTATTTTCTCATAATTTACATATTACATGCACTGTCAAAACTTATATTGTATGTGCTCGATAACAAAAAATGTGAGAGAATGATCATCATTTTTTGCTTTTTTATTGTTATCAATTTATTTGAATCCATCTGGATGCAATTCTTTAAAAATCTAAATGTGAAATGATTAATCACGGTTTGTCGATTTTTTTCCGATTAGTGGTATGTTTTATCAAATTGATAGTAAACCACTTAAACAAATTAGGCGACAAATTGTTCAGCCTTGTTTTTTTTTCTCAAAAACGGATTGTCTATCGAAAGAAAAAATGAAGTTGCTGCTTCAGTCACTTAACACATTAGCGGATGAACACTGTTAGTTTATCAATTCTAGACCGACATCTTTCATTTTCATTTTTTTGCTAACCATTTTATATAAATAACTAAATACTATTCTCGCATTTTCCCGGGACACTACAAATCTATTTATCCAGAAATTCTAACCAACACCCTCTTATTTTATAAGAGACACATTACCGTATTCTTGATATGTGGGGCGGAGTCTAATTTGCATTTTTGTTCAGCCTCTTCTCACCCGATGGGTTGGAACACTTTTAATTATCTTGTAGTCATCTGATTTTATTATATACAGCCTTGTAAGGATTGTTTTAATTTTTAGAAGTAATTTTTAATCGAAAACATTTTCAACGTTTTGCAAAAACATGAATTTCAAAATGATTTCAAAACATTTTATTTCAAAATATGAATATCTATTAACCAGTCTCAAAAATATGCTTTACAGAAAAATATTTAAATTTAAATTGTTTCTAAATTAAAAGTTATTTTGTGCTCTTCACACTTGAAAAGATTTTGCATCATTTGCCTCACTATTATTATTTCTCATGATTTTCTACCCGCCAGCCTAACTTTTCACAATTTAGGTATGAATCTTCCAATCGACATGAGCACAATGAGCCCACAAGAATGTCTTGAAAAAATGACTATTTTACCAAAAATGGAGAACTTCGACGATGGCGAAAAAGCCGAATCAGAATCTTCTATGAAATCAAAGTTTAATATCAGCGAAATTTTGGAAGCAGATCAAAAACCGTGAGTTACACAACTTTTTTGGAAAAGAAAAGTGCAATAAAAATTCAAGCTTTTCTTGTTGACTTTATTAAGCGTCATTGTTTCTTGAGCGTAAAATTATGTATTTGTCTTAACTATTCAAAACACAAACACCTTCATATTGAAGTAATCAACATGACTGAATCATAAACATTTGAAAAGCTCTTTTAATAAATGTTTTCTTTTTCAGCTTACTTCAGAGTTCACCATCCGCGTCATCAGAAGACAGCTCGAATGATATCGAACAACAACCTTCTATGAACGTATTCTTCGATCCTCGATTGGCGTTTCCATTTGCAGCAATGCTCCAACAAAGCATTCTCAATGCAAATTCGCATCCCAATCCGCTGCTCTCATCTATTCCATTGTTGCCGATGCTCGGATTTCCACCGGCGCCTCAGTTGGTGACAATGAAACATTTGACACATTCAGGTCAGTTCATTCAGTATTGCATAAGTTTTCCGTTTACTGTGTCTGTCATTAAGAAACGTGTGTGTGAATAATAACAATACATCAAAATCTCACATTTCTTTTTTAGTTTTGACCCATTGAGACCATTAGGACGTCTAATTATCGCATGAACTTATGTTTTTACTTATTTGTCGGCAAGATTTTTGTAGAATAAGGATAAGATCAGGCACCCGCCTGCGCAAAAAATTTACCTCAATTATCCTTTGTTGGGTAACACATTCTGAAAGGTAAGCATGTGCACGGTTTGGAAACATACCGTACCGACAAAACTAATTGGCTTTTCGACAGAACACATGCTGTTTTGTGAATCTTTGAAACGATAACGTTGCATTGTTTAATAGAGTAATGAATTATTTCCGCTAGATAAAAAATATCAAATGTATGTTCTTATAAACTTTTAGTGACCGCACTTTATTATTTGATGAACTTCTAAGCTCGATTTGAAAATTATAAATGAGGCGTTTCTGAGAATGAAAATGAAGTGATTTCAGAAATAAAGAGTTATTTCGAGTTATTTTAATATCATTTTAGATTACTGTGCTTCAAGTTTGTTCGCAGACGATAAATATATTCTGAGAAATAAGGTTGACATGCGTCTAACAAGCATATTAATCCTTTCATTTACATTGTAGGATAATTTTCCACCATCCTGCTAGTTAATTAGCAGTAATGGGTTCATCATATGTTTGTTGTTTCAGGAAAGAGGAAATAGATGTGTTATAATTGTAGGCTGTCAAAAAAAAAGTCAAGAATGATATCTCACGGATGATATACAATTATTTCTAAACGAGCAATTTTACAGAATTTGGCAACCATCAAGAACAAGGAGACGACAAGGATGAGAAAAATAATGAAAAAGGAGAAGGAGCAAGGGATTCTACTGGCGGGAGTCCGCTTGAATCAGACGTTGAAGACGATGATGATTGTGAGTTACAAATTTGAAAATTATGAAAGTTCATTTTTTTCAGTAACCAGAGGTAGCGATGATGATGCAAACTCAAGTGATCCATCAGCCAGGAAAAAGAAGACACGAACAGTTTTCAGTAGATCACAAGTTTCACAATTGGAGATGACATTTGAATTGAAACGTTATTTGAGCAGCATAGAAAGAACACAACTTGCTCAGAAATTACATTTGACAGAAACCCAAGTTAAGATTTGGTTCCAAAACAGAAGAAACAAGTTCAAGAGACAATCACAAACAGATGATCCAAACACATCTTTGCAAATGCATCGAGCCAACTTGTTCTCTATTCCACCGTCATCAATCCCAAATCCGTAAGTTATAAATATTACCAACTCATTATTAACATCTTCCTAAATAAATTATGTTATCTATACTTAATTTTTTTTCCATTTTCAGAATAATGCAAATCCCACAAACAAGTTCACCAATGTCTGTAATTCGTCCAGTAATGCAACCTTCGATTGAGGCTTCAGCCGCTGCCCGTTTCTTATTTGAATACAGTGCTCTGGCTGCTCAAGCTCAACACTTCTAAACTATTTTTTAAAATGTTTTCTTTCAAAAATGTCTAATTATTCCCCCTGTGCGCCCCCATTACTAATTTTTTGTCACCTCATTCTCCTGCATTTTCTTCGGAAGTTACATATTACCTCGAAACTATTTACCATCTCATTTGGTTTAGAACTCTCTTGCCCGTACATTATTCAAGCTATTTTTTCAGCCAAATTTTGCATTACTATTAATTTTTTTTGATATTGTGTCATTGTGAAGTTTTCTTTTCAATGTGTTTTTCAATCGTTTTTGTGCAATTCTTTGTTCAATTTGTATTTTGTCACATGTGCTTATTTTAGTTTTGGCAGTAATAAAATTTGTAATTAAAGTATTTTGAAGAAAAAATATGTTGCTTATTTCTGAATGCAACATTTTCAAGTTTACATAAGAAAAAAATTAACTGATTTTGCTTCAAAGTTGGATAAATGCAACAACTCTTAGACAAGATTTTATGCTTTAGATAGAGATTTAACGTTGGCAGAATTTTGAAACATTATTCGAAATTAGAAAAAAAAAACTAATTTTCAGATGACGCAATGAAAAAAAATTTCTCTCCTTCTCCATATTGTATCCCAAACACATATTTTTAACACTTCACATTCTAGCACATAGAAAATGATATGACTTTTTGATCTCAATTATCTTCAAAAAATATGAATCTTCTCAAAATTTCAGTTTTCATGAACGAATTCCTAATTATTTTATGTAACTTATATGAAATTCTTTCTAAAATATTATGGCACTGCCAGGCACCGCTATTTTTTGAAAATGTAGTGAGAAAGGCAGGTTGTTATAGACATGTTTGAAGAAAAAAAAAATAGCTGCAGTTATAAATTTGTAAGCTAGGATAATACGCATGAGATTTGAAGATAAGGGATGCATCTTTTGCGATTATTTTCAAAAAATTGTATGGGATATAACTATCATACAATTTAAAAGCTTTTATATTAATACAGTTCTCAGAATATGCTAGAATCAATAAACCGATTGAAGACAAACACAATTTCCAACGTCTTGTATGTTTAAGATTTTGGTACTTCTTGCTGGCAAAACATCGGAAATCTCAAAATTGAATATTGAATATTAATAATTTTTATTGACAGTAAAATCTTATGTTTTTTCTTGACCCAATTAAATTGATGAATTTTCCAACAGCAGCATCAACAACTTTGGAAATATGTCTTTCATCATACAGGCAATCGCATCTGAAACCTTAATCCTTGTCTGGGAAATATGCACCCATATTTTTTTATATTTCAGATTAAAAAAATTGAAATGGCTCACTTACTTTAATGTTTACTGAAATGATGTTGAAATGAGGTAAAATTTTGGAATTGTCGGGGAGATGTACAAGTGACGAGCCAAGCTGAGAAAGGTTTTATTCAAATCGTAATGTTAAAGCTGAAAATCGGTTTCCACTTGTAACACAATTGGATCGATTCAATCTGGTTTATACAAATCGCAATCAATCAATGAAATACCACCGGAATGATTCAGAATTATTTTGATTTTAAAACTTGGCAATGATCGATTGGGATTCTATTTTAAATATATAGATATTGTAGATATTAAAGGTACAGGGTGTCCAATAAATACTGCAGGACGCTTTAGACACAGATATTTTTAAAACTACGAGACGCAACTCTTTGAAACTCCGAACAATTTAATACAAATATATTTGTATACAATTGATTGAGAATTTTCCTACTCCTTGCATTTTTGTTTGAATCGGAGTCACGTATTGTAACCGAGTTGAAGCCCTCTTTGCTCGCGGGTTTGAGCTTACATTTTTCAACGTTACTGACCGCCCAATTTTCATAAGAATCTGAAAACTGGTCGAATGAAAGTTCGATTCTCACTTCAAACATATATTAAACTTAAAAGTTTTTAAAATGGAAAACAATTTTTCCACAGGAACATTTTTTATGGACTTACTTTTTCTTCTTTTCAATTTTGGATCCATCAAAAAGTGAACTTTTCTGCATAAAATGAGCTAATCTTAATCTAGAACCCTATTTTTTCAGTATGGAATGTAGCTAAGGGAGAACGATAAAATAAATATAACGTTCTATATAATTTTCTATTTTGACAGTTTTTCCAACAAAAACTGCAAATTTTATAGTTTTTCATACGATGTCCAAAATCAGGTAGTGAAGGATGATCCAAGTTCCCTAAAAATTATTACTGCACGTTAATAAGCTTCAAAAAATTTTTAAAATATAAATAAAAAGCTTCTGATTAGTTTTTGGATCAGAACTAAGAAATATGAAGCTGTCAATATGAACGAACATAAACTCTCGAGCTGCGAGCATGCGGAAATGAAATTGGTTATGGTTTTTCCTTCACCATTTCTCTAAAAAACGTCCTAATTACATGAAACTTTGAGATTAATTATACATAATATCAGGAAATTGAAATCAGTGAAATTCTCTTAAGAAAATTAATTTTTCTTTGTACCACAGTAGGCTATTCTTTCTGCAATATTTATTGATCACCCTGTACATAAGGCCTTAATAAACTGGGAAAGGAAACATTCTCAATACGGCTGTGTTCTTCACAAACCCATTCGTGACGTCATCACGGTCAAAACGCACAATTGCAAAAAATAACGATTTTCTGCAACACGTAACTTTTAAACCCCTACATCGATTGTTAAGCGAAATAGCTCATTAGAAAGATAATAATCTCCTTATTCGTATTATATTAATACATAATGCTAAAACGTGAGAAAATATTAAATACACACAAAATCTTTTTAAAAATTACATTATTTTAAATAAAACCTAGAAATTTTTAGATGCCATGTTTTTTGAATTTTACTTACACCTATGTATGTACCTTAAAACCGTTGTAATCCGTGATTTTGTATGCGATTCCCGTTCGGTTTAATGCGAAAAAGATAAAAATTGACAATTCTCTCACTTTTCGTATACTGTGTTGAGAGTTATTAAAGGGCTTAGGGCAAAATATGATGAATTTCTTTCAATTTGTTGAAATTACATGATTCCCAATCATCCTCAAAGGTTTTTTTACATGTTTAACTTGAATCGCAATATAAATGTTCCTTTAAATGCTTATCTATATATGAAATTAAGGTTTTTTTCTTAAAAATGTAGTCAAAAATCTGAAAAAATGAATAAAATTTTGGACAGATTAGTTTTAAAACTGAAACTAGAAGTGACATACAAAATAATCTGAAATAAGGGAAAATAACTCGTTTTAAGACGATAAATAATTGGAAAATATTTTTCGTTAGCTGTTCATAATCAGTCATCATTAAAAATGAATTTTGAATCACTAAAATATGTTTCTTAAAAAACAAATAACATTTATTTTAATATGCATATCGATTGAATTAATGACCTTTAATCCGTTTCCATATGTATAAAAACATAATTGAATAAGTGTCAAACAATAAACGATTAAAACAAAGAACGACAGAAGGTGTGGTAAAAGGCGGTCTATTACAGAATTCTTTTATGGTGCCGCAACTCCTCCTATATCACTTACTATGACAACATTCAACAACCGTGCACTCAATATGTAATAAATGGTTGTATTTTAACGTTATTTTTCTATTCAATATGATTTTTTCAATCGTTCCACGTCTTACTTTCTGAAAAGTTTTGTTAATAAGTTTTTTTTAAAATTATGTTTTGTATCAAGAAAATAAAATGAAAATGTTTAAAATTTCTGAACTATAGTCCAAAATTTAGAAATAAAAAAAGTGCAATTTGTCTACAGATTAATAATGTTGTTCGTGCTGGGGGCAACAGTTGTTAATGAAACAGGATTAGTGCATTGATAAAATAGAAAGTTCCGATTGTGTTCAGAGCTTCAGACAAAGTTCGAAAATACGAAGATCAACGTTGATTAATGTTTTAAAGCAACATTTTCATGGGTTTGAAAAATTCGTTGATAAAAAACTGTTTCCGAAGATTTAAAAAAATGTAGTATTATTGCGTATTTTTTCTAAAAAGTTGTAAGTTGTAAGTTAGTTTTCTATAAGCAGTTTTCATTGAATACTCTGAGCCTCAGTTTTATATTCTTTTTTTTCTAGAAATTTTATTAAACTCGGATATCTTAATTAATTATCTTTTTTTTAATATTTTCACACAACAAAAATATTCCAAACATAGTATGCATATTTCACAACAAATGTAAACTGATAACAGAATCCATGTTCTATCGATTATTGTTAACAATCTTTTGCACTAGCTTCCTGCAAGCAAATTTTTAAAAAATGTATCAATCATCATAAACTTCCACAGCACCGGAAACACGTGTTCCCGAAAAAAATCTCAATAGCTGTTCGATTTCTATTTTCATTGGAGGACACCTGTCCTGTTTTTCCCAACATTTCATATCTGTTAAAAACGTTTTTGTGCACCCACCACACAGCAGAGCAGTTTTTAGGAATTTTATTCCACATCATTTGTTTTTTTGATAATTTGACCGGAAGTCATCTTTTTTATGTCATACAAGTCACTTGAATGGGTGAGCATATTATCAGTAATTTGATTGCAAACGATTTATTTATTTATTTTTCTTATACCATTTTTTTATTCTCTAATTGTGGCTACCTATGAATCATCGCAACAAAACGTTGGTTGATTTCATTTTTATTTATTTTTTGAGATCCTAAATCCGTTTTTATAATCATTTTTTTTGGTAAAAATAATAAGGCAGCAGAGAAAAATGTAATTAGCATAATGCTTTGTGCCATTTTCTCATATCTTTATCAATAAATTTTCTCATTCCCATACCTGAAAAAGTGTGAAAAAATCACCAATTGGTTATTATGATTGTTCATCGTTCTCGACCTCCATACCACATAGCACTTTCTCGGACCGCCCATTTTTTATCACTGGAGGTGGGTTAGTCCGAATGGTGTTTTTGTAAAGCTCACTCCATGTTTTTTTTCTTATTTTTTTTGTCTATTTGTTTGCTTGTTAAAAGAATTTTTCCTTATCAGTTCTACACCTTTTCTGTCAATGTGCCTCAACATTTTTAAAACATGACAATTATGCAACTTTACAGAAATATGAAACGATTGCTGATTTTTCCACTATTTCTGGCTTTGGTTTATTCAATCGAGAATACATCCCTTCCGTTAATTGATTATGATTATGAAGAACAGGTAAATTGGCTTTTTCTCTCATTTTTGGACCTTTTCGGTTTGAAACATGTCGGATATCTTATTTAACTTTTCCTTCGTCATGAGGACCCGTAAATCTAGACTGAATGTGGGTAATTTATCAAATAAGTTTATCTAACAGACTCAAACGACCGGAATCTTTTTTTTTCTCGTTTCTTCTTTCGTTAAATGAGTCACAAACATAAAATGAGAATAGAAGTAACTAGAGTTTATGATAAAAATGATATGCGAATTTGCTTGAAAATCTCATTTATCTTAATTACACGCAGCGGTTCCTTTTCATGTTGATTGCTACCGTGATTGATAAGCAATGATTTCAACCGTGATAATTTATTATTAAAAACAAAATAGGAAATTGTCCGTTCGCTGAATTTCCGGTGAAAACAGCTGTGTTTTCCTTCTTGGAATTAGAACAATTATTTGAAAAGTTGCTCCGTTAAACTAATTAATATAATTTCAGGAGGTAACGTGTGAATGTAACAATGCGCAGCTTTTGAAAACCGCTGACTTTACGTTGCGAGAAGATGTCAAAAATGTACAAATTCGTCTCATTGAACCAGTCCGAAATACTATTGCATTTGCTATGAGTATGTTGAAAAACTGTTCAGATGCCTGAAAATGTTTGAAATTCCAGGTGAAAAGGCCCATCTGCTCGCCGTCACAAAATACGCAGTTCTTCGTGACATTGACAAAAATCATCCGAACCTTCTGCGATGTTCAAACTTTTCGAATTCTTTTGATGATTTTATGGATGCGGTCAAAAAAATAATGAACTCCGAAAATGTATTTGTTTTAACTTTAGAGTAGTTTTGAACTTTGTTTTTTTTTTCAGAATTTGTCACTTCTCACTATTCAAAACGAGGTTAATGATTCAGTCGACGCATTTTTCCGCGAAATCCTACCATCTGCATTTTTAAGTCTTTATTCACCAAGATGTAGAAGAGTAACAGAAGAGTATAAGGCGTGTATGAACAATAACACAGATGAATGGAAGGGTTATTTTGGCGAACATCCTAATCGAATGGCAACATTGTTGGTGATAATTCATTTTCCAAATAATCTTGTTTTTTTTCAGGATTTCTGATACTGTCTTCAGATACAGGAAGTTGGAGTTTATTGTATCCGATATGCATGACCAACTAATGAATGCTCCAAATTTGACGGTAACTAGTGAATGTGCTGACGCTTATTCAAAACTTGTTCCATGTAACTGCACTTTTCCCGGGATCACAAATTGCAAGTAAGTTCTAATAGCAGTGAATCATAAAAACGAAAAAAAACAACGTTCAGCAATTCGTGTCCAGATATCATGGAAACATGTTTCGGAAAATTCACAAGAGAATGGGGAGGCAGATTATTTTTACTACAAAATATGACCCGTGGACACAGTGAGAATCTTTTCGTTAATCAGTTTTTGAAGGTTTGGATTTTTTTAAAGAAAAAATAGGATTAACAATAAAACTAAATTTTTAGGCGAAAAAAAGCATGGGAAAATCCTTAGATTTTTTGGTTGAAAGACAGGTTCCTTTTTATGCTGCACACATCGTTGAGCATTGCGGAACACCGGGTGACTTGTGGCTTCTTAACAAAAACCCGAAAATAAATCTCGTCGCTCCTCAACGTTTTACTTCACAAGGTGAAGCTGCTGCAAAAGAGGTCAGTTGTCGGCAATCGTCTTTCATGCTTGCGCAATCAAAAAGTTCTTGAAAGACATAAAACCTTTGCTCATTTTTTTTACAGCTTCAACAGTCAATTAAAACCTGGGAAAAATTGAGTCAGCAAATTTGCGAACAGCATAACTCGATTGCTCAACCTTCGTATTGTTGGAATGGCACAAATGTTATTTGGTGAGAACTGTTTTTTTATGTTTTTCGTGCAAGTTATTGGCAGATGGTGTTTTGGTTTAGCGTATCGTGGCATGGTTTAACTGCCACCTGGCTCGGAGAGTGGAAAAGGATGAGTTCTTATGGTGGAACTATTAGTTTTATGCATTGTCTCAGAAAATAATGAGAGCAAGTATCATTACTATTATTAGTTCCAGATATTCTCTCTGTTAATGACCCACTCAGAGAAGTAAATAAATACTTGAGTTTAAGTTGAATTTAAGTTGAGTTTAATTGAGTTGAAGTTCGATAGCTATTAAGATACCTTAAAACTTCTTAGTTTATGTCATATTCAACAGTTAGTACTAAAGAGGAGAATTGAGAATTGCATATGAAGAGTCGTTGTGGTTCCATAATTAACTATTTCATTACGACTGCTCCTCACGTTCATAGTAGTCATTATTTTTGGAGGATGTTGCACGAAATGTTACTACAAAACAATAGAGTGGAAGCGAATAGATAATTGTCATGAACTTGAAATTGCTTATGAACAAGCTTCATGAATCGAAAGTCTATATATTCAAATTAAATAATGATGTTTAGAATATCATCGCGTCTTCTGTATTTCTCGCAGTCGAACTAACACTTTTTATACTTTACAAAACAACATCATAACTTCAGCACCTGCTAAAAAATTCATTCAGCTGTGTTTCATATATAGTCATCCTTTTTCTGTTCTCGTAGAATAAAAAACAGTTATATAACATCTGCCATCAGTGTTGATGTTATTCGCGACCCTCATTTTTCTAAAAATAATATTTTTTTCATAAAAAAACCACAGAACCACTTTTATTTGTCTTTCGTTCATTCGTTTTGTTCACTCTTTTTGTAGGTGAGATGTTTAGCAATGAATAACCTTTTTCTGATTCATAAAAGAAAAAACAAAAAAAACCATTTGTCATATCGTTTTCCTTAGACTCAATTTCCTGATAGTTACGACTTTTTAAATTGTGGACAAAATTTCGAGACCGTTTCATTCATGAACATGTCCCACAAAATGTCAATTAAAATTTGATATGTGTTGCATTAGGTAGTCCAGTTCCGTTGATAAAAGTAACTATCACATTTCCTAGTTTCATTTTTTAAATCTTTCCACACTGAAAAAAAAAGAATTTGCATTTAATTCTTCCTATGTTAAACAAAAAAAATAACATACAAAACAGGAGAGGTCGTCTGGCTCTCGGTAGGCGTGGCCTCCGGACGGCCGACGGCGCTCTATTGTGTATGTGGTGGTGTTTATGTTCAGCCAGTCGGGTTTACCATCATGCGACGCCAAGACACCATTCCAGTGATTATTTTGCTAATTTTTACGTGTGCTTCTGCTCAGCAATATGCTTTTAGGATTGATGCTGATATGCCACAACTTACAAAAGATGTTCGTCCGAGACCAATGGTGAGTCATTTTTTTTTGTTCAAAAATTGTTTTAGTTCTTTTGAAAAAAATATATTTCATAATTTAGGATACAATTTTTAAGTCTTTCTATTTTTGAATGTGTAATAAACGTCCAGAAATATTGAAAAAACAATTTTAACAACGTAGAATTGGATAATAAATTAATTTCGTACATAGATTTCGAAATTTTCTATGACGTCTAAAATTTTGAATAATTTAAGACAGGAATTTCTTTGTAGAGCAATACATTTTCGCTGTTCTTTTTTTCAATTTCTAGACTGGTAGGTGACGTATTTCACATTTTGGTCAAATAATAAATTATTGAAAATTAAAAAAAACCAATTTTTTATAGTTCAACATTCATTAAAAGTTAATAATTGAAACATCAAATTGAGTAAAAATTTATAACCGATAACAAAATTTCAACTATTTAGCGCTATTCAATTCATATCATAATGCGCTCTATTTTCGCTTAATAAGCTATAGAAACACGATCCACTTATACTCCATTCCGTTTAATTAGCCAACATTTAGCCGATGTTTGCACTACACCTTCTGCTCAATCCACCTCACTTGAATACATACAAATAATTTCGCAAGATACTACATATAGTAGTATTGACTCCAGAAAATAGAAAACAATAAACTGGAACAAAAATTGGCTTCCTTTAGCTCCCATTCAAAACAAAAATAGGCCAAAAAATTGGTGAAACAAGCAAGAATTGATGATTTATGTGTGAAACAACTAGGATTAACGCTACAGCTTTGTAGTATGATAATTTTTTCACTATTTCCCTCTCGTAGTAGGCATCGCAATGGGAGATCGTAACGCTTACTGAAAATAAATCACCTAATTTCGCACCACATCGTTTACCTTGAAACACGACAAAACAATCCCAATTTGACCTTCGGAATGGGGTGCAGAACGAATGAAAAAAAACAGCTTTGAATATGGTAATAGGATATTGAAAATGGATAGGTTTTATCCATGAGCTTTTTTTTTATTCTCATGTAACGGAGAAAATTAATTTCCGCAACAAAAAGAACACCAGAGATTTGTGTGTGTGTGTGTTTTCTATTTTCTTATTGCTCTATGCCATTCTTCTTGAGAATATGCATATTTGTAGACCACAGCTTGTTAACCAAAACATAAATTATGCGCTTTGACAAGAACATAAAAGAGTTATACAATTTTGTGAGACTTAAAACGATACCCTTGGGAATTTGAAAAGATTCTGTCAACTAAAAAGTGTTGTGAAAGTCAGTTTTTTCCTTAAGCTAATCAGCAGCTTCTCAAAAAAAAACGTCCCCTCAAAAAAAAAAGAAAAATCTTGTCCTTTTTTACAAAGTGTTCTCTATATTCATTTTTTGTGCATACTTTAAATTCGTCACGGGGGAGCAATTTTAAACGTTTCTCTTTCTAGTAAAATTCCAATTTTAGAACCGGCTTTGTTTGAAAAATAATAATTTATGTATTACACTAGAACGTTTTTTTGTTTGAGCGACAGTCCCAAGCATTCAAAAAAAAAGAACGAAACCATTCATAATTGTTGGCAATAAACAATTTTGTGACATTTTTGTTAGGGATGCCCTTTCGATTCGCCCTTAAAAAACAACATTTGCCTTTTCAATCATTACGTGTTTGGTTTGGGCCATTTGTTTCATCCTGCCCTTCATTCATCAATAAGGGAGGATTGAAGTTGTCTTTTTGAAAAAAAAAGCAGTAGTTGTCTTTGACATTCGAGATGACATGAAACTAGTAATTTTGCGTATATTTTCTTGGCGAAAAATAAGGATCGACATAAAAGAAAAAAAACGCGAGGTGGGATTTTCATGACAGGTGTGAATGAATTTCAATGTCAATTAACCAGCTGTTTCTATTCTGAGTTTTTCGCGCAGTTTTTTAGTTGTAGTGAAATCAGATAAGGGGGTGTTTTATGGGGTCGATAATTGAATAATTGGATACAAATAACAATAAAACTTTGGAATGAAATTTATTTCTTACAGATTGATTGGATGGAGAAAAGGACTAAGCAGAAATCAGATAAGAATGCAAAATCTCAGCCGGAAATCGAATCGTCGGGTAGTCCACTTTGGGATGATGAAGATGGTTATGAGGAAGGCTCAGGATCAGGACTGCCTCCAATTATTGATAATCGTCCGAATATTCAATTCACAAAGGATCATCCTAAAAATATTGGTAAGTGGAAAAAACATTTTATTATTTGCATTCTTTTTACAAGCGGCACTTTGTGTGTTCTTTTTTATTTTTTTGTGTGTCATGATGCGCGACGGCTTCAACAATAGCTTGAAAGAAGAAGAGTCAGCTCTTTTTGCTGCGTAGTTTCCGCTCTCGATTCCACTCTTTAATCCTTCCAATTTACTCTTTTTTTACGAGTATATATGAGGGAGAGGGTTCACCGTTTTATGGTTATAATTTGAACAATTTCTAGACCTCTCCATCACACACAGCCGTGGACCAAGTGTTGTTGTAAACGACTTCGAAACCATTCCGCAACGTCCTGATTCGGCATCTTCCCTCGGTTTTATGATCACAATTATTGTAACGTTTTATATGTTCTTTTTCTAATTGTTTTCCTGATAGAGGCATAGAAATAGTATAGCTTTTTCCCGGTTTTCTAATTTAAAACATTTAAATTTTTTATCTTTACAAACTTCACCAATAATGACATTTTATGGGTCTCCATTTTAAGCTTTTTTAAAGAAAATGTTCTGTTCTCTCAAATTTTCAGGTTTTTTTTTCTGTTTTTCGTTCCTCGATTTTTTTTTACTTTTTGTTTGTCATCTATTAATTTCAGTGAATCTATTTTTTTTTTCAAAACTTTAAGCGGGTATGGTTCACTTCGGCTCGCTCGGTTTGCACTATTTGTGCCATATTTCGAAAACATTTATTAATGCATGTGTTTTGAAACAAATTATAATGAAATTGTTTTAAATAACATTGTGGTGGATTTTTAAAATTAATAGTTGACGTTTTTTTTGAATAAATTATTAGTTAGAAGTGTTTTTTGAAGTTAACTTCAATTTCGAATGTGAGGATTTCGGATGGACGAATTGTAAACTTTGTGGTGGCAGCGACTCCTGAAACATTATTTGTTTTATCGTTTTCTCCCCTCAAATTAAAATGCAAACCAGTTTTGTTTTGATTTCCCCCAAGCAATAGTGGTCTGACGGAAACAATAGAAAATGTTTTGAAAAGATCTTGGAAGTCAAATTCTTTTGCTACAGCATCTTTAGAAATGTCAGAGCTATGGAAAATATGCTCAAATCGGATCAATACTCTGTTCGCATCCCATTTTTCCAAAGACAACAAGTTCAAATATTCTGGAAGTTTGGCTTTCAATGCAGACCACTCGATATCCCTGTTAACATTTCTATTCGCGTGATTTGGATCAGGTGAAAATGAAAAAACTGGATCATTGAAAAGTTGAACAGCAAGTGGACGGAATGTGTCAGCGGCTGTCTGCATTATCAATTTTTATTTATTTTTTAAAATACTGTTAAACGTACATCAACTGATGAGAAGAAAATCACATGTTTTCCCATGGCTACCAAGCCGTTTCCATTATTTCCAGGTTCATCAAGAGCTTCTTCAACGCCAAAGTGATCGTCATAAAAGCAACGTCTATGAATCTTTAAAAACCCTCTTAATTTATTGTAAAATTCTTATTTCATACCATAATTTCAATGAATCCATTTCTTGAAGTCATACCCTGAGCCCTATCAGTCAAAACGGTTAGTTGAACCCTTTCATCTTTAATATATCCGAAACTAGTAATTGGATAATAATTTCCTGCTACTGGTTCGTCATTCGAATATTTGAAAGACGTTGCCTGTCCATAGCTACAAAAAAATAATAATGTTTTGAGAGATTTTTTCAATAAAATGTTTTGTATTACACTCGACGCATTGCTTGACGTCCATTAGAATCTGTATAGAAAACATCTTCTGTCGCTATGTCGCTTGTGTATCTTGTAACAATTTCTTTTGTGATGGGAGCTCTGAAATTGTTTTTTGTAACAATTTGAAACAAAAATTTTGCATTCAAACCTGCGTTCTTTTGGGATCGGCCCAACAATCCACTCAAATTCAATTTGTTCTGTGTTGTTGACAAGGCGAATGATTTGAGATGTCCATGGGTTGATAGTTTGTCTAACTTCACTGAAAAAGCTTTTCTGAAACATAAAAATGATATTACATAATAGCATTGATGAAATACTTGGATGACTTCAATTTCGACAGGTGTTGGCAACTGAATTGGCGATAGAGACTTTGGACGGAAAATATATGCACCTGATGGCTGTGGATCAGAAGAATCAACTCCTAAACAATATTATTAAATTTTAGAAAATCAGAACGTTGTCTTGTTCACCTTCATAATATAAGAATTCTTGTCTTAGAGCGTGATGAACACCTTTAGTTTTGTCATAAACACCGTTTAGATAACCATTTTCATCGAAAAATATTTGGATTTTCTGAAAAAATTAAATAAAACATTAAAAACGCCTTCGGTTCATTTTTTTTTTTAAATTTTATTCAATCTCATCAGCTAAAGTCCTTTATTTTTCATAAAATCGTCTACTGCTGATGAACGACTGTTTTCTGATCATATAAAAAACTTGGTCATTATTTCCTATTGCGGTCTCCGTCACTAAACATTTTTCATTTTCTTCTTTTCTAATTCTTCAAATAACAGCAAGGCGTTGTCCGCCTACTGTTTTCGTGTTTTTTTTATATCGATGTGTTCTTTTTCTCGAAGGTTTCAAAAATCTTAAATTTAAGGATAGTTACGTAAATGGGCAACGCGGTTTACACGGATCAACTAGTTTGTCACGAAACTTTAGAAACATGTGAGTTTTTTTTACTCTGTTCTATACAAAATTAATCAATAAATATGACAATTATCTCAATTTCTAAAGACAATTGTTGTTTAGAAGAAATAATTTGCTTTTTGAAGTGGTAGAAAATTTAGAAGATGAGGTTCTATCTTTGAATTTGGATAAAAAAACCAAAACGGAATTTAAAAAAAATGGTTTGTCACTAATTTTGAACCTACACATCTTTTTTTCAGGTCGATCACATTGTGACAAATCAGAATGCGTATTCTTGGACAAATGTAATAATCAAGCTAAACAATTTGCATGCATACCGTTTGACCCAAAATTTTTAATGTAATCGCTACTTCTATTGTGATGCAAACCTAAATATTTTCAGGTGGATTATGATTATCTCATTTTTCATTGTGCTTCTAACATGTTCTTCGCTTGTAGCGTGTTACATTTGTCGAGCTGTTCGCAAATCTTATCAAATGCAAACCCAATATAATTCAAATAGAGAGGTTTTCTATTTTTGATCATACTTTTATATTTTGAAATTCGCAGGTTATTTTTAACAACCCGGGAAGAATTCACCATATGCAATATGACCCACCAAGAAGATATTCCAATGGACCGAAAAGATATTAACTTTCTATTTGTTAGGATTGGATTTCGAACTTGATATACTCTACGGTTTTGAAGTTATAAACGCTTTCTTACCGCATTTCCAATAGTAACGTTTTTCGGAGACAATGTCTTTTTAGACGAAGGTGAAGATTTTTTAATTTCAGCAACAGAAACATCGAGCATTACATATCCAATCGGTGGAATGCTCAGGTAAACGTAGAGCAAGTATGGCGCTCTATTCCTGTTTCTCAACGACGCTACATCATATGTTGATGTGTACTGAAATAAAGACAAAGTGTCTGAAGATCTTTTTCAGCCTTGATGCCTACCTCAAAATCTGTAATCTCGTTTCCCGAACGTCTAATTGAGAATGGTTTTCCATAGGTAGGAATACGTATCACACCTTTGAATGGTTGACCGTTACCGTTGAAAAAGACAGCTGTGAATGATTGTACACCGCTGAAAATTTTGTTTTAAAAGTTTCAGTAATAAATCAGAATTAGGTTTTTATTACGTACCTTAGTGATTCACAAATGGTTTCGTTAATCAAAGGGCAAAAAATGAGGTTGGCGTTCAATTGAGTTGCATTCAGATTGTTGAAAAATATGTTGATTGTTTTCTGGAGAACAAATTTTTGTATGATAAGTAGAATAAATTTTATTCACCTCCACTTCATTCATTCCCCTAGCCAGTTGTTTCTCATAATCACGAGTCACATTCTCTTTCGCTGTGCCTCTAAAAAATCATATTTTACCATATCTAAACAGTTCAGAAGGTTCGCTTACGTCACTGCGTCATGATGCTGATTGAGAGCTGAAGCTTCGCGAAGAATTTCAACTTCTGAATATGCTGTTGGTTCAAGATCGAAAACTGCGTCCAGTCGTTTTGCAAGCTGACAAAATGTATAATCCACCGTGATTTTTTAAAAGATTACCTGTAACAATGAACTGGCTTTTCGGATCAATCCTTTGAATGTCGGTCTGCTGGTAAAAAATCCAATCCAATAAGAATGGGCCGATGAAGCATACGGAAAGAAATCGTCTGATTTAGTGGTCCATTGGTTGTTTTTCTTTTGTACTGCTTGAGTGTAACAAGCAGGAGTTGAATAGATGACCTTCACTTTTTTCGAATGCTGAAAAAAATTAATAAGTCTATTGTAAGATTTTCAACAAAACCCACATCCGCATTGACATATTTTATCAATTTGTCTAAGTTTGTGTACCACGAATTTGCGTTCGTGTATTGGAAATCACTTCCCATCAACAACATGACCTGATTCGTTTTTTGGTAGGCAGCCTGTTTTCGAACATGATCAACAAATGCGCTGACTTTTTCATCAACATTATAATCTTCAAGATCTTCATTGTCCATGATCGGATCATCCCCACAAAGAGCATCCCAACAAAATCCTTCCGGTGGACCATAATTATCATTAAAAAAGGCTCCAGTGAAAATAGTTGACTCATTTATTAAATTATCTGAAGCTTGCCAATTAAACTCCAATGTTTTATTTTGAAGTCTTTTTTCTTTTTCCAGATAATGTATTCTTGCAAAGTATAAAGACTTGTAACCCATCTGGAATTTTTCAATGATGGTCTTTGATTTTTTAACTTCATTGTGTTACTTGAGCATAAATATTTGCCATTTCGCGAGAATGTCCGAAAGGATCAATCTGCCAACCAGTTCGCGGTTTTCCACATTCTCCAAATATATGCCTTAATCTCTGAAAATGTTGTCATGCTAATTTTCGTTGTGAAAACATCTATTATTCTCACTTGCAATCCCAATGTCATTTGATCGATTATATCCACATAATGTGCAGTTGCTTCATCATTTTGAACCCAGCCACCGCCAATAATTTCAATTTGACCATTTTTAACCAATTTTTGCAATTCGTGCCTCTCAAAATCACCGTGACTACTAAACCATCTCATTAGAAACCCAGTTTCCGCGAATGAAAATCTTCTTTCGGGATTTTTAAGAAGTTCATCTATCACTGTGTTATAAATATATTGAACTCCAACTGGCACTAGTTCCGGCTTAGCTGAAAGAGAAGATTTTAACCCTTGTATCTATTACTATTATTTTCACTTACATCCATAATAATATTGATCCACTGTTTTTATCCATCCTAAATCGTCATGTGTGTGAGGGATCAAATGAGCTGTAATGAAAGCATCATCCTCTGCTGTTGGATTACATGCCTGACAATTATTTATTTTGTTATTATTTCGAGGGTTACTATACTTTATAGCGGGACATCGGTTAAAATTAACCGGTTAACCGGTTAACCGGTTAATGTCGGTTAACCGGTTAACCGGTTAACCGGTTAACCGATTTAACCGGTTAATCGGTTAACCGGTTAACCGAGTTAACCGGTTAACCGGTTAAATCGGTTAACCGGTTAACCGAGTTAACCGGTTAACCGGTTAAATCAGTTAACCGGTTAACCGATTAACCGGTTAACCGGTTAACCGGTTAATTAACCGGTTAAATTGTAAAGCATAATGGAATAAACAAAAACATTGATTTTTTTCTATTTCACAAGCAGTCAATAAGTTTTTAAATATTTTTCGTATCCAAATTTTTTAAAGAGTACCCTTTTTGCATTTTTTTCAATAGGATTATTCATTTAAAAAATTGTTAGCGATATTTAAAATACGCAACTCGCATTGTTCACATTTTTGAGAAATATAATCTTATTCACTTTTTTCTCGAGCTGAGTTGGCAAATAGACGAAAATCTGAGGTGTAGCTCTTGGGTGTAAGGTGCTAATGAAGAACTGTGAAAAAGCGAACAGTAGATGCATTTTTGGTTTTTCGAACCAGTTTCTTTGTTTTTTGGTATTCTGATGCTTTTCCAGGCAACTTGATGTTAATTATATCGATATTACTATTTTTTGAAATACAGAAAACCCTGCTGAAAACGTTGAAATTTCTGAAATTTTTTAGATTTTCGAATTTTTTCAAAATATTTCGGAAGCTAGAGCCTTTACATTCTTATTCTCAAAAAATCAGCCGATTTCATCGATTTTGAACAGTGAGCAAAGCAATTAGAAAAACACGCGATGCCTCGATGTTAATTATATCGATCGAAATTGGCGTAGGAATGTGGACACACACGTGATGCAATGAGCGCACACACGCGAAGTATTTTTTTCTAATTGCTTTTTTCACTGTTCAAAATTGATGAAATCGACTCATTTTTTGAGAATAAGAATGAAAAGACTCTAGCTTTGGAAATATTTTGAAAAATTTTGAAAATCTAAAAATTTTCATAAATTTCAACATTTTCAGCTAAGTTTTCTGTATTTCAAAAAGTAGTAATATCGATATATTTAACATCAAATTGACTGAATAGTCATCAGAATATTAATGTGTAAAAGATAACAAGTTTTCATTCAGAATTCGTGAAGAAAAACATAAAATATGAAACATAAATTTCCAATTTTTCATGTTCGTTTTGGAGCATCTTTATGCGTTTTAAGTATCTTTCACTTCTAGCTACATTGACGGTAAATGTTGACTTTATTTCGCTAAATTTCATGTTGATTTGAAACCTACCTTATTTTTCAGGATTTTGAAAATTAACCGGTTAATTAACCGGTTAACCGATTTAACCGGTTAACCGGTTAACCGGTTAACCGATTAACCGGTTAACCGGTTAACCGAGTTAACCGGTTAACCGCTTTAACCGGTTAATCGGTTAACCGGTTAACCGAGTTAACCGGTTAACCGGTTAACCGAGTTAACCGGTTAACCGACTTAACCGGTTAATCGGTTAACCGGTTAACCGGTTAACCGATTTAACCGGTTAACCGGTTAACCGAGTTAACCGGTTAATTAACCGGTTAACTTTAACCGATGTCCCGCTATACTATACTTACATTCCATGCACAATCTTGTGTTGACAAGCAAACTCGAAGTATTAAAAATACTAGCAAGGATTTATTTAGCAAATACCACATTAGACCTGCAAAAAAACAAGAGAATGATTATTTTTTTAAATTCTGGTTTGACCCTGATAGTAGGGTTGCGTCAGAGATAAATGAAAATAATCATTTATGGGATGATGGTATTGTTGTTTACACATATGGGGTCAACGTTGAGCTGATACCGAATGGCACAACGAAACAAGATACTATAAATTTCTATTTTGGGAGTGATGTAACACGAAACACGGTCAACGATCTACAGCGACCTGATAAATAAATTGCACAATGAATCTATACAATAATTATTTCAAGATTCAATTGCAGATGTAACCTTAATTCAAAAATAAAAAAAATGAAAAACTTACATAATGAACATTTTTTAAAAGCCCATCATTCGGGATTTTATTGCTGACAATCAAACTTCCAGGAAAAAACGCCACTAAAAGTTCCTATCAAGAAACTCAAGTTCATTTGTCAGTTTTGCAAAAATCTTTAGGTACACCCGTTCCATGAATTGCCAAAAAAGGCTTTTGCTAGGATTAAACCAAAAAAAAATTCCCGTGCCTCATTGCCCACTTGCTTTTCACAACAATTTTTGATATTTCACGTTTTTGAGCTTCAGTAGTCTGGGGGCTGCTGAATTGTTTCAAATGTAGTTTTGATTGGTATCCAATTTCCATTCAATTAAATGCAACTTGCAGATGTTCGAAAAATGTTTTAATTTCGCGTTTTTTTTCTTTTGTTTCGTATCGCGTCAGAGATATTGCTTCCTTCCTGGAAGCTGACATGACCACTTTTCATTTTTCATTTAGGTCGGGCGACACTCGATGATTCCTGTGTGAGCTTCTGCGTCGATTGTTTGAAATATTGTTGTTCAATTAGAAATGAATTATGGAATGCTTCTAACTGATTTATGAGCTTCAAGTTTTTTTTCGTCACTTGTTCTATTCGTTCGAATTTCTATGTAGAAAAAATAAGAAGAAATACTATCTATACCTCATTCGTGAAAAAAATCCAGTATTATTGTTCTTTTCAATATCATCGCATAACCGCATCCCTTTTCCCATGTTGTTTTGTCATTCATAAGTTTGTCGTTGAAAAAAAAGGAACAAAATTTAATAAATAGTCAATGAGATGTGTAATGATAATAATAGCGTAGTAGATTTTTTTGTTATTCAAAAAAACATCAATACAAAGAGTGAGGAACGTTTTTCAATAAGTATTGTTGATGCTCGAAATGTCCATAAGATATCTCCACTTCTTCACGTAAATACAACTTTCAATAAAAAATAATAAGAAGCATTCATGCGATTGTTTTTTCACTTTATAGTGCAAATTGTGCAAGAGAGAGAGAGGTCATATGAATTCCTTCCCTCCTGTTGTTTTCAAACTTATTATAATTTTTTTAAATATTAATTAAAAAACACTTTATTCCTACAATAGAAAGGTGTCAAAAATTGATCACCGCGATTAGATTGTTTTTCTTGCTTTTCTAGACTGCAGATTTTTTTTAAATATTTCAAATCTTTTTCACCGACAAACAAATATTCATTGCGGCTAGATTAAATCAAAATATTTCGAAAAACAAACGTTCGAATTTTTCGTCGACATAATGTGTCATCAAAATCATTTACTTTACTACCTCGTATCAATGAATTGTTCTTTTTTTTCGCGCTATCAAGTTTCAGGGAAAATATTGATATAAGCTTTTTATCTAAAATTAGCAATTTTTTGATATCGAAGAATTCAGTACACTCTTTGATGTCAATTTGAAAGTATTTTTTGGGATATCTAAAACCGTTTGGATAAAATATTTGAGTCACACAAAAAAGTAAACTAATAACCTCGTACGGGCTTTAAAAAATAAATAGATAATTTTTTCATAACGAGTATCTTAATTATCGAGAAATAAAAATAACACTAGTTTTACCGATTTTATTCGGTTTCCAGTGAAATACACCGATGCTTTTGAAATGGCGTTCCAATCCGTAATCACTTCTTCGGACTTGAACTCCCGAATTGAAAAAGAGACAAAACGGTAGTTAGCAAGGCAGTACTTAAGTGAAAAAACACAATCTGTTATTGTAAAAAGTTTGTATCATCCATTTTCTATTGTCCACTCAATTATTCTTGATCATTGCGTTCGGAACGCTGCTCAATCTCACAGCCGCTCAACACTGAAATATAAGCGGGTAAATGCATTTTTCAAATTTTCCAGTGTGTTGAGTGTCGGCAGCCGCGTCGCGAGCGTGCGGAGCGGCTGGAGTTTGAGCAGCCTTCCGAACGCAATGATTAAGAATAATTGAGTTGACAATACTGAAAGATAGCAGCGCAGCCGCTCGCAGGTAGAAATATCACGACTGTGTGAGAGACTTAGATTTTCTGGGAGGTCAAAACCAGCTTGCATGATCAAGAATATTTGAGTTCAAGAATATTTTGAGGACAAAATAAATGCGGCCACTTGCCGCCTTGGCACATTGCCAACTCGACAAAAAACTAATCAGAATTATTGGTTTTACGAGTAGAATTTGAAAGAATTTAAAAAAATTTTGTACAAAATTAATTCGTGAGTTCGATTAACCAACTGAAATTTTTAATTTCGAAACAGCGTTTCCAAAATATAAATTGAGGATGTGTTTTCTTATTACTGTAACAATTCTTAAGCTTCTTAACTTTTTTGTGGCCCCCAGAACAGTTGCGAACGTTTTTTTTCACACAAAAGCTTAAAATGAAACATATTGGAAAACCCATATGAAAAAATCACAGGACCACTTTTCGACTATAATGCCCCATCTATTTCCTGATGTATATGTGCATAAGGTGTGCAAACTTTTTCACGTCTTCAAGATGTTGATGTGTAGTGTCTAAGGATATTCAGAACACGGGCGTTTACCAAAAAAATATATATGAAAACATGATTATGTGGAGAACATAGGATATAAGATTTCTTTTCGTTCTACTCTTTTCGCAGAAATAGAAAAGAAAAGAACTATAATTCGAATTTCAAAGAGTGAGAAGAGCGCGAACAAATTTTTTAGCTTGTCGTCATCATCATCATCATCATCATCTCATAGAGCCACAAAATAATATATTTTTTGTTTTATTTGCTCTTTCACCTCTGTGCCACCTCTTGAGTACAATTCAATTTGCATCTGATCTTCAAGATCTCATCTATTTTGCAAGTTTGGGCTGAAATCCTGTTTGTTCCGTTAAAACTGATTTTTTTTTCTTGGAATATATTCTTAGATTGATCTTTTCTGGCCGAATGGCACATCAAGGGGCTCTTGCTGGTCATCTTTTGGAAATCCCATTCATTCTAATTACCCTATTCGTGATCCGTTATCTGGTTATTATAAATACTATCTTGATTATGTATTCATTGTGTGGTTTTTTTGCATTTAAGAGAGGAAGTGATGCCGGCATCATTTTTTAAATCTATTTCATCCATATACCCGGCTGGTTGTTGAGGTGTTAAACTACCACAAATCAACTAAATGTCTATTGGGCAATTTGTGCTTATCTCTTTTCAGTATCATAATCGCTCGTTCCAATTCATTTTCATTTGTTTGTGGTGGCACTTCAATTTCCTGTTTCTAAAGTGTGAAATAAGAAATTATTGTTTTTTTTAAATATGCCTTACATAGTAAAATTCCTTACAAATATATTCTAAACAAACAATATAAGTTCCAAGCTTATTATTTTTATGATTTCACATTTACATTAATTGTATTTTTGATTAAAAAACATGTAACAGACACTCATTCTAACTACAAATTAGACTATAAATTCAGAATTCAATTTTTCGATGTTTGTCAGAAATATAAATTTGAGTGAGTATTAGACCGGCTTTGATAAAAGCATGAACCCTTTCACAACAGTCTTGATGTCAGCAAATTTGTCTACGCCTCTTAAATTATTAATCTAATTCAAAACGTGTGCTAAATAATAAATTTCAAACATTTCACGCTTGTTGCATTCAAACAAACTACATGTGAGCTAGAAGAATAGGGCTCACGTATTATAAACCTCTTTTGAAAATTTTTTTTATTAAATGTTTCAAAGTGAAACGATAATTGCTTTCCCAATTTTCCATGGGTTGTCTATTTGTTTCCTAACCATTGTTGAGAAAAATTGTAATACATTCATAAACAATTTCGCTTTTATTTCCGCCATTTCTCCTAGATTGTTTTATTTTGCTTTTTTTTTGGGAACATAACAATCAGTCATTACAGAAAACAAAGCCATAATATTTAAGAAATTAAAAGCTGTCAAGGAAAAATACGTATATTTTTGTAAGTTAATGTTTTATTTCAAAAAGCTTGTACTCAAATTTTCAGTTAAAAAAATACTGTCGGATGTATTCGAATGTTTCGAATATCCTTGTTGATTACTCTCTGTATTCGGATAATTACTGTATCTGGCCTTCCAACTTCAGGACACGATGGAACCCATATTCCGCCTGAGCAATCGCTAGAGGTAAGTATAATTCTTTTTTTATCCAATCATCGTTGATTTTAAAATAAAGAAGAACTATTTTTGTAAAAATGTTTAAACACATATTCCAGAGTTATTATTGGAAGCTCTATGTACAGAATAATATGATTCTGACTGAATTACGAGAGCGGTATAAAGAGGTTGGGTTTGCATGAGATGAAGAAATTGTAACTACTAATAGTGAAAACGATAACCCGCTTCTAAAACAAGCATGAATTGTTAACCTTTTTAATAATCTCACTATCATGTTCTATTTTTTTTTAAACATAAGGCATTGTATTTATTTTTCATGTCCTCAAACTCTTATTTTCTACTATCATATAAAACATGACTGATCAACTTACTACTAAGTGGGCTGAAGAACTTTTCCTATCTCATCCGTTAGAACTATTACAAGCACATCGATTTTATCAAAAACAATTATTAAAAATGTACGTCATGTTTCCAGGAAAATAAACTATTCCCTTTACCACCGACAACGTCAATGCCTGCAGTTCTCGTAAGTGTATATGTCAAAATTTCAATAAATAAACTTTTCAAGATGAATTCAAAGATCTTTTGATTTCAGGAAACCTTAAACGAAGAAGATCCCGAAGAATGTACATCTGATAAAGCAATTATTGAAAAATTGCTCAATAATTACAAATCCTACAAAACACCATCAGAAGCTGGTGTGATAGTGTGGATAGAAGTTAGTTTCTGCGAAAATTGATTTTTGAGAATACGAACAACAATTTTTAAGGTATGGGTACAAGAAGTAAATTCCGTAAATGAGATTACAAGTGATTTTGATATGGATATTTATGTAACTGAACTGTGGATGGATACTGCGCTTCGATATGAACATTTGAATCCATGTAAATATAATTTGTCATTAAACTCCGAGGTAGTCAATTTTCATAGTCATTTTCATTTTTGAAAAATGTTTCTTAGATCCTCGATCAAATTTGGAAACCAAATACTGTTTTCATCAACAGCAAGTCAGCGAATATTCATAAATCACCATTCAAAAATGTATTCTTGATGATTTATCCAAACGGAACAGTTTGGGTCAATTACCGTGTTCAAGTCAAAGGTCCCTGTTCCATGGATTTCAGTGCTTTTCCTATGGACCAGCAGTCATGCCACTTGACATTAGAGTCGTTCAGTTATAATAATCAAGAGGTTAATTCGGATATGAAAGACTGTCCGCTGATCTTTAAAAATATCTATATTTAGGTCGATATGCAATGGATGAACTGGACTATGCCATTATCATTATTAAAAAAGGAAATAGTGCTTCCTGACTTCGTTATGTCAAATTATAGTACTTCACTGAAACATGAAATTTATCCAGCCGGGGTATGGAATGAGCTTACAATGACATTCGTTTTCAGTAGGAGGTACGGGTGGTATATTTTTCAAGCTTACATACCAACTTACCTTACTATTTTCATCAGGTATGCATTAGAAAATTGAAAGTAGCAGTCACGATTTTATTTCAGTTGGATCAGTTTTTGTCTAGGACCGAAAATGATACCTGCCCGCACGATGCTTGGTGTAAATTCACTACTTGCACTGACTTTTCAGTTTGGAAATATTATGAGGAACCTTCCCCGTGTAAGTTATGTGAAAGCTCTTGATGTTTGGATGCTCGTATGTTTGACTTTTGTTTTTTGCTCGCTGCTTGAACTTGCAATCATTGGTTCAATGGGTGCTCGATCAGAAAATAGACAAGTATGTTCGAAATGTTTTTTTTTTGATTTCAACTAAAATCTTGCTTCTTTCAGGCAAAAAAAGAAAAAGAAGATGAAGAAAACAAAAGAGGAAAAGTTGGCCGCGAGAACTGTTTACATTTGATAACACCTTCGTCATGTCCAAACTCTCCAAGAATTTGTAGAAACCATGTGCCCACTGATGTTCCACAGTCTTTCAAAAATTATGGCTCAACAGGTAAAATAATGATAAACGAAAATATAAAAAACGAACGATTTTAGATCCTCGGATGCGAAAAAGACTTGTTATTGCATCAAGCGGCTCCATTTCACACACTCCAAACTCTAACAGAGCGGAGAAATTATTATTACTAGACGGTTTAGAAGAGACACAGTTCTCACAAGTTGAAACAAAATTCAGTTCTTTTGCATCAATTAAAATGAAAAAGGTTTTGTTCAATATACAAATGAAGCCATATTCATTCAAACAACTTTTTTTTCAGAATTGGACTACTGAAGAAATTGATCGTCTTTCAATGATTGTGTTTCCTGGATTATTCACGGTTTTTAATATTATCTATTGGAGTTATTACCTCACTGTAAACACGTAAAGGTCCATCGATGGAAGCACCCTTTTAAAACAAAATTTCAAGAAACGCTGACAAACTGGTTTTTAAAAATTGTTTTTCAAAAAATCAATTATTTAATCGTGCTCTTTGTATTATATTTGATTAAAATAAACATTTTTTTTTACTTTAGTGTAAGGTGCTACATGTTTGTTTATGCCTTTTTCAACATGTTGAGATTTAACGACTGTTTTACAAGTTACGACGTTTTGTTACTGTCCGGATAAGTTGGTTTGTAACGGTTATTTCTAACGTCATTGCATGTCAAAGTCGATCGCAGTCACATGTTATGTTGGCTCCCTGTATGACGTGTTGCGTTCATCCAGCAGAACAAGGAATGATACAACAATTTGTATTTTGACAACGAACGAAGTAAAACACAGTGGCGTTCGAGGAGGTGGAAAATAAAAACAACAAACAAGTTACATATTTTTTCTCTTGTGTAGTTTTTGACATGTTTTCCAATTTTTTGACTCCAAATATAGCTTGCTGAGGTTTTTTTTTTAACTTTTGTGTTTTCTAAGCGGTAACATTTTAGATCGACATTGTTTAAAACGTTTTACCCGTTCCAATACTTTCGAAAAACATCAAATATTCCAAAAAATGAGGAATTGAAGTCTGTCACGTGCTGTTTTTTGTTTTTCGATAACCAAAAAAAGCACGAATGATACCCAACTTCAAACAATTGTGAACTTGATGAGAATACTCTCGAAAACTGCAGGCCTATTTTGATATTGGGTTTTTCCAATGCTTTTGAAAACGCATAACATATCAAAAATGTTCTTTTTTTCATTGTGTTGTAACGTATTATTTTTCATGCATACTTAATTGTTCGTTTTTCACTGCAACTTTTCAAAAAAATTGTTTCTTGAATTCCCAATTTTGAAAAAACTGAAATTTGAAAAAAATAGTTTTAACAATGTTATATGGAGAACAATAGATCAAAAAACAAAAAATAAATGTTGAAACTAATGGGCCCCAACGGTCACCCGTTCTGACTCGCACTAAGCACAAATTCAGAATGTAGAAACATGTTTTTGTGTCCTTCTTTTTTTAATACATTTAAAAACATTTATTAAGTTAGCAACACAGTTCCCTTTTTATCCGTTTTAATAATATTATGTATATATATATATATATATATAAAAAAGCATTTCTTGTGGGTATTCTGGGTGCCAATTAAATAAATCAAACAAATAGCATAAGATTTAAGGAAGATATATTTTTGCAATAATATTGGACCACAGGAAAACAGAAAATATTGCATAAAAATTTCAATTTGATTGGTTTTTGATATGTGTATTATTTTTGAATTGTAGCAAAGCAACCAAATTATAAAAATGGATCAAAAATTGATAAAAATTCAAGATATCCGTAAGGAGTTAAAGAAATAGATTAATAGCAGTGTGTCAGTTAATTTTACCCTACTTGATTTCAGTTTCAAAAATTAGAGCTTTCCCTCATTGGTAGAATGCAATATTCATATGTAAACATATCGATAAATAAATGTCTCATAGCGGTCCAAAGTTGCAAAAAATAAACATTTTAATGCGCGTGGTTCGTACATTGTGACCCCATTCGAATTTTGATTTTTTTTACGATGTCTTCAAGGGAAATTTAATATACGATATTGATATTCCAAAGACAAAGCTCTTTGTTCAGATAAAAATAAAACCTAATCAGAATAGAAAACTTCTACATATCAACTATGTATTTTAGAATATCAATATTTTCGATAAATTTTTATTTTTTTAATCAAAGCTACTTTTCTGATTGGTTTTTATCCGCAATCCGAGACTGAGCGAGTTAATATTTTCTTTCAAATTTAAACATTTAGGACATATGGCTTATGCTGTTAATATGTTATTTAACGCCGAGAATTCAAATAAATTACATTGAAAACATTTGAAAAAATGGTTAGTCTTATAATTTGGAGCAAAAGTGAGTCATTCGGTCACGACATTACAATTTCTAATTGATTCCCTAATTCAGTTAAACGGTCTCATTAGAAAAAAGGCGAATTGACTTCCGTCGCTCGCAATAATTTGTTCAGGCGTAAAGCTATAAAACGTTTGCTAAAAATTGTACATACATGGTTGAATTATTTTTTGGATTAGATTTTTTGAACTTTTCTTCAAATAAAGTACATGATTCCTTTTTTTTGTGTGTGAAAAAAAATGACATTTGCACTAAAAACCAAGTCTCATTTTCTTTTCTCATACCTTTTTTTGCACTATGGAATTATTTTCACTTCGAGGCGACGAAGTGAATTTTTTTCTGTTCATTTGAATAAAAAGGTCTCTTTTTGCTTCAGTGGAATTTTTCATTGAATAGATGAGCGAACATTTACATTATTATTTTTCTTATAAGAAAACTGAAGATATTCTCTATTTTGCTCTTTTGTATAATGATACGGGTGGTTTAAAGATTTCACATCGATAAAGAGCTTAAAGATGTGTGGTTAATTTCTTAACAAAGTATCATTTCCGGCTTTTTAAGCATTTTTTGCTGAAATTCACATTTTTATCTGAAATTGAAGGAAATTCAAAAAAAGAAAAGATAGGATTTTTAAGACACCTTAAATTAGATTAGTCAGAATGTTCAAGTTTTTTTCATTTTAAAATTGAGATCGCATCAAAATAGCAAAGTTTTTCATGTTCCCCATTGCTTGTTTTTCTCATTTTTTTCTTGATTAGTTTTTCAAAAAATTTCCAGAACTGGAAAATTGAAAAAAAAGTCCAGCTTCGTTATTTTTATCCGTTTTTATTATGCCTCATTTGGTTGATGATTATAAATTAGATTTTTTTTCCGATGTGCATTAGTCTTTCGTTTCTTTTTTTGAAAATGACAAAAACTGAGACTGAAAAAATTGACTGCCATCTCATTTGCTTCCACTCAATTCCTGATGTGTTTTGCGGTGTGCACAACTCTCAAGTGCTGAGCCTGAAAAAAACGAACGACGGAGCGAACCCGAAGAAGGAAAAAACGAAGAGAAGAAAAAAAAGCAAAAACATGGAGGAATGGGCGGAACTAGATAGATGAATAATCGATGTTGAAACGAAGCGAAGAGGCAGTGGCGAGAAGAAAAGGAAAAGTGTGCGTAGTCACTCTCATCGAAAGGAGCTTTGCGCAGTTTTCTAAAGTCTTAGGTTTTTTTTTCTGTCTCTTCAAAAAAGGTTGGCAAAAAGGTGGTGAGCAGAAGTGAATAGGCCGAATGAAAAAAAAACCTCTTCTTCCCTTTTCAATCAAAACTTCTTCAATTATCCAAGCTTTTTGAGCACTTGTCACGTTTTTCTTTCATCTTGCCTTCTCAAGGGTTCTTTTTAGCTTCTGCGGATAATTTGGTCAATTTGTTGATTTTCTGAGCTCAATATCCGGATTTTCTGTTTTCAGTTATGTTCACATCTTTTATTCAAATCTCGTTTAAGAAGATTTTGTTCAAAATAAGCACAAATTTTTACAGATGTGGTTATGGACATCTTCTCTCAACTTTGTTCTCGCTATTTTGCAACTTGGATTCAACATTCTGGTTCTCGTTGCTGTTGCATCTGATCGTCGTCTTCATACAAACATTCACTTACTTTCTACAAGTCTTTGGGTTTGCAATAGTATAACAGCAATCGTCACGATTTTCTTCTCATTGAATCCTTCCCAGTGTTCTGAAAATCCGTGCTATTATTCTCATCCTTCAAAAACGGTAAGCTATTTTATTAATTCGTTAGTTTTTGTTAAGTTTCATAAATTTAAATTGTTTTTATCTTTTGTTTTTGTGCTAGAAGCATGTAAACAAAAACATTTCACATTCGCTCGATCCTATTTCAGATAATTGTTTTTGTTTTGTCGGTTTAGAAAGTTGAAGAAAGACATGCCATTGTCATGTCAGCGAGTGTTAAATTTGTCGCGTAAAAATACAACTGGGCTTCCAGAAACATTCTTAACATTAAAAAAACACTTCTTGTTTCAAAATATTCTTTTTGACCAACTTATACAGGTGTGAGAAATTTCAGGAAGCAGTTAGTTCGCACCACTGAACATTTAGTGCTATGTTCTGTTCGCTTGGAAATGTAGCACCGAGCAGAACAATTTGTTCATAATAGTTGCACGTGACAAAAATTGTTTGTGAATAACCGAAGCAATTAGGAAAAAAAAACGATTTTTTCCTTTCTCATGACAATGTTTTATCAGATTCCCGAGCTGAAGTCAAGATCATTTGCCGAGCTTGAACGCTTTCCTGCTTTAACAACTGCAATTCTTTTGAATTCAACAATCAGTCTACTAACTTTGTTGACAATTGGATTTGTTCATGCTTTAGCACGACACAACTACCATCTTTCTAGGTAATTCATAATATAATAGGGAAATTGCAAGTTTGCACTAATATGGCAAAATTAGAGAATTAGTGCTACAATCCAATTGACTTGCAAAAAAAAGTCAACACGTCAAGATAAAAATTTTACATCCGGAAAGCAGAAAAAGTACATCTTTTATGTGCAACATGTCACATCGAATACATACATTTGTATGTGTAAGCGTCGCATAAAAGGGTCTCTCGAGATTTTCATTAGTGGTTGAGTTGCGCGACTTTGTTCTCACAGAGGCAACATGAAACTTTGTTATACGATCACGACGGAAAATGAACACTGCACACTGAAAAATGAGAAGAAGTTTGGAATTTCTAGCGCAAAGAGTTCGTCGCGCGTCATAAGGAGAAAAATGAGGGGAAAATGAATTTGAGTTGAGAGAAGTACTAAAAAAATGAAAACTTTCAGGTCTCAAATCTCGCGCTTGATTGGTTCAACATGGCTATTGGTTATACTTTTACTTCTTTCCGACTTTTTCTTAATTCGTCTTTCTCACTCATTTGTACTAGCCGTTCCGTTTCATCTCGCGCTTCTATCAGTGTTTTTGGTATTGAATCTTCTCATTCATCCTCTTAATTTGATTCAATTAATTATTACTCAACGGTTGAGCCCAGCGGTAGGTCACAACTTAAAATATTAATCAAGAGTTCTAATTTTCAGGTAAATACTGGTTCTTCTAAATTGATCAAAGATTGTGCAACTGCGTCATTGTGGTTGTTGCTCAACAGTTTGTCATTCATCATTATTTTCATGATGGTTGCTTGGGAAAGCCGAGAAAAAGACCACCACAATTCAATAATGGGTATTGAAGTAGCGGCATTTTCTGTTCATTGTGTTGCAAATCCTCTTATTGCCGTTATCAGAGATCGACAACTGGAAAGAAGTTTAACCAAAATTGTGATGAGAAACAAAAGGTAAATATGGACCAAATAAACCCTATTAAAAGTTTCAACAATTTTGCAGACCTCGAACAAATCACGAAGAAGATCTGATTATTGCGCTTATGCGAGATCCCCCACCACCATATACCGAATAAATTTTTTAATGAAAAAATTTACCACTCCCCCTGTTAAACTCCTGAATTCCCGGTTTAGACCATCGTAGTAATACACGGTTAGAAATTTCCTCTTTCATTATACGGATAGTTACATATTTTGGCCAGTATCTTTGTATTTTTAATGTTTATTATCTCTTTAGTTTCTATCATTAACAGGTTAATTTGATATGGATTGAATAAAGTACAATCGCAATTTGAATAAGGTAAATTCGATTCTGAGATAATACTCAAGGTTTTCAAACATAGAATGCATGAATGTTCTGAAGAAATACCAATCATCCACACAAGAAAACATTGTTTCAAAAAATATGATTTGTTTCTTTTTTCGAGCTGTCAGTTTCAGCCATTTTGAACGGCTCTCATGATCAGGAAATAGGAGACTGACATTATCCTGTTATTTATCTTTTAAAAAATTGTTCGTTTCTCTCTCAGAATAAACTTCAACGAGCTCAAAGATTAAAAAACATCGCTTTGGAATTTTTATTTATATATTAAAATACGTATATTACAAATTAGGGCAAAAAATAGATTTTTTATAGCAATTTAATAAAACGTTTCAAATCTCCTTCAAAAAAGTGTTCTTTATCACTAATACTTATTTACTCATCATCGAAATGCTGGAGATTTTGTAAAACTCAACAAAGATGAAAGAAAACGCTTTAATCCAATTTTTACAAACTTATTTTTGAATCTCCGCCAGTTTTTATGGCCTAATTATCCGGTTTGCATTTCTTAGGTCGTTGCGTTTATTAGGCCAACCGGCGTAATGTTAAATGCAAGATACGCAGTGTACACTGAGACGGGAGAATGCAGATAAACTTCTAATGAATGAACGTCACAGAAGCAAACTATAACGAACAGGATTAATTACCTTTGCATCTTATCATGTCAAAAAAGTTCCGCGAGAAAATCAAAAATACGAACTGAAATTTCAAATTCCATCGCCAAAAATTCGCATAATAACTGAATTTATCAAAATATGAAAATTTTCGACCCAATTTTTATAGTCATTATTGTTTATTTACTCAAGACAACCTTTTTTTAGCTTTTCTTACTTACGAAAAAGTTGAATATGTTCACAAATGTCGTTTTTTCTTGCACAAATACGCAAGCACCGAATCACACATTAAAGGAACATTACACATTCACCGTTGATGGTCTCGAACAGAAATTTGGAAAAGATTACTGTATCAGTTTTTTAGTTTATTTTTTAACTTTTTTGTTCCGTGAAGTGCATATTGATGTATTTTTGTGAAATTATCGCTTAATTTAGAAAAAATTTTATTTTTAAAATAAGAAACCAATTTATTGACATTTCAGGTTTAATAAATCATGAAGAACATTCTGATGATGATGTCGGTGATCCAAAGAACAACTCAACGTCAAACAAACGTGATAAAGATTATGGTTTTTTTTTAAATTTGAATAAACATATTCAGGAAAAATTTTCAGATTACAACGTTGGAACTTCAAATTACGAAAAAGCTGAATATGATCAAAAATTTCAAATGGGAATAATGTACAAACTATGGTTTGGCGACATTCCTACAGACTGAATAATAGGACGTTTAAGGTGACTATGACATTTTTTACAATGTTAAAAATATATTTATATGTTTCTCGCTATTGGGTCCATTGCTTCAAAAAAGCAAACAACATTGGAAGTAGACACGTCAATAAAATTGTGTCAAAAAATCTCTCGGAGATTCGAAGGACGTAAAAAATTGAATCAGCGAGTTCAAGTCTAAAGTTTCTCCGTATATCAGAGGAAATTATGCCAAGTCGGAGGTGAATAGATGCAAAATGCAATTCTTCATTATTTTTTCAGATCTACAATGTTGACCAAGTACCGTTAATGGAGGAATTGCACTGCAATCGCACTGTGACGCTTCGAGGGGCAAAAACGGTCACACGTCAAGTTCAAAGGGAGAACGCTTCAACACATTCGTTGACCACGAAACGAGTCATCTGTGTAGATGGCACATTGCCTGAGAGGTTATTCATTTCATCCGGTGTGGTTATAAGCTGATCAGAATCCAAAATGTAGATTTTCCGATTGGAAAACGAAAACATTTGATAGCAATGTTGAATCTAACTTGGAATCAGTTCAAATGTGCACGTTAGCACAAATTTGTGATAAGATGTTTTTGAAAAGCAGGTTTGCTGGCGACACAAAAAAGTTATGGAACCCCATGGCATTTTTGCTTCAAGAACCCGGCGATGTGCACATCGAAATGTGCTAATGATAAAACTGTGTCACCGAAAATTTAATTTGTTCTATTTTTGTTGTATTTAATCATTGTTATATAGATACTTGTTGTGGCTTTCATTTATTGCACATATAAATATTTCTGTAAATAAAAGAAGGTGACATTTGCGTACATATGTACGGCTGTACTGTTATGAAAATAATATTACCGTAGGCATTTTTTGACTTTGAAAAAATTAAAAAAAAAGAAGCAATGACTGTAACAATCAGGTCGAAAAATTGGCATATTTTGATAAATTCATTTACTATGCAAATTATGGATATGTATAAAAAATAAAAACTAAATAAACCATTTTCGACGCTTTGGCTAAAAATTTGTTTTCTCATTTGAACACTGCTGAAACTGTGAGTCACAATGCTCTTAGCACAAAACTGTGAGTCACAATGCTCTTAGCACAAATCCTTATAATTTTTTTACCATCTATGTTTAATTTTCGGTTTCAATAGGTTTCTAAACCCGTAAAATTCAAAAAACATAATTTTTTGTTTTGCCGAATTAGTCTTAAATCCTGTCACTTCCAATTTTGAACATTTTCAGATTTTTTAAATGTCTATTAAATGAGCTATAGCACATGAGTTTTGGTTCACGCGTTCAAAAGTTACGATTTTTTGAATAAAATGCGCCATTTTCGCGTTCTCGTTTAAAGGGGGACTGAGGGGACGAAATAAATAGTTTAGAAATGATGAAAGTATGATTGTTGATAAATAAAATCCAAAAAAAACCTCGAAAATGGCGAAAAAAAATTCCGGAAAAAAACTCATAACCCCCTCTCTTCGCCCTAATGGCCGAAGAAACGCTTTTTGTTTTCTAGGCCATTTGTTTTTTTTCTCGGCCGCCTATTTTTTTATCTTGTTTTTCTCTTCTTTCCAATTTTTTTTTCAGAGAAAATTATCCATAAAAGAGTATTAAAACAAATAAACGTTCAAAAGAAATGTATAAAAGAAAATTTAAAAAATATTTTTCAAAAAATAAAATTAGGCGGCCGAGAAAAAAGAGACGGCCTAGAAAATCAAGAAGCGTTTCTTCGGCCATTAGGGCGAAGAGAGGGGGGTATGAGTTTTTTTTGGGAACTTTTTTTTTCGCCATTTTTGAGCTTTTCTTTGGATTTTTTTTTCATTTATTTATCAACAATCATACTTCCATCATTTTTAAACCATTTATTTCGTCCCCTCAGCCCCCCCCCCCTTTAAAAGCACACTTTACATCGGAGGTCATATTTCAGGGATACGGTAAATATGGATCATAAAATTTTGGTAACTTATTAAATCAATTAAGGGGCTTTCATTTACAATAGGGTCTTCTTTAAATTCCGAGTTCATGTTAAAATAGTGTCCTTAGTTATATCCACAAATATTTATTATTACATTCTCTTTGAAAAAACTACGAAGAAGAGATCAAAGACGCGGTAATTGGGTCTAAACTCTCGGTAATGTTGAACGTTATTCTTGATGTTTCTGTTGTCGAGTTGTATTTCCTGCCAGTCACCATTTTTTTCATTATTCCATTTCGTCATTAACATTTAATTGTAACACAATCAGTTTATTTTTGAAACAATCAATAACAAGGTGACACAAAATCAAGATTTAGATAACTCCGATCTTGTTGGCAACGTCAAGAGCATCGTAGTCAGCTGAGAGGCGGACGTATGCTTTCTTTTGTTGGAGTGGAGTGATGAGGGTGTTGACCTTGAGGGCCTTAACGTTGTAGAGCTTGTGCACGGCCTCCTTGATTTGGTTCTTGTTGGCGTTAACGTCAACGATGAAGACGAGGGTGTTGTGGTCCTCGATTTTCTTCATGGCGGATTCAGTTGTCAATGGGTGTTGAATAACCTTGAAGGCATCCAATCTTGGGATTGCTGGAGCCGACTTGCGTGGGAATCTGAAAACATTAATTATATTGCTCACAAGTTTGTTTTATTATTATTCACCTTGGGTTACGAGCCAAACGAAGGGTCTTTGGACGACGGAAGTGAACCGAGGTGCGGACCGATTTCTTGTGTTGGGTGTGGTTTCCCTTGACAACCTTCTTCTTGGCATCAACAGCCTTGGCGACCTTGGTAGCTGGAGCAGCTTTAGTTGGAGCCATATCTAACCCTGAAACTTTGATGTTAAGAAAAGGATAAATCAAAAAGTGTAAAAAATATAGATATTTCACGGTATATGAAACCGGTAAAAAACAGTATTTAAAAAATTATAAAAATGGCAAAGTATTATTATTAAATGGCCGATGATCAGAAAAAAAATACACATAGAATGAATGGATTTTAAGGCAGTTTATATTAAGGCTTCTGTGATACTCGAGATCCTAAGGGTCACAACCGTAGATGTATAAATTATAAGTGTTTTTTTTGAAATGAGTTAAGTGAATTATACAAGGTTAGTAAGTAGAAAAAACAAAAATTAACATATGTACAAAAATTTAAATGTTAGTCACTCTAGATCTTGGGGATCTAGTTCTTTCTGACATCGTATCTGACATTGAAACGCCTCGATATTCAACCAGTTGATTCTCAATTTTTCGCTCTTCTTCCTTGTGCCCAAAAAGAATGTATCCAAATGAGGTAGATAAAACAATCAGCAAACAGATGATCAGCACAACCACTCCTATTACCCACTTCAAAGCAATTATTTCATTTCGATATGCTACATTTTCTGGTGAAAATGTTGTAGTCATGTAGTTGACAAGGGCCGGGATGTATTGGTTCCAAAATGCCACAGTTTCATATCGATAGTCTCTACCAATTATTCCCGGAATTTTCCAATCTTCTGTTGTTGTGTAGTTGAAGTTGATGTACCAATTCCGTCGAGGTTGGAAGGCGTCCCAGCTACCATCGTGCATGAAATTTGGATTTCTGAAAATGTTAGAGCATTATCTTTTGAAAGAATGTGCCTTTAAAGGCTTTAAACTAACTGATAATATGTGAACCTTCGGAAAATGTTTGAAAACGTTCTACTCGCATTTTTGTCAGTTTCGGTGAAATTAAGACCACGCAAATCGAGGGGTCTTAGCTCATCGGGCATGAATGGATATCCAAAAAGAAGGTACAAATCGCAGTCATGACATACTCCTGAAACATTCTCAGATTATAATGGTAATCTTTTTTGTTAGAAATTACCCATCCAATCTGGTATAAACTTGAAATCCGGGTGGAACCGACTGAAATTGTAATTGTTGACGTATTCGAAAACTCGAGATCCGGATTCAGAATGAAGTTGAGCAGAAAGTTGTATAGGTGCTGTATAGTATGCATCTGTGGCTAGTTGAACAAATTTTTCTCTGATTTCCCAAACGGCAGCTTGATCTGGCCAGAATGTGTATCTGTAGAGCATTGCTTCAGCAGTTGCTTCTCGATTCATAGTATAGTTATGACGGAAGCAATACTCCAGAACGTAGCTTTTCATGTATTCGTGATCAACAAGTTCGTATTGACTGAATTCACCCATTTTACGATCTTCGAGAACAACTTCGCTTCCATCTTGCGCATTCATTCCGATAAGTAGTGGTACTGGACTGAGAACAGAAGTCTGACCTGACGGTGCATTGCTCAGAATCCAAACTGGGTTCGCAGGAAGAAACTTCCCATCGACTGTTGGCATGAATAGATAACGATTAAATTCTATAGGGATTGTATGAGTTCCCAAAATGATATCGTTTGTTGATCGAGTTAGAATACAATCCCAAACATTCTGCGGTACAGATTGAGTACATCCAAGATATCTTCCAAGTTTTATAGTGTTATTGAATGCCAATGCCGGTTTTCCAATATACGAATGATATGATACTTCCGCTCCAGACATAAAAGCTGCAGAACGGAAAAGATGTTGAGAGTACGGTGATTGCATATGGTAACCAATCGACGCTGCACCAGCATCATGTCCCACAACTGTGACTGCTTGCGGGTCTCCACCGAACGATGCTATATGATCACGAACAAACTCCAAAGCGAGCTTCTGGTCTTGAATGCCGTAGTTACCACTGTCCGAATCACCAAGACTCATGAATCCGAAAGCGCCCAGTCTGTAGTTCACAGTTACTACAACCATTCCTCTCGATGCCAAACCATGTGCAGGCCATTCGTTTGCAGATCCGTATTGAAAATTGCCACCGTGGAAGAATACCAGAACAGGATACTGTGTTGGTGAATTTTTCGAAACCTTCAACAAGTATAAACGTTAGTGATGTTATATTTCTGAGAATGTTCCTACATCTGGAGAGAAAATGTTCAGATATAAGCAGTCTTCATCAACCAAGAATGGATATGGATGATCGATAAAAGGTGTTGCTCGTTTTTCAACATCTTGAGCACATGTAGCAGCATAATTGAACGCTAAGAAAGGTGGTTTACCAGGGAATGTTGTTATCTGTTGTGGTGGCTGAAACACAAGGATTAGACTGGAATTTATAAATAAAAATGATGAGCTCACCTTGAATCTTCTTTGTGATGTTGGTGGTTCAGCATAAGGAACCCCAAGGAATGTGAAAACGGTGATTGTATTGTTGGAAAGAAGTGGATTTGGATCAAAATGCGTTGCATCTGGAGGCAACTCTTCCGTCAAATCCTTATTGATAGTCCATGGTAGATTTGTAAGTACAACTTCTTTTCCAACAATGTCACCTAATGGAAGTCGAATAATAACTTCATCGCGGTTAAGACCCTGAAAAATATTATAAATTTATTACTTTACAAAAACATACATGAGTCAAAGTTACAGTTAAGTCTGACTTTTAAAAAAAGCTACCTGATTGGGTGGAACTTCTGTAGTCGATTCTCCAAATGGATCCCATAAATTGATTGGACGTGTTGGCGGGGCAGCAAACTGTGACTCAACCACCGACAGGAGAAAAAATAGGAAAATCAAATTTTTCCACCGCGTCACCATAACATGAAGTGTTTTCACTGAAAATTTGCGAAAATTCAGTGTCAAATGCTGATAAAATGATAGGATCAAGAAAAAATACAAAAAAATATGAAATATCGAGTTAGTGAGAAAAAAATTAGGAAAGGAAAAGAAAAAATCGGAAAATATTTTAGGTAACGCTCGATTTGTGTGTCTAGTGGAAACGGTAACAATATTTGGATTGTGTAAAAATGCAATACGGCAAACCAGCGCGACGAGACCCATCGTTGTCAATAGAGCACGCTTACACTAATGACTCGTTCCGGCCTCCTATCTCTCCCGCAAAACCGTTTTTTTTTCGTTTATAATGTTTTCTCTCTAAGAACTGTGTGCACGCGTTCTATCTTTGTCTGCTCATCAGTTGCTTTGTATTTTACATATTGATTTTAGGTTGTGTCACTATACCGTTTGAACTATTAAAAAAATCCCTCTGATTGTTTTTTTTCTGTTTTTTGAAGTGATCTTTATGTCATAGTTCAATTTTTCTTTGCAGAACATGTCCTCAGACGGGTTACGCGAAGCTGAAGAAGCGCGACCAGCACCCGGAAACAATTCCAGAGGAGCTTCGCCAATAACCGAACCAAATGATAAAAAAGGTCAACATTTGTATAATGTGCTGGGTCTGCAAAAAAATGCAACAGATGAGGAAATAAAAAAGTGAGTTTTTTTATTCCATTCATTAATTTATTTGTATTTGCTTAGTTCACACATACTCAATAGCCTTATGCAAATGTTGAAATGATGTAATTAACAATTTATATTTACACAAATAGTAAGCAAATATTACATAACTTTACATTTACTTTATCTTTGAAGTCTTATCACATGCGACAATTTTTTTTCATTTCTGTGTGTATGAAGAATTAAACAGTTTTATTTAATAGAGACCTATGATGTTAACAAATAAAAAAATACAGAAATTGTTTGTGAAATATATATTTCACAATATATATATATATATAAATTATTGAAATAATATTTTCAGAGCGTATCGAAAATTGGCGTTGAGATATCACCCTGACAAAAATCTTGATGGAGATCCGGAGAAAACAGAAATGTTCAAAGAAATTAACTACGCTAATGGTGTGCTATCAAACCCAAACAAACGGCGTGTATATGATGAAATGGGTGAAACTGGTCTGAAATTGATGGAGCAATTTGGTGAAGATGAGAAAATCTTGCAATGGATGCTGAGACCGTGGTTCAAATGGGTATTCTTTGCATGTGCGCTTTTAACATGCGGATTTTTCTTCTGCTGTTGCGGGTGCATGTGCTGTTGTCAATGCTGTTGCAACTTCTGTTGTGGTAAATACAAACATGCACACGATGATGATGATTTTGATGGCGATGGAATGCAAGAAGAGGATGACGTGATCACTGACCAACCAACAGCATCAAGCTCTTCACATTCACCATCTCCACCTGCAGCAGCTTCGAGGAATGAAGAAGCATCTCGGCCTGCTGTTATAGCAATGCCACCTCCACCGATGAATAGTTACGGGTCTGTTGAAACAACAGCTTGAATTTGGAACAACAATTTGAATTTGTTTCATGAAAAATACATTTGTTATCTAAGACGCGCTCGAATTTTTTAGTCAATTTTTTAAAATCTTTCATTTTTATTCCAATACATGTAGTAGAAAAGCTTACTCTCAAATACTTCAATATATTATTCTTACATGTTTCTTATCAATATTGTTTATGAATATATCTCACATTTTCTTCTAAAACCAATTTGAATTTTCTTTTTTCGAAAAGAAATTGTTTTCCGAAATTTTGTTATACGTTTTTATTTAAATCCAATTTTTTACTATTGCTCAGAACTCCAACTGTGTTTTTATTCGTAATCCTTAAAATCCTGGTTGTTCAGACTGAAAATGTGATTATTTTTGAAAAATGCCTTGCTTACAAAATTCCGTATATTTTATCGAAGAAACAATATACTTAACAATTTTAATGCAATAAATGAGTAAAATGTACATAAAGACCAGATATAGCACGAGATACAGAATGACTCTTGATGACACCCGAAGCAATTCAAATCGTAACAATTTTGGAATTATAAAACTTTGCTTCTAACACGGAACAAGCTGTCTGAAATAGCAGGAGTGAGCATGGGCATGTTCCATGTTTGAGGGAAGATGAAATTCAGCGCCCAATTTTTGCCGAATACTAAACGAATGCGTTCTCCAACGTTTTCTCTGGAAATTTGGAATTTTCGACGATTAAAGAAGATGTAACAGAACTAACCCATCACCGTTGAACGTAGCCCTAACTGTGAGATTATGATACTCATACATTGTATATCCTTCAGTCGTATAGTATATTTGCATGAAGAAAAATCCTCCGGCACAAACTAGCGCCGCACAAGCGAATGAAAAAATAGTGGATACAACTGCATGAAAAAAGGCAGAGTATCCGAAAACCCAACGGCCGATTGCAAAAGGTCCGATGTACCACAAAAAGCCGAATGGATACCTGAAATTTGATTTGACGGCCTGAACAACTTTGAGAGAAAAAAAAATGATATACCAGTAATACACTTCATTGTTAAGGAACCAGAAAATATGCGGTAGTGCGACTACGATACCAATGATACACCAGAACAGAAAGACAATAAAATATCTCTGAAAAATTGAGAAGTAGATTATTAAATAAAATCGTTTTATACCTGGTTGCCTAAGCCAACGCATGCGCCAGTTACAAAGCAATGATGATCTTTTCGTAAGACGCACATTTTGCATAATGGGCAATGATGACTTCTGAAAATGAATAGTGATGTGAGTTTTTATAAAATTTCTAAAAACTCAAAATAACTTACCTTTGTGGTGCTTCTCTGTTACAGGAAAAACAGAATTTGCTACCGCTTTCATTGGCCGGTTCGTAACTCAAATGATGTTCCACTGTTGGTTGTCCAGTAAGATACTCGACATCTTCCTGTTTTTCAATGTTTTCCTCTGCATATGATCTCAAATCGGCCACGCATGATTGACGATGCCAGTAAGTCACACTGTTATATCTAGAAATTAGTTTTTTTTTAAATTTTAATCAGAAGAGCAATAATGATATTTTATATTTGTGACAAGAAAATCACAATACATTTCTTCAAGTGTTTTCTTTGAAACAACTGAAGTTGCGATAAAATAAAGTAATACCTTGAAAAATATATGAAGCACAGAAGATTGATTCCAATTTCGAAAATGATGAATTGAGCAACAAGCGTCAATAATTCCATTTTTCTTTCATTTTGGTACATCTTAAAATTAACATCATTTATATCGTTTCTTATTTTTTGAATTTACCTTTTCTGCTATAACGTGAACACATATGTAATAAATTGCACCTATCATTACGCCCTGTAAAATGAAAAACCGTTCGTTGAAAGTAATAAAAGCGAACAACTTACCACTATTGTCGAACCACCCCAATTCAGACAAAAATCTCCAAGTATCGCCAATTTTTTATTAACATCTGCGAGACCCATAGTTGAAGTTAGGTTTAATATTCTCTGAAACGAAACAATTGTCTTTTTTCATTGAACTGATGTAAAATGCATGAGAATGAAGCATCAAAAAGCCGATAATGAATAAGAATGTGCAAACACCAGCACGCATATGTGCACAAGGAAATGAGAACTGCTTACTTTTTGAGATTCGCTTGCTAGTTGAAAGAGTTTCTTGTTCGCGGGGAATAGCACAATTTCTGTCGCATACAACGCATTTGTGTAAAATTGTAAGGAAAATATATGTAGCGTGTAGTTGGAAAAAATATGTTGAAAAAAGTGATAAAAAGCAAAAAGTTGCGAGTGTGTCATATTTGAAAACGGAATCATAAGTCTGAACCGGAAGGCTTCTTCAGTTATAATTAATAAAAACTCTAAGGTAAAGTTTTAAAAAATGAGAGATCAGTAAACTAAAAGTTTTTGGATTAATGGACTAATGTTGTCAAATGCAACATCTTTTGTATTTTATGATTATTTTTTGCTCAATTTAGAAAAATTGTTCGGTTTTGAATGTTTCATTTTTTTCAAATTTTTAACACATTTATTCGAATTGGAGTGAAATCATTTTAATGTTAAAATTAAAAATTCATAGAAGCCGATATTGATTTTCAGTTTTGTGTAGAATAAGATGTTTTCAGAGTTACTGGATCATTTTCCCGTTAGATAATCACATATCAGATTCGGCATTTTATGTACCCACCACCACCAAACAGTCTTCAAATAATCTATATTTGGTTCATCAATTTATGGTGTATCAAATTTATCGAAATTACTTCCTCCTTCTTACCAATCTTCAAAAAACTAGTAAACACGTATCTAGGCGGAAGAAAAAGTTCAACCTTGAATCAACGAAAAATTTCTTATGATATATGAAAAGTGAATTGGTTTGGATGTAATTGTTAGTAAAATCAAATAAAATGTCAAGATGTATAACTTTCCATCTATTATAAAATTATTGGCGTATTTTTCACTAATTTATAGCACTAATATGTTATTTAAATGAAAGGCGATTCAAAAAATTTCTGAAATTCGATCCAAAAATATCGAATAATGAAACAACACAAATTTTGTCAACAATTTTTATATTGTCCTTTACAACGGAATATCTACAATTTTCAGAAACTCCCGGGTATTTGCGGTTGTATTCCCATTGACCAGTGATGGGCAGAAGTTTTAAAATCAATTCTGGCATGTAAATTGGTCCTACGGCATTGTTGTAAATTCACTTGTGAACTGATCCATCGCAAACTGAATTGGCACCATCTCTCTGAATTAAAAAGTAATTCATGAATTTTATTCCATAATAAATGGTTTTTCTACGGTTTCGCTTTCATACAATAGGTCTGTTGTTTCCTACAAGAAAACAGCGGAACAATAAGAAATTGTTAAAATTTAAATTCAAAAAAGGAAACAAATTCTGCCTGCTTTCTGATAGTTCAGAGAACCATTTCTTTGAGTGAAATATAGATTTTAAAAAGTAACACAGTAATTGGGTTTTCGTTAATGTGATTTTGTTATATGCAACTTATGTTCGTTATTATAATCGCTCAAGATATTATTATGTTTCGAATTTTGTAACCCATATTACTAAAAATGAAACAAATTTTAAAGAAAAGCAACAATATGTTCCTACAATTTTACTTTCTTAAACATTTTCTTAAAAATTACTTACTTCCTATCTGATAGTTTAAAATTTCAAGAACTAAAATAGTTCCGTGTTACTGTGTATCTTTTTTGTCCAACCCAAAGAATCGTAGTTACTTCCTTCATCAATTTAAGTTTCTCTACCTACCAAACTCGTACACTTTCTCTAGTATTCAAACCATCTTAATGTGTTGTTGTCATTTTCTTTATTGCTGCCAAGAACTGTCTGACATTGGAACATTTTATGATTTACCGTAGAATGTTAACTCAAAGATTACCGAAACAACTTTGTTAGTTAAAATTTGAAATTGGATTACTGTTTTATGCTGGCGTACTGTCTTTTTGTCGCGGACTTCCACAATTGTAATACATGATTTCAATGAATTCGTTTAATTTTCAGAACTTTTGGCTATTGAATTATTGAATTCCATTGAAGCAAAGAATATATATGCTTTAATTTGTTTTGTTTCCACGAAGTTAACATGTACTTTTGTAAAATTTATTTACAATACATGCAATATTGAATTCGTAAACAGTTGAAAACAAAACACAATCATAAGTTTCAGAAACGGTTTTTGTGCAACCGTCTGCATAAACAGCCTATCAAAAATGCACGAAATCTAGTAAATTTCCATAAATCAGTTTCTAGTTGTTTAATTTTCCAATTCCGCTACCGTACCGTATGACTAAAAAAAGCTCCGCCCAAATCGAAATTGGAAACTTCTATCAGTGACAGTCATTATTTGTGGTACTTAAAAATGTAGTAAACATTTTCGTTTTACCGCACTTCTTGAAAATAAAAATTTTTTTGTTAAAAATTGTCTTGTTTTCAGGAAAAATGGGATATTTTCAAGATAAGGTGGCAAACATTCTTCGAATTGAAGATCAACAACTGGCCAGAGAGTTTTTGGCAGAATGCATTGGAACATTTTTCTTATTGGTATTTTAGAATTCTAATATGGTTTTTATAAAAATGGTAATAGTCTCTTTTTTAGCTGATTGGTAATGCTGCCAATGTTCAAGCCGCTGTCGCTGTTGGTGGAAATTCGACATCGGCTCATATTGCATGGGGCATCGGTTTCATGTTCGCAGTTTTTCTTGCCGCTAGTGTTTCTGGAGCCCATTTAAATCCAGCTATTTCGATCGCACAAAGTATTTTGGGAAATCTGCCAACATGGAAAATTATTCCATATGTTATTGCACAAGTAATTGGGGCTTTCTTAGGTGCAGCCGTTGCATATTTTGGACATCATGGTGAATCCTTATTTTAACTTATTTTTTTAAAAATCGGAGAACTGTAAAATATAGTTTTTCAAATGAATAATTTTCAGATGATTTATGGACACTTGATGGCGGAGTACGTCAAGTTACCGGAGGACAGGCTACTGCCGGACTATTCACGACATTTCCTTCCGATCACATGTCAACATGGGGAAGTCTATTAGATCAGGTACTGTTAGATCTCATTAAACCTTTTTTAATGCCCGAAAAAAAACAAACTGATTCGGAAGTTTGTGTATAGGAATGATGGACGACTACGGTTATACCGTTTGACAAAATTTTTTATTAGATTGATAATAACTTTAAACTGATCATTATAGAAACAATACGATGTCAGAAATGAACAGATAAGGGATACCGCGAACTTTTAAAAATTCACGATAGTGCATTAAAAATTGTAAAGGATTACAAAAAATCTATCTCATTACTTACAATTAGCTATAGTAAAATTCAGAGCATTTGAGTTTTAATGTAACTTGGTCGAATGCTAATTATATACAAATTTAAACCGTCACAAAGGAGTGAAGAGTGATTTTTATCAGATTATTGGAACAGCTATTCTTTCGGGATTGGTTTGTCTCATCACTGATAAACGCCATAAAATTCCAACTGGAGCGGTACCAGTTGTGGCTGGAAGTATCATGAGCATGGTTGCCATGACTTTTGGAGCTAATGGTGGATTTGCAATCAACCCTGCCCGTGATTTTGGACCACGAGTTTTCTGCCTTTGTGCAGGATATGGATGGGAAGTTTTTAGGTACCCAATTTCGATTTTTCTATCATGTTGGAATTTTGTTTTTTTAAGTGCTCATGGATATTACTTCTGGATTCCAATTGTTGGATCTCTCATTGGCGCAATAATTGGAGCGTGGATTTATAAATTGTTTGTTGGACTTCATGGAATGAATGAAACAATTGATATTCAACCTGCTAAGGGATATAATGTTAGTGTGAATGTCAACAGTGCTGGATCTTATTCAAATGGCAGTGATTCTAATGACCATCGCTACGCATGATTTTCTGTTTCTACCTCTAATTGATACTTTTCAGGGAAACATTTGGCAAGCCCCTTTTGCTAATTTCTAAACATGCTTTTCGTTTATGTGTTATGAAACCGAGTGATATTTCAACAACGCATTTTTATTTCATCTTTCATTTATTTTATTCATACTCCAGTTGGCATGATTCAATGATACGCTTACTATTTTGATTATATTAATAAAAATTTACATATATACATTATGCACGAAACAGTTTTGAATTTTTTTGACATTATATAATTATGAAACTTATTCAGGATATGCAACGAAATTCAGAGGGGATTTTAATTGGATACGATAACACACTGTCAAGGTAAGTTGCAATGCATTTTTTAAATAATTTTACATGTCTAAAAAGGTTAGATTAATTGAGGCACTGAAAAACAAAATGACGTCCAGATATTTAAAATCTACTATTGTCAACTCAATTATTCTTGATCATTGCGTTCGGAAGGCTGCTCAACCTCACAGCCGCGCCGCACGCACGCGACGCGGTGACCTCCCACTCAACACACTGAAATATTGGTGGGACATGTTCCCGCCAATAATTTTTCAAATTTTCCGATGTGTTGAGTGTCGGCAGCCGCATCGCGTGCGTGCGGACCGGCTGTGAGGTTGAGCAGCCTTCCGAACGCAATGATCAAGAATAATTGAGTTGAAAATAAAAAACATATATGAACTCCCGAAAATATGAGATTAGGCTCTTGTAGAACACATAAATAGGCTTTTTCCGAAAACTACATTTTCAAACTTCCATCCATCTTTCATCAAAAAACTGCATTAAAGTGTATGACAAATTCAGTGAGTAGATGACTTGTTTTTTATGCATTGCTGAGTACGAACCTAAACGTTGGAAAATAAAGTTATTATTCAAATGTTCCTACTAAATCAAGGGTCCACTAATACGAGTCTTTCATCAGCCCAAAAAAAAAGAAAGTGTATGAATTATAAATTACAAAAGCGAATTATTCCAATTTTCTTTTTGTTGAATGTAATAATAATAATTCGGCATAACATGGTTCATAAATTAAAAAATAAATTTCGAAACTTGTTCTTGCTCTTTTCATATTTCCATAATTTTATTGCCATTTTTGTCAAACTTGGAAATACCTATAAAATAATGAATCGTCTTTTTTTTTTCTTTTCTCAGCGTTAACAATTTTTGTATTTAATTCCGTTAATCACTTTTTTAAACTCTTAGCAATTAGAAAAACCAATTAAGAAAAAAACAATGTCAAGTAGCGTCACAAACACATACAATTGATTAATTTTTCCAGGACACGAGGAGAAGAAATTGCAGCTGTAGAACCCTCAAGAACGTATACGCCAAGCTATCAAGTATTCGAATCTAGTCGCACACAAATCTCTACTACCGATCGCCGATATTAACCTCCACTATTTCATACATCTATCTATCATTTATTGTTCAGCTCATTCGACCTTTGATTTTTGTCTCACGAAATTTTGAATTGCCCTCCCCCCTCCCAATGTTTTTCTTGATGTTCTCTTTATTTACAAATCATTATATCTCGCTTTATTATTGCTTTTTGTTATGTAAAATGTAATACAAGTAATATTTTTAAATATTTTAAGTTGTGAAAATAAACTATTGTAAATCGTTTTTGTGACATAGATATATCCCTTTAAAAATGTGATCAAATTGATGGCATGATAAGGAACATTGTGATCATCCGCAATACGTTTCGATTACCGGTAGCCAACAAGTCAAATGAATACTTGTCACTGATAGTAAAACTGTCATCAGTTGAGCAAATAAAAAACAAAACAAAAATTCAAAACAGAAAAAAAATTTCACGTTAATTGTTCTACAATCCTGCTTCGTCATAAAACAACACATGACAGCGCATATTTTAGCATTGATTTTCATACATTACTGACACTTTGCACTACATAAACCGTCAATGAAATAGAAACAACAGCAAACCTGCTCTATTGATACGGAGCGTCATACTCCCCCCTTTCCAATCTCCAACATTTCATCCTTGTTATCCGCCTAGTTGCGCATTTTTGCACTAGTTGACATAGTTTCTATCATGTTCTTTTCTCTTTGATACTATCAAAAATTTGTCTCGTCTACCAATAATATTGATATTTGAAACACTTTTGTTCGCGTTTTACGATCTTTTCTTATCAGAAAAAATATTCGATTTTGTCACTTTCTAAAAGAACATTCCGCAGCATTGTTTACACCCGGAAAAAAGAAACTTTTATTTATTGCCTTATTTTTCCAGCAATGCTCCAATACCTGGATGCCAAGTATTGGCTTCCGCGTGGAGTTACTTGGGACGAATTAGCAAATGCTCCAGTTACCGATGGATATTTGTACCCAACTGCAACGCATCTATTAATGACTCTGTTGACTGGAATATCGCTAATTGTCAGTGTTTTATGCTTAATATCTTCCGAATTCCTTCAAACTTCAGGTCTATCGTCTCGTTTTTGAAAGGGTTGTTTTCGTTCCGATGGCTTATTTTTTGAGCAGGAAAAATACACCAGAGACAAGACGTGAGTTCATTTCAAAAAAATGTAAAGTTTTCCTGTAAAATTCACAATTTTCAGAAGGATTATTAGACCGAGAAAAGAAGTATAATCGAATGGCTGAGTGTGCAATGCGTTGTTTTTATTATACATTGTCCTTTACTCTTGGGTAAGTATAATAACTTTTGAGGAATTGAATATTTAAACAAAATATTTCTAGATTATACTTTGTTTCAAAAGAAACTCATCTCTATGATATGACAGAATGTTGGAGGAATTGGCCTTTCCATCCAATCCCGAACGCAATTGCTTGGTACTATTGGATTCAAAGTGGTTTTTATATCTCCATGGTTTTCGGGTACATTATCAATTTTTTTTGTTTTTACAAATAGCAGATGAAATTATTTTTAGAATTTTGTTTTTGGACGCCAAACGCAGTGATTTCTACCAAATGCTCACACATCACCTGATTACCCTTCTTCTTATCAACATGTCATGGATCATGAATATGGTTAGAGTTGGAACATTGGTGCTTGTCAGCCATGATGCCGTTGATATTTTGATGTTAGTTTAGGAAAAAAATTTCTGAGTATTTTGAATGAGCGAATTTACGATTTTTCAGTGATCTTGGAAAAATCTTCCGATATGAAAACATGGAAACTGCATTATCTATCACATTTGCTGGTGTTCTTATTGTTTGGGTTCTTACAAGATTGGTATACTACCCATTCTGGATTATTCGATCTGTATGGTTTGATGCACCATCCTTTGTTCAAGAAGACTACAACTGGCTAAACTTCGAGCAACAGCCTATGGCACCGAGAGTGATCATGTGTCTTCTCACCGCTTTATTAATTCTTCATATTTTCTGGGCTTACATCCTTTTCAAGGTTTGAAGACTTGATTTTAAAATTGCATTAAAATACAGATAATATTTCCAGATTGCATATGATACTGTTAATGAAGGTGTTGTTGATGACGTTCGTGAAGACTTTGACGAAATTTCGAAATGTAACCGCCAGAAAAATAACAAAAAAGATGATTAAGAAACAAAAAATTAATAATAAAACAAACGCCACTCTTTGAAATGATTAATTGGTTTTATTTATATATTATCAAACTTCATATTATAGAATAGAACAATTGTCCTATGCGGGTATTTATGTCGGAAAAAAGCGGGAAAAAATGGTTCAAGCGAGGGAAAATAAGTTTCCTTGTTTCTTTTTTTTCCTGCAAATGTATTAGTTTTTTAAACCTTTTTTTCCAACATGAATACCCTTATTAACGTATTCACAATTATTTTTTGAATCTTGCTCATGATTTATTGGATTGCTGAATCGTGATTTCTTTTGTCATTGGTATCATATTTAATTGTTTTAGGTCACTTCTGTTTTCTGCTTGCCTTAAAAAAAACATGAAAGTATTTTTTGTTCCAGCCCTTGCCATTCACGCAGCTTCATATTGTTTTAGGTTGCTGAATAAAAATTTTATGTTCATTTTGAATTTCAGAAAATGTGGGATGTTCGGCAGAATTGTTGGATTTTCTGATAACGAATTATCGGAGAAAAATTGACTGAAGAGTGCATTTTATCATTGTTGATAAATTTATAATAACCTGAAAGTATGAGAAAAATTAAATGGAAATGATTTCTCAATATTTTGCTGATAATCACGGAGCAAAAAAATAAATAAGTAGAACTATGTTGAATTCAAACAATGGTTGAAATTGATTCAAAGGTCGAAAGTTACAAAAATTAATATTTAGCGCGCGCGTGGTTGTTAGATGTGCGACGCGGTCAGAAAAAGCGCGAAACCATATCGGTATGTTTTTCATTATTCCATGCTCACTTTCAAATTTTGATTTTCGCATGAAATTTGGATCGTGTTAACCAAAAGCGGTTTTTATACAAAATTTTGCATTTTCTACCAAAAATTGCATTTTTAAGAGTATTTACCACATGTACTTACACATACATTACTGTTTGAGAAGATTTACGTATAAATTTTTTGAAAACAGAACCCAAATTTGTATTTTATTAAAATGACAACTGATTGAAAAAAAAATTGGGACGACAATAACCTATAATAGTCGATGTCTGAGATTTTCGACATCAGGCCTATTGGCTATGGCACAGTTGCACCAACGTGAAGCTAGGATCTTGATATTTTGCATGGAGGGTACCTAGGCCCCCCTTAGAAAAAAAATACATAATTTATTTGGCCACGCCCCCTTTGACCTAGTGAAAAAAATCCGGGTGGTCCCTAAATCGAAATTTTTAGTTTTAAAGATAAAGTCAAAATCTCATCGGGAATGGATTATACGCACATTTTTGAGTATTTTTCATGTTGACACCTAATTTCGAGCTTGTCGGCATCATGCCGAAAATTTGATTTTTCTCAAAAAGTGGTCCAAATTTTCCAGTTTTTCCCATTTTTCGATATGATGAAGTACTTGGTCCCGAATGGAAAAATGAAAATTTTTAATCCTTATGATGTTTTTCATCAAATACCATGTTGATTTAGCGGAATTGCTGTAACCTTTTTGGGGTTTCAGGGCAAAATAGGCGAGATTTTTGCAAAATTCCAAAGGGTCCCCCCTATGGAAAAAGTTTGCAAAAAAATTTTAAATTTTAAAATTTGCCCATATTATCAGAGGGACTCTTACTAATAAATATTTAGTGTTTCCCAAAATATGAGCCATCTTGTGGACCTATGGGCGATGTAGCAACAGCTCAAATACCTTCAGTCCCCGTACACAGAAAACTGTTGCATGTATTGGAAATCGCGATATTGAATGAAGGTTCTTTGAGCTGTTGCCACGCGGCCCATAGGTCCACACGATGGCTAATATTTTGGGAAAAAGTAGATATTTATTAGTAAGAGTCCCTCTGATAATATGGGGAGATTTTAAAATTTTCGATTTTTTATTCCATGGGGGGGGACCCTTTGGAATTTGGCGAAAATCTCGCCTATTTTACCCTGAAACCCCAAAAAGGTTACAGCAATTCCGCTAAATCAACATAGTATTTGATGATAAACATCATAAGGATTGAAAATTTCCATATTTCCCTTTGGGGCCAAGTACTTCATCATATCGAAAAATGGGAAAAACTGGAAAATTTGGACCATTTTTTCAGAAAAAAAAAAATTTCGGCATGATGCCGACGAGCTGGAAATTAGGTGTCAACATGAAAAATACTCAAAAATGTGCGGGTAATCCATTCCCGATGAGATTTTGACTTTATCTTTAAAACTAAAAATTTCGATTTAGGGACCACCCGGATTTTTTTCGCTAGGTCAAAGGGGGCGTGGCCAAAAAAATTATGTATTTTTTTTCTAAGGGGGGCCTAGGTACCCTCCATGCAAAATATCAAGATCCTAGCTTCACGTTGATGCAACTGTGCCACAGTATGTTAGACTTTCTGAGACATCGACTCATAAATGCTTCTGATATTTAGGAGAATTGTAGAATTTGCATCCTTGAAGATTATTCAACCTGTATTTTTTCATTTTCGCCGGAAATTGAACCTTATATCATTTTGTCCTGGTTTCAAATGTCTTTGGCTTCTGGAGATATTCATTTCATGTTGTTCAATGTTTGAGATAGTATCAATTAGACAACGCAGTTTAAATTAAATTTTAAATAGGTTTCAAATTTCAGCATCAGTTGTTATATATTTTTTTTTTACAAAGATAATTTATTAATCCCTGGATAATAATATTTTAATATCAGGATTGTGAAAAACTGCATCTGACATCGCTCACACCACATAAAACTATGTAAAATAGCATCACCACTAAAACAAAAAAGGAAGATATTGGGTAAGGAAAAAAAAAGACGTATGCAGCCAGTTGGAACAAAAATTCTGTTATTTTTGGTGTGCCTGAATCGCATCTCCTTTTGTCCGGAGACAGCCAGAGAAAAACGGATGCGAGGAGATCCGATGTAACAGAACTAAATTGTTTTTCATCTAGGTCATCGGATGAGAATGCATGCAGGGCTGAATATAACACTCGCGTTCGTTGAATTTCACTTTTCGGAATTCTGTTTCAAATTCTTTTATTTATTTGTTTATTTATTTATTTATTTCATTAGAATCTTTAGATATTCAGATACTGCAGTTTTCTTGTTTATATGATTTGATCGACGGATTTTCCCTCTCGTTAACCTATGTATGTATGTTTTTTTAATATTATACCCTCGAATCGTTGACCTGCTTTACATAACATCGAAATTAACGCACGATACAATCGTGAATATTCATTGATTGGTGACCTTTTTCAAACTGTTTTTAATATATTTTTTCTGCATCACGAAAAAAAACTTATTTATGCATGAAAAAACGGAATAGCAGCATATAAACATCCGGTTTTAGGTTCATTTGCATGAGACGGCGTTATTTGAACTTGATTGTTCGAAAGACTTGGCATAGGTTGGAGTGGAAAGTGTTTTGTAGACTATTCGTATTATTTATAGAGTCAATATAATTGCGTATTTTTAAAAAATGTTTGAAACGAAAAAATCACATCAAATTACAATTTTTCGGTCGATTAATTTGATAAAATTAGAAAGTTTAGTATAGCATGAGATGAGGTTTTCCTCATATCTTGCGGGGTCAAAAACGACTTGTTAGAGAGTGGCAAAGCTGCAGTAATCTAATGTGCGGACTTGTTCACTTTCTCTCTTTTTGACGCGATCTATTATTTCTGTTGGATTTATCAGTCGTTCATTTGAGAAGACTAGATTTTTAACTGAAGTTTTATTCATTTTTTACAATCCTTTGGTTCATTTTTTACAATCCAATATTATGTATTTTTTGGGCCTGCATTGCATTCATTATCATATTCATCTTTTCTTAGAGAAGCGCAGATTTATTCGTCCATTTTCTTTACATTTCCTTTTTTTCACTCTCTACTATGTATTTTTTGAAAAATAACACAGGAAAGTCAATGTGCTCGCCACTCTCAGATAATTGTGTTTCTGAATTTTCCCTTTTTTTGCCTCATTCTATCTCGATTTTGAGTTATTGGTCCGTATTGGTTCAAATTTGAAAGCAAAAATTACTATGCTGCTCATAATTTATAGCATGTCTCCCTCCCATTTTTACATTTTTTTTTCACGTCTCATTTATCAACCACATCTCTTTTTTCTTCATCTTATTTTCACTAGTCAGCTATTTTTCATATTTCTTTTCAGCATGGGTGAAAAACCTGTAGAAAAATCGGAAGAAACGGATTTTGGCACATCGTGGTTCAGACCGAAACGATTACAATGGCTTTCACATTTCATCCCGCTGTTAATAATTTTGTTTTTGAATGCGTTTCTGCAGGGAGCAATTGTTAATGGCCTGGTTTCGACAAGTATAACATCAATTGAGAAACGATTTAAATTGACGTCAACCCAATCTGGAATATTCGCAGCAATTTACGATATTTTTTTTACTATCATGTTGCTTCCATTGTCATTGTATGCTAAGAAAGGTTCGCCAAATATCATTTCGAATTATAAAAACATAATTTTTCATTGATTTTCCAGTCAATAAGGTAAAATGGATTGGATATGGAATGTTACTATTGGCAATCGGGTCCGTTTCCGTTATCATACCGGAACATTTTGCTGGAGCATACGAGGTTTGTACACAACTCTGGAAAGATTTCAGAAAGCTGTTTTCACCGACAAAAATGTATTTTATTCTTCATCGAAATAACCAATACAAGAAACAAAAAGTCATTTTTGAACAGAATTCAATCTAAGAACTCTGAATTATATTTGATGAATTATACATACTGTAAATGAAGTCCTATTTCATGCCCGCTCTGAACTGGCATACTGTCAGGAAACTTGAACGATGGTGATGATTTTCATGTTCTTGTTGGGAAAAGTGTCCTGGCACTGTGCCAGTTCATAGAAGCAGTGTATGGTATTGGAATGAAAGAACTATACAAGTAAATTGAATACGAGGTATACCAACTATTTAACATTTTCCAGGTTGGAGAAGTTCAAACAGAAATTTGTGATTCTAACAGATCTTTTAAAGGAAAGTGTGCAAAAGTTGAACACGACACAATGATTGGAATTTTCGATCAGTAAGCTCTTTTAAAAATATTTTCTACATCTATCCCCACATTTTCAGTTCATTTTTATTCCTAATCATATCTCAAGCATTGATCGGAATTGGTGCCACACCATTATTCACATATGGGTTCACTTGCATTGACGATTTTGATGCTCATATTCGGACTGGAAGAAATATGGCCGTCTACATGTCAGCATCAACAGTTGGACCAGCTGTCGCATTTATCGGTGGCGGAGTGTCGTTAATGCTATGGGGAGACTTTATGAGAACCACACCCAAAGAGTAAGATCTTTGCAATAAAAACTACAATCCAACCAGCCAACTTTATATGACCGACAAAATGTTTTAATGTTTACAGATTAGGAATCGAAAACCGGTCGGATCCACGATGGATTGGTGCATGGTGGGTTGGATTTGTCATTTGTGGAGTTTTCGCTTTTTTCACTGCTTTACCGTTGACCATGTACCCACGGAAGTTGAAAGATACAACAGCAAGAAAAGCAAAAGATGTTCATCAGACTGATGTTTCACTGGACAAAGATTTTTCAAATGAAAAATATGCATATTTCAAAATTTTCTGGGTAAAAAACTGATATCGATTAAGACAAAAATTGGTTACAATTTAAGATGTTTGCGAAAAATCCAACAGTGATGTGCATGATTTTGATGCAAACAATTGAATCCATTCTAATGAACGGCCTGATCACATTTGTTCCGAAATTGATAGAATTGATGTTTGGATTCAAAAGTAGTAATGCAAGCATTGTCACAGGGATCCTAGTCGTCCCAGTTGGCGTTATTGGAACACTGGTTGGTGGATATTTGTTCAAACGACTTGGTGGCAAATTTAGGTTTCCAAAATAACCTTTTTTTTTGAAAAATACAAGAATATTGATTTACAGACCAGCAATGACGTGTGTGATTGCTTTCACAGCGTTGAGTGCCATTCTCAGTAGTTGTCTTCTTCTACGTTGCGAACAAATAAATGTGGCCAATATTAATGTGAAAGATACATCGTATGAAAAAAAATAGTTTTATATTGGCAAGAATTAATTTTTAGATTGAAGGAATTCGGAATAGGTGACACTTGCAATGCCGGCTGCCAATGCAGCGAGTTTTTCAATCCAGTTTGTGCCCCAGACTCGAAACTGTCTTTTCTCTCGCCATGTCATGCTGGATGCGCTAATACACCTGTAATTAATTTTAAGAAAATGAAAAGTATGATAAAACAACTTGCAGAATTTCAAATTTGGAGCAACAAATTGGACACGCTGCGCATGTTCTACAAGTCAAGTGGTCCACAAAGGGTTCTGTGAAAACGAATGCACCTATGAAACGGTAATTTTTAGAAATTTTTCTGTGAATTAGGAAAAACGTTAGGTCAAAGCTTATGCCAGCTCGACTCTATGTGCTGGTTATTTCAATTTTTTAGAAGATTTCTTTTAATATCTAAAATTTCTCGAGTATATAGAATTGAATTGAATTCTTAGCTAAGCGTTGTTAACAGAGTTATGAATTGCCTAATTATCTTTTTTCGTATTTGAAAAAAATGAGTTTTTAACATTTGTTATTGATTTTTATTCTAAATAGCGCACGAGACTTTCATGGTAGACTCATTTTGAATCATTTTTTTGAACTAAAGTTAACCTAATTTTTAAATAAATTTATTGAAAAAATTACTATGCTCCCTTTTGATAATGTACGTTTTTCTCATGTTGAACCCCATTCCCCTGCAGAAACCGCCGTCTTATTTTTCATTTCCCTTGAATGATATTCCACTTGCAGTATCTATTCTTCATTGGTTTCTGTTTGATGGCTTTCGCCATTTTCGTGACGATTCCAATTATGCAAAGCTCTTCAGTTCGGTAAGCACACTTCAGAAAAAAAAAGAACGAAAATTATTTAAAATTCTTGCAGAGTTGTGCACGTCACCCATAGGGATCAACTTCTTTGTTTCGGATGGATGTTTATGAGAATTTGTGGTGAGATTAGATTTTTTGATCCCTTTTTTGAACTACAAAAATATGTTTGTCGTTTCAGGAAGTATTCCCGGAGTCATTCTTTTTGGTTACATTTTTGATAGTCATTGTTTGTATTGGCAGGATTCTTGTAATGGTGAGAAATGTCAATATTACGATGCAAGAAGTTTAGGAAGAACGTTTTTCTATCTTAGTGAGTTAAAGGAAAACTTGTCAGTTTCTTAGAAATCACAATGTTTCAGCAATTGTAATTAAAGCGTTGGGAGCGATTCTTCTAACGATTGCAGCAAAATGCTACAAGGAAACAGACAAGTCTAATAATGAATTAGACAGCTCTAGAACTGTTAACACTGAACTTCGCATGTCATTCAGAAAAGTATGGAGATTTTGGTTGATTTTGTGGAACAAGTGAAAATTTTCAGAAATTCCCAGACAACATATCACCGGCGACGATGGTTTATTAAATTTTTATTTTTGCACGTTTTCCAACAACACGGGATATTAGAATAATTCAATTTTTTTGTCATTGTGATGTTTCAATTATTATCGGGTATGATTGGCTATATTCAACTATCCATGTTTTAAACGAATAAATTATTGCAATTCTTACTATATATGTACATCAACAAAACAACTTTTCAGATGACCCGTTTGTTTTGAAAATCCTGTTTGTTTTTTTTTCATCAACATTGGTCCAAAAATGTTTAATGATTGTTTTCTTGATGTGGGGTAAAGTTATTGATAGCAAAACACATTCTTCAAGTTTTCATCATGTCACTTCAGATAAAGAAATGTTTATAAAATCATTTTTTCATCACTATTCTCTAGTTGTTGTAACAAACATGAAAATAAAAATTATTCACCCTTGCGTTTAAATGCTGTCATAAATATTTTGTTGATGGTCGCTGCAATGTCGCTGATGTGTAGTCATAACAATGATAAGTCAAATATTCATAAGATGCTAAATCATAAATGTTTATGTAGTTATAATCATCATTCATTTCCAGAAATATTTGAATCAGAAATTATATTCCAAACCAGTCTAAACTTTATTCAATGTAGACAATTATTCACAAAATTGTAATTGTCAGGTGATTCAGACGTCTTCTTCTTCTTTATTTTTAGAACACAACTCTAAAAAACAAATAACAGGTTTGTCATGTTATCATATTAGAATATGACTCAAAATTTGCGCAGCCTCTTTTTAGAAATTTTTTGAGGTTTTGAAGTTTGTTTGTACTTGAGGGTAACCCTTTTGCGGCAGGTGTCGCCCTGTGTCCTCGAATTCAATTCCAAAGGAATTTTAAGTTGTCTTATTTAAACCGCGTTTCTTCAATCCAATTACATTTTTTCCTGTTCCCTTTTCGTGTCATTTGAATTTTTTCCCATTTCGTTTAATGTGTGTTAATTTACAGTAACATTCACGCAATGACTTCGCTCAGTTCTCAACGTAAGTTTTTCCAGATCATTTTTTGTTGTTTTTCTTGCTTGAAAAAAACACGTCAATCTTAGTCACGTCACTTACTTGAAGCTTAAGCAACACCCACAACAGTTTTAAGTTTTGTTTATCCATTCGATTGAAATCTTGAACAAAAAACAGACAAAGCGATGCATCATCATCATCACTCAAACGAAAACTTCGTTGAAACAGCTGACATATAAAAATATTGAAGTTTCCTTTTTTCATGCATTAAAATTTCCATAGTCTGCCTGATTTATAAAACGACAACTAAAGTGAAAAATTGAAAACTTTCGGGCTAGTTTCCTCCAGAAATTGAGTTCCTTGACAAGAAAATTTTTAAAAATGAGATAGCTTTCTGCCCATGTCCCCCCATCCTGGTGCGCCCGCCTCTTCTCACAGCTCACTGGGCAAAACATAGACACAACATATATTCGAAAGAGCATCTGCCCTCAAGCTCCACCCCAATATATTTCTTTTGTGCTACTGCGCGACCGAATTCATTATTTCTGATTGTTCATTTTGAAATTCAAGATGACTGCAATTGCTAGTCCTGTCAGCCATTCGATTATCTGCGAAAGATATGTTCTCGATGATTTGCGTAAGTGTTTTCATCTGCTTCTGACAGTTGTTTCGTTTGCCTCGGTTAAGTTTTTGAAACAGTCATGAATGACCGATACGGAGGTCAAAAATACGGAAGCAAATTTTAAATTTGAAAAAAGTACTAAAATGTACAATGTAGGGACATAAATAAAGTTTGGAGAACATTTTAAATAAACATTTTCATATTTCATTGCACTTTTTTGAAAGATTATTGAGTTTACAGAACACACTACACATATATACGAAACAATTCATTTTTTCACATCAAAGAGAATCCACGAAAATATGCATATAATTTTTAGAATTTTCAAGATTTCAAAAGTTTATGAACCAAACATTCACATAAGACAAAGTTTTGTTTTCCTCATAAATCATATGTTCCGCCAAAAACTTTGAAATAAATTTTCTTTTTTTGAATTCTGAATTCTGAAGTATGCGAACCATGTCCGCATCATTTCGTTTGACACTAAACCCAGCAAAACTTCTTTTTTTTGGAAAGTTGAAGCTAGTCGCCTAATTTGGTAACCAAAAAATGTGTCCTTTCTACAAATTCCAAATTCGTCCAATACACAAAGAACGAGCGGATATTCAAGTGTTCCCGACACTTTTCCCCCAGTTTTTTCTTATTTCTGCAAAAAATAAATAAATATTTCTGTAATTATGTACACCCACGTTCAAAAAAGTTGACAAATTGAATGAGCCAAGACAAAAACTTCTGCAAATTTTTTTGCGATGATATGCAAGGATCTATGCATGCATCATTTTTTTTCGGTTAGAAGATTGATATGTGACGAAGACAGCAAAAGCGACGACGTGGTATTTATAAGAAATTCCAAAATAAATCGTCGTGACCTTGATGAAATGAATGATTCTTTTTGAACCCTTAATTAACAGCATAGGCATGCCATTTTTCCATTAAAATTTTTTTCTCTTTTTTCTCATTTTTTCTACGAGAGTCGTTCTATGGAAGCCTCAAAAAAAGTTGTCGAAGGCTTAATTGTGTTAACGCATGAGAAAACAGATGAGCACTTTTCTGTACTATGAGCACTGAACTAATTAAGTAACGCTTTCTATATAGTTCAATGGAAACATTTCATTCAAACTACTTGTTGAAAGAAAGCAACATTTTTTAGTAGAGAGAAACTTCAGCGGTGAATTCTTCAGGGACGTATTTATCAAGTATTCGGGAGGGCTTTTTGAAACATCTTTTCAAGGTGAATGCATCGTTTCGATCGTTGGTTGTCGAGACGGAAAAAATCGCATGACAGAAAATTTTCAATCTAATCCTTGGTTTTCGTTTTTATTCATCGAAATTGTTTCATCCAGATTAAACGAACATGCGTTTGCTGCTAACCAAATTTGTCTTAAAGAAAATCGCAGAACAGCAAAAGCTGGCTTCTAAAATCGAATTTTCTGTGAATAGACACCATTTTTTCAGATGTCATGATGTTTCAGTACATAAAGCATAATAAAAAATAGAACAAAACACGAAACCAAATACATATTCTTTTTTAGCTAAAGAAAAAATGAAATGGGAAGTGGATATGTATCCGAAAAAGAAAAAAGATAACGGCCCTTTTAATTTATGCAAACGTTTTTTGAGGGAGCTTTAGCTTCAGATAAAGGGATGCAAATATATTTTAAACTGTTTTTTTTTCCAGAACTCTCGGAGACTTTCGATCTTCTTGATGTTGATAAAGATGGACGACTTTCAAGAAACGAAATCGCTGCACTTCTAAGAACTATTAATGTCGAACCAACTAGAGTCGAATTGGACTTCATTTTTCAGGAAATGGATACAGATAGTAAGTGTACTTGAGGTGCAAGAAGTTCATATTTGAAACATGAGTTTGTTTGAGTGTATGTACAAAATAAATGAAGCATATGATTTTCTTTTTTCAAGATGGAAACATGTGACAAAAAAAATGTATTCAAAGAGAACGTGTTCTTTGTTCTCTTGTCATTTTGCGAATGTGCCATATTTTTTTTGTTTATTTCATAAGAGACTCAAGTTTCAAAAGGTTTCGGATGAAACGTTTTCTCCGTTCTAAAAATACCTTCTCGTTCAGAAACCGGAAAAATCAGTAAGGAGGAATTCGTCAACTATATGAAATCACCACCAATTCACCGCACCACTCTCCGTGAGCTTGAAGTGCAATTCCGAAAATTTGATTCAGATGGCGATGGAGCAATTACTGAAGGTATGCCCGAATATTGTGATGATTGGTCACCAAATATCCGTAAAAGTCCTTTGCTAACCAAAAATTTTCCCTTTCCTTGCGTACAAATCAAGAAACCTCTAGAGATTGGCGGGGGTGCAAAAAAAACGTTTTCATCATCTCTTGCGGGTATTTTTTGTTGTTTTCTGAGAAAGTCTAAGGACAACAAAACTATTTCTGGTTTTTAATAGCTCATAGATGATACGAAAAAAATATTCTAGAGATCAAAATTATAGATAAGTTGTTTGCTTTTTTTCAGATGAGATGATTGAGATTCTACGTCAAACAGCGGAGCTTGAAGATCGGAGTGCGATTCGTGATATGTTCAAGGCTACCGATTTGAATGGTGATGGAAAAATCACATTTTTGGAATTTGTCAAAATGATGCAAGAATAAAATCGTCTGCAAACAAAATTCCATAAAAGCTGATATATTAATTCTGAAGCGCTCATTCCCAGTGTTGTTGACTAATTGCCGTTTTTTTGCAAATATACATACTTTCAAATTGAAAATTCATTGCGATAAAATTTTAGATAAATAAACTTTTTTTCTTTTTGTTTTTTCGATTGTCTCATTCGTCAAGACACATCAGATAGCTTCTAGATTCTTCTTTTTACAGACAAAAAACACTTCGCAAAAATGTTCATTTCCCCGTTTATTTTTTTCCAAAGCTTCGATCGTTCATCATTCGAATTTTTTGTAAAAATAATGGAGGTGAAAATACACTAGGGAAAACATCAACCACATGTTGAAACTTTAGTTTCAAAGAGAAAATTTTTTCGAAATCATGGAAATGGAAGATCTATCTTCAACGACGAAGTCCGACATACTTTGAGGATTGGTGGCATTTTCTTAATACTAGAAAAAATTATATATTGTTTTGTAGGATGAGAGCACTCAGAAATGTATTCCGAATATTGGAGAAAGTTCAGAACATTAAAGCTGGTCAGTTAACACGATCCAAATCCAAGGCAAAAAATCAAAATTCGAATAGGAGCCCAGGTGGCCCAAAGAACAATACCTATACCCTCAAGTAATTGTGTTGCGCGCCAATCCCAACCGCGTCGCAGGACGCGCGCTTATTCAAATTTTTATTTGTTCAACTTTGAACGGCTGCTATGAAGCGTGTATTATCGGTGTGAATTCGCATAAATTGCATTTGAACTAAAGAGAGAAAAACTCTAACTTTAGAAATTGGAATGTGGCAGGGTCACATTAACTGACCCACTGTCTTTAAAAGCGGATCTGTTAGAATGATTAGAATTTCCAATTATTTGCAAAAAATGTATTTTTCAGAAAAATACTTATTCCCTATCGGAGGTATTGTAAAAATGGAAACTACTTTATATTGTCAACTTAAAAATTTTGGATCATTCATTTGCTACTGAAAGACCGCAGCGCAGCCGCTCGCAGGTAAAAATATCACTACTTTGCGAGAGACTTAGATTTTCTGGGTAGATCAAAACAAACTTGAATGATCAGGAATATTTGAGTTGGCAATATGATATGGTGGAAAATTTAGAAGGAATACATTTGGTTACCGCTTTTCATCATAAACCAAAACTCTCAATTCACCAAAAAAGGAATGAAGATAGATTGGTCATTCGGCGAGCGTTTAAGTTAGACTGTCTTTGGTTTTCAAGTGATTTTCAGAAGTGCAAGGTATCAATATTGTTCAACATTTTAAAATGAGAAATGATCTAAAACGCTAAAACTAGATTCTGATCTCGTTTCATTGCTTAAAAGTTTGATTTCCGATTCGTATCTTCTCACGTTCTTGGAAAGTATTTTTATTATATCGTCATTATTCTTTTTCATGAAATTGTATTCGAAAGGGTTTTAATAACGTTTTAATTGTGAGCCTTAGAATAGTTTAAAACATTAAAAAACCTGTAAATAAATGCTAGTTGCTCCACATTCCACATTGGGCGCCATAAATAATGGCATGCTTCTGTTTAAGATTAAAGTTCTAAAAAGACTAGTTAAAACATCCCATTAAACACGAATTACTCTACACTTTTTACTACAAGATTTGTGGAATACGTTTTATTTTTATACAAAGTACATACAATATTTAAAAAATAACGATGGTCGATTTTTTAAAAACCAGCAAATGGGAACCAGTTGAAAATTACAAAATAATAAAAAAATAATAATAATCTTATACTTCCGCCGCTCTTGGCTGGAAATCTTGATCCAAATTCAGATTTTCTTCGGTTCGATTTGTCAAGTTTGAATATGAAACTTCTGGAACATTTTGAACCTGAAAGAAATTAATTTTGAAACTCGAGAACCTAGTTATGAGACTGACCCTTCTCAATACTCTTTGAAGTTTTCCAGAGGAGACTAGAAGGTAACCTCCAACAATACCAACAACGGTCAATAGACCTAATGTGAATACAGTTGAGAATCGCGCTGATTTGTCAGCCTTTGCAACTTTTTCGCATGCTTCGTATTGTTGAAGAGTGGCTAGGTTTCTGTTCTTAATCTTTTCTGGTTGATTGCACCTTAAAAACGACGGGTTTTTTCACTTAATCTACCGCTTTTAAATCTACCTTGGGAATGAAGTGTCCTGTTTAAAAGTGAATGTCTCCGAACTCATCAAGAAAGCCGTTTTGCAGTCGCATAACCATGGATTACCACTAATTTTGAATGTTTCCAACACACCATAGTTAATCATGTTCTCATCGATCGACGAAATGTTACAGTTGTGTATGTCAAGTTCCGTGAGTGCTGCTGCTTTTTCACCCGCACCTCCATTAATGAAACCAAAAGCATTTGGATGAATTTCCACAAGTTTCTCATTGTCCGAAAGAATCACTGTCTGCAAAATACATATTGTTTGTTTCACGTGTTTAATTACTAATACCTTTAAGTTGGAAAGTTGACAGAACGCACAACTTCTGACCACGCTCAAATATTTCATTTTTTCCAAAATAACTTCCTCGAGTTTCGAATCACCAGCAAATGCTTTTTCATGGACTTCGGCAATATTCGATTCACTGTAAAACAAATGGTCTTGTTTCTGCATCTTTGTAGTGCTACTGTAAATACCTGAGGTCAAGAATTTTCAAGTTTGCAGAATTCGAAACAGCACGTGGGATTTCATCAATAGGATTGGTACGAAGAGAAACGCCATTCAATTTCCTGTAATGTATTTGAACGTAAAATATTAAGAAACATTTTCAATGACGCACGGTAGATATTCAAACAAATCCCCTGGTAAATCTTCAATCTTGCAGTCATCCAAGCTGAGCTCTTCCAAGTTATCCAAGCCTTTGAAGTGCTCTTTACTGAAACATTGATTTGTTATGTTTACTTGTCCTGATTACCCCCCCCCCCCAACTCACTTCCATGCACTAATTTGATTTCCATCAAGAATAAGTTTCTTCAAGCTCGTCAGGTCCTCAAACATATTAGCCGACAACGACTGGATCTTGTTGTAGCTCAAGTCAAGACGGTGGAGTGTTTTTCCAAGTGGCGCGAACCATTTCCTTAAAACGAGTTTTCAGGTTTGCCTAGGACTTTGTCAAAATTACTTATTGATTTTTTGCAAATTGTTGTGCGACAAATCAAGCTTTGACAAGTTCTTGAACAAAACAAATGCGTTGGAATCAATGAATCGAATTTCATTGTGGCAAAAGTCGAGAACAGAAATCGATTTTTCGAATTTCGGTAGAATTTTCTTCTGCAAGAAAACATAATGGTAAAAACCTTATTCAACTTAAAGGGAACCTCTTCAAGGCGTGTAATCCCATTGTCCGAGAAATTTGCGATCAATGGTACAAAGTTCTTCTTCTGAATTTCTAGATTCGTTGTCCTTAGACTTGGATCTTCTGCATCAAGATATGTTTTACTGCAGTCGATCTCATCAAGGCTACAGTGACAAAGCTCATCTTCTTGTCTTCCACCAGCACAGGCTTCATAAACGACTTCACCTTCAGCATCATCTTCTTCGTCGTTTTTGATCTCTTCCCTTATCTGAAAATAATCCTTTTCCTCGTACTTTGATTTGTTTAACAAGAAACAAAGGGATTAATCAGTAGGTGATATCTTGTTTACCTCTTTCAGCTGTTCAACATTTTCAGGCAGTGTCTTGCCAATCAAATCCTTCAATTTTTCAATCCTGTGCCTTCTAGCTGCATCGAATAAAACATCAGAGGAAATTGTTGGTGCTGTGCCCGTGAGATTCTGAATTGGGGAATAATTTAAGACAAACAAAGGATAATATTTCGAAATTATGACATCACAATAAAACTCACGTTATCTTTTGCTTTTGATTTTTCCTTTTTTGTCTGTTTGGAAGGTTTTTTGTTTCCTTTTGGTTTAACGACCCCAGCATCTTCTTCAATCTCTTCAAATGACGCTTCTTCCACTTCCTCCGTCTCAACAGATCTCTAAAACAAGGCAAATTGAAATTTAATTTTTCAGTAGAAAACCTTTACTTCTAGCGCTTCCTTTTTTGTAAGCGGAACCTTTTTCACCTGTTTCTTCTCGCCATCATCTGCACTTTTCCTTGGTGAATAGGCCGTGATACAAACGACGGTAAGAAGCAAAAATATCCATAGGAGACGCATATCAAAACTGCAAGTTCACGTTTTATGTTTGTTATCGCAAAACCAATCGATAAAATGGTGAGAAATACTGAACGCGATCAATGGGTGATGGAAAATTGAAAACAAGCGAGAAAAAAGTCAAACAGTACTGATTATAATACTTTTTATCATGTAAAACAAACAGTTTTATGGCGCAATACGTTACAAGTTTTCGTTTTTCTTTTCGAGAATATTATTTGGAATATTCACTTTTTACTATAGATAAAAATTGTCATTAACAAACTGAAATATAAAGAGAAATGAAAAGCGTGCGGCACAATCAGATAGAAATGAACCCAACAAAAAACCTCTGTAAGAAGTCACTTATTATCAACCGTATTTCCGTGATATGGAAAAAAAAGGCTTTGCGTCAATCAAACAAAAACGTTGGAAAAATACAATAGAATGAAGAAATATTGTTATGAAGCATCATTATTGAAGGTAAAGCAAATAAAGTGAACAGACAGCGGCATTATCTGATAATCGTTCAATCAATTTAATATCTAACCGATGTTGATAAGAGAGCATAAGGAATAATCTTTGAAAAGCTTATTTTGTTTTTTTCTGTATAACAATGAATGTACGCGAAAACAGAACACTTGATTCGAACAACATATCGCAAGAGGCGTACGTGCGAATAATGCGGCTAACGAGTCCATATACTAGGTCGCTACTGACGACAAACAACGGTTGTATACTCAGCGGCGTCTCTAAAAACCCCATACTCTCTTCATTCTCATCTACTATTTTTTTTTGCACTCTAGCGCGAAAATTCTCCACTAACTGATCAATTTCGGCGGCATTCCCTCAACAACAACAATATGGAACGCGAAATGAGTAGAAATATGTTTTAGAGGTCATTTGATCAATTTGGGGGGGGTAGACAACTAAAAAAGATATTTGAATATTTCACGTGATCTTTCTCCTGACATAAATGTTTAGCTCCGGTAAATGTTTGGAACAAGAAAAAATCATTTTTTGAACGCAAAAGTTTATTTTCTCATTTCATTTGCAGGCTCAGAATTAAAAAAAGCGTTTATAGAAACCAGAGAAGATAAAATGAAATAAACAGAAAATAATTACAATCCACTATAAAATTTAGTCCGAAAATACGCGCTATTTTTGGATATAGATTTTATTAACAACGACTAACAAAACGCTAAGTAATTTAAGAATTAACCACAACGATAAAATGAATAAAATAGAAACTGGGAAAGGGTAAAAACTCTAAGAACACGGTGAATTGGGCCTAAAGAAAAACAACCTAAAAAGTCTGCAAAAGTGCGTCGCTGGCCAGTGATGCGGGGTGTGCAAACACCGTCCACTACCGTAGACGCTGACTTTCTTAGCATCAAACAAAATGCATTTTTTAATAAATATTTGATATTTGAATATTTCATGTGATCTTTCTCCTGACATAAATGTTTAGCTCCGGTAGATGTTTGGAACAAGAAGAAATAATTTTTTGACCGCAAAAGTTTATTTTCTCATTTCATTTGCAGGCTCAGAATTTAAAAAAAAACGTTTATAGAAACCAGAGAAGATAAATGAACAAAAAAATGTTGTGTTTATTTATAACGAATAAAAAATATAAATAGCATTAAAAAAAAATGCATTTTTTAAAATAAATATTTGAGAACGAAATGTTTAGAAAATTTATATATTTGATATTGCATGTTCACGAATTTTTCAAAATCAAAACTTGACATCAAATAAAATAATTGGGGAAAAATAAAAGATTCAAACATTTTTTTTTAAAACTTGTCATAATGTGTTAGGATTTGACATGTCGACTCTCCTGATTCTTTCTACAAGTCCGTGTAAATTTTCAGGAAATTTGTATTGAATGGTAGCTGGAGCCCATCCTGCTGCTTCGGTCTTCGTATCACCCTGAAATAAAAATATTTTTGTTAAATGCATTATTCATTTTTTTCGATGATTTACCGGCATCAAAACACATCTACAACGCTTGTTTTTCATATTATTCGCGAAAAATTCTATAATCGTTTGTTGGTGAATATATTTTCTGTTTTTGAAAGAAGGATCATCTGCTTTTGATGTAATGGCTTCAAGGAATGATGCATTGTAACATACGACAATCTGAGGCACCTAGAACAACATTTCAAAGTGGTTTTTTTATAATAAAGTTAAGCTTCACCTCTGATAATGCTTCATGGAGTCTTTCGATTAGGTTACCACCATCATCTTTCTCTAGTTCACAAATATCTAACGGAAATATATTATCCGTAACGCTGGCTAAATTATTTCGCATATTCTTCATGAACCATTTGAAATCTTTCTTTTCTTCATTAGTCGTTTCATAATGATTGATAAGAATTGCTGAAAAAAGAATATGTTTGCTTCAAAATATACAACTTCACAGCGCAATTTTCACTGAAACCACATACATATATAAAGCTAAAACTTACCGTTCTGAAATCTCACCGAACGTCTTGGTGAAATTATACTCGTTGTATTAAAATTTGTTGCTGCATAACTAGTTGTGGCAGTTTGAAGACCTTTGGAAAAATAACAATTTTTTAAAAAACATCAATGTAACTTACCGCTTTCCAAGGATTCACAAGCCAAAATACCGTATTTTTCATAGTTTCTCTTTATCAGAAACAAAATATCAACCCGGCACGCGTGTTCCAAAGAGTCAAATAGTTTTTGCGCTGGATATCCTGATAGATAAGCTATCAGTCTCTCAATAGGTCTGGGACCATTTTCAATTTTCTGGAAAAACATACAGCTTTCTAAACAATTAGTTGATACATGATTCTTACCACAATTTCGCTAGTTGGAACATGGAAAAAGTTGGCAATATCAACCCAATTAGCTACTGATAAATAAGGAGGAATATCCAAATGCATTACAATAATATTAATTACACTATCCGCTAAGTTGCGTATTCTAAAAAAACGTAATTTTATTCGTAATCTTATTTTCATTACCTTGTTTCTTGTGGTACGTTAATTCTGACACTGTTCACTGTAATAGGTGGATCGATAATCACTTGTCCATCATCAAACTCCACGTAAGAATCCTGGAAACAATGGCGAACACTGGAAGTTAAGTCCTGCATACTACTAACCTCTGTAGTTATTAAATCCTTTTCGAAAATTTCCGTAGAATCACAATCGTCTAAATCTATAGTGAGATCCGATGTTTCGTGCATAAAATCATCCATCTGCAATCGTTAGTTTAATCTTTCGGATTGAAACAATAAATCAGGGAAAAACGATATTTTTGATACTTGATTCGTTAAAAGGGTTTAAGAAAAACACTCGAAAATAATATTGCACGATAGATTTTTACTTAAGTTACGTAAACTTTGTAAATTTATCATTTTGATATGCCAACTTCTAATTATAGTTTTCAATTGAAATATTCCTACAAACAAACCACCTTTAATGCTTGTACACATGAAATTCATAACCTTATGATCCACGATCTCACAGCTTTTTTGAGAGGAACACGATTTTCAAAAAAAATTTCACCAACTATTAAAAAAAAAGATTCCAGCAAACATTTTTAAAACAAATAAACAATTTATTTGCCGTTCTTACTGATGTGAGATGCATCTGATCATTACCGTATTATCAGTCGGTATTCATGAAAGGTTTTGGACCATATTTTGTTATTTTTTAATATTTCGAAAAAAAAACATAACTAGCAAACTGTAATTTTATTTGTTCATCGAACAAGTAGAAAACAAAACATTGAAAAAGAATAAAACGGTAATAAAGCAAAGTATTGGTGTCTTCCCATGTCTGAAAAATATAGCAATTAATTCCGAGACACACCAGTGCTTTACTCTATCAAAGATGAGTACATAAAATTTAAATATTCAAAAAACAGTTATTTAATTAACTTTACAACAAAAATGAAACTCGTATTGCTCTTAGTAAGTGCCATTAACGAGAATCAGCACGAAAAAGTAATTTTTGACTTGGCGACAATTTAGTTAAAGCGTAATTAAAAACGAAAAACACCGGCAATTTAAGTTTATAAAAGAAATACCGGAAACATTATAGTAATAGTGAAAATTATAATAATAATAATAAAAATATCACAACAATGTTTGCGCGTCGTTTCAGTAACATGGATATGACAGAAAAATAGAGACAAAATAGCTTCCAGAGCTGGATCAATAAACTTCAAAAATTGCCAATATATTTTTGTATAGTATTAATGTCTATTCATTCTTCTATTTCAGTGACTGTCTCCACTTTTTCAGAATTATCATTCTTATGTTCCGCATCAAGGCACTCTTGGACTACTCGCATTGATTCCATGCACTTTGTCTGAAAAATGAAAAGGTTAAGTGCGTACGAAAAGCTTAAAAATTACCTCAAAAGTGGGTTCAATTGTTGTTGAATGTATTCCATTATCATGAAAATATTTCCTTATCTTGAACACGGCATCAGCAAAAATAGCAGGATGACAAAAATTAACCCTAGCAGTTGCAATCAATCTCGAGCCTGTTAGAGACCAAATATCCAAATCAGTGACCTCAGCAACACCGACAATCTTAAATTTTTGTTAATTAATTTGGAAAAAAATGCTAGCTCCTACATTTGTCAAATCTTTTTTAACCTCATCTTTCTCAATACCACTTGGCGCTTTCATCAGCAGTATATTCACTGAATCCTTAACAAGCCCAATCGCAGAAAAGGACATCATACACGCGAGAATTAAACTGAATTCAAATGTATTTTATGTAAGTTACGCAGACTCTGAATACCTGAGAGCTGGATCAAGGTATTTGGACCATCTCCATTCTGGCCAGAGCAGAACGCAAGCCGATGCCAAAATAACAATAACCGATCCAAAAGCATCCGACATTAAATGAAGATACACACCGTGGATGTTAACATTTTTGCTTTCTGCAAAAAATACGCGTTTTCTAACTTTTAAATATATCAACAACAACTTTTTCTTTTCTTCGTTTGTTCTAGCCCATCTTCAGCATTTTCGTTGAGCTCATCTTCAAGAATTTCGCTTGCCATGTGCTGAAAATTAACAAATATTTTTAAATGAAAATGAAACAAAACAAACAGTAGCGTATGGCATTCCTGGACCAGTAAATCTTCGCTCCGTGGAGAAGGCTGTGTTGGCTCTCGACGTTCGTCCGTCAGAAATGTGGTGAAGTTCTACACCACTTTCTTCATTGTCCAGCAAACTTGCAGCACATTCAGCATTTCCAATATTCTGAAAGAATCATGTTCTGTCTTCTTATTTTCATAAGTTATTATTTTTTTTAAAACTCACTCTGTTCTGGCTGTTATTACTATTACTATGTCCATCTGCATGACTGTGTCCATGGTTCTTGCTACTGTGACTGTGACCATGTCCACCACCACCGTGACTATGACCATGACCACCACCACCACCGTGGCTGTGACCATGCCCTTGACCATTCAGAAGACACAATCCAATAACATTGATTACCAACCCAATGAATCCAACAATCAACACCTATAAAATAGACTTTGATTTAAAAACTAGAACCTTCTGGCTCACATGTTGCGGTTTCCCAATATTTCGGGGAGTTAAAATCCTGCCAGAAGCTTCTTGAAAGATGCTTAAGCACACTGTAAGCAGAAACAGTCCATTGAAGAACCCTCCCAACGCTTCGGCTCGAACCCACCCATAACTATTGGACTTTGATTCTTTATCAGCCATCTACAAATAAACATATGTTTTTATATTGTTTAATCAGCGTTCAGCTCTACCCGGAGACAGATAAAAGCCACAATTAGTGCCATAACGTCAGCAGCCATATGATAACTATCAGCGATCAGTGCAATTGACCCGGAAATAATACCAGTCACGAATTCAACAACGAAAAAGAACAAAGAAAGCGTGATTTGAATGCGTAATCGACATGACACTTTTCTGAAAATAAGCTTGGAGTTTATATATAATGAAAAAAAAAACAACTTACTTCACATTGATACCCGATTCACCAATTGGTTCACCCTTTAATTCCAGAGCATCTTCCAGCTTTTGAGTCCCATGTGGACAATTATCAATAACCTAGAAACAATCGAAATTTTGTAAAATATATTGTTTTAGGTACCACATATTTTATAACATTGCGCTTGATTTTACTGTGATTTCCAATTCTCACTGGTTGCGACTGATTCTGTTCTAAAATAGTCTCACTGAGCGAATGACTTTGCTCTCCTCTCATTTCGAACTCACTATAGATCTATAACATGTCTACATTTGATGAATTACGCCCCCGTAATAGATTAGAAGTGTTTAAAAATGATATAGATAAAATCTCACAAAATGAAAAACACACTGTAAAAATGGTTAGCAAAGTTATTAGATGAAAAGCGTAAGAAAAATTTTGGTAGATGACAGAATAAGTTGAGCTATCCATTTTTAGCAAAATCTAATTTATCGTGTATTAAAAAAAAGATAATGCACATTTTGACAACGAAAAGTAGAATTTGAGGTTATTGATAAGAATCTTTATCAACATAATAGAGCACTTCGCAAAAAAAAGAACATTTTTTTCCAAAAGGGGGTTTAAGATCATTTTTTGTATAAGCTTCAAACACAATAGTTAGTGATAATTAATAACATTTTTGGCGGATAAGAACAAGAGAAAATCGCTTACATCATACTTTGAAATTAGAAAAAATGTTTCATTTAAAAAAATGGTGTGCATTGTTAAAACGATACCGATATTTCATCTTGAACAATACAGACACTCTCGTTATGTCTTATCATTTCTCTCTGTTTCTTTTTCATAGTTTGTTTTTTTTATTCATTCGTTCTTCTACAGAACTGTTTCTTCGTGTGCAAAAAAAAGGAAATGTGTTAAGAGATTCATCATTTCTTTGAGCGACACAAAAATTTTGGCCTTTTGGATGACGACATTAAGCATTTGAATATTTTGTTTAATTATCCGAAAAAATAACTTTGAAAAATAATCGATTCATAGTAGCGGTGCACAGACGAAAAATATGAACTTATTGAGTCATCTTTCATGAATTTTTATATTTTACCGTGTCTTCGGATTTCATTAATTTTAACAGTATTTCTGGAAAGCAACTTGTTCAATGGGGGTATACTCGATTATTCAGCTCCTTTGATGCATTAGTCAAACGACAATAATTGTTTGACTAATCACAATGATTGGGTTATTTTAAATACTAATTAATAACCAACCATCTTAAAAAGTACGGGGCATCTCAGCGCATAGACAAAAATACATAACTTATTGTCGCATTGTCTGTTAAGTAGCAGAAGCTTATCAGTAAATAATATGAAGAGAAAAAACAGCTATCAAACAGTATCAAACACACGCACACAAAGAAAATCGTCGAGAACTTACTTTTGTCGGGTGCATCGTGAAGTTTGATACAGAGCAATGTGCAGGTTTTTCCATTTTTAAATGTAATTTTTGTTCGTTTGCAGGGCATATAAGCGGTTCATTAGTTGTTAATTTGTTAACAGTCATCTGAAAAGAAGAAACGATTGTTAAATGATAGAAGAAATATAAAATAAACTAAAAATTTTGCGAAATGTGTGCGGATTTTACGACTTTCTCAAAAGGCAATGTAAACAATTTGAACCAACCGCATGTTTAATATGAATCATTATGATAACACAAATGTTGGAATATTGACGAAATTATTCTTGGGATTGGTGCAATTTTGGGAATTTTTTAAATGAATCAGTTTGACGATAAATTGTTTGTTTACAAACATGTCAAAATATTTGATTTCCCGAAAACAAATTGAAAATAGCTCACTCGAAACAAGATTGAATAATTGCAATTTCAAACATGGCCAGACAATCTGCGGACGCAGGAAATAATAATGATTTTGTTTGCAGATATCAAAGGACAACGTTTTATGTTCACTGCACCTTTAATAAATGCGCCAAAGAATTGAAAAATGCGCAAGTGAGCTACTAACTTGACGCGTTTGCTGATGCGGAAAAAAGACCATGGGTTGTTGTTCCAATTTGAAAATTTAACAAAAATTATGAAAAAATTGATTTGGCTGATAAACAAAAAAGAATTTTCCGAAAGAAATAGATTTATTTCAATGGGTTTCTTGAAATCAAACTTAAATCAAATTTTTGACAATTTCGTAAATACCGAAGTTTTAGCCATACTCTGCTCCGTTTCGCAGTTTTTGGTAATCCGATAAAATTTAAAAAAAAAAGTGAAAGGTACAAAAAATAGAATTGAAATATAATGAAACACTTTTCGTCTTATCAAAATAGGGTAGCCCAAGTTTTCTATGCATTTTTTGTAAAAGATGGTGACAAGATACATAATTTAAAATGAAATTTGATTGAAAGGAGGTTAAATGAAGTTGAAAATACGAGCAGAAACAAAAAATTTGATTACGAAAAAGTGTTTCAATGATCAAGCCCCTTTTAGCTACTCTTTTGCCAAAAATGAAATGGTGCGTTGTTTTTCAAGGGCTCTTATAACTCAAACGAGATATAATTCAGCATTCATAATGTAACACGATCCCCGGTAGCCTCGATAAAGGAACAAAATAAGCTTTGTTATTTCTAATTCGTCGTTATGTCAATGCAAGGTTTTCTACTTCTTTTCTTAATTTTTCTGCGGGTTAATTGTTCAAAACATGTTCCTACAACTGTGAATACATCCGATACTGAATCAATTCGAACTTTGAATGAAATCCTCAGCTCTATAAATGAAAGTAAGTCATACATGTTCTTGGAGAAATCTGACAAATGTAAAAATAAAAATGAAAAAAGGAAATTGTTTCAACCTGTTTATTCTGCAATGATACGAGAAATGATATGACAATAATCAGAGTAAATATTCCGTGAAACGGAAATTACAGATTTTGAATCAGTTTTCTTCTGCAATAACTTTTCTTTCAAAATAAGCACAAATGTAATATTTCAGAAGTATCGCACCCTCTCAAAATCTCCTTTGACAATCCTTATGGCGACAGTGCTTATATGGTTCGACGATTTTCAATTTTTTAAATAATTCTTATAATTCTACAAATTTCAGTTCAGCACTGAGCAACATTTCCCATACGAATTGCTGAAAAATAAAGTACTGCGTACAGTGGTTCCATCGATTGAGCCACCTTATGTAAGGAACCAAAACGCATTATATTTTTTACTTTCAACTATATTGATAGGTGAATTACGTGAACTTTTCAAATGCTGCAGTTGTTGAAAAAGGATATGGACCAGGAGTTGTGATGGAAATTTTGAAAGAAATTGGAAATCGTCTGAACTTGACGTATGAGGTAAGCCCTGAAATTATTGATAAATGTGATAAATGTAATTTTTGAGATTATACCAGCCGCTGGAAGTTCATGGGGAGAATTTCTAAACGGTTCTTGGACTGGCGCATTTGGTCAATTAGTTAGAGGAGTAATAAGCTATTTTGTGTTCCAAAAGAACAAAAAAACTAACGTTTCAGGAAGCCGATGTTTTGGCGGGTGGTGCAATAATGGGATATGATCGAAGTATTATTTCCGATCTGACATATCCATTCCAATTCGAACCGACTGGCATCATGATAAGGTCACCGGAGAAGTATGAAGATGATACGTTACTCATCGTGACTGAACCATTTTCATGGGAAGTATGGGTTATAACAGCGTTTTCAATCTTCATATCTGCTATTATTTTTCTCGGAATGACAAGATTTTTAAGAAAAGTTTTTGATGAAATGTCAGTCTCATTGTTTGAATCAACATGGGTGTTCTTTTCTATTTTTGTTCAGCAAGGTAGGTAAGAGTCTGAAAAATCAACTTAAAATCGTTTCATAGGCCTTCCCGAACAGCCGAAAAGTTGGAGTTGTCGAGTGCTGGTGGCTTTATGGTGGTTAGCAAGTATCACATTGAGTGCTACGTTCACCGGAAGTTTGGTTGCTTTGTTTGCCGTTGATAAAACAAATCTACCATTTCAAAGTAATATAATTTATTTTTTCATTCATAAAAATATATAATCTCTGATTCAGATATTGATCAGCTAGTAAAAGCTGTTAAACAAGGAAGGTTTGAGATTGTGATGGATGAAAATTCTTTTACCAGAACAGAGATGATAGCTGTTAGTTTTTGAAAAAAAAACATTGATCACAAGATCATTTTTTAGAGATCGACGCTTCCGGTATATAAAGATTTATGGCATGAAATGAACGTCAACCATAGAGTAAAATATGTTAATGGCATTGCTAAGGGTACAAATTCCATAATTGCCTGACTGTATCCTTTTTTTTTGAATTTTAGGAGTAGATTTCGTCAGATCTAACGCTGGATACGCATTACTAGGACCAATGGCAACATTAAACTTTTATGCATATTCTGATTGTAAAGTCATTCTTTTGAACGATGGAATTTTACCCGTTTATCTTTCGATACCACTTGCCAAAAACTCCATTTATGCTGCGTATTTTTCAACAAAGTGAAGAAATCATAATGTGGTCAAAAACTTTTGCTATTTTTTTAGGATTCGGGAGTTGGTCGAGCGTGGATTCTCACAAAAATGGATTTCAGACTATAGATCATATGTTGCAACACAACGTATAAATGAGTGTAATTCGACTAGTAGTGTTCCTAAAAGTAATTGGTATCATGTGACAATTCAATAATGACCCCGATTCCAGGCTACTTGGATTTGAAAAGAGCACAAGGTGCTTTTTGGGTACTAATTGGAGGGATATCGCTTGGGCTCATTTTGTTCTTTGGCGAATTTGTTGTTCGATTTATCAGACAAAAGGTAATGGATTTAAAGACATTTTATTGTTCCACACTAATCCTCGGTTTTCAGTTCAATAAACAAGAAGCGCATTCTGGAATCATTTCATCATTACCAATTCAAGCAGTAAACACTGTTACATCAGCAGAAACTACGGAGAACAATGTATCGAGTATAAAACCAAGCTCAGAACCTGCAACACCAACTCTCAGACGACGCAATATATTAAATTTATCTCTTGATTTAACAAATAATCTTCCGCCGCGTACACAGTCTCAAAACGCTCACAACGCGACCTTTTCGCTAAAATTTTAATAAGGAATAAACATGATAAACTTTTTTTAACTTCATAAAGAACAACCATTACTATGATTTGCTCTTCTAAACGTCCGGTAGACTTTACTTTTTTTTTGCAATTATACTAGAGACTTCCACACCAAATTTAGAAAAACATTTTTAAAAATCTAACTTGTTTCAACATCAACAGAGGAAACACTAATATGTATTGACGCGCCCTATAAATCCAGGTTAGTTATTTTTTGGGGAAATTGTCCTCACAGTGTGCTAATTAATAGAACGCGTATGGAATTGGGATGATGGAACAGTAACTTTTTGCCAAACCTGAATTTTAAAATTTTCCAGAGTGTTGTCGGCTACCGCGTCTGTGAGGTTGAGTAACCCTAAAAACACGATGATCAATAATATTTGAGTTGGCAATAATTTTAGTTTGTTGCTCGGTTATTTGCCAAAGTATTATCTATTCCCTATCATTAATTTTGATATTTATGAAAAATAAGAAGAACGTTTAGTGTGATGTCACCGGAAACTATTAAAAAAATCATAAAATCTAAACTGAAAAACTAGGAGCGAAATGCATAACAATCTAAATTTAACTCTTGTCACAACAAATTTATAAAACACTATGATTCATTTTCTTTTCAATTATTTAAGGAAAACAATTCTCCCAATAATTGTAATGTTATTAATCACACCAACTGTCGTTTTTTTTTCCTTGTGTACCAATCGGCATACGAGCACATCAATATTATTGTTATCACCTGACCTTGTTCAAGATCAAAGTTCTCGTTTTACCACATTTTTAAGCTTTTCCAGAAATGTTGAAAGGCATTGTGTCCATCAATCTATCGCAAACGTCTTTATTTCAATTTTTTGAACTTAACTTGCAAGAATGCTCTCAAAAGCTCTATTTACTTCTCCAATTCCTTCATGGTTGAATTTTCATTACCAGATAAATAGTTTTCTCTCCTCAATATTTTTGAATCGGGTACAATCAAGTCAGTCACTAAATTTCTAAAACAGCCAATCATTATCAATATTTTGTACGCAGTATCTATTGTTATTATCAATGCTTTGAACCTCACTAGCTCGTCTGATTTTCCAAGCAATTGTTTTTAAATAAGAAATCAAAGAGAAAATTTTTTTTTTACTTTACAGAATGAATAAAATTGTATTATTGTTCATATCCCTCTGCTGTGGATTGTCGGTAGCATTCCGGACACAATCTACAGGTGTGCAAGGAGTTCTGATGTGTGGAAACAAGCCGGCAAGTGGAGTTCATTTGAAGCTGTTTGATGAAGACGACGGTCCAGATCCGGACGATATTCTCGACCAAAAAATAACTGGTGACGATGGAGCATTCAATCTTTCGGGATCTTCAATGGAAATGACTCCAATTGATCCAGAACTCCGAATTTATCACGATTGCAATGATCATGGAACTGTGAGTATCATTTTATTTGTTTTAGACTGATTATACAGTAATTGAAGCCATGCCAACGAGAATGGGTTATAAGGATACCGAACAAGTACATCACCGCAGGACCTGAAGTTAAAGAAATCATGGATTTGGGAACATTGAATTTGGAGGTTAAAATTGATTCAAGCAAATGTTATAATGTGTTTTGTTTTACAGGTGGAACTGGACAATGAGAGCAGAAGTTGCATCCATTGATAATTTTTTAAATTCACTTTTTTTGAAAAAAATATAAGTTATGATCTAAAAGAAAATATTAATTATAACCTGCCGTTGTTGTCACTACTGGTATAGCCATGAGATTATCTTTAGTTTAGAGTGTCATTGATTCATTAATCGTAATTATCAACTTCAGAATGTTTACAAAAATCGTTTTCTTGTTCACAATCGCCGTGGCAATAGTGATTGCAGTCGACATTGCAGAACAACACACTGGTCGTCAAAGTTACAATGTAGGATTTGAATATATTCCAAAACAATCTGCAAACTTAAGGTGAAAGGAACGCTGAGGTGTGGAAAAAACCCAGCAAAAGGAGTTCAAGTAAAACTAGTTGATGATGATTTTGGGCCAGATCCAGATGATGACTTGGGCAATGTGTATACCAATGAGAATGGCTACTTTGAATTGAATGGTTTCACCACAGAACTCACAACAATTGATCCACATTTAAAAATCTATCACGATTGCAATGATGGGATTTTGGTTCGTTTTAGAAATGTGAAATTAAAATATTTTGCAAATTTTTATAGCCCTGCCAAAGAAGATGGAAATTCGAGCTTCCAAACCATTACATTCACTCGGAAGGAGAAGAATCAAAAACGTTGGACATTGGAACCTGGAATCTGGAAGGAATCTTGCCAGGAGAGTCTCGAGATTGTCTCCATTAGTCTACATCACATTTCACTGAAGTAATCTTCTATTGAACGAATAAATTATTCAAAACTCTTGAAATCATTCGCTTTGAATTTCCCTTGAATGACCCAAATCTTCTATAGTCAAACAATCCTCAGTTTTATTGGCGGCGATCATATCGGTTTTTTTCTCCCGAAAATTGTCTTGTTGCGCACCTTGATGGCGTTCAAATTTCCTTTCTCTTATTTGTTCAAACACCTACGATCCGAATTTCACTTTCACAACAAAAAAAATTCGAATTACCATCTAACGAACAGTGAAAACGTGTGGAAGGTTAAGTGATGGTTGGGCGTTGTAGGCGACCTAGAAAGTTGCAATATTCTGTAATTGATATGTTAGCCTATTGACGATTAATTGTGATCCGTCCGATTTGATGATATTTCGATTTCAATTAATTAATCGACCTAATGACCAAGTTTCAAACTTTTTAAATGCAAAAACTAACAAATGTGAAGTTCTAGAAAAGACATATCTATTTAAACTCGCTTTAAAAAAATCAAAATATTTCTCAGTTTTTAAAAGTCACTCCTTTGAAGAAAAATGCGAGTATGAACACATCTCACACAGCTTCCATCATCATTTTTCAAACTTTTTCAAGATTCACTTAAGACTAAGAAAACAATAATAATTTTTCTTCAAACAAAGTGATAGCGAGAAAAACCCGGAAAGTTTGATTTTTTCGTTCGAAGAACTTGAACAGAAAGCTTTACAAGATGAATGTTCTCTTTGAAGCAACATATCAATGCCGGTGAATGGAGCCCAGCAACATTTTTTCAATATAATGAATGTTTTTCTTCTTCATCATCTAAAATGTTCTACTCATTTTTACTGTTCTCTCTACATGTTCGATCAAGATACGAAAAAAATTGCAACACAAATCTTAGAAAATATCCTACAAGAAGCCCAATTGACCAGGTCATCGAAATTGTCTTTTGCCCTGTTTTTTTTTCTCGCTCATAAAACTTTCGCTGTTTTGATTTGTAATTTTTAATTGTGTGTGTGTGCGTTTAAATGTGTGTTTTATATCATTTATCAATGATGTAATCATTCTTCTATTCCTTTGCAATTCACGGTTTTCATCACATCTTTCATATTCGACAAAAATTATTATTCGTTTCGATATGCATTTATGATAGTGTTGCAATTTATTTTTTAATGCTGACAATATTTATAATATTCAACTCCTAAGCTTTTCTTCAAAAAACAACCGATTGGCTAATCAGTCTCTGTTTCAAAGTTGTACTGTTGATAAATTAGAGACAGACGATTTTGAAGTAGATACTGAAAACGTCAAGTTTGATATCAGGCTCCAATTAATCAGCATAACATTTATGTAAACTATCCGAAATGCAAACATTTTCTCTTAATATTTTATAGTACAATAAAATAGAACAATAACCTTTCAACGCCTCCTGCTAAAAATAAACGATCCTATTCGATTTTTTTAAACAGCAAAACGTATAGTGAAATTTTGTTTTGTGTTACTGATTTTTTTTATTTGGATCATTTCTCCCATAAGGGGTTTTGTGAAAAAATGTCCTTTCCGAAGTAAGATGCTAGAATTAATTAAAACAAATTATGGACTTTCAACTTTAAGTTTCGTATGTAAACCTTGAGACTTAAGAAACTAGTGTAAATTTGATCTCGGTCTATTGCTGACGTGAGTAATTGAAAAAAAAAGCGAGCAGATCTTTGTCACTGCTTGTTCACATTTATTTTTCATTGTCTTATCATGTACATAAGTACAAATTTCACTAACAAAGGAGCTATTTTACCCAGACAAAAACGATAAGTGGGAACTGTCATAAGACTACCATAATGGACTCATTTTTATCTAGGCCGAACATTTCAATATTATGTAAAAAATTGGAAAAATTAATTTTTGTTATAACCCTTACAAGTTTGCATGAAGCTGAGTGAAACATTTTATAAAAGTGAGGACGATCCATATTCATGTTTCGACAGAAATCCTTTTTCGAGCAATATAATTCAGATCTGATCTATCTTCAAATCGATGCTTGAAATTCAACGGGTTGATGTTAGGATTATCAATAACAATTGGGCAAAGTTCGTTCTGTTCAATTTCCCTTTGAAATCGTTCTAGTTAGGTGTTCATGATCCAAATATAGTGCAAAACTGATAGATCCACCCAATTAAAATCGTCAAACAATTTTCAATACAATTGTTTCTATGTCATCAGAACCATTCTCGAGAATAATTCCATCAATTCAATTCTGAAGAACCAAGCAGAAGAGATTCCTCCCAAAAAGAAATCGAAATCACGTTGAAGTGTGGCGTTGCACACGTTTCTTTTTTTTGCTTTCTAGTAATCGTAGCAATATGTTTTATTCATCTATACAGAATTCGCCCTCGTTGAAGAATGTCCGGGAAAGTGAACGACAACAAACTAGTCGGTAAAGTGAGAGAAAGAGAAACAGCAGTAGTGTTCCGAAATCTTGAGGTAGTGAAGGAAGAATGAAGACAAAAAAAACACATCAGCGTAGGGAGATCTGTACAGAAGATCGTACGTAGCTTCTTTGACCAGCGTTGACCTGGATCCTCGCTCTTCACTCATTTCACTTTTCTCGTAACGCACCGCACCAGCACTTTCACCTGAAATCGGCCATCTTCACCCTCGTTTGAAGAGTAACTAAGAGAACAACATCCAAACTCTGTCCAATTGTTATCTTTACCTTTTCCTAAAGCTTTTCCCTTTTTTCATAAAATCATGTTGTTTTATATGCTGAAAATATTTTAAACTTTGCTTATTTTATTAAATTTCTAACTCTTTGCAAATCAAAAACTGACATATTTTTGCTAATCATAAACTGAAAATTCGCTTCCTTGCTTACAATCCCGCATAAAAAACACAAACTCCGACGCTGCTTGCAAAACTAACAGCTTATGTCTACTTTGAATCTAAAATTTTTTCATATTAACCTGAGCACTACTGTACGTCAGTTAATTTAATTTAAAATAGATACCCGAAATAGTTCTTTGTTTAATCACAATGTATTATTATATTTCTTTTTCTAGCGGCGTAATAAATAATTTTTTTTTGCGATTCAAAAAAAAATCGTCAGCCGGTATTTTAGTGACCGCTGAGAGCAGCGCGGAGGGCACCGCCTCTTGCAATTCCACAAATAAATTTTTGTGTTGCCTCGTAGCCGGTTGACTCAGAGCTCAATGATCATAAATGTATCACACAAGATGTATTCTCAAAAATCTTTAAACTAATTCTATTTTCATATCTCCATTTTCAGAAATTTTTTGCTTTGATTTTATATTATATTATTTAAGATCCTTCAATTAAATTTTTGAATTTTATTTTGTAAGAATGTGATTTCTTCCATTATAATTTTGGGGCAACCATTGTTTCAAAATGTTTGAGATCATGAAGTCTTATTTATTCATCAATTTCCCCCTATTATTATATTCCGTTTTTTTTGAGAAAAATGTAAAGAAATGTCGTAAAATTTGTACCCTATACTTTGCCACTGCTCAAAACAAAGAAACGCTTTCAATATGTATTTTTTAAAATTTTATTTTCAAGAATTTTAACTTTCAGTATCAATCGTAATGTGGTTTTAATCTCTACTTAACCGTTATTAAAACTTATTTGGTTTTTTTCTAAATTATCATGCCATTGGAAGACACTTCTCCACCTTTAAAAAAATATGCGTATTCAATTTCGTCCATCCAAACATTGCTAAATCAACCGTTCATTTAAAAAAAAACAAGATGGCGCTAAAACACACATGAAAGACAACGAGTGTCGTCGCCGGTTGAAGTATCGGTCACCAGCAGTCAAACAGTATGAAATTTTATATCGGGGAAGGGTTGCGCAGCTCCAGACCACCGTCCACCACACACACACAATTGTGTTGTGTATTTGTGGCTCATCGAGACTGGCAGGAAAAAAGCAAAACAACAAAAAAAAGCGGCATGATCGGTGGCTACGGTTGCTGCTGATCGTCGAATGTTTGCAAAACGAATCCAGCTGCCGATGTACTCCGCGCCACTTTTCTTATGCCGTCGGCTCAAATTTGACCGCTGAGGCGCACAAAACACTTAATCAAATATTTCCGCAGCCGGTTTTTGCAACGGTCATTTTTGACATGTGAATCTAAAACCGAAATTGGCTTCAAGAGAAATTGTGTGCCATTTCATACTAAACTTTTTTTTAATTCTTTATACAATTACTGGGAACATTTTAGGAGATTTTAATATAATTATTTTAATCGAATGATTTCAAATTTTAATTCTAATAATTTAGCCTATTGCGAAATCTTTAAATTGTCAGTATATTTAAATTAATTAATTAAATTTGCAAAAACTACCTGAATCAGGTATATTTCATTATTTCATTGAAAATTATTAACAGCCTCTTCGTAATTCCGCACGTCATTACATTGAAAATCAGTTTTTACTGTAAACAACTTAGATAATGTTATTTTTTTTTTAAATCGATGGCCAAAGCTTGAGGGGTACTGTAGGTAGGTTAAAGTTTAGAACATAGTAATGAAGGGGGCAGATAAGAAACAGGGGTCCCATTTTTTGGACTTTTTTCCAGGAATTTTCACGAAATTCCGATAGTTTTATTTGATTAACTTAATGATCTTGTAGAAACCATAAATCCTATCAATAAACAAAGGCAATTTATAAATGAGCACCGAATCTTTACCAAATAAACACGATCCACATTTCTCCAATTTTGATTTCAACTAAATTTCCTTTGGGACTCGTTGTACCTCTATGAATCACGGTTCATCAAATTGAATTCACCACTATAGCAAAATTAACTGTATTCTAAAAATGACGGAACTCTTAAGCTTGTGCTATTGTTATTTGTTTCATTTATGTTTTTATACATGGTGACTAAAACATGATTTGTATGTTTTTTATTCAATTTCAATTGCCGCGGTACCTCTTGTTCCAGCTTTTGTTCTACTAGACCAGCACTAGCTGTCACTAACCTGTTCAATGCACTATGAATCATCTGCTCAATCTTCTATTTTTTAACATTGTTCATTTTTTCCTATTCATTATTGTTACCATTTTAAATTTTTATAATGTTCCAAAAACGCATCTTGACACGAACATATAATTTCGCTTGCTCCTTTTTAGTCATTTCGCTTTCTTTTCTAATTAGTTCAATTTTTTCAATTCAAACAAGGCAATAAATGTGATTCACTGATAACAGCCACCATTCTTGACGCAAATGAAACTATTTTCTCAGTTTTTTTTCTTCATCAGTGTCTCAAAAAATCGAAAATTACATATCAGATCGTGGAAAAGTATGATAGAATCGCGCTTTCTCCTGTCCCCGTCACTTATCATTGAAGCTTACAAAAGTGGCTAATTCATTTCACATGATCACACTTTTTTTACTCTGTCTCTCGACTCTCTTTTAATTATTCACGCCAAACTCTTTTCTGATAAACTGTAAATTCGAAAAGAAGAACAGCGATAAAAAATTTTACCTATCGGTTCTCTGTCATTCATCAATTTTGGTGAGAAGCTAATTGGTTGTCCTTCTGTCCTTATTCCTGAAAAAAATGGCGGCGGCGTTCTGTCAGTCTTACGAAATCGCAAAGATAAAACTGATTTCATCCATTATTTCAGGTGAAACGGTCTCTTTTCATGGTCTGAACCATCAATTTCATCAATTCAACACGTTCGGAGAATTCCCTTGCTGTGCTCGTGAGTTGCAATTCATTTCAGTAACCAAATTTTAAAAACAAAAGTTTTCAGCCTCAATGAACGATACCGTTCCGGTCAATCACCGATGGAACTCGCTTAGTCCCGAACCGCATTCAGGAACGGAATCGACGGCAAGCACTCCACTGGTTAAATGCGAATTTCCCTTCGATGATGATCTCTTCGGAATTGACCAGGTTTGCCCTTTTTCAGTTATACATTTGGGTGTGGTTTCTTATAATTTTTTTTTTCCTGATTTCTCTGCTGCTCAAACTGGTTTTGATTAAATAATTAAAAAGTTCTGATCTTGTTTTGAAATAACTAAAAATGGAATGTCCTCAAATAACACATTACTCATTGTTTTTTCATTTCTATAATCAAAAAAATGTTTATTTACATTTTTTAAACTTAGATTATTTCATTTGAAAAAAAACCCATCTCACTTGTTTGAGTGAAATTTTTTATTTTATCACGTGCATGCAGTATTGACGTCATTAACTGATAATTTTTCTGTACAACAAATTTGCTATCAATTTTAGCTAACTAAAAATTGAATATAAATAAAAACAAAACAATTTAGGTGAATATTTCAAAAACTCAACAAACCGCTCCTCTAATGGATCATTGTTCAACGATGCAACCCCTTCAATACAACAAAAGATTTTCAAAAGTATGTTATCAGTGCATATCAGTCAAAAGAAATTTATTTTTTTGTTTCAGGGTGACAACGGTGTCTATGTCAAAAATGAAATCGAAGGTATTGTATTCTTTGCAGCTTTTTTTGTGTCTTTCCGAAAATCAGAAACTTTCTCTAGAACAAACATATAGTTTAAAACACAAGTTTTAGTAATGTCCAGGTCAGCTTTTTCTTGTTCAGACGGCACGCTTGAATTGACCAGTGAAAGTTATTTGCGTAGGAGTGGGGGGGGGGGGGGGGGGAGAAAATTTATTCGGGGTCGAGCGAAAAGATAATCCGCGGATGACAGAAAGAAAAAAATCTGTAGAGGTGATGAAGAATGATGAATGGGATTTCTTGTGTTCAGCAACCATTCAAACTAGCTTGTTATTTATCGCAGCTTTTTGCAATGATGATAATGGTGACTGTATAGAATTTCGAAAGAAAAAACGTTTAATGTATAAAAATGAAAATATTTCAGAGAATATTGAATTTATGCAAACAAACATAGCTGTGAAAATAGCTTCAAACATCTTTTTTCAGAAAATATTCTCAATTTCAACATCACTCCTGATGCTCAAGATAACAATGTTGATACTCAACAGATGGATATTTATCGCGACTTGATCCTCCGTCATTTGATCCAAGATATCAGCACAACTTGTGCAAAACTCGGTCTTCCAACTGATCCCTACATTTGGAGTGAAGAACACGGATCACGATGGATCAACGAAATGTGCCAACAATTCAATCTCAAAAGTCCCCGGAATTATTTTGTCTCCGGAAGAATGCTTCTGAGCATGACTCAGAAAGACTTCGAAAACTTTCTTCCCGACGGTGGAGACACACTTTATGCACAATTACAAGTTTGGAAAACAGGTGATCATTGAACTGCTTTCACATTATGATGTTTAAAGTGATGCAATAAATCATGCCCCTAAAAAATGAAAGTTTACTGATAACAAGTGAAATTTCTTACAGCTTTCGAGTCCTACCACCCTTCTCCAACTCTGCAAAGTTCAGCAATGACAGCTGCTGATAACAACATGCAACCAAAGAATACCTGGGTACTGTATTTTTCATGCTTCTTTTTTTCGGAAGCTTTGTTTACATTATTCGTTTTTCATAAAGTCGTATTTATAGATGGCAAACAATCAAACAAACAACATGCCACCGGAGAACCCTTCATTTTTCAATGGAAATGGTTTGAACAATACATTTGAATATATTGGAAACTGGAATTATTACAGGTGGCTATTCGAATATGCCAATGGGAGGCTTCTATCAACAAGCGACTGTGCTGCCGTCACCAAGTAACAGTGATACAAGCAGCAATGGAAGCAGTCAAGAAAGTTTGTCAAAGTGATCTCATAGGGTTTAAGAATCAGTTTTTTTTAGTGAACGATGAAGAACTTGAAATTCCAATGAATGGAATGAATTGTGGAATGACTTCAAACTACTACCCGCATCAAAATTTCATGTCCAGCTCACCAAATGAACTGACCAATGACATTGATGACGATGATAGAGTGTACACTCGTCATCAAGGAACTGTTCATCTTTGGCAATTCATCCGCGAACTTTTGGATCAGCCAAAACAATACAGCGCATGCGTCAGATGGGTTGATAGAGATGATGGAACATTCAAGATTGAGTCTTCTTTGTTACTTGCAAGATATTGGGGTCAACGAAAGAATAGATCTCAGATGAATTATGATAAGTTGTCAAGAAGTCTTCGTCAATATTACAAGAAAGGTGAACTAAAACATGAGAATGAATAAAAAAAGTTATTTGTTGCGATTTTTCAGGCATCATTCAGAAACCAGAAAAGAAGCAGAGGTTGGTCTATAAATTTCTTCCGCCCTACAACATGTAGAACCAACCGACATCGACATGCGTTTTCGAACTATTGAAATATCCGTAAAAGTGATGTGTATATTTTCTTATGTTTCTGTTTCATTTTTTGGCCTGATTTCTGAAATTGTCGTCTTCCAGTCCCGTCGGTCTTTTGACCCTTTCCCTATATCTTAGAAAAAGATATATTCAAATGTACTGTTCGTTATAGAACACATTGAATAGAAAAAATCTGTCTTTTCAAAATCTTTATATATTAGCTTCATGGCTGCGGTATTAAGATTTAACAAAATTGTAACTCTTTGTTCTTTTTTAAATGTTAACTTACTCTCAAATTCGATCATTCACCTAAAAGTATTTGGACTTGTTCATCAATCACATACATCTTAATTTGTTTCTTTATTTTCAATAATCATTATTACTGATCCCGGTAGAAAACCGTTTGGATTTTTAACACTTAAAATGTTTTTTTTAATAATTTAATTAATTATCAAACGGCTCATTTATACATCATCCAGTGACACACACAACCCATTGAATGTTTATTGTATCTTTATTTCAACATTTTAATCTCACATTCCAAATAATCAACATCTTTAAACCCAAAAATATGAACATTTTGTGATAACTAACTTTATATTATGTACTTTATATTCATTATTGTGTATGCAATTGATAGTGCAATATTCTTAAAGTTATTCTGTTTTAAAATATTTTATTATAATAAACTATTATTGAGAAACGTTATTCGATTAACGACATTATTAACAAGAAGTGAACAAAATTATTGTGAAATTAATATAGACGCATTTGAAGTTGTGTATCTTAAAATAATGACATGCACTATTTCTACTTCAATTAGTCCAATGGGATTTGTGCAGATACCTATTGAACTGTCATGCAATTAAAAATTCACCATATTGTGCTGAATACCAGCTGAATCGAAATGTTCAGATGTATAAATTTTCAAAATGGGAGTGAGAATATGTGGTATCACTTTTTATCTTTCGTTCATTTCAATATTAAAATGACATTTCAAATTTATTGAACCTTTTTGTTGAGTGTTTCAAATTTCATCTAGTTTTAGTAAAAATAGATCATAGATATTTAAAATTTGATTTTTTTCGACAAAAATATTATAATGAAGTAAAAATGATAAAAAGTTGTATTATTAATTATTTTTTAAAATTATTCTGTATTACAGTGTTAAACATACTCAAACATAATGCATTACATGCTAAAAAATTATTGATTAAAAAACAGAATTAAAGAAAAACTATTTTTCAATTAGCCCAGAAAGTTCATTTGATCATTTTGTAAATGGAACACTTCTTGATTTCCTTCAACTCTTGGCGCAAAATAACTATCATAAAAATGCTGATGAGGCAGTGTCGCTTGGTTATTATGATCCGGAATTCCTCGTTGTTGTTGCATAGATGTTCCCTGATGTGGCAAATATCCTTAAAAAAATAAAATAGATGATAAAAAATATGAACTCTACCCATGTCTCCGATAAATTCGATATTCGTGTTTAATGCACCTTGTTGTTGATCACACGAGTTTGATTCAGCTTCTTCTCTGACCCTGTTCGCTTGTTGCTTACTTCGGATTCTTTGATTACCAAACCAATTATTTACCTAAAATTTAAAGCTTTACAATATACCAATCATAATTCTTTTCATTCTGAAGATGATGTCATAAGATTAATTGTTTCTCATCTATTTTTATTGTAATATTCCTATTTTTATCAAAGATTTGTCTGTTATAGTAGTGGAAATAGTAGGAATTATGTAGGCGGAACTTTAATCTTTTCAAAAGTGAGGTTTTTGGCCATGAGATATTGAGGAAATTTGATCACTGATATTAAGATCATGAAGCTTACGAAAGGTCTAAAAAAATTTAAATTGTTGTGGTTTTGTAATCAAAAAAAACATCATTTTTATTTCAAAAAATATACTTCAAAACTATTATGTACAACATTTTGTCGCAAATACTTACCTGTGATATTTTGATTCCACAACGATTAGCCAACTCATTCTTTTCTTCTTCTGTTGGATATGGTCTTGAACGGTGGTCATTAAACCATTGTTGTAGAATATCGGTAGTTTGTTTGTCGAAATTTTTGCGTTTTCTCCTGAACAAAAAAACGTTTTATATAAATACCAATAACTAAATAAAACTGGGTACATATGAAATATATATCTTCCTAGAGATTTCATTTGATTCCCCAAAACAAATTCAATACCGCAAAAAATTCGAAATTTGTCAAATGAACCGGTTTTGCACCACAAATGAACCAGTTTTTGAAAATACTTGAAAGTATTATTTTTATTATCGTACGTCTGTTTCTTGCTGTTTTACGTGATAAATCCCGAAGATTATCGTATTTATTATTGCTTAGATGTTTTCTATATTGAACATTACGTTCGTTAAACTTAGAAGTTTCAAAGAGCATAATATTCAGACATGAAATAAGTTTCAGAATTTCATTTGAACGGAAAGATTTTAAAAGCGGACTTACCCTTGAAGTTCAATATCTCTTCTCAAAACAAGAATTTTTGTTGCACAGTCGTCTCGCATCACCGTTAATGCGTTATCGAAACGTTTGGAAACACTCTCTTTAGCGTGATTGAAATCCTGAATATAATTTTTAGGTCCTTTTAACCTTAAAATGTGATAGGATCGTTTTTTGGCTCTTTTTAATTTCAGTTCTTATTTCATGTACAAACTCAAAGGAACATTGTCAGAATATATACGATTGGAAGACATACCCTTTCATCGATTGGTCTGAATTTCATTTGTGCTGAAAGTACGGCATGAATGCGATCCAAAGCCCTCTTACGATCCTAAAAAAACACATTCTCTAACTTTCATAATTAGTAGTTTTGAGTACTTCACAAATTTGAATCTCCTTCATTTGTAGCTCATTCTTGATATTCCCAATCTCATCATAGTACTTTTTCTCTAAATTAACCCATTCTTCATCTTTTTCACATTGAGCATCGAGAAGTGGAAATGTTGGATTTGAGAGTTGAGAAAGAATTGTATTTATTTCAGGAGAGGACTCATCATTGTCGAAATGCGCACCGATATTGAGCTTTCCTCCTGCAAAACGAGAAATATGACCAAACAATGTTGTTGTTTTTATTTTTTTGAATGCTAAAAAATTGTTCTTCATTCTTTCGGCATTTCAAATCCAGCATTTTACTATAAGCTGTTAGAAAGAGATTGAGAGAGGGGAGCTTTCAGATTATCACCTTTCAATGGAGAACAGTTCTTCGCTCAACATCTCAAAACTTTTAGCTTTTTCCCCGTCGACGTGTTTTTCAATTAATAATCACTAAATGACAACCGTAAACTTACGTAGAACATCTTTCCTTTCGATGAGTATACTGCTGAGTAGTGGGCGATATGGGTTTGATGCAAATTCGTGACTAAAAAATACATTAAAATTAATCCCGTTGGGATGTAGCATTTCCTTCACAATGGCGTAAACTTTATTTTCATGTAGATTTCCAAAATAGTCATGATTTTACTTTATTAATCGTGCCTAAGTTCATGAAAAAAGTGATTCTATTCAAAAATAAAATTTCAAGAAACCCTTTTTGCTCAAATGAAAAAAGTTTAAATCTAATGAGAGGCTAAACCAACCAGGTTTGATTAAAGTCCATATCGTCGTAATCAACCATCATCTGAAGTTGTGTCAGCAGATTGTCCATTTCTCTATAAACAAGACCTTTTAATTGATAATGTAGTAAAAAATTAATAAACACAAAATGTCATTTTCTAATACATGTTAGTTTTGATCTACCTAGAGCATCTAACTCTCTCAGAAAGTCATGCTATTTTACCTGCGAGCGGTTGCGCTATGGTCTTTCAGTAGAAAATGGATTATAAAAAATTATAAACTTGAGAATAACAAAAAAGGAGATTGAGATACTTAGGGTCATATTTTTGCTACACATCTGAAAAAGGCACGAATACCTATTTTAACATAAATGCGAAAAAAAAAATAAAAAATAAAGCTTTTAAAATTTCAAATTAGGAAAAATTGTTTAGTTTCTTAATAAAGGTTCTCGAAAATATAAGGAAGGTGGTAATGCTAAATACCGTAACACACACCATACTGAGCCCTATTTACAATGGCTACCAATCAATGTGACAGTTTTAGATTTGTCGTGCAAACAAAATCTCGGATTACTGTCATAATTCCATATTTACCTATTACGCTACACATCAAACACCCACGCCGCTATTCTCAGAACAAAATGTAAACTCGATTATAAAGGTAAGGTAATTTTTAAATTTTCTAAGGTTAATTTTAGAAAGATGACGTGATTTCTTATTTTTTCCCACGAAGCAAAGTCATTTCCATTGGGGTGATGAAAAAATGAAAAGCTAATTGTCAAATGATGATACATGTTATTTTTTGAGTTATGTCACTCTGTATGTATCTCCAAGTATAAACGTATTTTTATATTATTCAATATTAAGCATTTTTTTCAAAATAATTTATATTCATCTTACAATTTAATAAAATTCAAACATTTCTTAAAACTATATTTTGAAATATAATGTTAATTGAAAAATTTTGGAATAGTTTAAACATTTCAAAAAAGTTTTATTATTATTTCCAAATTTTGATGGACACATGGAAGACAGTTTCAAAAATCGCAACATTTTTGACTTTTTCTGCTGATAAATTCTGTTTTTTACATATGCCAGTCGTTTTTTAACACAATTTTTATCAGAAAAAATTGTTTGATAATTTTCTTAAATGTTGCGAAAATTTTTCTTCAATCAGTACCATTCGATAATGGCGAAGAGCGGATAAAGCTAACGAGCTTGACATTCATTAAAACACAAGCATTTGAAAAATTGAAATTTCTTGTTGTTTTCACGAAAACATTCATATTAAGAATTTCGATCAATCTGGATTGAGACTACAAATAAGCTAGATTTTGAACTCGTACTTTTGTTAGTACATTTATTTCTTCCAATAAATATTCCATTATATTTTGACACTTTTCCTTTAATCGTTTCAAAAATGTGAACAAATTGCTTTTATTTTCAGTTTTATTTCTTTAAAAACTCAGAGTTAAAATTACGTGGAACACAGTCATTTAGATTTACCTTATCATCATCCAATTGTAAAAATTAGAGCTTTTTCTCAATAGTCTATTGTCAACTCAAATATTCTTGATCATGGAAGTTGGTTTTGACCTACCAAAAAAGCTAAGTCTCTCACACATTCGTGCTATTTTTATCTGCGAGAGGATACGCTGCGGTCTTTTAGTAGAAAATGGATGATCTAAAAAATTTAACTTGAGAATAATTCATGGGAATTCTCTTCGATAATTAACCAACTAGGTTAAAACCTGAAAGCGGAGAACACCACAATTTGCTAAGACACATCCTAGAGTTTTCAGAAAATTTAACTTTCTTTAGTTATCATAACATTTGGTTAAAATTCAATGCTTTTCATTCAAAAAATGTTGCACTTTTTAATACCAATGCACAATTGTATTTTGCTGTGTTTTGAACGTCCCCTGTCAAATATAAAATGATGCATAAAAACAAGTACTTTACTTTTTTATAGCTTCTTCTTTAATCAGTTAAAAATCTGAAAAGTGATGTTTATTTGTACTGTTTAGTGTATAAAAAACAAGGAAAGCACTAAAAATCAAAAACATTTTGAAACTAACAGAATGAGAGATCAGAAAATTATGTTATATGAAAATTCATTACACAAATCCCACCGTCGGTTTAGTTAATTCTCTTATTAACCCGAGAAACACACACAAATCTGTTATTTTATCTCATTCAATCTCATTTTGTTCAAAGTTGGCAGTCTTACAAAAATCGCACTTCTACGGAATAATCAGATCACCAATAAATCCTATAATGAGAAAAAAATTAATGAAGATTAAATTTTTGAAATCCTTGTTACATCTTTTGGCAAAAGAGGTTCTTCTTATAAACAAGGATAATCTTTGTGGATTTCCGACAATACTCACGTTCCGACCTTTCAAAATAATCTCATAGTTTATTTGACTTTTCTGGTATTTGTTATTTTTGATATCTTTTTACAAAGATTAAAAATAAAATTATACTTTTTGAAGTGTTGAAAATTAAAAATAAATGTTTTGTCAACAGTCTTGAATCAGGAATTCATTTCTTTGATTTTGAATGAATTACGACTTTAAACCATTCACTATAAATTTTTCTCTCCCTCTTTAATTTTAGGAAATAAATTAAGATATTTAAAGGAGGGCTGTACGGAGATTATGAATGCGTCTGGGAAGAAAATAGGCTTCAGACTCATTCCAAATATGTATTTAAAATGTTCTAAAACCACCTAGAAGCCGAGAAAACACGCCTCAAAACAATGGCCTAGAAAAAATGCCAACTGGCCGAACTTTTTCCTATGAGCTTTTTTCGTGTTTCGTTAATAAATAGTTATGCAGAATGCTTCTAGTAGTCGTTTTTAATGTTTTTTCATCTTAATTTATGTTTTGTTTTTCATTTTTTGGACTTTTCATGCCTGCGGACTAGTTTTCCCCTTTGGCCCTTTTTCTAGGCCATTGTTTTGAGGCGTGTTTTCTCGGCTTCTAGGTGGTTTTAGAAAATTTTAAATACAGATTTGGAATGAGTCTGAAGCCTATTTTCATTCCAGGCGCATTCTTAATCTCCGTAAAACCCTCCTTTAAGTAGAGACATTTTTGCAGAAAGTTAACTAGTTGAAGATAGTGAACCAGTTAATCTGATCCTCGATTTAGACAAATATCAAACACGATTGGTCTGAAAATATAGTAATTTCTTTCCAAAAAATGCATTTTAAACTTTCCAACATAATTTGTTTGATTCGCGGTAAATTTGTTGGATAGGTTCTGATAACTGTCATTTTTATTCAGAAAAACTCAATAATATCTGATACATTCCAGTCGGAAATTTACAATCCCATTGTTAATTTGCAGCAATAATTTTTATTTTTTCCACTTTTTCAATTTCCATTAAATTCATTTTTCATCACTTATTTTGCAATTTATCTCGGAACATCCAGACTAATGCATGTCATAAACAGACGAGATCTATTTCATTGAATCCCAACACCAAAAAACTCTATGTCTGAACTATTCAAAGTGCACATCCAGTATACCATTTGACTTTTTCGTTATTTTAATTGTTTTGTTAGAATTTCTTTAAAAAAGCATGTGGTTTCAAATATAATGTTTCCCTTATTAGTCAACAAGAATCAAACATTTGCTATATTTGTGATCATGCAATGGAAACCTTTGCTCTTCCGTCAAGTGTAAACAGTTCTAGCTCATGATTTATTTAAAAACAATATAAAAAAATTAACTGCATCCGCAGCAACTGTGGACCTTTTGCCAGTATCCTTCGGTGGCAGCGTTGTGGCATCCACGTGGTCCTCCGTTGTGGTTACGAGCCATAACCTAAAAGTAGATTTTAGTTATTACAGAAACAAATGTGTTTTTTAAGTTACTTGGCAAGCTCCTTCTCCGGTTCCAGCGCATTGAGACTTGTAACGGTTGTAGTAGTTCTGAAATTATAAGTTATGTGCCCATAAATCACGTTGTTTCTTTTTTCTTGTATATTACACAACTATCAAAATAGAGTCTGTAGCAAGTACATAAGTTTTATGTGACAATAAAACTGGAAAACAAAGCTAGAAGAGTACACATCTGATGCTGAGAATACAATCAGTGTATTTGACGTCTTGTTTTCCGAAATTTTGTAATTTTTCAAATCTTATTGCCTGACTTTTTGCAATAGATTTAATTTGTCTGGCTTCTTTCTTCTTTTTATTTTTAGCCTTGCTTCTATTTTAGTTCTATTACGAAAGTGAAAGATGTTCAGACAAGCAAATTAATTTCTCTGTCATTTACTCTCACTTTAAGACACCCACATAATATGAACTTCCAAGAAGTATAATTTGTAACTCTTTTTGTCGTCACAAATGTAAATTTGAAAAATAAAGCACGTCATTTGAACAAAATTAAAGAAAAGACATAAATTATTGTTCTAATTTTTTAAAAACAAACCTGGACGCAAGTTGTAGCACAGCTCAAATCATCAGCACAACGTTTCCAGGCGGTGTCGGTTGATTCTCCGGCTTTCTTTCCTGGTTGTCCACAGTCCTCGTAGTATCCGATTTTGATCTGAAGAAACGTGTTTTTTTATTATTCATTGCTACTAATTTAATTTGAAAAATAACATTCCCCACTGAAAACTTTCAAGTTAACAATGATTTTTCGAAATTCTTAATAATCATTGGAACCACAATGTTTTCTTACTTGGTAGTATCCGCAGGACAAGGATCCGACATCCATGTGACATCCGATTGGTTTGCATCCGGATTCAACGTGGCAAATGCAGGATTCACAGCTGGCGGAAACGTAAGCAACGGCTGTAATCAATCAATTTTCAGTTTGTCTAGTGATTGACAAAATTCCAGCTCTTTATTTTTATTTATAAATTAGTATACTGATAGTCTGTTGAAATATAATTTAGCTATATAATATCCTACTTTATACTAAAATAGTTGTTCATTTATGTTTCATTGAACAATTTTCTAGATTTATATATCTTTCTCCAATCGTAAATATAATTAAAATGTTTGTTATTGAACACACTGGCCGACATTTTCATAAATGTTAGTTAAATGTTACTTTGGAACAGAGACTCACCGAGAGAAAGGGAAATCAAAAGTTTCAGCATCATATTGATAGGAATGTAGCAGCGACTGCTTGTTAATCACTACTCAAACGGTCTTTTTATACCATTTCACACGTGACATTTTCTGCAATTCAAATGTTACTGATAAACTTGCGACGTAATTGAGCAACCTATACGCTTCTTAGTTTAGCAAAAGGAATTTTAGAATTTGACCAATATACCAGAAAAATGATAGTTGTAGAGCGTCTGATTACGTTCATCGAGCATTGAACAAAAGCTACAGTGAAAATGTAGCCATTTCCCCGAATTTATATTCGAAAATGAGGAAAAGTAGATGAAAAAGCAGGAGTTGTTTTTTTGATAATTTCTGTTTATTTCTATTTTTGGTGCAATATTGAAGTCACTCAAATTAATGTAGCCCATGAAGTTAATCGATGGAGTCTCAAACGTTAACATGCAAATTTTGTTTTCATAGTGGTGAGATAAATACTATCCAAACCAATAAACGCACATACTTTTTGTTTTCTTATTTGTTTCAATTCAAAGAAACGATATTCAATTTCTTTATTACTCGTTTCAATTCAGGTTTTCTAAGCAAATGCAAAAAGCATCCACGTTGCATACTGCTTTTTTCCAGCGCATGAAAACTGTTTCGATCAGTGAAATTTGAATTTTTGATTTCTTCTAGGTTTTTGACCATTTTAGCATTAAGAAATACACTGTACTTTTATCGTCTTTCATTTCTGTACGCAATTGCATTATATGAAGCAAATAAAACAAAAAACTAAAGACTATTCCGGAACTGATAACAGTTTTGATCTGATCGGTTTCGGAAAAAAAAACGTTTATCGGAGAAAATAAATATTACATCGGAATGATTAAAGCTGATGATTTTTTGTTGAGAGAATGTCTAGTTTATGCTTGCTGCTTGCTGACCTTTTGATTTTGGATTAACGAGGAATTCGTCTTAATAGGACTAAAGTTGACTTTATGATTGATAAAGCGGATGAATGAAGCTCCGAACAACAACATTAAAGTCTCCATAAGATATGAATCCAAAATCTTTATTTCGAAGAATTTATTATTAAATGACACAAAATTACGAGCGTTCTTCATTTGTACTAAATTTGCCTTGGAAAAAAAAATTGCGAGAAATTATATAATTGCAGATCTCATCACTAAAGTAAATTATTGTTTGCGCCAGATTTCCGAAGAGAAAAACGTTAATTAAATCTATTAACAAAAAAATTTGCAATTGTTGGTGTCCTCCATCGTTGTTGAACAATAACAATTTTTAAATATCAGTAAAAGAAGATGCTACTTGTTCGATGTCTGAAGACATTTAAAAAATCCTTATAAAATTATCCTGCATATATAACTCAATTAATAGCATTTGTTTTTCGTCTTCTTGCCTTTCTAAACAGATTTTTGTTTCACAAACTTAGAATCGTCAGTTTTCGTTTTATTTATGAATATTTTTGTTATATCGTGGTTTTACATTTAGCTTAGAAATTCTATTTTTTATGAAACATCTTATGAAAAACACCAACGATCAAGATTAAGGTTTGAAAATATGAAAAATAATTTTCTATAGAGTTTCACTAAATTAGCAGAAGAAAAACATTAGAAGACGTTTTGAATACAAATTCTCTTGTTATGCAACATTTTTGTACATGGACTTCATTTATACATTTTTGAATTTTGTTTGAGTATCGTTTTTAGAAATTCTCAAATTTAAGAACTTTTATATTACTATTGTCAACTTAAAAATTTTGGATCATCCATTTTCTACTGAAAGACCTTTCAGGTTTTAACCTAGTTGGTTAATTATCTAAGAGAATTCCCATGAATTATTGTCACGTTAAATGTTTTAGATCATCCATTTTCTACTGAAAGACCGCAGCGCAACCGCTCGCATATAAAAATAGTACGACTGTGTGAGAGACTTAGATTTTCTCGGTAGGTCAAAACCAACTTGCATGATCAGGAATATTTGAGTTGACAATATCACAGTTTAAGAAAAATTGATGGTCAAACAAAATAAGCTTGAACTTAAGTGTCAATTCTAACTTTAAAAGTAAACTGGAATGAATAGACATACTGTTTCTTTTTTTCCACAACATTAGACACTTCTCTGAAATCGGAGGAGAAAATCTAAAAAAGCACTAAATTTTTTATATTTTTTCTCCCACTCTTTTAATTGATCAACTTGTCTGATTTCCGAAATATGACATCCGCTATTAGTTTCCGGATGTTGTTAATCCCACGAAGAAAATGAAAACAAAAAATATTTTCGAAACTGGAAGGAACGCTTTGTAATTGCAAACACGATAGCAACTTTACCAACCTGCAAATTTAAAATCTGCGTCACATATTTGTGACACATTATGATATTAATCCGAAACAATAAAGGACGTTGTAAAATTTTTAAAATTAAACAGAATTCTGGTAATTCAACCACGCCACACTACTCCGCCTACACCCAGATTAGATACGTTTTTATAAATAGTAGATATGTTTAGAAGTGATTAGCATAGTAAACGCTGTACCTATTTTTTAAATCGTGATGATCCAATTGATTTAGTTTTGTTGTTTTTTCCAAATTTTAAAATTTTCTGATATCAGTTTTTAATCTACGGACTATTAGATGTCTTATGCGAATATCCAATTTTTCGGTTCACTTGATTTCTTAAAAACGTAATACTTTTCGAAAAAAAAAAATTTATTTAAGATTTCTGAAAAATATTCAAAACAATGCATTTAAATTTTGTTTACAAAATCCACATGGGAAATTTTAAACTTTCATTTTCAAGAAACCATTCAAGAGATTAAAAATTACAATTTATACATAAATAGTGTAAAACTACGAGATAATGTTAGTTTTTCGAAAAATCTTCGAAAAGTATTACGTTTCAAATCGTTCCTTTCCCACTTGTTTTTTTTAATCAATTGTTCTAATTTGTCCCATTCTCAATCACAAAACTAGACAGAATTTATATATTCTTAAAAAACTATAAAGATGAACTCGGCCAAAATGTATCCCTTCCCAAATCTTCTATAGATTATGATTGTGTAACGCAGCCTATTCAAGTTAAACAATATTATGTTATTGCTCTCATCACTTTCTTTTTATTTGCAAATACCTTAATGAGAGGAGCATTATCATAAATCAAATTAATGAATGGCTTATTAAACCTCAACGTGGTGTACTTTTTTATTTATTATAATCCAATGGCTGATGTCACAAAGCTACATAGTTTTGATTTAATTGCTGTGAAAACATAACGGTTTCGTTAAAAACCATTTGTAAACTGTTTTTTGTTTCAAAAAAAAGTGAATTTTAAGATGCAATGATTAACTTCCGTGTTAAAAACTTGGATTTTTCTTATTATGTTGAGAATTGTTAAAATTTTGCACTTTATCAATTCACGCATTTTTTGAATAATTTCCTATTCAATGATTTTGTCAAAGTATTTAATCTTACAGAATGAATCATTGGTTAACAATTATATGTTTGCTGGACTTCATATTCGTGGTTTTTGCGCGTCACCATAAGGTAAATTGACGGAAGAAAACTTATATGAAAAATAATTGGGTTATTTCAGGATCAATTTATACTAACACACCGTATTCTCCATGGTAGAAGGCATAAAAGAGTAGATCGTTCGATTCCTACAATTGAAAGAGTTTCTCAGTTTGTGACCTGTAAGTTGATCCCTAAGATTTCAAAACAAAATTTGTCATATGTTTTCAGTTGATGAGCGATGTGCCGATAAAAAACGACCTATGATGTCATGTCCACGTAAAGATAATGAACCATTGAAGTGTATTGAATTTCATGAATTATGCGATGATTATGTAGACTGTAATGGCGGCGAAGATGAAAACCCACACTTTTGCATGTTTAAAAAACTAGTAAGTAATTGAGAAAAAATTCAGACAACTCATTTTTTTTAAACTTCAGGAAGATGCTGAAGTAACAAGGCTTAAAAATGAAATAAGCGACATTCTTAAAATAAGGCCCAATCCTCGTGCCACAGTAAATTTTGAGAGAGTGCTGATTTTCACACCAATGTCAAGAGAACAATTACAATTTCCATTGTCGAATGGTCAGTTCGAGCAGCATGATGAAGATGAGGGACCATTAGAGAAGCTCGGACAACCTGATGAACAATACGACGATACGGAATATGAGGAACCTGAGGTGGATGAGGAAAAAAGTGTTAGCAATGCGAATGTTGCTGAATTATTCCGATCACGGCACGGAAGAACCAAACGCATTTTTAGAAGGGGAATCGAAGTCCAAGATTATTTCCTTCACTGAAGCATTTGATTTCGTTTAGAAATAGTTTACATGTTACGTCAAACCGCATAATGTACCGTCGGCTCTAATCATTTTTGTGTTTCTAAACGGGAGTTTTTTTTCTTTTGAAATATGTACGAACATATTTAAAAATCATAATATATCACATTTATTTGTTTCAAACATTATACTAGTTTTTTTCTCATTCAGCATTAATTCAAATCCTTCATAGGTTTCACTAGTTGCATATTATAATCAACCTAATTTGTAGTAAATTACAGAGCAATAATATTCAATTTTTGTTAGCTTCACATAGTTTTCAAATGATAATTTTGATCTTCAGAACAACTTCTGTAAATTTCCTACACTTACTCTTAATTTATGAACACTTCTTCTGTAATTCACGGGTTACATACAAATGATCATTATTTTGCTTAATATCAAATCGTGCACCCAATAACCATATTTATCTCATTATTGTTTATTGTCATTTGTACGTTATGCAACATTCAGTGATATACATACGATCTCACAAATATTATGATGCAAAGATCTCGTGTTTGCCAGCTTTTGAACGAGTACCTAGATTTTCACATACATTTTATAATATTTTTATGAATATGCTTGTCTTGGACCTGTGTGTGTATTTTTAAATAAATTTTTATTTTTTTTTTCAAACTTATTTTTGTTTCTTTGAACAACTTTGTCTACAGATTTATCATTATGGCTCCTATTCAGAAATGATATGTTCGCGATCAAGAACAATATTGTTTTTCATGTCATATTCTTGTGACGTATTCGCTATTCCTGGATATAAAAACTAATGATATCAAAACATTTGTTTTCATAAAACAATAACTTCCATTCATTGGAAAATACAAATCGTTGTCTACACCTTTTTTGTTCTAAATACGAAGAATAAATCTGCAGAAATATGCAGACATTTCCGGTTTATGTCTAAAAGGTTGTTAATCCACTACAAACCATCACCAAATGATCATTAGTCCAAAAGATGTAAGGACATAATCTTCTCGGATCACTAAATGATGATGAAAAAATGTGGTTAAAAATTTGAACCCAGACTGGATTAAGGCGATTTTAAAACTGATGATCTCTGGATGCCACCTTTGATGTCGTCATTTTTATTAAAGGGACTCTTTACTGAATTTCGGTTTCAATTACATCTTCATCTTCTTCACAGTATTTGAAAACCTATAGAAACAAAACAATTTATCGAAATTTCCTTTTCTAGTACACGAAAAAAGCACATTTACAGGGTAAGGCGGTGAATGACGTAACCGCTCGGCCGCGCGCGAGAGAGCATGTGAATGTGAGAGTGTTTGCAATTGTTAGGCCATTCGCCGCCTTATTTTGAAAATGGGTGTGTTTGAGTACTAGAAAAGGAAATGTTGCAAAAATATTTTTCTTGTTTAGGTTTTCAAATATCAAGAAGAAGAGGAAAATGGAATAGAAACACAAAAACAGTAAAGAATCCCTTTAAATTAAGTAAATTTATTGGAGGATTGCCAAGTTTGTACATCACATTAATGTCATTCATTCAAGTTTTAAGCCTAATCGCTCAGCTGTTATAGAATACAATTCAAGATTCGAGGACGTTTTTTACAATTATATTGGTTTCGAAACAATATATTTGTTGCTTGTTTCCAACTGATTGTGAGCCTATACATTTACGTATAGTTTTTTTTCCGGTGCGTTTTCATAAAAATTGTTTGAGAAAGTTAAGGTTGATGGAAATAAATAAAAGTTGTGAAAACAAGATGTATTTTCATTCTTCTTGAGTTCTAGAATTATGTCATGTTTCCTGGGCCGGTCCTCGGTTAATGTTTTTAGTTGGAAATAAAAATTTAACATTTTGGCCCGGAGCCGAGCGGTCGGCCACTTTTCTAAAAACACAGCAATGGTAATGAACAATTAAGCAAATGAAAAATTCGACAACGCTGAATGATGATTAAAATTAACCAAAAAATCAAAAGATCGAATCTAGCTGAATACAGGAAGATGGGCTTCAACCAATTAATATTTTCCAATTTCCCGCAAAAACATCAACATTTGACTTTTTATTTTAATGCTAACATCAATGTTATCATGTTTTTTTGTTTGTTTGTTGTTCTCTTCTTTCTCTATATTCACCATTCTTTTTTGTTCCCCCCCTCCCACGTCTCTCCAGTTTTCAACTCAACAATTTCCTTCACGGACCATTTATTTTTTGTTTCATTTTTTCTGCCACGGACGCGTTTCGATTAACAAACGCTCTGCCTTATTATCTTTTTGTTTTCTTTTCTCGAAAGCATCTTATTGCTTTTTGCTTTGAAACTGAACGTCTTCTTTTAAGACTTAAATTAATCCTTTAATTTAACATGTGGTGTTACGTATCACACAATATTAATTCAACATTAGTCAGATTAAATATTACGTAAAAATTGGATTACACAAGCCAAAACTAAGAGTTCTGATGTTCCAAATTGTGCAAATTTGTTAGATTTCGAAAATTTTAATGGGGAAAAATCGAAAAAAATCGGAAATTTGATACCAAAAAAACAAAGCAACGCCTTTTCATTTCAAAAGCGATTCACTTTCGTTTGTCCAAAACTGACAGTTTTTACGTTCCTTTTTCTTGCTTTTTTATTTTCTAACACTTTCTGAGATAAAAAGAAAATTCAAAAAACCTAAGAGTTTGAAGATATACTATAACACGAGCTGATGAATAACGACCCCCTCGGTTTTTGATCAGCGTCAATTATTCAATAGGTTGTTGATCTGTGGGCAGGTTTATTTCGAAAAGTATTAACGTGGCAGAAGTTGGATTTTTACTTTGTAGGTGGTCTAGATTTATTGTGCTTCTTTTAAAAATAAGGGTCCAATAAGACGGTTCTAACCAAATCTACAAATGTGAATTTCACATTTTTTTTCAGAAATTAAAAATTAAAATTCGCTACTTCATTTTGTTTTCATGGTTCCCAAAAAACCACCAAATGGTTTTTTTTCTGAAAGTACTCATTATTTGGAATTCAACCCACAAAATAGAAGATGAAATAATTGTGAAATAAGGCATTTCGCAATAGAATCCAGATGACCCCTCTACGCATCGAACTCAATTGTTGTGAATGTGGGTTTGTGTCGTCCTTTTTTTTCATTTTACTTGAAGCTTTTCCATAGATTAGTCAATTTCCGGAACACTGAACATGTGTTGCTTCTATCACCCTTTCTTCATTTGATCAATTTTGTTGCACTTTCAAATAATTTATTGACTTTTGTTTTGGTATGCAACATATCTATTTTTAGTATTTCAAGGGGAAATGTGGATGAAGAAAAATGTAATTGAAACATGGTTTTTGGTTCTTCGCCAATTGGCTATCATTTTTTCTTTGAAACATGCCTTTAAAATTTTCAAAATCTTGTGTATGTTTGAAAACGTTCTAAACTTCCAAATCAATTTCTTTCAAAAAATATAACTCTTGTTTGCTTTCAATAACTTCAAAATTTGTTATTTTCTCAATATACCCTCTTATAATTCCTTCGCTAGACTGAAGAGCCCACAAAACTTTTCTTTTTTATCATTTCGTTACAAAAATTCTATCGAAATACCCGTTTTCGACGTTGGCAACCATTTTTATCAGTTTGTGGTGAACAGCAAAAAAATGTGGTATTCTCATAAGAGTTATCTATTTTTTCGCACTTTTATGCTCGTTGATAACAATCATTTGATTTTTGATCTCTGTAATTCAATATACCGGAAAAATCAAAACATTTTTAAAGAACGATCAAGAACAGTCACGAAATACATATGTTTCAACAATAATAAAAAGTCTCAAAATAAATAAAAATGATGAAAAATGTGCAGAAAAACTAACAAATCATTTGATTGGAGATGGTGGAAAAACAAAGTCTTAAAAAATTAGAGTGTTATTTTGATTTTTAAATAATTTTAAAGATTTTCTGGACCAGAATCTAGAATTTTGGGTTTGAATGAAAAATGCTTACAAAGTCTTAAAGGGGGGCTGAGGGGACGAAATAAATAGTTTAGAAATTATGAAAGTATGATTGTTGATAAATAAATGAAAAAAAAATCCAAAAAAAACCTCGAAAATGGCGAAAACAAAATTCCGAAAAAAAACTCATACCCCCTTTCTTCGCCCTAATGGCCGAAGAAACGCTTTTTGTTTTCTAGGCCATTTGTTTTTTTCTCGGCCGCCTATTTTTTTTATCTTGTTTTTCTCTTCTTTCCAATTTTTTTTCAGAGAAAATTATCCATAAAAGAGTATTACAACAAATAAACGTTCAAAAGAAATGTATAAAAGAGTATTAAAAAAATATTTTTCAAAAAATAAAATTAGGCGGCCGAGAAAAAAGAGACGGCCTAGAAAATCAAGAAGCGTTTCTTCGGACATTAGGGCGAAGAGAGGGGGGTATGAGTTTTTTTCGGAACTTTTTTTTTCGCCATTTTTGAGTTTTTCTTTGGATTTTTTTTTCATTTATTTATCAACAATCATACTTTCATCATTTTTAAACCATTTATTTCGTCCCCTCAGCCCCCCTTTAAGAAAAACATTTTTTTAAAGAAACATTTAATTTGATAATTATTATTATCGCTATCGCTATTCTCTCGACATTTTCGGTACTATTGAGACTTTTGTTACCGTTAAAACAAATTTCGTGAAGGGTTCTTGATCTTCTTCCAAAACAAATAGTGATTTTTTTTTCGTCTAAATACAAAATAATTATTATCGCGAGAAGTTACGAAAAAATGTAATGCCCAGATCGAATAAACAATTTTTATTATTATTCAACTCGATTATTTGAGAAAACATTAACGCTTACACATGCCGTGATCATGATACGATCGATCGATGCGATGGGCCGGTTAGCAAGTGATCTGTCCCCCCCCCACCCTCTGGCGTCACTCTCTTTCATTGTGTTTAACATTTCTTCGCGACCATGCGTCGTCATTCGTACTCAGCCTCTTTCATTCACTTTTTCTTTTCGTTTTTTCACTCTATTTCGGTCCTCAAATAAACATTTAACCCTGCTCGCAAACCAGGCAAATAATACTAGACCATGTATAGAACTATTGTTTTCTATTGTTTTAGATTTTCAGAACGGTTTGGTGCGTTTATTTTGAAAGCAAATATGTTCCATAGTTTCAAGATTTCTTTATCGTTACATTTTAACAGTGACATCATTTCATTATTTATCTTCATCGTTTCTACTCACTGTTTCTTGCTTTTCATTTCAGCGTTTAGTCATTCACTCTTGGAATTTTTTTGCAACGCGTATTGTAAACGTTTTTTCCCTCAACAATATCATTCATTTGTAAACATTTGATAGTGCTGAATCATACTTCACTTTCATTTTTTGAAAATTATGATTTGACCTATTATTTGTTTAAAGTATGAAAATGATAACTTGGAAACTATTTTTCTTCAAACTTTGTCAACGATTTCTCAAAAGAAACATACAAATATAAATTCAGAATATTATAATCACTAACAATAGTGAGTTTACACAAGACAGAGAAACAGACTTTGTCAAAAACACCTGGTTTATTTAAAAAATTAAAAAAGTTAAAGTTTACACAAGTTTATATATACATTTGTCAAATGACCACAATAGTAGATTTCCGGTTTTCCAACAAAATCATGTCAACCGTGTTATAATTGTGGCAGCAACCGTTTATTCTTTTTTTTCTTCATTTCATAATAGTTTCACACTCACCGTCATTGAACTTTGTTTTTGTTGCAATCAAAACATTGGTAAAAATAATTTAATATTATTTTAAAATTCTTTTAAATAAAAACATTTAAAAAATGCAAATATAAATTTCACGTGACATTCTTAACAAACAAAATAAAACAATTATATGTTCAACGGCACAAAAAAAGAAAATTCGTTATCAATCCATTGGGAATAAACTCAACTCTCTCGTTTAAATATTTTCATCTTTTCCTAAAGAATCAGTGTCAATCAAATAATGATTTGCAGGTGACTGGGGGAAAATGTCTTGTGGATAGTTGCCCAATATTTCGTTGTTCGGTTATATTGCCCAGAATGCAGCAAACTACAAAATATATATTGACCATTTTGCTGTTGTTTTTTGCAACGCATGTGGGGAAGATTGACGCTGAACAAAATGACGTTTTTATTCCGAGAAGTATGCTGGAGAATAAAGAAGTGAGTTAGTGGTTTTAGAATTGAAAAAAATGGTTTTATTTAAAAGAATATTTATTATTGTTAGCAAAATCTTTCGAAAGTAGACATATTCATCCATAAACTGACTGTGTGCCACAAGGATTAGTACATCTTTCGAAACATTGTTGAATTTTGAAATTTTACAATTTTAAAAAATCGCTATCAGTCCAATTCAAGAATTCGTGAAATTTTCTTAATTCTTCCGCATTCAAAAATTAAACGGATAACTAATTTTTCAAATTTGAAACAGTTTATTTTTTCTCCATCGCAAAAACACAAGGTTTACAGTTTTCTAGACGAAATTGATAGTTTTTGCTTGCTCGAACAAATAATCTTGAATTTTATTGCTGCTCACTTTTCAATAACATTTTTAAGATTCTCGGAATGACAACAGAGTTTGGATTACTAGCAGTGGCAACGAATGGTAAAATTCATTTTTTCACAAATGATGAAGAAAGTAAGTAAAAAATAAGTTTTGAAAACAAAAATCATTCATTATTATTTTAGAGAGGCCAATAGGCATAATCGTCATTCCTTATCGACCGCGAAGTAAAATTTTGGAGTTAAAAATGTTTTCAAAGTCCGAACTGTTCTATTGTGATGAAACATCCTGCGGGTATTTGAAAGAAAAGCATTACAATTTTACAATATTTTTTATAACAGGCTTTGTACATATTCAAATGGAAATTCTTCTTGTTCAACGATTGTGCTACCCGCTGAACATGGTCATTCATTGTTAGAAGTGAAAAGTGCATCAGTTGTAAAAATAGAAAGCTCTGAGCAATTTATACTATGCTTAGCATACACTGTTCAAAGTGATGAATTCGAAAATGAAGTCATAAGGATGACAACTTTACGTTATGATGCACAAGACAATGGGTATTTAAAAAATTTTCAAATAGTTCAAAATTCATATTCACGTTTCAGAGTACTCCAACCATTGATGTTTGCCGAAGAACCAACATTTTTAATAGAGCCAACATCGCTTATTGGATTTCAGAAAGATCAATATATTTATTTTGTGATAACTAGTTCTCAAAAATTCGAGCCAGAAACGATTTTGCATAGCGGAAGTAAAGAAATGGTTACTGTCACTAAAATTATCCGAATTTGTGCTGAAGATACGTCCGATGATTTGATAACTAAAATGGCAGTACTTGTTGGATGCGACGAAGAAGGTGATTTTGTCATTTTGTCGGTTTCAAAAAAAAATTTTTCTTATTTTTAGTAAGGAATATCTATTCTCGCGCCGAAGCTGTCACGTTTGATTCATCACTTAATCGTCTTGGCATTTTATCTAGAAATGATATCACAAATGTTAGTATAATTCATTGTTTCAGAATTTAAAAAATTCATGTGGATTTTTTAGACCTACACGTTGTGCCAATTCAAATTGACAAATATTGACAAAAGGTTCAAAAGTATTTGGAATACATGCCAACAAACTTTGTTTACTGAAGAAAGGGTTTGTATAAATTTGATCTTACCAAAAAAAATGAAATTTTTAGAAAAAAGAGTTTGCTTGTACATATCCTTCAGTGTTTGAAGAAATGTCGAAGAAGAAGGAATGCATGATTTTTACAAGAAAAACAGACGCATTTGAGACAAAATTCTGTTCGAAATTTGGGGTATACTGATTTAAAAAAGAGTTGAATAATTAGATGTGTTTGTTTCAGCGCGACGAAACTTTGGAAAATTGTCAAGTGCATAAAGTTGAGAGTAGGTCTTATAGAAATGGATGGCTTGAAGATTATACAGTGCTCAAGGGTGAATTGATGATGAAGTAGGGATAAAGAAGATGTTCGGAATTTGTTTTTAAAAAACTGTTTATAGGATACCATCGAATGCAAATCTTGTCAACGTTACCAGTATTATGCAGGATGGAAAAGCTTACTTTATTTCAGTTGCTGGTAAAACAACCGAAATTTCGAGGGTGCATCAATTAAGCAATACACTTTTAAATGAATTTATTTTCTAGATATCGTCTTCAAACACATCTGACTATCAATTAAATTGGAAGAAGAATGTTGCTAATGCAAACAAATTTTCGATTGCTCGTTCACCTGCTTCCAGTTTGCTATACCTCACTAATCTTGGAGTTAGCTTTTAATTTATTAAATTTAAAAAAAAAAAAATAATAATAATATTTTCAGATTCAAAGCATTTCAATTAGTTGCCGAAACTTTTATAAAAAATGTGAAGATTTGGAGAATGGTGGTTTTAATGACCCGATGAGCTGTATGTGGTGTGCTGATGCTCCACCTTTCTTAACGATTTCTGGTGATGACAAGAATAAATGTTCGAACATTTTGAGGGAAAAGTGCCCACCGAACATTAACGCGGTATTACTTGGACAAATAATTTGTTATCATTGAATTTGAGATTTAGATAATGAGATATCCAAACAACACCGGCTTAACCATTCATGGCAGCCAGTTAAAAGGAGTAAAAAATCCGGAAATATTTGCTTGTAATACAAAATGTTCAGTTTCGCATATAGACGATGTTTTGTGAGTTTTTTTATTTTTAAAAATTATCAGTTTTGAATTTTCAGAATAAAATGCACAAATCAAGAGAACGAAGAAATCAGCTACGACTGCGGTGAAATCAATCTTGTGGGAAGCATTGCTGAGAAAAATTACAGTCTTCCGTATGCTTTGTCTCGATCAGACCATGAAGTTCAAACAGATCCGAGTAGAATAAGTTCGGCTGATGAGAGAAAAGGAAGTAGCCCGTGAGTTGAAGTTCATTATTTTCCATCATTTGATAAATGCTTTTCAGTGGTTGGAAAGTCGCTATTGCAATTCTGTCAGTTCTGGCGCTGATTGTCATAGTAGTTGTATTAGTATACTTCATGAGGAATAGATTGGTATGGTTTTTTGGACAGTAACATGTTTTCAATTATTTCATTTAAGTCGCAAATCAAAACACATGTTCGTCCACCAAATAGTCAAAGGATAGAAAATGAATATGATCTGACGCTTAATCCTGGAAGAACATCACAATTTGCCCTTTCTGGTGACAATTATGTCCGGATTTTCAGGTACAATTGAAACTGTTAAAGTTCAGCGAAAAAACAAATAATAAAAGCGTTCACAAGTTATTATGATTATTTTAGAAACCTTCGCCCTGATTTAAAAATCGATTTCGATCAACTAGAAATAAACAAAAATGCACAAATGGGACAAGGGCATTATGGTGTCGTCTATCAAGCGTTCTACACATCACCAAAAGCTGGAAGATTCAGAGTTGTATGCAAGTATATGAAAGAAGGACGAATTTCTGAATTTTACGATGAAGGTTTGATTCTTTTAATTTTAATGGTTTAAAAAAATAATACACAAATGAAATAAAAAATAAGTTGAGAAACCCTTTAACCTTAACCGACGACTCGCTCTATTTCTAGGTTATTTATTTTAGTTACTTCCCTAGAAGCATAGTCTATTTTATATGTGTTTATTGTTCTCATATCACCATTGAATTCAAGGGATGAAGAATGATATACAAAAATTGTTTTAGTATTGGTTTAGCTTTTGGAAGCAAAAACATAAACTAGCAGTTAGGAACCTCCTTTGAAAGTGGAATTTAGACTTTTTTTTTAATTTTTTTTAGAATTTTCTTACTACTGAAACACGATTGATGTTAACTTTCATCAGCTTATGTCATAAGATAAAATAATATATCATATTTTCAGCGCGGACGATGTCTGAGTTCGATCATCCAAAAACATTAAAGCTGCTTGGAGTAGCCCTGGACGAAATCAGTCACATGCCCATCATTGTGACCGAATACATGGCTTTTGGAGATCTTAGATCGTATATTTCTGATGTGAGCAACAAAATCACTATGAGAATATTATTTCAATTCGCATCTGACATTGCAAGAGGCATGGAATATATTCATTCCAAAGGATACATTCATCGTGATCTAGCTGCGAGAAATTGCATGTAATATTTTTGTTTTTGATTAAAAAACGATGTATAATCTTTATTATTTTCCAGGGTGGATAGCCAGCTAAACGTCAAAGTCGCAGATTTTGGTTTATGCCGAAAGTTAGACGTTGAAACACAATTATACACATCAATAAATGAACGTGAACTCCCAATAAAATGGTTCCCTCCAGAAATTATTGACAGAGGCGTATGTTTTTTTTTTTTTTTTTTTCAAATTCTTTTCATTCAAAATTTGTTTTCTTTTAGTTTGGAATTCCGTCTGACATTTGGTCGTTTGGTATTGTTTTATGGGAATTGTTTACACGAGGAATGATGCCTTATGATAATATGAGCAGTGAATTTTTATTGAATTGGTTGAGAGAGAGCGAAGAAAATAGGCTTAGTCGACCGGTATTTTGCCCAGAGAAATTGTATGTATTAATTTGGGATTAAAATTTAAAAAAATAAGTTTTTTTAGATATAATGAAGCAATGAAACCGTGTTGGCGTGCAAATCCGAGTGAAAGACCAAAGTTTTATGAATTGGTTACTATTATAGATGATGTTGTCAATTATATAGAAGAAAATGATCGTCTGAAATTGCATTCGGGCTACGAGCGTGTAAGTATTAGGTGATTTTTATTTCTTTCGTTTCTTTTAGTTCATAGTCAGTTTAGTTTTAATTTATTTTAATTTAGTTGTTTTTCTTTCATAATCTCTCATGTAGCTATTTATAAAAAACTAACACAATTTTTGATTTCTGTCTGTATCTAACTGATTGATTTAAAAAACTACAATCATAGTTAACATACTTCAGATTAATAAGTTGCTCCTGATAATTACTTCAAATTCCAGATATCCGATGTCTTCTCCCGTGCACCTAGGCAGTCCCGCTGAATCAAGCCCCTTGCTTCAATCAAATCATAATTATTGCAATGTTCTTGCCGTTCAAAAATCACCCTCTTACACCGAATATGGTTACGAGCCGATGTGTGATTTTATTTCAGACCCTTTCTAGAAAATGTTGTGTTTTCTTATCTTCTTTCTTTTGAAGCTCACGATCTCCACTTTTTAAATCTAGTTAAATGTTCGAAGTCATCGAATTGCCTTGTTTTTCCCTTATGGGTACCATACGTGATACTTAGCATTTTGTGAAGTGTTCCTCTTTTATTTGGAATTTGTCTCGTGTTCCCATGTTTGAGGGTGCTTGCTGTTTTAGTCAATTTCAATGTTTTCGGGTGTTTATTTTCACGTGCACAAACTTAATAGCATCAGTTTTTAATGAAGATTTTCTTTAAAAAAACAATATGTCTTTCCATTGAACACTTAAATTTTTACATCTGCGTTTATGTTACTGACTAGTGAGGTTAACAAAAAGAAACAAACAATATTTTATCAGCGAAATGAGGCAAAAAGTGAATAAATTAGGACATATTAAATTAAATTAAACAACTCGAAATAAATTATTGTGGTTGGATACGATTAATTTCTTCCCGGATTCTTGGAATTATGTCTGGCGATACTTTATGGATAGTTGGAGCAACCGCATCTGGAAATTATGGCTTTATTTAATTTGCAGCATTACAATGTTACCTATGAATGTTCTCCAAGGATCGTTTTGAGTCATATCTTTCTTGGTTTCCGATAAAACATTCATGGCTGCAGAAAAGTAGGTATTTGCTTGATGGCTAAGTTCGGTCAGGTTTAAAGACTGGGATTTCAATTGATCAAGCAGTGGATTGACTGCTTCGTAAGCATTTTCTGGTTCTTGTTTCAATATTGCTTCTTCAGGTGGTGTTTGCGATTGTGACGATTCGAAATACCAAGGTGAAACGTACTAAAACACGTTAAAACTATCCATGTCTTTATATGCTCGTCGACAAATCTTACCCTGCCTGCCGGAATGGTTGACTTTTTTTCAGTTGCATCATTCTGCCAGTTGATTTGAACTTTGAATGGTTTTGTTGACGTTTCTTCTGGTGGTACATTGAACTTAAATGAAAGTGGTGGTGAAGCAAGTGCTGTTTCGGTTGGTTTTAATAAATTCATTGGTGTTGTCGTTGTCGGCTTAAATTCTTTAGTGTTAAGCTTAAAATTTTAACACACTCTTTACCGTATTTGTAGTTGGTTTAAAGTTCCATGTTGTATAAGTGTGCTTGATATCATTACTCGTGGTTCTCGTAGTTCTGACCGAATCAATAGGAGCGATTCCATTTGAGTTTTTTTGAGCATACGGGTTCGGCAAAAATTTATGAACCGCTACCGATTCCTTAGCTGTTGTCTCAGTATTTATAAGAGCGCCTTTCTCATCAACAAATACTGTCTTTATTATGGGATTCGATGACAGAGTAGTAGGTCTTGGTTTCAGTTTTGAATTAGGATCCGTTCTTCGCATGATAGGGATCCCAGTTCTTGCAACAACACCGTCGATAACCTGCGGCAAATCTGGTGGATGAATGGTAACCAAGGAAGTCGACTGAGGTAATGGTGCAGGAATCAGCGACTCAGAAGGCAAACCCTTTTTAAGATGCATTGTACTAGGTTGAAGATCGTACTGACATTGAATAGGATATTCTTTGTTTGCCAAAACCTTAAAAATTATTATGAATTATCAGTTAAAGCTATATGGACTCACTCTTTGCAATTGCCCAAAAAATTCAGAAGAATTACATTTATTCTCAATCTGCAACATTGTGCAAGTTGAAACTTCCGATTTATTTATATTCGCCGTACAATCGGTACTTGAACACATCCTTCTAAAAAACAAGATTGAAAAATATATCATTGTTAAATAGTTAGCTACCTGCACGATGCCAATTTTTCTTCATAATTGGTACCACTTCGATCGCAAATCGCAGTTTGTGGTTCTTGCAAAGTTTCTTTGATACATTTGCTAGACTTTAAGAATGTTTTCTGGCGTTGTAATGAAAATGGCGCACAAAGAAAACTGTGCAATCTCTTTCCACTATCAAGCTGTGACTTTTGAGTTGGTGTTCCGCAAACGGCTATTTTTTGATCGAAACAAGGAAACACTCGCCCATATGTTCGACATGTATGCACTAATCTTGCTTCGGTGTTAATATTAAATATAACTTCTACAGGGTTGATGTTGAAGTCAACCTTAAAAATCGAAAATATATTAATAATACAGCATTTAATTTACTTTTTGAGCACTCAATTGCATTACACACGGTAAAAAATCTTTCAATTGGCAGCATAATGTAACTGAAATATTTTGTTATCGTTATTTTTTTCAGTTTCAAAATTACCAGTGAAAATACTAGTTGAGAGAAATATCAGTTTCATCTGTTATAACTACCCGCAGACTTTAACCTGAAAACAATATTGCGAAAATTAAGATTGAAATCAAGAGATATAATTTCAGAGAAAATAAACTTAAAAATTAAAAAGTAAAGAAATTAAATGCCAAAAGAAAACCGAAAAAATTGGTGGACGAGCTTTAGCAAACCAGCGTCAACGTCTTACAATTCAGTCATCGTCTACAAAGAAAGGTATCGGTGCTCAATGTACATTGCCTGCGTGTCAATTGCCTCTCCATTTACCACCTTCAGCATTTTCTTCGTCGTTCGGTAGGGCCTTTTTCTAGTTTCTACCGTAATGCAAATATTGTGGCGCACCTCCCCCTTACAACCCCTGCCGGTGGCGGAAATTCGTTTAATTACGTGGTTGATGCACTAAGAATGTATATCAAAGAAGACCAGTTTCAATTTGAAATTATTAGAGGGGAATGCGAAATTTCGAATCGGAAAAATTATTATTCGTTAACTTTTTTGCTTCATTTGACGTTCTGTCTATGTTTGCGGTTTGCATTTCCAAGAACAGTTTTTTTTAATTACATAAATGCATCTAATCGTGATGTCACCACTTCAAATTGTTCAGAAATCAGCTCAAGTAAAAGTTTGATTCAAATGGAGCTTACTTCTTTAAATCTTTCTTCAAGAGCATATCCCCACAACCGTTATTCGATGAGCTCCCCCCCCCTCAATATTTGACAAAATCCTTCGCGAATGTAATTCAACCCCCAACATCATCAAATTGACCGATACTGTCTTGAATACGAGCTTCTTCTCCAGTACATACAGTAGTGGTCATAAAGATTGTCACAAATGGTTTTTTGAGTATAACTTTTTTTAAAGTTAACCGATCGAGCTGAAACTTTCAGATATAGTGTAAAACGGTAAAATACATTGCTTTAACAACTGTATCCCGAGAAATTAAAAGAATCGGTAAATAAACAACAATTTCTAAGAAACACTGAAAACCGGGAAATATGCATTTTACAATTTTTTTTGATGTTATTACAGAGTTTTCATGGAAAACCATATTTTTTAGCTTTATTAAAGGTCTGACTGCATTTTCAGCTCGTAATAATAGAAAAAACAACATTCCGAAAAACTGTATCGATGAAAGTATGAGAGCGAGTCGGTGCAAGAGGTGGAACACAGTAAAACCGACTAGATCTTTGAACCAAGTCGATCTTTTTAACTTTAAATATTGTTTTTAAACACCCAATTTAACAATAAAACAGAAAAATAATGTTAATATTGCATATAACATTTATAATAACAAACAGAGGTCAGCATAGTCCACTAGTAGTACAATTTTGAAGTGAATCCGACACATTCAACGCTGAATATCATAACGGCAAGAGCTTGAATTAATAAAAACTAACCTGTATTTGAAAGAAAAATATTTTTAGATTATAATATACATAATTTTAGAAGTGGACCTTAAAGATACCCCGTTTTATGAACGGGAATTCATGGATTTGTGTGAAGCAAACCTGACGTGATACTCGATAAATGTGAAGCGACCAGTTAGCGCGATCTATACACTATTTTTTTTGTCAATTTGTGATTAATTAGCCGTTTTACATAATTAAGTTAATTATCATCATGGATCTGACCTTTTTACGCTTGATTTCGAGCGCGCAAATATGACGTCCAGGCTTGCTTCAGACAAATCCATGAATTCCCGTTCATAAAGCGGGTTACCTTTAAGGTCCACTTCTCAAATTAAGTATATTATAATCGAAAAATATTTTTCTTTCAAATACAGGTTAACTTATATTAATTCAAGCTCTTGCCGTTATGATATTCAGCGTTGAATGTATCGGATTCACTTCAAAATTGTACTACTAGTGGACTATGCTGACCTCTGTCTGTGATTATGAATGTTATATGTTAAATTAACATTATTTTTCTGTTTTATCGTTAAATTGGGTGTTTAAAACGAATATTTAAAGTAAAAAAGATCGACTTGGTTCAAATATCTAGTCGGTTTTACTGTGTTCCACCTCTTGCACCGACTCGCTCTCATACTTTCATCGATACAGTTTTTCTGAATGCTGTTTTTGTTATTATTTTGAGCTGAAAATACAGTCAGACCTTTAATAAAACTAAAAAATATAGTTTTACATGAAAACTCTATAATAACTTCTAAAAAAATTCGTAAAATACATATTTCCCGGTTGTCGGTGTTTCCTAGAAATTGTTGTTTTTTCACAGGTTATTTTAATTTTCGGGGATATAGTTGTTAAAACAATGTATTTTACCGTTTTACACTATATCTGAAAGTTTCAGCTCGATCGGTTAACTTTTAAAAAAGTTATACTCAAAAAACCATTTGTGACAATCTTTATGACCACTACTGTACCATCAACAAATTATTTTAACAATACATCTAAAGTAAACAACCTTTTCGTTTCTTAGTGAGCCTCAACATTCGTTGTTGAATACAGAGAGAAAATTAATGTATACCTATGTACCGTATTAATATCCGTTTTCCATTATACTTCTTTTATTTATTACATTCACGGTATTTCAATAAAGACTCCACTTTATTCAAAACGGATAAAAAAAATAATATGAGAACAAATTGTTCGAATTTTGTGCTATGACACATCATGATTTGAATAGTTTAAAAAATAGAGATCTTGAAACAATGAATTATTAAATATGAAAACTGTGAAATCAAGTGAGTGATTTTCAATGTTTTTTAGCCATGCCACATGATAAAATGTTTCTAAACGCGTTTCGGAATCGTTGGTCGAAGACGGTGTAGATAAGTGGATTGAGAGATGAATTCAAGCTGAAAAAAAAACAAAATGAAAATAAATAAAAGATAAATAAAATGAAGTTTAAAAAAAAGATAAGAAACTTACTACCCAAGCCATGTGGCTAAATAAAGTGGAGACATTCCAACACAACTGCTTGTTGCATCATGAATGAGACAAATCGAGTTGGCCAAATGAAGTATAAAAAAGGGTAACCAACATATCAAAAACACAGCTGTAATGAAATTCGTCACTAAAAAAACAAAGATCTCCGAAATACCTAAAACGACAGCAAGAGTTACTGTCGCTTTGTGCTCTCGCCTCATTTGTTTTGTAGCTTTTTTAACCATATGACGCGACGGTCTCGGTTTCGACCATCCACTTGTCGCACGGCTCAAACTTTTGAAAAATCTGTTTTTATAAACTCTCATTGAGTCGGAAAGACTGAATTCCTCATTGGCTATCATATCTGCTAAGCTCTTTTTATGAGATGTTTTGATAGGATCGTGGTCAACAAATCCATTTGTTTTCAAGACAGTTGTTGATTTGCTTTTTGTTAGTATTCCAGGGCTCGAAATCTGTAATAAAAAATCGGGTGCGTGATGAGCCAATTAATTTCTACCAATTTATGTCTAATAGAATCTTGTTGAGGTTCGTGTAGTTTATTGATTCGTTCAACTTGATCAACTTGGGATGATGCACCCATCTTTTTCTCGTCCTGCATACTTGGCACACTGATACTTTTTAATTCTGGACGAACTTCTAATAACCGCGTTGTTGTACTCGTGTTTGATCTGAAAAAAAATGTTTGATATATGTTTCCTTTTTTTAGTCAACTTTGTTGCGTGCAGCTTTTCCCTGGAATGCTTTACACTGTTCGAACCATCAATAAATGGGAACATTTCTTCAAGTTCATCCCCAAATGACCTGAAATGAAATTATCTTTACATTTTATTAATAATTTTTGGTTCTACCTTGTCATAACTGCAGAAGATATTTTTTCATCAAGCATTTCAACCGTATTTCTAATATTCGTAAATGAAATGTCATTTTGTTCTTTGTCACCTTCTGGAAATTATTATACTCTCCATTTATGACAATTATATTCATTTTTTTAAACCTGCGCTCTCGATTAGTGCTAAATTTGGCATGGAACCACATTCTGGAATTGCTGGAATTGAGGTGCTTGGATATGTTGTTTTCTTTGGTAGAAAATGATTGAATGAAGGCACCATGGGAGAAATTGTTGAGCCCTCATCAGATGATTCTGACATTGTTGGAAAAGAAGATGTCTAAATTTCAAAAAAACATTATTTCATAATTTTTCTTTCGTACTTTTGCAACAACTAATTCGATAATATTTTGAATTTCATATCATATTTTGTTCTATCAATTTTATAAAACAAAAAAAATCTGTCATTTGCATAAAGCGAAAATTACGTAAGCGTTTTCTTCTGCTTTTGACAGTTTTGCTCGGCTATCTTTTTGCGACAACCGATCATATTGTTCCAACGCTCACCTGGAAACTAATCTCCAGCAAAATTTGATCTGTTCGGTTTTTGAAATGTTTACCCATTTGCCGAGCGATTTGTGCTCCACCAAGTAGCGCGGAACTAATCTGAAAGCGATCGCTCATTCAAATAAAAAATAAGTGGTGCATTAATCAACCTTATCACTTTCGCTTTTTTGAGCTTGACGCAAACTTCGTGCTCTTTCACGTTGCCGTAACCTTCGGAAAATTATTGTGTATAATATAATCATTGCAATGCAGGGGATAAAAAATGAAAATATTGATGATATCATATTGAAGTACGGGTTGGCCAATTCACATCTCTGAAAGATATTTATTAGAAGATGCACTATTATGACATCATGGACGATTCTTTCTTATTATCCAGATTTTTTCTTATTTCCTTGTCTAAAAACAATTACAACAAATGGACCCGCGAAACTGGCGGACCCACAAGATTGAATTAATTCGTTAATTAAATTTTGAATTTGAGCTGAGTCACAAGGCTTCTGAACCAAGTAGTGCGCTAGACAAAAAGTTGCGAATCTGAACTTTTTCGCTTCTAAAACTTTGGTTTATTTTTTCCTTAAGTTAGTTGTTTTCGTTTCCTAGTAGACGCAATCAATCATCACGAGATTGTTCAAGCTAAGTTTTTATGTGAAGAAAAAAAGGACGATAACTGATCTTTTGCCTGTTGGTAAAGAACATACTTCATTTTCCATGGGATTAACACCAAGTAAAAGTGGCATGGCTACAGCGATACTGACTCCCCATACAATTGTGATTGAAACCATTGCCCTACCCCCACGAGCACCGTATTGAGCATATGAAATTGGATGACCTATGGCAATATATCTGTGAAAAAAAACATTATTTTTCATTTTGAAAGCGTCAACCATTTACCTATCAAGAGAAATAGCTAATAAATTAAGTATTGATGCAGTTGAACATGCAACATCTAGTGCTTGATATGCATGACAGAAAAAAGCTCCAAGTTCCCATTTAAAATCGTTCCATTCATGATAAACTCCAAATGACATGACTCCGATTGCGACCTGAAGTTGTTCAAAATCGAAAATGGAGGGTAAAACTGGATTTTAAATCAATTTAAGTTTATGTGTAGCTTAGAAAATCTATTGTGTTGTTATTTTTAAAGTTTGATCATTGTACTGTGCAAAGAAATTTTTTTAAAAATTGTTCCTCATGGAAAGGAACATTTGTTGCAGTAAACGTTTCAACCCAAAAAAATGTTATTTTGTCTTTTGGGAGTTGTTGATTCTTGCTCAGAGATAGAAGTCCCGCGTAAAATGCACAAAATTGAAAAATAAGAAAATTTACCATAAAATCCGAAACCGCTAAACTGACAATGAGCATATTTGTGACAGTTTGAAGTGATCGTTCTCGAAATACAGCAATAATAACCAGTGTGTTACCAAACACGGCAAGCGTTGGAATAAGTGGCAGTAGAACACCAGCGACTACTCCCCATAATACAACCATGAGTGGCGACGCCTGACCTGAAAACCATGCGTCCAGCCAACATTTAACAAGATGCTCTCCGAAATAGGTTCTCTCGAATAGAATGAGGAAGTAGAGTGAACGAAAAGACGGAACAAAAATAAGTATTGGATAATGTTGAAGTGAGAAATAGATATATTGAAGATATTTTGAAAAAATACCCGTAAGCATGTTTCCATTTCATTTAAATGTTGAGGAGGGAGGGGGGTATGTTTGTCAGTAAAAGATTAGTAGGGTTTTACGTTTTTGGGCATTCTTTCAGTTTTTTTTATATTTTTTGAAAAATAGAGGCCAAAAAAAACAAAAGTGACCCGATGATGTGAGCTACAAACATCATAAAGTTTTCAGAACTTTCGGATTCAAAATAGAAAAAAAAAACAGTGAGAAGTTACCAAGCAACACTTCAATTTCAATTGCAAAAGTAGGATGAATAAAAATTTTCAAAAATAAATTGCAAAAAAGTTACAGCTCCTCATCTTTCAATATTAATGTATAACATGTTACTAAAATGTCGAGTTTATTTCTGAAATGTTATAAAACCTGCCAACAAAAAGAAACATTGGCAGCTGAAAAAAGTACAATGTTTTAAGAAACAGGAACCAATTCTATTATCAAATGGTTTATTTCGCTTTCTTGGAGGTTCTGAAAAAAAGCAACAGTTGCAATTTTTCAAGCAAGAGTTTCTATGTCATACATTTAAAAATAGGACCTAGTGCTAATGTTTTCAAAAATTAGTATTAATTTCTTTAAACCTCGCTTTCTCGGCAAACAAAGAATTCCTTTAAAAAACTGAAAATCTACCACTATTTTGGTTAAAATGACATGATAGTACTACTAAATTCTGCAAAGCTTTCACAATTTTCAGCACCAATGAGCAACCCCCCTCCCATTTCATATTTTAAACTACATTGTTGAATAAGAGGCCAAGAAAAAAACTTTTCGAACCACTTTTTTATAAATCTGATTTTTAGAACTTGTTTGTCTTTTTTTCTCTCAAAAACGTGGGAGAAATTAATAAAATGTTCGTTTTCTAAAAAAAACACATTTGGGTTTTAAAAAATGTGAACCCACCTTTGAATTTTATTTCAAACAATGGAAATATAAAAATGGATGTTAGAAACAAAAGAGGTTGAATAAAGGAGCAACACCTAAATTTTGCAGTGTTGCTGAGCAAAAATAAAGTGGTCTCACGTCAATGAATTTCATGTGTTTATGCTTTTCACTCCTTTTTTTATATAATTCATGTAGAGGTGGGACCAGAAACCTTGTCGTAAGTTTTTTAGAAAAAGACAAAGTAGAAACACATAAAAGGAAGTTGCAATAGCAATGACGATCAAAGCGACGACATGGAACCGTTGGAAAAGTGTGGGGGGGGGGGTGAAAAAAAGAAAGTTTGTATGGTAATCCTAGGTAGGATCAAGTGAATGGACTGATAGATGTTTCGAAAAAGAAGAAAAATTGGCAAAAAATCTCATGTCAGGGTTTTCTCTTCGTCATTTTGAAGGAAATGGGTAAGACATTTTTTGACAATTGGAGAGCTATTGGAATTTGAAATTACTAAAAACATATTCAAACAAATTTTGCAATGTGTTTTTTTTTCTCAAATTAATATATTTGTTTCACTCCCACGATCTATAAAAAGAGAAAGTAGGTGTGTTCCAGAAAATTATTATTGTTCATTTGTTTGAAATAGGGTTGAGTAATATTACATATCTCATTAAGACTGAATAACCTTTTTTATATAAGGCAGTATTTGTAAGAGTGAAACTGTGACACAAAGGGCCCTGCCTTAGGGCGAATATGAAAGATATCAGTTTCATATTTCATTCACATATACCAGATAGTTATCAAACCATTTTAACTTGATATTGAGCCAAGTGCGCATGTTTCTGTAGCGTGACAGAGTACAGAACTTAGAAAATTGATATTTTAAAAAATGAAGATAGAATGTCAAATTTGGTTTTAAACGATTCCAAATAGAATTTCAATACTTTTTCCATTTGACAATTTTGCTCTAACCCTAAGCACTCAAAAGTTATATACGAAAATATGTGAAAAATCGTCATTTTTTGGGAAAATCAAGAAAAAAAAGTCAATTTTTGGATGGAGGTACACGGGGTTTTTTCACACTTTAAACTATAACTCATCTGCTTTTTAAAACAAAAAAGAGTTTTTAAATAAATCCCGGAATAAATGTAGGGAGTCTCTCCGAATACACAAATTTTTTTCCAAAAATTAAGTTTTTCCTGCGAATACGCTAGAAAAGTGCAGGTATTTTAAAAATAATTTGTTTCCACAAGTTTGATTATATTTATAGTATTTAATTAATGATTTTTATTAATATTTGCACGTGAGTTTCCAACAAAAAACACCGGTTTCACGTATAGTAGAGCATGCAAAATACGAAAAATGGGAAATTATAAAAAATGAAAACAAAAAGGCAAGATTAGTATCATTCGATAGCTATTTCAATTTTGAACATTTTTGTAATTGAACACCTTTTTCGACAATTGCTTATTTTCAAGTTACGACCCAAAACGTGAAAACAACTCGTCGCCAATTTCGGAAATTCGAAAAAAAAGTGTTTTTTTGGAATGAATATCCTAGGATTTTTTCACCATTTAAACTTCAGTAAATATTCTATTTAGAACAACAAAGATTTTTGAAATAAAACTGGGAGAAAAAGTAAGGTGACTATCCAAAGTCACTACTTATGGTCAAAAGTTATGTTTTGCGTTCGTATACTCTAGAAACACGTCATTTTCAATGCATATACGTGTAATCCGCTTGTGGCTCAATTTTTAAAGGTTTAAATCTCAATTAAATTGGTTCTCTTTATATTACACTTAGAAGTTTTCGAAAATCCTGTGTTACGTTATTAAAAGCTGACAGCAAAGTACTAAAAAGCTCGTGCAAAAGGCAAACGTTTTTAAAAAGTATTTTTGCGTTAATAGTGTGTCTGGACAACTAAAAAAGATACAGTTAATCAAACATGATATCAGTTTCTTGGCATAAAATCAGGATGGTTGTCAGGCCTACGGTTCAACCGACATGTAATATAAAGAGAACCAATTTAATTAAGATTTACACTTTTATGAATTGAGCCACAAGCGGATTACACGTATATGCATTGAAAATGACGTGTTTCTAGAGTATACGAACGCAAAACATAACTTTTGACCATAAGTAGTGACTTTGGATAGTCACCTTACTTTTTCTCCCAGTTTTATTTCAAAAATCTTTATTGTTCTAAATAGAATATTTACTGAAGTTTAAATGGTGAAAAAATCCTAGGATATTCATTCCAAAAAAACACTTTTTTTTCGAATTTCCGAAATTGGCGACGAGTTGTTTTCACGTTTTGGGTCGTAACTTGAAAATAAGCAATTGTCGAAAAAGGTGTTCAATTACAAAAATGTTCAAAATTGAAATAGCTATCGAATGATACTAATCTTGCCTTTTTGTTTTCATTTTTTATAATTTCCCATTTTTCGTATTTTGCACGCTCTACTACACGTGAAATCGGTGTTTTCTTTTGGAAACTCACGTGCAAATATTAAAAAAAATCATTAATTAAATACTAGAAATATAATTAAACTTGTGGAAACAAATTAATTTTAAAAATACCTGCACTTTTCTAGCGAAAAACTTAATTTTTGAAAAAATTAGAGTATTCGGAGAGACTCCCTGCATTTATTCCGGGATTTATTTCAAAACTCTTTTTTGTTTTGAAAAGCAGATTAATTGTAGTTTAAAGTGTGAAAAAACCCCATGTACCTCCTTCCAAAAATTGGCTTTTTTTTCTTGATTTTCCCAAAAATTGACGATTTTTCACATATTTTGGTGTATAACTTTTGAGTGCTTAGGGTTAGAGAAAAATTTTCAACTGGAAAAAGTATTGAAATTCTATTTGGAATCGTTTGAAACCAAGTTTGACATTCTATCTTCATTTTTAAAAATTTCAATTTTCTAAGTTCTGTGCTCTGTCACGCAACAGTACCCCGGTTTTTCCACAAAATTTCTTATGTCATGGATTACTGGAATGTTATACTTTACGAATATATAAAAATCTTTCCCTAAGGCACGCAAAGTTTCACTCTTAGAGAGACGACCTTATATAAGGTAAATATTTTATTTTTAGGTAAAAGGTTATTTTTTTATAAACCGAAAAGTTGGAAAATAAAGATTTTATTCAATTGTGCTACTAAACCAAGGGTCAAATAAGGCGAGTTCATCATCAGCCTGATAAAAGGTTCTGTTCAGATCTGGAACTACAAAAACCATAATTAATTACCCTTACATTAAAGCGCCCTTGCATATTTGAATTTTCAACTAGCATGAAGTATCAAAAATAAAAATTTCTTCAAACATTACAATGAGTTCAATTCTCAATTTTTGAAATAGCTTCTGTTCTTTCTGCACTTGAAATAAAAGTCATCCATATTTATGAGTTTTTAATCGAAGCGAAATGAGAAATAATATTTTTTTTAAACATTGTGGGGCAAGAAAAGAAAACAATTAACTATGGGTACTTATTATTTTCAAGAAAAACATGATTAGAAGATGATAAAATTCTGGTAGTGAATTATCCACCGGTTACATTGATATTGAAAAATCCGAAAGATCAAGAAAATTGGGATTTGAACTTAAATGTATGTATATCATGCTCAAAACTTCATCATGATCTTTCATTTCCATTTTGTCTCAATCATTTTTCCAAATGATGTTTTATATATTTGTATTGATAGCTGTTTAAGTAAGATATGGATCAAAAAATTAGTGGACTGAAAATAATGAGATCAATGTTCTAATCAGTATGCGCTAGCATGAGCTTTAAATTTTTAAAAAAAAGGAAAATTTGATGATAACAGGAGAATGATAGGTATACGGTATGAAAAATGATGAAAAAAATTTTTTTCGATGTTAGTGCAAAGAAAATGATATTCTTAGAAAACGGATTTTTTCCTCCATTCTAGTTATAATAAATGGATGTCCAGGATGTGAAAAGAAAGCAATAATGTGAAAATTAGTATAGATAAAAGACTGCATAAACACAACCACCCCACTCATTTGTGAAAGGGAATGAAGAGTGTCTTCAGAAGTATGCAAAATGAATGTTTTAATATCCAGAATGTGTGTTTTTTCTTTCACAGATTTCTAGCCACTCTTATTTTTTTCTACTTCAGTAGAATCCGGCGGCTACCAAACTCATCCCGAAACAAAAAAAAGGAATACAGCATTGTTGGGGGTACACGATTTTGGAATGTGGAAAAACACTGGAGCGAAGAAGACGCTCTCCCAACAAAGTTACACGAATCTGTCTCGCGCAGCACACCGCAACCAATTTAAATTGGTCCAAGACAACGAAACGAAAGAGAATCAAGTTCGTGGGGCAAATGGTTGTTGAAGAAGAAAAAAAGGAGCACCGGGTTCGTTAAAAAGGTAAGGGGGCTTTAGGTGGAGAGGAGAATGAACAATTCAGAGTTATTCGAAACTCCAAGTCTATCTACAAAACTCCACCCCCAGAGAGTACTTTTTTCTTATATGAAACAATGACGCTGGTTAAGAGACGCATGATTTGTAGACAATATTCAGTGTGTTTTCTTTCTTTTTGAAAGAAATGACCCAACATACAAGAACCAAAAAAATGAAGTTAAAACGTCATAACTTTCATATGCGGCTTCTATGAAGTGGTCAAAGCATTTTATCCATGATGAGAGTGTTAAAAATGAAAGATTTTTAATATTATACATATTTTCCATCAGTATTTTTTGTAAAAAGCCCACGTGGTTCAATCAAAATTGAGGTCCACTTGTTTCAAAATGCAAATTTATTGATCCCACGAAAAGTTCGAGCATGCCTCTTCTTAACCAATAAAACGTTTTGAAGTAATAACTAAAAGAGCGTTTTTTAAAGAATTCAAAATCCTCTCAGAAGCACTACCCAACATTTTTTTATAAGAATATTATAGTTTTGAAAGGTTAAAGAGGAAATCACCTCCTTGCCAGATGATTGATGGAGTGATTTATTGATGAAAAATGGAGAGAAATTAAGAGATAACGAACATAATAATGGAGATGTTTTTGAGAAGAAAATTATTTTTATAAAACGTCAAAGTAAACGTTGTATGCTTGATCATCAGATGCGGGCTCTTGATCAACACTGTTTGTGAATACAGTTTTTTATTATCATCGTTGAAACGAAAACCGTTGTATTAACAAAAAAAATCCACATTCTTGTTCGAATACAACGGAATTTCCAAGGCAGTGCTTCCGCTATACGCAATATTTCTTTGAAAATTCAAAATAATTAAAGAGTTGGAAAAATTTTAAATTCATGATTTAAACACTTTCCTTTAAATGTTTTTAAAATTTAGATTAAGTTAAAAAAATTGGAAAAATATTTTTTTTAAAAGCCTTACTTTATAAAAAGTATTTCGAATTGAAAATATTAAAACGAAGATGATTTCTAATTAAGATTTCTAGTGTTTTTGATAAAAATTCGAACATTGTTTGTAAAAATTGGTTAACTAGATATAAACAATTTTGTTCAAAGAATGACCGATCAAAAGTGATACTTGAGATCATAATGAAATAACAATAATTCCGGATGGCAACTAGTAACTTTGCTTCAAAATCACCTGAACGAAATGTCACTTTGATCAGTAGAAGCAGGTGACCTCAAAGTGATAGAAAAAATTGCAAGTTGAAAGTGGCAGTTATGTGCACCTATGTTGCTTCGTGTTATCCTACATGATTTTAACTACCGCATTATAACATTGAAGTGACAGTAGAATAAACTGACGTCATTTTTACAACTTTTATGACAGATTTCCAGATAACTCAATTTGTATTGGCTACAAATTTCGAAATCATGTCCATTTGCGGTTTTGTAAAATTCAAAATTCAAAAATCATAAAGATTCAAATAATACAGAAAAAAAATCTTCGAACTTGAAGAACTTTTTGGTTCATTAAACCCATGTCTCCTCTCAGTCAAATGACTGCATTTATGATTTTTTTCAGAATTAAATACGATTTTGAGAAGAAAGAACTTCTAGCAAAAAAAAAGCGAAAAAAAGGAAAAGGGTAAGAGGTCAGCGACGCTTTGCCTACAATGACATTTTTCTAGCTTCCATTTATCAAAAATTCAAAATGCAAACACTAATTTTTAGCATAGAGTCTATGATTTTCTGTTTTACTTGTTTGTCTAGGTTCTAAACTTAGGAAAAACAGTACCCATGTATTTTGGTCAGATAAGAATTGGTGGGGGTTGAAACGGAGAAAAACGCTATTTTTTAAGTCCTGATTTAAAAGAATTGTTGCTAAAAAATGAGTGAAAAAGGAACGAAGAAGTATTAGGGATTTGTGCCTTGTCAGGTCGCTATCAGTCCCCAGGGAGCCGTAAACTCAAAAATAAATCTTTAGAGAACAGAACAAAAAAGATAGATGAACACGACCAAAAGTTCATATCGAAAAAAAGTAACAGTATTTTTTTCATCAGTTGTTTTTGCACATGTTTTTTTCGCTCAAATCTACAATCAAATCTCGAACTCTTTGGATCTTGGAATGACGTGAGGTAAAACTCTTTGTTTTTGATTTATCGCAGAAAAACGTGCAAAGAAAAAAACCATAAAACCGCAGTTATGCTATGAGAAATCGGTTTTGTTTATTGATGGCATATTTTAAGGTTCGAGATGTGCAAGGAGGTTCGAGTGTAGTGAATAAATCACGTTGAGAGGCGGAAAGACGTTTGATAACAAAGGACGTAATTCTTGAAATTGGGAATTTATTGTTTTTGTTTTTGGTCGGGGTTGAATAAAAGTTCATTGGTGTTTGATTACAGTATGAATATAAATGAGGTTTTCTTCCTGGTTTAAAATGAATTGGGGAATTTGCTGAATTTTTCATGTAAAACACGAGTTCAGCGGATTATTTTTAGGAAATTTTTAGGAACTATGGAGGAGAGTGGCCTAGAATGAACTACAACTTGTTCGCGAACTGTACTAGATTACGTTCAAATAGCGTAATTTTCTGTAAACTTTTAGTTTTGTATTGAAATGTTCGAAAATAAAAAAATATAGCTCTAAAGGGACTAATTTCAACGAAAGAAGTTCGTTAATTAAATATTTCTAAATCAGGCCTTCAAATCTTTCAACATGCACCAAATAGAAATCAGCAACAAACTAATGAATCAATAATGTTCACGCTTTACATCAGAAAAGAAAACAATGGTGAGTGCATGAAGAAACAAACGTTCAGAATGAGTCAGTTGTTTTATCTTAATCTATATTTATAAAAACTTACTAAACAATATTGACACGTGGGATTGATGATGTGAAAACTAATGATGTTTTTCAGTATTGTTCAGCAAAACATTCAAAGTGAAAACATTCGGACCATATTTATCGATTTTAGAAGCTACCACGAGTGGCTCTCTTACAAAGCGACTAGACGAAGAAAAAAAATGACGGAAAAAATACAAAACTCCGCCTTTTTGCAGTCGCATTGACAGACTTAACTGAATTATAATCGACTGCGAGACCAAGACAAAACCTAATATGAGCATGTGTGTGTTTAAAAAAGACATTTTCGACAAAGACATTTTTCTGTGTATGACTGAGACCGATTTATTTTAGGAAGCATTGAAAAGGGGATAAATTCGTATCAATTTTCTTATGACGTATATTTCATAAGAAGGCGGAAAAATTTTCAATTGCACAGGATGAATAAAAATACATATGATTTGTAAGACTAGAATGCTGTCGGTCTCAGTGCATTTGAGCTTTCCGAACGCCTTCTATCTCGAAAATCGTATTCAGTATTGATGAAGATGTCCCGATAAGAAATAAAGAAAGAAGATGCATCGAATGAAAAGTGAGGGAGATCTCGGAGTTTTAAAATTTTGAACATGCATATTTATTTTTAAATTTTTTTAATGACCAAGTTTTCTTGAAAAAACTGATTTTTTTAAAAACATGGGAATCAGTTTATATGATTGAAATATTGTTCCATTTCAAAAATTAGGGCTTCCCCCGCATTACTTACATAATTCTAAGATTTCTACGATTTTAAATTGATGAAATAACAAAATGGCATTTTTCATGTGGAAGATTTACAATCAAAACAATTTACAATAAATAAAGAACATCTTAACAAAAAATTTTAAAAAGTAAACAAGTTCTTCGAACAAAGGAAAATGCTCGAAGGATATTTCGCATGGAATTGCAATCTAGATAGCAATCATAATGAAAAAAAACAAAAAGAGTCTCAAATGAAAAAAAAATGTGGTTAGACAAAAAAAGAAATGAAGATTATTTGAATGATCAAAATGTCAAAATCATAGACTGTCTACACCAGACTCACCATTGAACAGAAGAACTCTTATTTTGGAATTTTGCTGACATATCAAGACAAAAAACGACCAGAGTCGTTCTTCGTCGTTCTTCTTCTTCATCTACTATTTTTTTCGTTCAACTCCTTGCCCATTTTTCTATTACACGGTTCCGAGCTCATAAAACGGAATGAAAGAAAAATGAAATGAGTTTTCTGTTGGGTTTGTTCGGATTTGGTTAGTGATCATAAAAACATGATGAAGCATGAAAGGATACACCGTTCTGTTTAAGACAAACTGGATTTTTTTTTTGAAACCCGAAGATTTTTCATGCATACCGCAAACAAAACGTTTACATCATCAATAGTGAAAACTTCCACTTTATTTCCAGAAAACAAGACTTAAAACAAACAAATAGCCCATATAGATAATCATAATGAAAATATATTTTAAGGTCAGACAAAATATACTTAAAATAATTGTTTAGATATTTGCACTCCAGTAACCGAAATTTCATCAAATAAAAAAACAGATTACATTTGGATAAATATTTTTGTTTATTCAAGCAAATGAATTTTTCTTATTGAAATATGCAAAATTGCGGAAGTCCTTGCGAACATCATTTATGAAGAACAAAAAGTGCATTACAGGTTAAAACAATAAAAAAGTTTATTTCGTTTCCAAAAAACATTGAAATTCGTTTGTCTCGAAGAAGAAAAAAACACGAAACAGACAAGAGGAAGAAAGAAAATGGATCGAAGCACACGTTTTTGTTTCGTTTTCGTTGATGGCGTCAAACTTTCAACTAGTATGTATGTCATTTTCTAAAAGACCCTGCGAGAGGCATGAGTGCGAGTTGTCTTAATTTGTTGGAAGTTTCTGGGTACCAGTTTCGGAATCGTGTCTTTTTTTTATTGGAAAACAATGCAATGGAACCTTAACAGTATTTCGAAAAAAAACGAATTGACTTTTTTTTGGAAATCTCAAACTATGTACGATCGATTTGAATTTTGAGCTTTTTCAACAATCATGGATATAATGAACAATTCAAATTTAATTTTAAAAAATTGCAGATGATGGATACTGATTGCCGAATTTTGAACAAAATTCTAAATATTATAATTTCTGTTCTCAAGCACTAGTTATGGGTTAGCCCGTTACCCTTTTCGAAACAATCTAGACCTTTTTTGCTAAGAAACTAGTTATGTATCGAGCAAAAACAATTATTTAATTACGCTCAATTCTGTGCATCGACAAAGAATGGATAAGCTATGGCATTTCCAAATACTTTCTCGTTTGTGAGATATTCCAGCTCAAGTTGTTCAATTGAGATTCGAATTATCATAATTTGGTTTTTTTTTAAACTGTTGACGCACGTTCAGCCTACTCATTTTCGGTTTTAATTAATTTTGATGGATATCGAATTAACAGCTTTACTTATTTTAGTGCTAGTTCACTTATTTTGGAACGTTTTCGACTTCTGAGAGTTCTAGAAATAAAACGTGATGCTGTATTTTTTCCTGGCGACAGAAACTCAATTTTTTTAAAATCAAATCCACAAGAAAGACAACACAATGAATTAATGGGAATAATCAAATTAGACTTTTCCTTTTGTTCACCCTCCGGAACCAAATTGCCCATGTTTCTTCTCATAGTCAGAAAAATTTTAAAATTCCATGAAAATTATACGTTTCGTACTTGAATGTCGAATAAGAATGAAATGAAAAGAAAAAAATGATCATGTTCGGAACGTGCTAAAAATTATATTCATGTGCACTATGGGTGGGGGTGTCAAATTTATAATTTTTTTTGATGGACACGAACAAAAACTACTAAATTTCATATTTCAATTAACAAAAAATGAATTTGACTTGAGCAAAACGTGCACGTTTTTGTCATGAAATCAGATATTTTTTGTATCATTTGTTGTATTACGTCATACATCTCGATGCCATTCAATATTTTGTGGTTTTGGTTATGATCTGGCTATGATGTGATATTGTGTCAGAATGACTTTGAAAACAAGATGTCTGAGAAAAATCTTTGAGAAAAACCTCTTAATGCATTTTGCTGAAACACGTAAAAGTGACTTTCTGAATTTAGAAGTACGACAAAAAAACAATAAAAAAAACAATAAGATAATATGCGAAAAATCACAATTATATGGTTCAATTCATTTTGAATCGCTTAATGCGAACATCAACCGAAAAAAATCTGCAAAAAACGAAAGAAAAAAGTGATTGAAAAAAAACATTTAAAAAAAAAGATTTATCCAGAAGTCGTTTGTGCTATAAAACCCCGTTTTTTTCAATTAGAAACCATTAGTTATAACTTTATCCAAAAGAATAAAAAATAGAAACAGAACCAAATTAAAATGCATAGCCATTTGATTATTTTACTCAAATATAAACAAAATAAAACAAGAGAGATGAAGAATTAAACAAGTACTCACAGAAATCTGCCCAACGAAAATAAATATAAAAAACAAAAATAAAAAACATCGAAGAATTGTATTTCATAATCTTTTCAATTTTTCGAATCAAAATGTATTTTTCAACATTTTATTTTTTCAATGTTCAACAAAGATACAATTTCGATAAAAACATTTCTTCAAATAATGAAATAGGAAGCTCAAATTACAAAAATAAATTGAATTTTTTTTGGGAAGATTGGAAACCGTTCTAGGCTCCCAATGTTGCCGGTATATCATGTTTGATTTATCAAAGGGTTCAAAGCAACCATTTCATTGTTATTCTCTGAAAAAAAAAGTTTATTTGACTAAAATTTACTTCAAGGTTTGAAACCGTTTTCATATTCCAAAAGACTGCGTGACACAGTCTCATTGCTTTCATTTCTGATTTCTTCTAGAATAAGTCGAATTTTGCTGACGATGCTGTAAATAATGTCATATCGGATACAGTTCTCACTCTTACTTTCTATAAACCCTTCTAATAACATTATCACTTGAAGTATTTGCTTGCTCCCTATTTTGTTCAATAATGCGCATAACATATCTGAAATAAGCCGTTAAATCAGAAGTCATAAATTTTAAAACATCCAATACAAATTGAGGGTAAAATTCACTTTTGTCTGCGTTTTGGAATTTTATTATCCTCACCGAAACGTTACTTCATTCAAATTTATATATTTTTTTAACCTTTTTCCCTCAAATGGGGTGTCGATCACTTGAACGCTGTACAACGTTTTCTTGGTGAACATTTGTTTACAAGTGACTCTGATTTGTTCCGACATGTAGCAATACAGACCAAATTGTATAGGTGAAGTGAAAACTATCGTGAAATTGCTGAAAGAACTTTTTTGTATTTATACGTAAACAATAACAACTACCGAGCATCGTGAATACCTTTCCAAAAGTCAGTTATTTGAAAGTCTATCATACACCAATTGACGAGAACTTCTGATACGTAGCTAGCTATGAGAAAAGCCTAAATGCGTTCTTTACAAGACATTTTGTTTTCATTTAAAAACAAGTTAACCTCTAATATAAAGGCAATCGTTCCTACGGTGGAAATAATTTTATTTGTAGCAAGAAGCCTTTGTTTTTCTTCCTGCTGACGCATTCGTTCTCTGTTACCATTCAGCACACACATTTTTCTTGCTTGCACATTCCGAATGCTTGAGTACATTTTTATTGTAAAAATCTTAGAAAAATTTGAAATTTTGCATGGCAAAAATTTTAAGATTTACCAAGATGAGAATTGAGGGAACGATATGAGTGACAAGGCGAAAAATTGTATAATATCGTATAAAAAGTATATACATTGCTTGCTGAAAGTCATAGAAATTAACTTACTGAAACATATTTTTCAAACCGAATTATTAAATATCACAATACAAGCTGTCCGCAAGTGTTCAGGGATGCCAACGCTAACCGTTTGTAACAAGTAATATTCCGGACTTACGAAAATAAATGAAATCTGAAACAAAATACGAATAATCGCGTTCCTTTCCTTTGTAGGAAAAATTTAATATTACAGGATGACAATTAATTATGGGAACACACTCAGCGCATCATAAAACTCGAACGAACACACGTATTGATATGAAATTTTTTATTCAAGAAGGAAAAAGGTCTGACAAAATCATATTACAAAAAATATTGAAAATCGCCTACACTTTCTCTTCTACGAGCCTTCAAGCGCTTCTGGATACTTGCGATGGTGACTTCGGATTAGTCGGTGGTAATTGTGTCTCTGGCATGGACCAATTCCGTTTTCAAGGTCTGGATTGATTTTAAACGGCTTCTCTCGATTCTGCTCTCCAAACTGAGCAGACTGAATAATCCAATGGATTCAAATTCGGCGAGTAACTGAACAAATAATCCTTTTCCATACTTCAGGAATTGCATTCTTGGAGAGCATCATTGTAACTTTGGAACCATGGGTTGTCGCCCAGTCCTGTTGGAATGTCCAATATCCTCCTGAGTAGTGATAATTGGCCCAGGTATTGTGGAACATTGATGATGAAATAAATAAAAATAAATAAATAAGGTATCATGGCATTCTTTATGATCTCCTTGTGATAGTATTTACCATCAATTTTGACTACGATATCACCGAAAACCAGATCTGACTTGCCAGTTGAGGTGACTGCGGCTCAAGCCATCACACAAATACTATTTTTGTTGGTATCAGAAGTTTTAATCATTCCTTTTGGCAACAGTTGGTGATCATTTTGAGAATTTTGGTAGCCTTAGAAAACAGTTTCTCATCAATGAAGACGACTCGTTTGAGATAATTCACCGCGGTTCAAGGTTCACGTTTTTTTTGACAACATTCCGGACTTTTTCTCGGCTGACGTTGAGCTGCATCTCCATCTTTCTCATGGATTGTTGATTATCACGATTGATCATCTTCTCGATCTCATTTCTCAGCTTCCGAATGTTCACTGTCGGTTTCCTTCCTCGTCCGGGTTTGTCAGACACGGTGTTTCGTTTAACTTTCCGGGACACTAAGCTACGATGCACTTTCAAAACACATTATGAAAAAAGTTTTGTGCGAATTTTGTTCCCATAATTAATTGTCACCTTGTATATTAATTGGATAGTTTTTCAAACATATTTAATGACCAACTGTATTTTGAGAAAAACATTTGAATATACTTTAATTTTTTAAAATTTTCTTACTAAATGTATAAGTGCACAATGAAGCAATATCTTCTTCATTGAACAATTCGATAGAATGCCCGTTGATCGAATATTCTTCAATGTTAGCCCAGATAAATAGACCATTTGCCAAACTGCGGAGGTATGAAATATGTTAGGAACATCTATAAGCAACCGTCTGTAATTCTGACACGAAAATGTGGAGAGTCCAACTGCTGAAAGTAAAGAAATATAGTAAAATTCTTTAAAATACATCTGATCTCACAATATTGCTCATAGAAACCTTCAAGATAATAATTATAAATCCAACATCCAGCCGTCAACACAACAATCAGTTCATCAGCAGCGGCTGCCAATAATATCATGTTTGTAGGTGAACGCAGATGTTTGTGAAGCAGGACATAGCAGATAAATAAGTTTGAAAAAACAGCGAAAACAATTGTGAGTGGAACAATCCAAGCAAATAAGGCATTCAGATCTTCCTAGAAATTAACAATGCGCTATATCAATCAACTCACAGATTCTTACAATAAATATATCATTAATATGAATCTGTTGAAGAAAACCAGCAGCTACCTGAAATAATTTGTAATAAAATTTTATATATATTCTTTGTTCCCTCAAATTCTTTTCTATCGTAAACACAAAACGTTCTTTAAAATTTCTAGCAAATACAATTCTTTAATTTAAGGATCATTCTAAAATTTTAATCAAATTTTGCATATATATATAGATTTTTTCGTACACTTTCAGAATTAATTAAATATTCTAGTTAAAAAATGTTCAATATGTCTAAACCCACGATAGGAAAAACTTAATTTCCGTATGAGTAACAGAAAATTGTCAAGAATGACGTATTTTAGCAACGTTATAAAAACAGGAAATAGGCAATAATTAAACGTTTTTGGGTAGCAGGAAAAAATCCTGTGACATCGAAAAGCAACCAAAATTAAGTTATATTAATATAAGTTAAATTAAGTTATAAGATAACAAGAATTTGAAAAAATAAGATTCTCTTGAAGAAACATGTTTTTATAAAACGGACCATCGGAAGACCATTCGTAAAAATTACTTTGTCAAATTTAGAGTAACTCAAATAGTACAATTCAAAGACTAATTGAAAACAATATTTATTGATTCTCACCTTCTCATATGTCAAATTCGGGGTAAAGGTCAAGTTGTAAGATTGAAAGATGGGGTGCAAACTACTGACACCAAAATATTTATTTATAGTTTGTAGAAAATCTTGAAATATGACGTAATTCCTTCCAGTAGAATGTTCATCAACGAGTATAACGATATCGTCGTCCGCTTTTTTATTAAATTTATTTTGGTAATATTTGTTAGCGTCGTGGTATGTGTAAAAAGTAAAAATTCCATGAGTGACATTCATGATTTTGTGCGAAACAAGAATTGGGATAAGGATTTCTGAATTGTTTCTGAAAAATTGGATGATTAAAGTGTTTGTTTATTGATTTTCAATTTTTGTTTTAATCTATTCAGAAACACCTATTATTAATGAATTTGTCAAAAAAACATTTTTTTCGGGCGCCCGTGGGTCCAAAACAGCTCCCGGAAAAGTGCCGAAAACAGGCGGTGTCAGTGCAAAGCGGGAGGTGTCACCACCCGTTTTTGGGTTTTTGAGGGACCGTTTTGCTCAAAATTAAGCATTTGAACTGAATTTTTTTGTTGATTCCGTTAATAATAGGTGATTCTGAGTCGATTAAAACAAAAATTGAAAATCAGTAAACAGACGCATATTAGTGAGAATAAAATGTGAAAATTATTTATGATCGTTAAACAAGAATCCAAAGCTTAATTTTGAGGTAGCAAAACCACGCCCACGTAAGGCGGAACTAGATGACTATTATCTTGCTTAATTCTGCGAATGTCTCGCTCTATAATTTAAAGTAAAGAAAAAAACATACGTTCAAAGTTCATTCTCCATATTTTAGAAGCAATTCGTTAAGGATTTAGTTCTCTATTAAATAATTCAGAATATTTGCTGACTTGAAATGAAATAAAAATAATTGGGTACAAATAATTAAATATTTTATGTGTCTAATTAAAATAATTAAGGACATAACATATTAAATACCATCAGTCATCTCGTTTAAGAAAGTATAATGAGTTGTGTCAATCTTCCCAAGTTAGTTCCAATTTGATATATTTGAATTTAAGTAAACCATCAAAGATATCATTGTAAAAATTTGAAATGTCAGAAGCCTGCAGCTTTAAAATAGTTTTTCCTTCCTGTTTCAATAATCCCTGCTTTGTTCCGGGGATTCTATTGTTCATATTGAATACATTTAGGAATATTATAATAACGAGCATGTATAATAACATTCTTCTTTCCTTTATACAATCCCTAATGTAATATAAGATGGAAAATATTTATTACACACCAAACTCGTGGACAATAAAAAAAGATATGTAATGCGTGAACACAAAATCTGCACATTATGGAAAATTGTGTCAATTGTCCTGAGAATCGAAAATTGAGATTCGTCATGGATGATTGAACTAATATAAACATTTTAAGTTTTTGTTTAAAAAAACAAGTTCATAAAATCTAGCACTACTTAAACATTGTTGCGAAATCTTTGGCCTTACTATATATGAGTGCGAATACAAAAAAACGAATGAAATTCAGTTTAGAAGAGTAAATTAATAAATTATCAAAAAAAAAGACCCGATTGGAATAGATCAGAGAAATGAGGTTGGTAAACTATTTTTTCGGTTCTTGCAGGATGTAACCGTTTATTTCGCACCATCCAACTGGAAGAATGTCATGAGAGCTGAAAAATAGTTTAGATCTAGTTCCTGACAAAGTAACTAACAGGAAACTACCACGAACTTATGGAAATTTTTTTTTTAAAAATCCGATTTGTTAGAGCGTAAATAAATATTTAGTCTAAGTTCAAAAAATCATACACCAGCTCGTGCACAAAAATGGAAATTAGTTCCACCGTAAGGCGTTTGCTTCTTTTTTTTAATGGCTTTGCTTATGCTTTGTGCAACGGCTTAGATTATTTTTTTTTCTAATCAGCTACCATAAGTTCGCAGTGTTCACTTCAAAGAACAAAAAACGCTTACTCAATATCATATAGTTCATCAAACTCTGCATCCCACCCATCAAAATTGACGTTGATAACTCTTCCATGAATGGATTTGATTGTTGCCGGACAAATAAATTGATTCTCACACATATCAGCGGCTTCAAGGTGTGCACCAACCTACAAAAAAAACCTTGTAAATCATTTCAAAAGCCTTTTCCATACTGTGAACATTTCCAATCTCCGCTGACCAGGATTTGGCCGGAACAACTCAACCGGTAGCGCTTCTGCTTCCATCTCTTTCAAATATCGCGGCCACGTGAACTTCTTTATTTCATAAAATTGTGGTGGCACCAACTTCAAGCCATGTTTCGCCGCATAACCCACAGGAAAAATGAATGGAGAAGTGAGATGAAGGGGAACGCTATCTTCTTCGGCATCTGGTCCATCAATTCCAATCATAACATATCCCGGAGTTTTCAAAATTTTCAAAACACTTGCAACTTTCAACTCTTGAAATTGTTGTGTGAGCGGATCGATTAATTCGATTCTTTGTCCAACTTTGACTTTTTCAAGAAGCTGAAACGAGTTTTGCTTTTAATCGTTATTGTGACCATGATAATGACATACGTTGACATTGATGTCCGGTTTGGAGAACATTTCAGGTGTCGCATCGATTTCCTTGTAAGACGGAGATTTGTTCTGGAATTTTATTTTTCAAACCATTGTAGGTCTTAATAATGAGCATTTTACCTTCTTCAGCCTGTCAGCAATTGATTTTGCATGATCTTTATACGATTGTTTTGCCTCCATCTTATATCCGTTGTACGCAGCCCATCCGACAGGGAAAATGAAGAAGCTTTCTTGGTCAATCCAAAACTCTGCTCCTTTATTGTCAAGCTGAAAGACGCATGTCTTTTGCTACTAATTATCAGTGATTCAGCATGCTATTCACATTGGAATAACATTTGTAATTGCTTACCTGTCTATCATCAAATTTATCCACCCAAGTCCCATCAAAATCATCCTTTGTCACCAAAACGTTCACTCGACGACCACAAATATGTTTGATTCTGGCGACTCTGACTTGTCTCGCATCATTGTAATCCAATAACTCAAGTCGTTGTCCAACTTTGAACTTGCTGTCATAAATTCCAAGTTGTCTTCTTTCAAAACTGGGCATCAGTGCTCTCTTGCAATCACCTTCTTCCATTGTGTTCTGGAAGGTTATTGGGATTATTTGAGACTAGATTTTGTAATTTGACATTTGCATACATTCACGAATTGGATCATATCATCGTTATGTTTCTCAGCTAATGCTGGTGGTGGCGCGTAAATGTGATTTTTGAGGTCTGGATCAATTTCAATAACGCTGAAAATAGCTTAAATTAGTTCTAATACAAAAAAACAGTATAAAATTATGAAATTTTGATAATAATCATAGTTTTTGCAGGATTTACATTTTCTGGTATAATCAACAAAATAGTTCTGAAATTATGAATGAAGGCATCTGCTTCAAATTCGCTAATTTATATTTTCACTCACTTTCCACAGGGTTTTACATCACTTGAAATCATGTTGACCCAAAAATCGTGTTCTGTTTCATCATCAGAATAGCCAAGGTAACGTGCTAGAATACGATAACCGCAAACCTGAAAAAAATGACAATTATGTCATAAAAATTTGTGCTAAAACTCACTTTTACGATCTTTGCAAACCATCGTACTTCAATACGCGAATTGTTTCCTGTATATTCCTCCACTTTAATTTCAAACTATAAATAGGATAAATAAATTTTAATGAATTTTTGTCATCACTCTTACACATGCATCTACTCTCATTAATCCGTCAAATTCCTTGATTAGACTTGGCTTGAGTGCGTCAATGTGTACGAATTTTTCATCTTTAAACTTTTTCTTAAAACACGCTGTAAATTTTATATTTTTTCAAGGAAATCAAGAAGCACAACAAACCTTGAAGCAGTTTCTTCCATGAATACGTTTTGTCGTTATAACCTTTGAGTGGTGTAGCGCCTGGAACTCGCCCAACTTCTCTAAAAGCCGACATTTTTTGCACCAGGATAACTGAAATATTAATTAATAAATGTTAGATAGATAAAGTTAGGGAATAGTCCAAAAAAAATAATAATAGCGATGTGTAAATATTATTTCCTTTTTATAAGTTCTTTAAAAACACATTTTTTTCACAATTTCTTCAAAAAAATAGTTGAAAAATATTAAGAAAAATGCCATGATTTTTTTTGGCTATTTTTCACAGTTATTTTTTCCACTTACAGTTTTAGAAACGCTCGTTGCAAGAAAAAATATAACAAATAACGAAAAAAAAACAATAAAACAATGTGGCCGAACTTTGCACCAAACCATTGCATTTGTGGTGTTAGTCCCCACAATCTCGGTCATACGAGAAAGTGTGCGCTAACGAAATCTACTTGGCGGATATTTGAATAAATATTTTTTGACATAAAAATGTTTTTATTGATTAGTTTCACTGTTTTTATTCGCCACAAGTGTGTTGCCTGGGAAAAACAAACAAAATCCGGACAATGCACGCCCAGTTATCAATTTCGAACAATATTTGATTTGATGGGATGCGGATAAATTAAACAAATACTTGATAATGATAAGAAATCTACCGCTGCACACAGTTGAATCTATTTTCAACTGTATTAACTTGCATCATTATGCCTTTGAATATAGAAATCATTGATTCAGGTGTGAATAAAAAAGTTTCAGACTGTATAGATTTGTCAAACTATTTATTTTAGAGGTTGCCCAGTCTGCGCTCCTAAGAAAACGTTTAGTCCAAGGAGAGTTGCTGACATCAAACCCCTTATTGGATAAAAAATATAGAAGGTAGGGAAATTTAAATGAACTTTTTTTTAAAAAATTATGACCAGTTGCAGTACCTACACATTATTGGCATCATCGGTAACATCTTTGAACAAAAGTAATCAAGGATTGAGACGGAAAACATCTCATTGTGACAGGCTTCATCATTCAGCTCTCCATTTCAGCGAGGTATTTTTTTATGTAACTTCTAGCTTCAACGTTAAATAAAGCTATATAAAAAATCACCTATCGGCGCAATTTATCTCCAGTGTTGGCAATAAAATTAATGGAGGGGCAAAATGTGTTGGGTTCTCTTGTTTCAAATCATTTTTTTTCTTAGTATTTCGCGGGTTTCTTTTTCTTCATCCTCATCTTTTCATCCACGTTCCTGAGTGTTGTATTATTGGCTGTTAGGAGATGAAAAAGAGTGACCAACTGCCCGCAGAAGCAACCGAGTAGAATTCTACGTATGTTTCTCGATTGCAGGACAGTGTATCACAATTGCACAAGAGATGTTTCTATGCACTCTTAAAAATGTTTTTTTTGCACGAACAACGTATATTTTTATGTGTGGTTTAAATTTTGGACCGTAACTTTAGAATAAAAATGTTCATTTATTCATTTTACTTTTATAGAAATGCGTTGTTTTTCTGATGTTTTATTAACTATTTTGAATTACAACCTTTAAAAGCTTATTGAGATTTCTAAATAGTTAATATTTCCGTTTTAAAAATCTTTCACCTGAAAAACCTCAAACAATCATAACTTTTTCGGCGTCGGTGTTGCAACACCGAAGGACATTTTACGAAAAAAAATATTTCAACATGTTGAAATATTTTTTTTCGTAAAATGTCCTTTCAACCTTGCGATTCTTTAAATTGTTTTCTATCTACCTTTATCTATTCGTTCAAATGTCTCAGGAACTTGTGGTATGCGAAATTTCATAACTTTTAAGTTTAGCTTTATATTCTTTTTTGCAAACGTAAAGGATTACGAAACCAAAAACCACTATAAGTATTGTTTAAAATGTTGCCTTCAATTAGACTAAATTTTGAAAAGAATTTTATTTGGATATACCAACCGATACAAGGAAGACTTTACACAGGTTTTTCAAGCGTCGTAGACCAATTTAAAATTAAATTTTTATGTACTAAAACAATAAGGAAAAAATACTTGAAAAAAGGCCGGAATTTTGGGCGACTCTTTTTAATTTTAATACCAAACCTGGTCATTTTTTAAAATTTTTGCACGTGATTATGCGGTTTATAAAATTAAATTTTTCAAAATAAAACTAATTTGAGATCATCACCTTTTAATTTTATGTTTGCTATTAATTTTATTTTGAGCAAAATTTTAAAAAAACAAACTTCGTGCTCTTTTTAGCATTACATTCTCATATCTAAAGTAAGTTTGCATTTTTTTGTTCCCAGGCTTGCGCAACATCTCATAAATTCGTAATACACCCGAGCAGCTCTATTTGATCATTTTTGCTGTTGAATCGACATACCTTGGCTTTTCATTCTCTTTTGAAATATAGTCTCGTTTTATTTTCATTTTTTTCTTTGAAGAACCATTTTTCGAATCTGTTTCTAATCAAGATTGATGTTTTGTTTTTTTCTCTTTCTCAACAAATTCCTTTCAGTTGTGGTTGAAAAATAACGGGTTAGATTACTTAATGTTGGACTTATTTCGAGCAAAGGGTGACACAAAACAGGAGGTAGGTTTTTATTTTTGAGAAAAAAAAATCAAAATGACTATTTGATAAATTGGAAAACAATATTGTTTATATTTTCAGAATGATAGTCATGCTTCAACATCTTCGAACACTTGGTTAGCTAAAAAGAAACATTTTCGAGACACTGAAGAATGGAAGACCAAGAAAACGCGTATATTGAAGAAACTAAGAGCTTTATCAAAAATCAATCTAGCGATGGTCCTTTCACGAATGCCGGTGAGTTTTGTTTTGTTATCTTCAAACAAGACAAACATCATTTTTCACTGATTCTTTACAAAAAAAGATAGTTCCGCATCCCATTCTCAAAAATACTGAACATCTGCTGTTCAACGTTCATTTCGTATCCAACCATTTTTTCTTTGATGATAAATTTTAGTTGTTCAATGAGGGAGAAGTGAGAACTCTTTCATTGATTTCTCCCGCTTCATCTTAATTATTTTAGTGAAAGACGTGTTCTTCTGAGTTTTCTTAGTTTGATCCGAAATGAATAGGAACTCTGATTATTACGATGATAGTATTCCTAAACCATTATTCTCAAGACATGTGAGTTTGTTTAAAAGTTTACTGTAAAAATTAAAATTCACAATATCAAAACTTTTGTGATTAATGAAAGCAAAAATTTTGTCCATTGAACGTTATTAGGTTGAACAATTTAGCATTTCGGAATTTCTGGTATTTTTTGTTTTCAACCTTCGTAATAGATAGGAAAATTAAAAAAAAAATCATAGCTCATAACATGCCCTCCCGCTGCAATAATCTTCTTTTTGCGAAATAAGCCAGCTGACGTTATTCCGAAGAAAATGATTTTTGCAAGGATCATGAAACGACAGAAAGTTTGTCGCATGCGAACTGCGGCAATGCCCGACTTTGAGAGATAAAAAAACGTATCTTTTTTGTGGCACCTTCAACAAACGCACACAAGACACATACGATTATAAACATTGGCTTTTCACTCAGATATCCCTCTTCGTGACTCCGTGTTTATTGATTTGAATTTTTTTGTTACTTTGTTGAACTTTTGTTATATAGGTGGCAACTTTAATTTTTTGACCCGTTTGCCCGAGTATTTTTGAAAAATTGAGAGAAAATTCATAATTCAGTTAAAAATAAAAACATGGCGGCAATATTTGATATGACACGGCGTGTAACCATGCATGATGTTAATGCTGATATGGCTTACGACGATGTGGAAGCAGATGATCAGGATTTTTTCACAGAACACACACAACAGTACTATGATCGGCATCAACATGTAATTTTCAAAACACTAAATTATTAAAAATTAATTAAAATATGGGTGGTCTCAGCTTTCAAAAAGAATTAGAGAACTAAACTTGGATTTTAAAGTGCAATTAATCAAAAAAATTTCAGACCGTCGAGAAATTACCTGACAAGGTACTAATTCATATTTTTCAATACCTCTCTCCAAAACAGGTAACATTTACAATTTTCAAAATATATTCCTCACAAAAAACATTTTATTTTAGATACTCCAAGCGGGACAAGTATGCAAAAGATGGCGAAGTGTTTCATGCACACCAATGCTCTGGAGATTTGTATCGTTCCGACCAAATTATGGAGGAATTCAAGTAAGTTAATGGTGTTTAATTATTCTCCTAAAAATCGATTTTGACAGGTGAATTCTCAGTTTGGTATTGACACACTTCTTCAACTCATTGGTACAAGATTCTCAGAGCTTCGAATTGTTGAACTGGCTACTGATCTGATCACTCCTTTTGTATTGCATGAGCTTGCAAATAAATGCCCACGGCTACAGTATCTGACACTTGGTATTCAACGATTTTTCATTTTTATGTTGTTCAGTTATGTTGTTTGTAGATTTCTCAACCGCAATGCAACTTCATGATTTTACCGACCTCCAGACATTCCCATCTCGATTGAAATCCCTCACGTTATGTCTTTCGGAAAACATTTTTCTTGAAGGCTTCCTTCGCAAAGTGTATACTTTCATTTCATCTGTGGAGACTCTTCATATCATTGGTGAGTGACTTGTCAATCGACACACGCTTTTTTCCAATGAAAAAAACGGAGAGAGCGAGCGAAGAGCGTGTTGACATGTGTACGCGTTTCTCTCCCTCTCTTTCATGTGCCTCGATAGCTCAGTTGGGAGAGCGTTAGACTGAAGATCTAAAGGTCACCAGTTCGATCCTGGTTCGGGGCAATTCTTTTTTTTTGATTTGCCAAATCATTTCTTATAGGTACTTATGAAAAAGTCGAAGATGAAGAAGAGGAAGTTTACGAAACTGTCAATGTTTTCAAATTGAAGCAATTTTTACCAAACCTTCGTGTTGTCAATCTTTGGGGAGTGAGTAACGAAAGAAGCATTTTGTTTAAAAAATAATTTTCCAGGTTCCTTTCATTACTGATGAACATGTGGATGCCATTTCATCAAATTGTGCTCATTTGGAATGTTTGTGTGTAAATTATTGTCAAAAAGTCAATGGTTCTTGCCTCAAACTTGTTCTTCAACGGTGTAGAAAGCTGAAAACCTTGTTTTTAGCGCATACAAGTAATGTTTTGAGCATACTAATGGTCTTATTTCAACTTTTAGAACTCGACAGCAACATAGTAAAAAATGTTGAATGGGAAAAAACAAGAATTGAGGAGCTCGATATCAAAGGAACCGAATTAAGTTCAGAAGCTTTGATTTCAATACTTACTCGCTTAAACTATCTGAGATGGTTAGATGCAAGTTGGTTGGAGAACATGACGGACCCAGTGTTGGAAGCATGGCAAAATTCGAATTCTATGGGATGTCTACAGTTTTTGAATATGGATACATGTGATTCATTGAACGAACAAGCACTTGTAGACATGATCAAGCGGCATGGTCATCAATTCCATGGATTGTGTCTTGGAGGGCAACACAAGCTCTTAGAATATTTTTGGATGAATATGATACCTCAGTTGAGAAATATAAGGTTTATTTGATAATATTTGCCCTTCTATAAGATATACTTTTCAGAGTATTGGTCATGGGAATTGCTGAAGATTGTTGCCCAAAAGTTGTTGCTAAAATTCATGTTGATCAATTTGTGGATTGCATTGCTCAAAACTGCCCAAAACTTACAAGACTCGAAATCCGATGGGATGATGAAACGCTCAGATTTTCTGATAAGTCGAGCAAATTTATCGATGTTCTACGAATGAAATGCCTCATGCTTCATTCAATTGTTCTGTCCGATGGTCAGTACTACGAATTAGTTCGAAGTAACTTTGAAAGAGCTGATCGAATGTCAGTTGTTAGGTATAGAAAAATAAAAACACGCTTGTTTTCTTTAACATTGTACTTTGTTTTCAGAACCACAGAAATGTGCCGAACTGGTTTATTACATTGCTCACGCTATTTCAATCAACTTTTATTCAATTGATAACTTTAGGATTTTAAATTTTTGTATTATTCTCTGTGATGTTATAAATCATTTATGAAAACTAAAAATTCAAATAAAGAAAACATTTAGTTAATACAATCACGAGATTCTCCTGGATATGATCCTGCGAGTTGAATGACACCAGCTTCGTAAACTTTTCGTGGAACTTTTCCATGTGAGACATAAGCATCTGGGATTTTGATTCCAAATTTTCGTTGGCATGGCTGAAAAAAAGTTTCATGTGGATCAGTACGATATTTTACCTTGATTCCATCATTGCAATCATGATAGATATTCAATTTTGGGTCAATTGTTGTATATTCTTTCGTCCAGCCAGAGAGATAAAATTCACCGTTTTGGTCGGTGAATCCTGCTTCAAGAAGATCATCAGAATCAGCTGGAAAAATGAGAGTTTTTATAAGGATTTTAGCAGTCAAGTTCACTTCTATCAACATCCCACAACTTGACTTTAACGCCAGCCGCTGGTCTTCCATCGCAAATCAATTTTCCACGAACCTGGAGAAAATAATTTACGCATAGTTGATTAAAGGTAATAATTACCGCTGAAGACTGATCGCGTCCGAACATTTCAATTGAGTAGGTAACTCCTAACAACACAGCAAGAACGATAATTAACTTCATATCTGAAAAAAAAAACTTAAAATATTTAAGAAACGATTTAGAAACGCGGCGTGAATATAACAAGAAACAACACAAATGAAAGTAGGCATGCGGCCGGGTGCTCTTTTATTGTGAAAACCCATCTTCTTCTGATCGAGCAGCTGCCTTTTATCAGAAAAACATCAATAATAAACATTGACTCATTTTTTTTTCAAAAGACCATCATGGTTTCTCATTTCACCTTCTAATAATACATGTATGTTTTTCTGAAAATAACAAAAATGTAACATTAAGCATTCCTGAGAGAGTAGAACGTTTATAGATGACCAATAATCAGACAAAAATAATATTTTGATAGTAAGAACAATACAAATAATGACGAAATGCTGTGTAAAATTATCGATATTCTCTGTAGGCTCCGTATCCAACAGCACTTCCAGTAAGCAAGAGAAGGAATAGTGACAAAATATCGGCGGCCAAGACAAGACCCCAGGACCAACCAACCTGGAACAAATATTTTTTTTTTACTTCCTTGTTCGAGGTCAAAACCTTGAAAGCAAATTTTGTGTAAGAAATTGAATATGTTGAGATATTCGCAGCAAACACTATAACTGAAATGGTTAGCAGTATGAATATTAACAATGCAATGAGGGAGTTAGCGGCATGAACATGTATTTTTTGGCGAAAAATCCTGAAACAAGGCCATTAGTTTTTAAATATTTGATTGTGAGGAATATAAATATTACACAGATGGTACCATCAAAATAATAAAAAGGAGCTCTAACGAAAATGCAATTAATTGGCAAACAACGACACATTGCAACCATCCCGGGCTTTTCTGGAAGTTTTTTTTTCAATTTAGTTAAGCTATGTCTTGTTTTAACAACCCTGAACACCGAATTAGCATCTGCTTTCCCCCACATGTAGATTCCGAAGTGCACATTTGGGTTTGTATTTTTACCAGTACCCCAGTCTGAAAAGATGTTTTGATGTACCAATTGATAGTATTTTGTAAGTTTTGAGTTTAAAGAATTGGCTTCCTTACAAAAAATGGACTGAACAGCATAATTTATGATAATAATTTACGTTTCATTTTTTCTGAGGTTCGCCAAGTAAAAAATGCAATATCTTCAATATAATCCAATTATAACCTACAGTCAGTGAAAGTTCCAACTCCTGTTAGAATGGTAATAACAATTAAGAGACCAGTAGCAATGAATGGCGACTTATGATGATGAGACATTCTGAAAGATAAAAAAGGAAAAAATCATAGAATATTCATATTTTGCAAAAAAGGAAATAAGAAAGTGCGACCTCTCATGAGCGCGGAATTTGCATCAAAATGATCCATTCTCGAATTCAGTTTGTTCAAAAGCCCAATCATCGCATTATTTCCTCATAAAGTACGTGAATCATCATTGTCACGTTTATTTTTTCACATCTTAACAGTTTGCGAGAGTCAGTACTGTTATAATCCGTACAAAACTGTGTATCAAATATTATGTGTGAACATTGAATATCAACAAAAACTTTATTTCACGAAATATTTCCAAATGTTTATTTTGAATCACAGCTTTCTGTACACAGTGTCAGAATATATATTTTTTTACATGGTAAACTTCCAAGTGGTCATCGCTTCTGGTGGATATGATTTCATACGTGAAAATTTTGAGAGGAAGAAAATTTGAATTGTTTCGAGAATTACGATCAAAATGCCGACAACAATGCTCATGATGGCAAGCCAATATGACCATCCGAGTTGACACCATACTGTATATCCCTTATAGGCATATTGTTCTGCAACATTTTTTTAAAATGAAATCAAAGCGTTGAGAATAATTGTCTCACCAAAATAGTAATTGTTTGTTTTTCCGGTGAAAATTCCAATTGCTACACATAATAAAATGAAGCTGATCAGTGAAATTCCAGTGCAAATGCAAGTAATTGTTACTTTTTGCTTTTGAATGAAACTAAAATAACTATTGGGGAGTATAGATTTTGTTGTCACTCACGCAGATAATATTTCAGCTAATAACAAAATTATTTGGAGGCCAATTGAACAACAGATACAGATGAACACTGATTTCAACCATCCCGGGAACACCTGAAAGAAAGTGAAGATTTATTCCAGTTTGACCAATTTTCTATCATAACTGAACACTTTTCTCTTCTAATTTTTCCCAATTCCTTCTATATGTTTCACCAATTTTTTAAGCAAGCCGTTTTACGCCATGCTTCATTTTTTTTCATTGCTAAACCAGAAATTCTCTCTCGCTGTTTTCATCACTACCCCCATTTTTCTTCACTTCCTCCAAGTGGCAGCCGTTTGCAAACATGTCTACCCATTCTCTTCAAACACTAATGTGTCCTCGGTAGTATAGTGGTGAGTATCCGCGTCTGTCACATGCGAGACCCGGGTTCAATTCCCGGCCGGGGAGAAATCTTTTTCTTTTATTTTTCTTTTTATATACTTTGAAGATAAGGACTTACTGGATATTTTGCAATACAGTGACGATCACTCAAGGTATCTTGATGAATGCAAACCCATTGAAGTAATCCGCGATGCAAGTGAAGATTAAGCTGAGTAACTTCTAATTCAACCCAATCTGAATTGTTTGAACTTTCTATTTGGAAAAGAGTTATTAGTTTCTCACAAGCTGTGAATTGAGCTACACATGTTAAAATGAGCATTATTATTGTCGCACCTATGCTGACATAGCGTAATACAGTGCTGGCTGGTGCCATGGTTCCGCTTTCTGGTGTAAATTTAATTATCTACATAACTAGTAAAACGAACAATTTATTAATTCAAATAACTTATGGAGGCAAAGTTATCTTTCGCAAATAAATGTTATAAAAAAAGTAATAATATTAACACAAACAGTACTGGTCAATGTTTTCAAAAAGTCTAAGATGAAACAAACTTGTTATCAGCTAACAGCTTTATCACGTTATTTATGGTTGGTTTGTTAATACCTAAAAACGTTTGAATGTGTATTCCGGTTGTTGATTTATTAGTGTTGTAATCATTGAACTTAAGAATATAATTTTTAAAAATATTTCAATGAATAGTGGAGCATTTCAATACAATTTGTATTTGAACCACAGGATGCAATAAGCTTCTTGCAGAACAGATATTGCAGTGTTAATTGGTTCCAAATTGTGATACAATTTGCAATTATGTATATCGTTGCTATTTTTCAGAAAAATAATGGTCCCCCCATTAAGAGACGATTTCCGAGTCTCGATGAATCATCGTGCCCTAGGCCGAATAATTGAGCTTTTCATAATATTGAGACTAGGCTTCTCTTTTTGTGCACTTCAATTGATTATTTCCAAAATTTAACATTTTTCTGTCCCACGTTTATACCTTGTTTGAGAAATCATTTTCAATCGTGCAATATGGATAAAAAAGCGATTGATGATAAGTTTTGGAAGGATTCATTTAAGAGAGAACTTGGGGTATGTTATTCTGATCCAATGTTTACAATGTTCAGAGATACAGTATTTTTTGATCATTTCAAGTTAACTTTAAGGTGTCTCTTTAATTTCGATCGATTCAGGTGGGTGACATGCTTTTGGCCGCAAATATGACAGCCACCGTTTTCAACGTTATGGTTATTTTTGTGCAATAAAAATTTTCAAACTATCTGGAGACATTATTCATCTTTTTACTCTAAATATGACAGTTGGTGATCTAGTTCTCACAAGTTAATCTTTATCGATATTACCTTTTAATGAACGCTTATATTTCAGTTTTTTTTCATCCAGGTGAATTGCTAATTAGAAAACACGATTTTTTTCAAATAAAGCATTTCTGCGTAGTTGTTCATTATTTTAACTGGAACGGATTGGAGCTCTCGTTGACGCTTATGAATATTGATAAAGTATAAATTTTCTGAATAGAAAGAAACTTGTATACTTCAAATTTTACAGCTATTTTACTTGCGATGGCCACTAAACTACGACCGTACCATGTCGAAACGTACTGCACAAATTACTGTTACTTTTAGCTCTCAGTTCAAAGAAACTAGTTTCATCACCGGATAACGTAAGTTCAGTAAGAATACAATAAGCATAGCACGATTTTTCCACACAACGTTTGATACCAACTAGCGCTAGAATTATTCTCACAAGCTGTAAGATATAAATATCATACTATATAATAAAGCGCTAAGGCCGTGCGTGTTTTCACATGCTAGAATGCATTTCTCATGAATAACTTTTTGACCCCTGGACCGATCTGTCCCATACTTGGGGTATCGTCATGCCTCTCGGAGCGCTTCATTTGTAATAAATCAATAAATTATAATTTTAGATGTTGCCTTCAAAAAATGTTTACTATGAACTTTTCACCATGATTTTCTGCGTGCTACCCGTGACTTTTTCATTAATCGTCTCCATTTACCTTTTCAATTTGACAAGGAAGAACATAAATACTGGAAACTGCGGAGATTCGAGCGCAGATCATCAACCCTCTAATAACGTCTTTGATCTATGCTCCCTACCGCTTGACTATTGAAAAATTCTTTGTAAACATTCTTGTTGGAAATCGACCATTATATACATACCATCATGATGGACTTCAATCTGATAGCAACTTCGTTTCTGTTCGACGTGCCCGAAACCGTCGATCATCTTGCATGGAATTAGCTGCCTTGGGGCAATCTACGGAGGTTACTCGTTTATTTAAAGAATTCTTGCATATTATGTGCATAATATTCTTCTTTAGGTTGTTCGTAGGTCATTGAGTAACCCTCCACATACACCACTCAAAAGTGAATATGGATTTTCATTCGAATCGCAATCCCCGGCAGAAACAATAATGATGAGCAGACTTTAAAAATCGTTCGATCTTGTGTGTTTAACTGTTCGATCTTGTGTGTTTTTTTAACTTTATGTCATTTACCCGATTTTATTGCTTTTTTAACAGAAATAAACTGATACATTATCTTAATCTTGAAAACCTACATCCGAGAAACAACGTGTCTTTATCGTGCACTTAAATTGATTTTTTCAAACCGTCAAAGTTTTAAGACAAAACCGGGTGCACGCGATTCAGAAATTGTATCTTAAAGTTTGAGCCTAATCAGAGATGTCGCCTGGGCCGGCCGGGAGGGCCTGCCTCCCTATTATAAGTAATTTTTCAGGTCTTCCAAATTTTTTTGTAAAACCAATAAATTAAATCTCTTACTATTTTTAAAATTCTCATTGAGTTCACATAAGAAAACAAAAAAAAATGATAGAAAATTGAGAGTCACGGTTTTTTAAAAATAATAGAAAGACATTTTTGGAAATAAAAATTTAGCATTTTTCCCGACGTTTTTTCTCCATCAAATCCCACATTATATTACACCTATAGCAGGTCACATTATACTGAGCAAGTGTCATTTTTCGGTTTTTTTGTTTCTTTTGGGCCATCTTTATTATTCAGGGTAGTTCTTTACCCATTTTTCAAATTTTTGTTATGGAGTCAAAATGTTTTTTTTCATGTTGACACGAATTTTCAAATCGTTGGACACGTTAATCAACAAGCGTCTAAAAATAAACGCTCTCTGCCAATCTAAATAATCTCTGTATTTCTTTGGAAACGAAACTGTAATGAAAACTTTTTAAAAAGTGTTGTTTTAGAAGTGAAATCTTATGATATCAAGAAAATGGTTCAACTCATGATTATTGTTGATTGGCACATACTATTTTCTGATAGGCGTTTTTGATCAACTGTCAACTCATAAATTCAGTGAAACTAATAATTTTTCATTTTCATAATTTTATTTTAAATTCTTGCAAGGGAGGCCATTATGATTGTGGTCACTTCATGAAAATGTATAACGCTATCGTAAAACATTTTCATACATTTGACCAAGTTCAAACAATCAATTATCAGCAAATGACCGGTTCAAACTTGTACCTTGTCATACATGTCACTGTAAGTGATTGAAAAAACCCCGAGCTATTCTTATCGAAATTTTCATTATCAAAACAACCCCATATAAAAAGGTTAAGATAAGAAATTTTGAACCAGTCGACGGCTCGCAAACAGTTTTTGTTTTGAATCGTCTATTGAGATGGCAAGTTTTTAAACTATTCTAAAAATAATAAATTTTGAAATTTTGTTTCAGAAAACTGCATTCCTTCTTCTTTGTACAGCCATAGCTGTTTATTCTCTGTGTGATACAAGAGAATCAACCCTTGGTAAGATGATCGTGTCGTCAGACTATATAAAAACTTTTTTAAATTCATTTTTTCAGATGAATACAGAAATCGAGTGATCAGCAATGAAGCTGAAAATTTGAAAGACGATGAATTAATCGAATATGTCAACCAGAAGCAATCGTTGTGGACGGTAATTACAATTTACAATACTAATTGATAAACGGGTTTTCAGGCTAAAAAACAAGCTCGATTCGCAAGTTATGGACCAAACTCGCATAAAAAATGGAATTTAATGGGAGTCAATCATGTTAGACTTTCAGTCAATGTAAGTGATATCAAAACATCATAAGATTTCTTATCAGTGTTTACACAAACTTTTCAGGCGAAGAAACATCTCTCTCCAACCAAAGATCTTGACATGGCTATTCCTGAAAACTTCGACTCACGTGAGAACTGGCCACAATGCGAATCAATCAGAAATGTGAGAGACCAATCAAGTTGCGGATCCTGCTGGGCATTCGGAGCTGTTGAAGCCATGTCAGACAGAATTTGCATTGCTTCACAAGGAGAAGTTCAAGTGTCACTTTCCGCTGACGACCTCCTCAGTTGCTGCAAATCGTGTGGATATGGATGTAACGGTGGAGATCCACTCGCTGCTTGGCGTTACTGGGTAAAGGAAGGAATCGTTACCGGATCAAACTACACCGCCAACTCTGGATGCAAACCGTATCCATTTAAACCATGTGAACATCATTCAAAGAAAACACACTTTGAACCATGCCCACACGATCTTTATCCAACACCAAAATGCGAAAGAAACTGTGTTGCCGACTACACTGACAAAACTTACTCTGAAGATAAATTCTACGGTAGTCTTTGGTGGTTAACGTAGGGATATTAACCTAAAATATTTCAGGTTCTTCGGCTTATGGTGTCAAAGATGATGTGGAAGCCATTCAAAAGGAATTGATAACGCACGGACCATTGGAAATCGCCTTTGAAGTTTATGAAGACTTCTTGAACTATAACGGAGGAGTTTACGTACACACTGGAGGAAAGTTGGGAGGAGGACATGCTGTCAAACTGATCGGATGGGGAATTGAAAACGGAATTCCATACTGGACATGTGCTAATTCTTGGAACACCGATTGGGGAGAGGATGGTTAGTTCAATATTTGAAAAGAAAATCACATAAATTAATCTTATTAGGTTTCTTCCGTATTTTGAGAGGAGTTGATGAGTGCGGAATTGAGTCTGGAGTTGTTGGAGGAATTCCAAAGTTGAACAGTATTCACAGCCAGAGGTAAAAAACAAAGTCATTTTCAGAATTTCTTCAATTTAATATTCAGACATGGACGCCATCACCTCAGACATATTCACAAGAAGACTGTTGAAATTGATTTCTAATTCATTATTCTTATAATTAAAATATAAAACATATATATGTATAACGTGACTTACTATTAATAAAGAATTGGAAAACCTTTGAAAAACTCTGAAAATGACATGAAATGTTCCTGAACATCCTCACCAATTTTTTGGATTATAAAATAAATTTTTTTTCGAAATAAAAGTATGTATCTCTCTTAAACAAAGTTATCAAAGGATTATCGCAAATCCCAACGTTAACAGATTATTGAAAAAAATAAAGAGAAAGATGAAGCCGGATAAAATAAACGTCAGCTTCGCGAATTGGGAAGCTGTGCGGATGATAAACGTTTATCGAACAATTTTTACATCGGTTTTTTGATGATTATTCTCTTTTTTTCACAAAGTTCTGCCGATAATTGAAAATAAACGAAACAATTTTTTTGCCTCGCTATCAGAGTTTTGTTCAAACGTTTGTTCGTTATTATGTTAGGAATGTCGTGTTTATCGGCGTAAATATGATTTCCGAGGTGTGAATTAAGAATTCACTTTTTTTTTCTAGGCTTTTTGTACTTGTTCTGATGAGGTTTGGCCGTCTATCACGCTTTGTAAAGTATATTTATTTTCTTATTCCGCATATGAAAATCTGATTTTTTGTTTTAGGAAAGGGAACATATAATCAGTTTTCAAGAGCTTTACTTGTGTGCAATATTTTAACAAAAAAAGAAATAGTTCTTGCTATCACGACTTTTTTATTAATAGTGTTTTGGTACTCGAAACAATAATTATATAGCCTGAAAACTATATGGCCTGAAAACAGAATTTGCGATTATTGAATTTATTTATTTATTGAATTCATAAATAAATTCACCTTTGACGTTTAATTTGGATCAAATTGTTGTTCCTTTTTGTTTAAAAAATGTGAACTTACTTCCTTTATTGAATTTCACAACGTCCTTTCTGTTTCTTTCTAAAAGTTGTGAAATTATTTTTACGTTCACATTAATCAGATGGAGCAACTCAGACACTGATTTATTTAGAGATCGACGTTTTTCAAAGTATGTACTCGACACTTATTCATCTCAAAAAACGTAGGTAAATCAGCTGATTACTTTCATGATTCAATTTTTCATAATTTTCGGTTTCGCAGTGCAAGGGGGATTTGTAATTGTGTTTTTAATCTTATTTTTAATCTTATATTTCATATATCTTCTGGTTTTTCTCACGTTCTCAATTTTATCACTTTCTAAATCGCTCTTTTTTGTTACAGGTGAATTTTTTCGAAATTTGAAAAAATACTTGATTTTCAGATCTTGTTGTGAAGTTCAAAAGAATGATGAGGAAACAGGTGACTATGGATAAAGAGTATTGTAATATGGAAAGGATTGTGAATGAGGTGACGTTTTGTGAGCTTGGAAACACGGAATTTAAAATATATTGAAAAATACTGATCAATTTTTTGGTTTTTTGATAGTTCATAAAGCTTAAGTTTCTTAATATTAATTAGGTAATTCTTTAATTGAAATTTTGAAATATAAAACTATTAAAAATATAATAGCCCGGAACAAATCCATTATTTATTACAAAACCATAATACTTTCAAAGATATATTGCGATTAAACCTTGTTCCTTCTTCCCTTTTTTTAATTTCCGGCTTTATTTGATAATAATTTAGTGATTTTGATCCAGCACTGGCGGCCATTATTGCCAACATTCTCAATTTCTAACGAAAGCGTAAATTTTAGAAAGAATATATTGCAATTACAACGGTTTCAATAAATTTTGGTAATTTATAAAAAACAAAAATAATATATCGACAAATTAATAAAGACCATAAATAACCGTATCAGTATGTTGTAGACTTGTATCAATAAAGCTAAGTAAGGAATCTTGTTTTATCTTTTTATTCAAAGCAGTCAAAGCCAATTTTGTTAAATAATTCCAGTCGACGTTTTAATGTGCCGACGATGCTTCTTCTTCGTCTTCTTTCTTGCTCGATTTTCGGCAATCTTGTCCGCTTCTTATGGCTAATGGCTTAACGCTCATTTCATTCTTCTCTCTTTTCGACAGAATTGAATATTTGTGACAAATTAACGATGTACCCTATTAAAAGCAAAACATTCATAAGAGGGATTCACTATGATAATGAGATGAAATAATGACATAATAAAAGTGTATTCATACATGCAAAGAGATCTAAACCTTTTATTTTAATTTTTTAAGCTACAGCATTTTTTTCCATCAAGATTTTTTGAAATTTATTATTCTGTCTTTCTCAGCCAATGATAGACGTAATTCAAGTAGTTGTGCAACTTCATTGCTACACGATTTCACATTCACTGATTTCTTCTTCTTTTTTGCTACAAACACTGAAAATCTATCATTTATTCTCACAAAAATTTTGTATTTTTCAACTTAAGTGCCCAACATCCAATTTTTTTTTTGAAAATTGGTGCTAATTTTGAGTTGCTCTATATTTCTTACGTTAGCAAGACGTTAAAGTGATGTTCATTGATTATTCAAAATTTATCGTTGATACGTTTCATTATTTCATGTATCCTATACACAACCTGTGTAAATGAACGTTCACTAATAAATTAAAATAGACCAAGGTCTCTGGGAACACATTATTCTTTTCGATATCTTTAATCAATAAATCACCAGTTTTATAGGTTCTCATGTTGGTATTTCGGAAGGACTTATGCTAAAACTTTTGAAAAGATAAAAACTGTTTATTTAAATTTTAAAAAACATTAAAAATATGTTCGTGTTCAATATTAAAAGCTTAGCTTAGCTTTCCCACTTCAAATATCATTTTTCAACTGGTCCAAAAGTTCTCATTTCTTTTTTTTTTGTCCGCAGCAGTTCATTTTTTGTTCGAAATTAATTCTCATAAATCACTTTGTCGTCGATAAAACAACCTAGCATTGGGTCTTGAAAATTACGGGGTTTTCCACGAAAATTGATGATGTGCAGCAGTAGTTGTTAGAAGAGGTGTTGCCTCAGAGAAAATGAGCATTGAGGTTGACCTTTACATCTTACTTTTTTTTCATTTGTTGCTTGCACTTCCTAATGCAGTTATTCAAATTTCATACATTTTTTCTTTCAGACGGCATGTAAATCGAGTAGTTTGCCAGCTGCAGCATCGTCCTCAACGTCAAAAAATCAAAAAATGGATGTGAGTTGGACCATTATTTATTATTTTTCATCATCATTATTATTTTTTTTAGCAAAGTGGTGATAGAAAAGTATCGACAGGAACTTTGAATCGTCTGATTTTGGTTGCACAAGCACTAGAAGCTGAAGTTGAAACTCGGCGAAATGATGACATAAGCGCGACAAAGATAACTTTCAGTATACGAATAGCAAACATGGTATTGTTTTTTTTTTCTTTAATTTTTAACATTGAGTTATGGCGTCAGTCAAAAAATATGCCTAATCCTCATAAATGTTAAACCATATTAGTCATAATAATCTTGTATAAATCCGTTAATTTAAAGAAGAAAACAAAATGATTTTCAACAAAACGTTTTTTTTAAATCTGATGGGGGACAATTTAAAAGTTTATTTCAGATTTTGCTCCTTCTAATCAATATACTGATTTTTACGGGATTTGGAAAATATCAAGTGCAGAAGGATGGCAAATATCAGGTACTTTGGAGTAAATTGCCTTGTTAAATAATTCACATAGACAAATTTTTCATTCAGGATCTAATGTTGACAGCCGACAAATGGACATTCAACTCTTCAAATAACGAACTTCCTCTAACATTTGAGTTCCTTCGTCTAAATGGTCAATATCTTTCTGCTTGCATCACTGTATTCCTATTATTTTCAACTATATTTCTACAGTTACTACATATTTGCAGCAACACATCATCGCGTATTTTGGTAAGCTTTGATTTTTAAAAAAGATAGAAAAACATTCTGGAATTGGCATTGTTAATGTTTGATTATGAACGTACATATGTATGTGTCTTGTTTCACTTTTGAATATTAGTATAAATAAGCATATGCTTGTTCGTCTAAAAATGTGTTTAAAATTGTTGGTGACTGAAAATAAATGAGCACCTTGTAGGTGGCTTCTTGTTGGAGACCTACATTATATTATAGTGGTTGATATAATTTTTGTTATAATACACCAATCAAAAGGGGATTAAATAAAGATTAGGGAAAACACTTTCTTTTGATATTATTATTATTTTCAATGGATTAGTGATATGGATATAGTGAGAAAATATGGAAATGTGTGCAAAAAGATGGTGGAACTTTTCAAACAATAAATGACGAGAATTCGAAAAGAAAGATGAATAATAAGTTAGTTAATTTGAGGTTTATTTCGAAAGGATTAATTTTTCAAAAGTTAAGGTTGAGCATTCACAAATAATAAGAAAAAATTACTATAAATTGTAAACCTTCACATAGAAAATATTTGTATATTTATAAGTCACAAATTTAACGCGTGAATAAACATTAACATGTTCAATCACACGCCTTTTTGAAAATTGATTAACTAATTGATAGATTCAAAATTTTTATAATTGTATTTTGCTTCCAGACAAAAACGTTTAGGTTTCATGAATGCCTTTGGAAGTTTAACTCTGAAACACAAAAGAACATAACTGAAATTGACACACTTCTTCAATTAACTAGTTTTATTTAAATGAAACATATCGCAATCTTCCTTGAAAACATTATTCGACTAAATACAACGTTTATTTACCAAATACCAATTTCTTAATCTTTCAGAATATGTGCTACTCTTTCGGAGCTGTTCCATTCACCCTACTTGTTTTCGGACTTGAAATGCACTATTCAACATGTCCATGGCTTGATGAATACGTCGTCATCAACAATTCTGATATGAGTTCCCAATGTGCAATTAACGGATGGGCACTTGCTGGGGTATTTTAAGACATTTCAAAATTTAAAAAAAAGTGTTTAATTTTCAGATTTTCTCGCTACTTTCTTGTGGACTATTTGTCAGTGAAGGCATCATCACTGCATTTTTTGGAAGCTCACAACCTTTAGAAAATAAGGAAACAATTGTTTAATTCCGACAGTTTTAGATATTGATGAATAAACAATAAATTCACACAATTAAAAAAATAATAAAGCCGTTTGGTAGTCTTTAAAAATCATTATTGGAATATACATATAAAATTTCAGCTATATTTCGTTTCGTACGAGTTTTTTTGTGTTTCCATGATTCATATATGTATACTTCATTTTCAATTATTTGTTTTATCGATTTTGGAAATTTTTCATTGTGCTACCCTAATTCAGCATATAATTACACCAATATCAATTTTTTTCTTGAAATTTTTTCAAAGTGAAAATCCAGTACAATAAATTGTTTTCTCAATCGGATTAACATGCGTATTTGACGTTTTTCATTTACACTACAAAAAACATGTACTTTCTGAAATTGTTTCAATTATAAAGTGTGAGTATTTTTTATGACGTTTCAAAAAATTATTACTGACTACATTAAAATACAAATATTCATCGCAGGACTAATTCGTATAGCTAAAAATTTAATAAAAAAATAATTTTTTTTCGTTAATTCGGTATAAAAATACAATTATGGACATGATGGGAAATAGTTATTAATACGAAGTTTCAACAAGGAAAACATATATTGTCAAGTTAAAAATTTTGGTTCATTCAGTTTCTATTAAAAGACGCAACCGCTCGCATTTAAAAATAGCACGACTATGTGAGAGACTTAGATTTTCTGGGTAGGTCAAAACCAACTTGCATGATCAAGAATATTTGAGTTGACAATACATATTCGTAAGGAAAGGTGCAGGCAACGGGATTGTGAAAAAAGTAGTTTCAATGAGGACTTCTCAAACAAAAATTAAAGGCATCGAATTAAAATTTAAAATTTTACTGCACCCGAAATAAAACGGAAATATTTTGTGTCCACTTTTGCACTTGATACTAGTCTAACTCACGGTTATCAAAAACTCGATTCCTAATATTTCTGAACTCCATGATTTTCGACCTCTGTAACAAAATACACACTAATATAGAAATATGCACTCTAATCTTATCCTAAGAAATTGTTTTTTTTTATTGAGATATGTAACCTTCAATTCTCCAAACAAAAATAAATTTATATAAAGCCTGACAGCAATTTAATAGCTTTGTTGAATGTATGTATGCCCGGATTAGGAAATCTCATTATGTCTTGATTTTTATTGTTGAAACATTATTTTTATTTGATTTTTTTCATAGTGGGTAGTTTATAGAATTTGTTTTTTTCAACTTTGTCATATATAAATACTTTATTATGTAGTTTCATAATTACGATTGGAATGTTTTTCATAATTACGATTTAAACAAGAAAAAAAACAATGAGATGTGATTTTGAGCAATGGAATATTAGAGGAGCATGTGTTAAAATTATTTTAAAATGAAAATTGAAAAAAATTAGACTTGGAAATCAAATTTTCTGTGAAGAAAATCGAGAATAGTGTTGTTTCGCTCGCAAATCGAATGATATTCGTAATTGCATGGATAGTAGTATGAGAATGCGACGCTGTCCAAATTAAGAGCTGGATTGAAATGGGCTACGCAGTTAGCAAGAGAGCTCCATCCATTTGTGGCTGGCTCGTATGGTTTGACCAACCAGTTACTGCAAAAATAAATATTTTTTGGTTAATTGAAAACCAGAAAAAAGCTTACATTTCTGTTGCATTGATAGCACCTTCTGTTTGCCAACGTGGAGTATCTTCGCACTTTTCATTTTGGGTAAGGCGGACAAGTCCAATCCATGAGTAGAAAGCTGTTGGTGTATGATCACGAATTGAATCCTGGAAAGAAAAAACTTTCATTCTTAACAATTTTTCATTCCGATATATCATTTTCTATGCATTGACTACCCGCCGCCTCCAATACAATTGCCTCCAAGTAGGTTGTCAGCTTATTCCAATTTTTTTTGTCTTTTCTCTAGCATTATATTTTAAATTTTTGGAAAAAAAATAACTAACCCATTCCGCTTCCGAATTAATAACCAAAAGTGTCGCATTTTTCTCATAACATCTTTGTTCAGCCTCCGCAAAACTGAACTTCTCTTGTTCGATCCAATAGCAAGAGTCAGAAAAATAGATCCAGCCATCTGGGCATTTGGCCGTCTGAAAAGTTCAGATATTACATCAATGTCAAGTTTCGAAATGAAAAAAAATATAATAATAAATTTTCATTGTTTATATATCAATAAAACACTTACTGGAAAATCGGCAAACGTTTGACGTTGCTCAGAAACATGGTCGCTGAAAGTGTTAACATCGAAATCCTTGTAACTCCAGTTGAAGAGGTTCATTTTTCTGTAGCGTGCGTCAATGGCGGCCACGAAGCACAAGAAGATAACAACATTATGAATTCTGTAAAAATGAACTATGATTGTTTGTTATTCGATACAGTTTCAATCATATATCAATTTTTATTTATTAATGACTGATATCATCGGCTCTTGAAAAGTTCCCCCCAAGATTTATAATCTTCAAGTACCTTAACCTTATTGACACAACAATGAAAAAGATATAAAAATAATATTTAGGTGCGCGTCATTTGTTTTGTCTTCTTGAAAAAAACTATGAAAATTTATATTCTTTATCTTATTTATATATGCCCACTTTTCCAACTTCTCAATCCAAAGATAATGAAATTTTTAATAACAATTTTGATAAATTAACTTCTGCTTAGGAAGAAAAAATGTATTTCTTTTACTTCCTTTTTAGAAATAATTAATTAAGGGTCATTTTTCAGAGAAACTAATGTCAGAAGCTGACACTGAGGACGTCGAGTCACCTTTAACTCCTGATATCTTGATCTTAGCGCAGTTACCGTGGCACCCAGGTATGGTTTCGAAGAGGATAATAAATTTTAAACAATTCTAGGGTTAACAAGGTCCAATGCAAAATCAGTGAGCAATGCGATGTTGGATAACAAGGTTTGTAATCATGAGTTAGAAAATAAGCCAATAACTTAGATGCGGTACTCTGAAATCTAGATGAACAACAGCGAAAAATGTTGTTTCGCACTAGGCCGATATCGATATCAGCGGAATAATTCAATATCCGATTAGCTTATTGTACGAAAAAAAATGAATGCACATGTGCAGCCCGAGACATATTTATATATTTACCTCCTTTTCTTTTTCCCTCACTCATGCCTTTATCATTCTTCAAGAATACAACATATTATATCCAGTAATCAAAATCGTTGTTTTTCTTCGTCTATCTACATACTTTGATAACAATTTTCTTGAAAATTTTCCCACTCCAACAAAACGAAACCTCTTTTTTTTCCTCCTTCCTACACTTTTCGCTCACTAGCAACAATTTCAGCGTTCACCACCTATATTATCTACCTACAATTTTGGTCCTTGTCTCATAAAAATGGGCGGAGCTTGATTAAAAGCAAAATAAAAGCCTCCTGCAGTACTCTACAAATTTCAGTGTTTTTTGTTGTTAGTTCTCTATCGGACGGAAGCCACTCGTTCTTTCCATATCTCTAGCTGTTCATCTAATACCTAATTTCTTTTGAAATCTCTCAATAGATTGTGCCGTATTGTGGGAATAATTTCAAATCGGGTTCCGCTGTCCGGCATTTCATTTTTTTTTTTTGAAAAAAAAAACAGAAATCTATCTCATTTGCTATTTTTTCGACAATATTCCACATATCGGCGGTGTTTCAGAAACATAACTCATGGAGATGATTGAAATGGTGAGTGTGCTTTTCTTTTCCGATCGGAGAATTATTATTTGAGGATAGGGTGAGATAAATATTGACAGATGTATAGAAAATCAGATATTTAATTTCTCATGACAATCCGTTCAAAAATTATGTCATTAATGAAGATTTATGACGCATTGGTTTTGAATTTTGAATAAACTGTGAAAAGAACTCATTATTGCAAAAAAACAATAATTAAATTAAAAAAGCTATAATTAAGCAAACAATTTACCTATAATTAACTAACATAGTGCTGCTCGTGAATGATAAACAGAAAGATAATAAAAATGTATTTCTTCTTTTTTTGAATTTTACATTAAAATAAATAGAACAAAACCCATGAAAATCCATTTTGTAACTCGAAACACTACCCAAATACTCAAATTATTTCCAACAAAGATGCGTCAATTTGAATATCGAGTTTCAGTCTATTTTTCCATGGTATGCGCTACTAGAATTTATTTTTTCATCTATTCATCATTAGTCTTATTCATTGATAAATTGTCTTTTCACACACTCAACTAAGACACCTTACTCTTAATCTAATATTGTTTTTGCATCATATCATGAGAAAAACTAGAGCGAAAAATGTGAGGCTTCTAGACAAGCTAAGCGATTTTTTTCACATTATAATATACATAACGGAGAATTGTTTGTAACCACAATTTTCACAATTTTATTTCTATACAAATGTTTTTCTTTTGTTAAAAAAATTAATACCTACCAGAGGAAGGGGCGATTTTTCTCTATACTTATTCAAAATAGAACTAAAAAAAATTTTGAAGAATTATAATTTGTTTCTGCTCATAAAACAATTTGTATTTTCAATTTTAAAATCGAAAGAAAAAGCCCATAAACCTAGTAACTTTGGATGTCAAACTCGGTGACATTTTTCACCTTTTCAATAGTATTTTCCATGCCAACACAAACTCTCCACTGTTAGAAAATGAGCATTTTGTGTTTGCCTTTTCTGTTCTCACGTTTCATCCAATTTTTCGCTTTGATATGTATATTTTTGTGCAGCTGCTAGTTTTCAAAATCGCCGCTTCAACGCTTTTCTAGCACCCCGCCGAAAAAAGTAATTTCGAGATATTGATGTGCTCACCTCCATTTTTTTTTATATCATAATCCGTCTATAATATCTTCATTCTAAAACGACTTATCAATCGCATTTTGTGATCCGTTCTGAGCGGGATTCATAATTTTCACTATCATTCTTATATCTGACGCGCATAGATATTTTTAATTCATTTTTGAAACAAAAATCCATTAAATAAACAAAAGGATATTGCTCTAACAAATAATTCATTTTCTGGTCTCTGTTACATATTGATAATAGCAATAATGACGTTGAAATTGGCTCACAAAAGGGTATACTTTTAATGGATAACAAATGAAGCGAATTATGGCGTTCAGTTTAAAAAGCTCACATGAGTATTTTTGTTTAAAAACTTTTACTAATATATATATTTTTCTTCACTTCCTTATAATAATGAATGAATGTTTCAGAGTGAAAAGTCTGCAGGTGATGAGCAGCCTGAATTTGATTCAATTTCAGCAGCTGCTCAAGGATCAATTGAACATAAGAAAACGGTTGTGTTTCGAGAGCCAGGTGATTCCGCCTTCAACCTCACTTTTTTCTCAAATATTCTTATTTCATCTTTAGATCAAACTTCCACTTATGAGCATCCATTATTGAATAGTGTTCACGATTCAGAGGTTATTCAGAAATATTTATTATGTTTAATTCAATCGCTAATCTTAACAGGAAGGTCATCGAAAAATGTCGCTTGTTGGCAAACCGCTAACTTATAAAAACTATCGTACTGATCAAAAGTTCCGTAGAATGCAGAACAAAATGCACAATTTCTTGGAGCGGCCGCGGGGCTGGAAAGCGGCAAGCTATCACTTAGCAGTGTATGTGAACTTATTATTTCAGAATTATAAAAGTACAAAAAGATTTTCAGACTTCTTATGGTTTTGATGTGCCTTGCACTTTCTGTATTTTCTACAATGCCTGATTTTGAAGTAAACGCTACTTTGGTGTTATACTACCTGGTGAATTAAGATTACAACAAATGACATTTGAAATTACATATTTTTTTAGGAAATAGTATTTGTAATTTGGTTAGCTACGGAGTACATTTGTCGTGTATGGTCGGCTGGTTGCCGATCGAGGTACAGAGGAATCAGTGGAAGAATTCGTTTTGCTACAAGTGCTTATTGCGTCATCGGTGTGGAAAAAATTAATTAAAAAGTTACTCATATGTAATATTTTAGATATAATTGTGATTCTGGCTTCAATAACTGTTCTCTGTATTGGAGCAACTGGACAAGTGTTCGCAGCATCTGCTATCAGAGGACTACGGTTCTTTCAAATTTTGAGAATGCTTAGAATTGATAGGCGCGCAGGAACATGGAAACTTTTAGGAAGTGTTGTTTGGGCTCATAGACAGGTATTTTTGAAGATATATAAAAAGGAAAACACTTACCTTGCCATTGTTAGTTGTAGTTGTAGTTATACTAGTACGATGGAATAATACAAGAATGACTATTTTGGGTATCGGACCATTGCCATAAATTTGGCACCGCCTATATTCTAGATATGTGCGAATAGATGAGCTAATCTCTTGATCTTTGGTCATTGTTATTGTGTTTTATGGATGTCATAATAAGGAAGACAATGGAGTTTAAAATGTTGTCATAATTGCGTGTTTTTTTTGTCTTTGACAAAAGGATCAGAATGTGGATTGGGGAGTATGGTGTAGCGTCCATAAACATTATTGCAGGACGGGAATATCGGTTCCTTTTATGAATGATTTATGGCGATCCTTTTTCTGGTGTGCACACCATAAAAACATTTTCTACAATCGCGCACAAAGTAACAAAAAAGCATAATGTACTTGAGTTGGTTCAAACATTGCACTTTTTTCGAACTTTGGTTATTCAGTTTTCAAAAACCATGTTGATGTTCAACAGAAATTTTCAAATTCTCATTATTATCACACAGTTCATATTGAAATCTTTTTTCGCACAAGTTGCTTTAATGGGGTTGTAAAAAACATAGTTAACTCAAATTAATGCTTTCAATTTACTTTTTCTCATGAGTTCCTGATGTTGGAAAAACTGCAATTCGTTGAATTTCACAGGCATAGTGAATTACGCAATATATTTTTGAAACTTTTTAAAAAATTTTCGTGAATGAATTTTAGTTATCACAGAAATTTAATTAGTTTTTAATGAATTCATATGACGTCAGTTGGCTTTAATGAAAAATATATTAACTATGGATGTTTTTGCTTTAAAACGAGCTCTAAATATGATTAAATGATTAGTTGTAAAGAATATGACTCGCGTACAAACAAAATTTGAAATGTCTTTCTGATTAGTTCACAAAACTTGTACAATATAAATTTTATTAGAAGTTTCTTTGTCCGTTTCAAATTCTCAATAAAATGCGAATAGACACAATTGAAATTTGAAATTGTTTCGAAAATAATATTCAAACGAACGGTTAATTCCTTCGAAAATAAAATTATGAATAGGTCTACATCGACGTCACATTTTCAGGAACTCTTGACTACTGTTTATATCGGATTTTTGGGCTTAATTTTTTCATCTTTCTTGGTATATCTATGCGAGAAAAACACGAATGACAAATATCAAACATTTGCTGACGCACTGTGGTGGGGAGTGGTAAGATTGGGTTCACTTTTAAAAGTGTGAATATTTACATTCTCATAGATCACATTGTCCACAGTTGGTTATGGTGACAAAACACCTGAAACATGGCCTGGAAAAATAATTGCTGCGTTTTGTGCACTTTTGGGAATTTCGTTTTTCGCGTTGCCTGCGGTAAGTTAATGTCTCGATAGTATTTGGTTCACATTTATGTTTTACATTAAGGGGATTCTTGGATCTGGTTTTGCATTAAAAGTGCAACAGCACCAACGTCAGAAGCATCTTATAAGACGTAGAATTCCGGCAGCGAAGTTGATTCAATGTCTTTGGAGACATTATTCTGCAGCTCCGGAATCAACATCCCTTGCCACTTGGAAAATTCATTTAGCAAGAGAAGTCAATCAATCGTGAGCTAACAAATTTTTTAAAACGATCCTTTTTATATTTATTATTTGCAGTATGAAATTTGCTCCTAACGGTAGTAACAATTCAACGGGTCTAATAAGCAGACTGAGACAGAGTACACGGAGTAGGAAATGCTATCGAAAACATAAAAACAGTTATTCGTTTCAGGAAGTCCTAGTAATCAAGCACAAAATCAGAATTCGGCAACAACCACTAATTCCAAAAGTCTTTTAGTCCCAAAACCTCATGATAATATAAGTTTGGTTTCGACATCTGATATATCTGAAATTGAACAACTTGGGGCTTTGGGTTTTTCTCTTGGTAAGTCACCATTACCATGATCTTAATAATAACACATAAGGAGGTTGGAAATCGAAGAGCAAATACAGTGGATCGAGAAAAACAGTCGACGACACAATTGTGCAAACAAGGCTAACAACACCGTCGAATGCTGCAACAATTGATGGTATATAAAAATTATGCATGTTGTTTTAGTGGGTGTTGTGAAATAATCAATTAGAACTAACTATAAAGTAGTTTTTGTTCGACGTTAAATCACGCGTTCACGTTTCGTTCACTTTGCTTCTTCTTTTCACCCTTTTCCTAAAAAATTCTACGAATATTGAATAATCATTCAAAACTGTGACTTGAATGTGTGGTTTCTCTAGATGTCCGTCGACGGTCTCGCCGATCAGTTTCACTCTGTCGTGACTTAACAAACAACTCTCCAAATCAGCTACTTGGTTTACCTCGACATACAAATTCAACTCTTTCGGACGGTGACGTCATCGGCGATTATTCTCTAATGATGGCACCAATTTATCAATGGTGCGAGAGTATGGTTCGAAGAAATAATACACCAGTGGAAGATGGAGTTTGGAGCCAAATATCGCAACTTACCACATGTACAACGCGACGACATGAGGATATTTCCGATGTCGATGGTGAGCGAATCATCGCAAAATTATCTTTATGTTCCATTAATTTCTTTTCAATAATCATAATATCTGATTTTACGCACTAATTTTCGTATGCTGATTTACCTTGCAATAAATCCAGCATGCATAGTTTAATGTGTTTCATTGCTAATACTTTCAAGGCCCATTTTTTGATAGTGTTTCTTCGAAATCCAATATTATACAGTAGTGGTCATAAAGATTGTCACAAATGGTTTTTTGAGTATAACTTTTTTAAAAGTTAACCGATCGAGCTGAAACTTTCAGATATAGTGTAAAACGGTAAAATACATTGTTTTAACAACTATATCCCCGAAAATTAAAATAACCTGTGAAACAACAGGAGTTTCTAAGAAACACCGAAAACCGGGAAATATGTATTTTACGAATTTTTTTAGAAGTTATTATAGAGTTTTCATGTAAAACCACATTTTTTAGTTTTATTAAAGGTCTTATTGTATTTTCAGCTCAAAATAATAACAAAAACAACATTCAGAAAAACTGTATAGATGAAAGTATGAGAGCGAGTCGGTGCAAGAGACGGAACACAGTAAAACGGACTAGATCTTTGAACCAATTATATCTTTTTTACTTTAAATATTCTTTTTAAACACCCAATTTAACAATAAAACAGAAAAATAATGTTAATTTAACATATAACATTCATAATCACAGACAGAGGTCAGCAGAGTCCACTAGTAGTACAATTTTGAAGTGAATCCGATACATTCAACGCTGAATATCATAACTTCAAGAGCTTGAATTAATATAAATTAACCTGTATTTGAAAGAAAAATATTTTTAGATTATAATATACTTAATTTGAGAAGTGGACCTTAAAGGTAACCCGTTTTATGAACGGGAATTCATGGATTTGTCTGAAGCAAGCCTGGACGTCATATTTACGCGCTCGAAATCAAGCGTAAAAAGGTCAGATCCATGATGATAATTAACTTAATTATGTAAAACGGCTAATTAATCACAAATTGACAAAAAAATAGTGTATAGATCGCGTTAACTGGTCGCTTCACATTTATCGAGTATCACGCCAGGTTTGCTTCACACAAATCCATGAATTCCCGTTCATAAAACGGGGTATCTTTAAGGTCCACTTCTAAAATTAAGTACATTATAATCTAAAAATATTTTTCTTTCAAATACAGGTTAGTTTTTATTAATTCAAGCTCTTGCCGTTATGATATTCAGCGTTGAATGTGTCGGATTCATTTCAAAATTGTACTACTAGTGGACTATGCTGACCTCTGTTTGTTATTATAAATGTTATATGCAATATTAACATTATTTTTCTGTTTTATTGTTAAATTGGGTATTTAAAAAGAATATTTAAAGTAAAAAAGATATACTTGGTTCAAAGATCTAGTCGGTTTTACTGTGTTCCACCTCTTGCACCGACTCGCTCTCATACTTTCATCGATACAGTTCTTCGGAATGTTGTTTTTTCTATTATTATGAGCTGAAAATGCAGTCAGACCTTTAATAAAGCTACAAAATATGGTTTTCCATGAAAACTCTGTAATAACATTTAAAAAAATTTGTAAAATGCATATTTCCCGGTTTTCAGTGTTTCTTAGAAATTGTTGTTAATTTACCGATTCTTTTAATTTCTCGGGATACAGTTGTTAAAACAATGTATTTTACCGTTTTACACTATATCTGAAAGTTTCAGCTCGATCGGTTAACTTTTAAAAAAGTTATACTCAAAAAACCATTTGTGACAATCTTTATGACCACTACTGTATGTCCCATTCGCCGCCTTATTAGATTTAGATTTCATGTGATTTAAGTTTCGAAAAATGCATATCTTTGTAAACTCAGAAGATCAAATATTTCAGAAGAAGAAACAATTGGTTATCAGCCTCAATCAATTGAAGAATTTACACCTGCGCTAAAAAACGCAGTTCGCGCCATACGAAGAATACAACTTCTTGTTGCTCGCAAAAAGTTCAAAGAGGCGTTGAAACCTTATGATGTCAAGGATGTGATTGAGCAATATTCAGCGGGTCATGTTGATTTGCAAAGTCGTGTGAAAACTGTTCAACAAAAGTGAGACAATTATTTCACCTTGAAAACGTATCAAACATTCTCTAGGTTGGACTTTATCTGTGGGAAAAACATTGAAAAGATTGAGCCGAAAACATCAATGTACACTCGTTTGGCTATGTTAGAAACGACAGTTGATAAAATGGACAAGAAATTGGACCTAATGTTCGAAATGATGATGGGTAGAAATGTACCAAGAGTCTTATCGAACAAAGAGGAGTAAGTTTTTAAAAATTGAGCTGATGTCATTAGACTCACTAGAAAGCAAAAATCGGTGAATTCGAAAACCTAAAACGAGAATTGTCGGTAGACAAAGATGGCCGAGCGATTATAATAATCTAACATATTTAGCGAACCAGAAACATCAATTAATGAATTGAGCCGCTCGAGAAGATCAGTTGCCAGCTGTGATATGGAAATGGTAACAGCTCGGTAATTTAAAAGTTGAATCCGATGTCATAAAAAAACATTTTTTGAGGTCGCAATCACCAACAGCCTATTACGAACATGTTCCAGTGTTCAACGAGCCAGATGGCTCAGATAATGATAAGGATGTTGATGAAACAACACCATTGGACAAATAACATTACAATTGAACTAAAAAAAATAGCATACACATTAACAATTTATTTTCTTTTTGGCACAAAGGTAACACAATTGTGAACTCTTTTTCTGAAAGCCATATATTTTTCTCATGGTTGTTCCCACTTCTGACTTCCAAAATTTGTTGGATTTGTTTGTACGGATCTCATAAAAAAGATTAAGATGTCTGAGGCGTGCTTACATTCCGGACATTCATACTCGAACATATATTAATTAGGTGGTGCTTTTATTTTTTAAGTGAAAATTATAATTACTTTTGTGCACATTTTTGTTCTGTAGCGAATTTATTATTTATAATCTCGAAATTTTAAAACTTCTAATGTTCAGAACAAACTACAGACGTCTTCGTAATAAGTATTTTGATCAATAATAATTGTCACGTGATTTCTAATATTTTTGTTATAATTAAATTAAAATTAAAATTAAATTAAATATTTTTGTTATGTAACTATTGATCTGTTTCTGCTTGCAACTTTTATTTTTATTTCTCATTCAGCATAACATCTATATCTATATACAGTAGTGGTCATAAAGATTGTCACAAATGGTTTTTTGAGTATAACTTTTTTAAAAGTTAACCGATCGAGCTGAAACTTTCAGATATAGTGTAAAACGGTAAAATACATTGTTTTAACAACTATATCCCCGAAAATTAAAATAACCTGTGAAAAAACAACAATTTCTAGGAAACACCGACAACCGGGAAATATGTATTTTACGAATTTTGTTTAGAAGTTATTATAGAGTTTTCATGTAAAACTATATTTTTTAGTTTTATTAAAGGTCTGACTGTATTTTCAGCTCAAAATAATAACAAAAACAGCATTCAGAAAAACTGTATCGATGAAAGTATGAGAGCGAGTCGGTGCAAGAGGTGGAACACAGTAAAACCGACTAGATATTTGAACCAAGTCGATCTTTTTTACTTTAAATATTCGTTTTAAACACCCAATTTAACGATAAAACAGAAAAATAATGTTAATTTAACATATAACATTCATAATCACAGACAGAGGTCAGCATAGTCCACTAGTAGTACAATTTTGAAGTGAATCCGATACATTCAACGCTGAATATCATAACGGCAAGAGCTTGAATTAATATAAGTTAACCTGTATTTGAAAGAAAAATATTTTTCGATTATAATATACTTAATTTGAGAAGTGGACCTTAAAGGTAACCCGCTTTATGAACGGGAATTCATGGATTTGTCTGAAGCAAGCCTGGACGTCATATTTGCGCGCTCGAAATCAAGCGTAAAAAGGTCAGATCCATGATGATAATTAACTTAATTATGTAAAACGGCTAATTAATCACAAATTGACAAAAAAAATAGTGTATAGATCGCGCTAACTGGTCGCTTCACATTTATCGAGTATCACGTCAGGTTTGCTTCACACAAATCCATGAATTCCCGTTCATAAAACGGGGTATCTTTAAGGTCCACTTCTAAAATTATGTATATTATAATCTAAAAATATTTTTCTTTCAAATACAGGTTAGTTTTTATTAATTCAAGCTCTTGCCGTTATGATATTCAGCGTTGAATGTGTCGGATTCACTTCAAAATTGTACTACTAGTGGACTATGCTGACCTCTGTTTGTTATTATAAATGTTATATGCAATATTAACATTATTTTTCTGTTTTATTGTTAAATTGGGTGTTTAAAAACAATATTTAAAGTTAAAAAGATCGACTTGGTTCAAAGATCTAGTCGGTTTTACTGTGTTCCACCTCTTGCACCGACTCGCTCTCATACTTTCATCGATACAGTTTTTCGGAATGTTGTTTTTTCTATTATTACGAGCTGAAAATGCAGTCAGACCTTTAATAAAGCTAAAAAATATGGTTTTCCATGAAAACTCTGTAATAACATCAAAAAAAATTGTAAAATGCATATTTCCCGGTTTTCAGTGTTTCTTAGAAATTGTTGTTTATTTACCGATTCTTTTAATTTCTCGGGATACAGTTGTTAAAGCAATGTATTTTACCGTTTTACACTATATCTGAAAGTTTCAGCTCGATCGGTTAACTTTAAAAAAAGTTATACTCAAAAAACCATTTGTGACAATCTTTATGACCACTACTGTAGATGTTATAAACCTGAAATACTCAAGAAATATAGATTTAACTTACAATAATTATTTTGCTTTTTTCTCGTGTGTATGTAGGTCTTTAAGATTTAAGTTTTGTATCAGTTGAAAAAACAATAAAATCGGTCAAAATTACATGTAGTTAAAATATTTTTAAAAAAAAACGAACAATTTTAGATGTTTACAGTCTTCTCATCATTTATTTTCTCCGTCGGGGATTGCGATTTGAATCCATCATCACTTCTGAGTGGTGTTTGTAGAGGCACACCCATTGACATCCGAACTACTTAAAGAATAATATTATAATGTGCTAGAATTCTTTAATAACCGAGTTACCCTTCAATAACCGAGTGTAGATTGTCTCAAGCTTGACAATTCTGTGCAAGAAGATTGACAATTTCGGGCGGCCCGTCGAACGGAAACGAAGCTTCCATTGGATTGAAGTCCATCAGGGTGGTACGAATACAATGGTCGGTTTCCAACAGGAATATTTACTAGGAATTTTTTAATAGTCAAACGGTATGGGGCGTAGATTAAAGAGGTTATAAAAGGATTGATAATCTGTAAAAAGCTAACAGTTTTCCAATCTAGATATTATTTTTACCGGGTTTAACATTAGTAAATAAACGACAACATATGCAAGCCAATTCATTTTTTGTTTTTCTTCACATATAAGTTCCGACCAGCTAAAACCTTTTTTTCAGACAAACAAATTTTGAAATTTCCTTTTGAAGTTCACGAAAAAGCACATTTTCAAATTTAAGGCCGAACGCCACACGTGAGAGTAAACACGAATTAGAGAATGTTTTCAATTTTTTGGCCATTGCTGAGCCTTCAGCTGGCAACTGTGTATTTAACTGCGAGTACTAGAAAAGGACATTTCAAAATGTTGTCTTCAATAGGCTTTGAAATGCTGCGAATGAAATAAAAATGAAATGAAAAATCAAAACTATAGTTAAAACACATTTAGCGGTACATGCTGAAAAGAACTTCAAACTCACGTGAACAAATGAAATCTTACAAGATTCCCGATTCTGTTAGGTAAAAGACTACAAGACGTCCAAGTGGTGGTCGCAAAAATAAATGCCAATGATTTGACTTTATTTTTGAAAGCACTCGAATCTCCAAAGTTTCCAGTGTTTCTTTTCTTCCTTTTCAAATTGAAAAGATAAATGGAGACGATTAATGAAGAAGTCACGGGCAGCACGCAAAAAATATTGGCAAAAATTACATAGTAAAATGTTTTTGAAGGCAACATCTGAAATTTTATTTTTGCTTTCTTGCGAAAATTATATTTTGAAGCAAGTGATACAATTCTAGTGCTAGTGAGTCTCAATACTTGTGCGGGAAACATCGTGTTATGCTTAAATTATTCTTACAGAACTTTTCTCATCAGTTTCCGAAACTGGTTTACGATCTGTGAGCTAAACGTAATAGTAATTTGTGTTTTTCATTCAGTTTGGAAAAATATGAGTATGTTTGAGTTTTCAAACCTGAAGTGAACAATCCTGAGCAAAAATGTATACAATGTTGAACAGCCAACAATACGAGACAAAACTAGGAAACAGAATAAAAAACGATAATTTAGTTTATTTTTTACCCGATTGAAACTGCCCAAATTGCTAAACAAAAAAGAGAAGCACGACGTTTCGACATCGTACGGTCGTAGTGTAGTGGCCATCGGAAATAAATAAGCTGAATTGTTCAAAATATACAATTTTATTTACATTCAAAAATGTATACTTTATCAATGTTCAGAAGTGTCAACGAGAGCTGAGACACTGTTAATCCAATCCATTCAAAATAGTGAACAACTGCGCATAAATGTTTTATTTGAAGAAAATCGTGTTTTCTAATTAGCAATTCAAAAGGATGACAAAAAACTGAAATTTAAGCGTTTATTAAAAGGCAGTATCGATAAAAACTAACTTGTGAGAACTAGATCACCAACTGTCATATTGAGAATAAAAAGATGCATTGTGTCTCCAGATCGATTGAACAACTTTACTGCACAAAAAATAACCATAACATTGAAAACAGTGGCTGACATATTTGCGACCAAAAGCATGTCATCCACCTGAATTAATCGAGACAAAAGAGATTCCTTAAAGTTAACTTGAAATAATAAATAAGTTACCGTATTTGTGAATGTTGTAAACTTTGGATCATAAGAACACAGTTCTTCAACAACTGGAGCACTTGTTATTGTTGTAATCCCGTTGGTACTACTTATTAAAAAGTCTAAACGCTCATCTAACACCGGTTCATCCATTTCGCACAATAGTAAATGATCTCTCAAAAATGTTTATAAATGTGGGGCACACGAATGTTAAAATTTGGAAAAAATCAATTGAAGTGCCCGGAAAAGAGAAACCCAGTCTCAGTATTATGAAAATGATACCCTATCATTTTTTGTCTTAACTTGTTTTTCGGACGTCGGTTTCTAAGATTAAATTTATGTATCATTTATTACTTTTAAAAAAAAGCAACCTCTGTCGGGGATTGCGCTTCTAATGAAAATCCATCATCACTTTTGAGTGGTGTTTGTGGAGGCTTACTCTTAACATACGAACTACCTAAAGCAGAACATTATGCTTATAATATGCAAGAATTAGTGAAATAAACGGATTACCTCTTTAGATTGTCTCAAGCTAGCCAATTCCGTGTAAGCCGATCGACGGTTTCGGGAACGTCGAACAGAAACGAAATTGCTATCAGATTTTTTTACAAGGAATTTTTTAATAGTCAAGCGGTATGGGGCGTAGATTAAAAGCGTTATAAAAGGATTGATAATCTGCATCAAGATAACATTTTTCACATTGAGATATTATTTTTACCGGGTTTAACACAAATGTTTATAAACGTTTTATGTTTTAAAAAAAACCAATTGAAGCGCACGAAAGAGAGAAGCCCAGTCTCAATATTATGAAAACTATAGTGTATAATTTTTTTGTTTTAGATTGTTTCTCGAATGTAGGCTTTAAGATTAAAATTATGTATCAGTTTATTTCTGTTAAAAAAACAATAAAATTAGCAAAATGACATTAAGTTATAATTAAAAAACACACAAGAACAAACAGTTTGAGATTTTTGGTTTATTATTTTTTTCTCTATCGGGAATTGTGATTCGAATCCATCATGAATTTTGTTTGTGGAGGCTCACTCTTCGACATACGAACTACCTAAAGCAGAATATTATGCGAATAATATGCAAGAATTCGTGAAATAAAAACCTCTGTAGATTGTCTCAAGCTAGCCAATTCTGTGCAAGAAGTTCGACGATTTCGAACGGAAACGAAGCTGCTATCAGATTGAAGTCCATCAGGATGGTATGAATACAATTGTCGATTTCCAACAGGAATGTTTACAAGGAACTTTTTAATAGTCAATCGGTATGGGGCATAGATCAAAGACGTTATTAGAGGGTTGATGATCTGTAACAAACTAGCATTTAAAAAAATGGAAATTCAGTTTTTACCGGGTTTAATGTCAATAAATAAACCAATACCCATGCAATCCAATTCATTCTTTGTTTTCCTTCACATGTAAGCTCCAACCAGCTAAAGTTTTTTTTTGGTTAATGTTATATTCCTTCAAACTCACGTAAACAAGTGAATTCTTGCAAGGCTCACAATTCTATATGGTAAAAGACTACAAGACGTCCAAGCAGTGGTCGCAAAAATAAATGCCAATGATTTGAGTTTATTTTTGAAAGCACTCGAATCTCCACAGTTTCCAGTATTTCTTTTCTTCCTTGTCAAATTGAAAAGGTAAATGGAGACGATTAACGAGGAAGTCACGGGTAGCACGCAGAAAATTATGGTGAAAATTTCATAGTAAAAATTATTTGAAGGCGACATCTGAAATTATAATTTATTGATTTATTACAAATATTTTTATCTTATAGCTTGTGAGTAATTCTAGTGCTAGTCGGTAACAAACGTTGTGTGGAAAAATCGTGCTATGATTATTGTATTCTTACTGAACTTACGTCATCCGGTGACGAAACTAGTTTCTGAGCTGAGAGCTAAAAGTAACAGTAATCGGTGCTTTTCATTTAGTGTGGAAAATATAAGTATCTTTGGGCATTCATACCTGGAGTGAACAATTTTTAGAAAAAATGTATACAATGTTGAACAGCCAACAATAAGAGACAAAACTAAAAAAAAATTAGAAAGCTATAATTTGTTTATTTTTTACCCGATTGAAACTGCCCAAATTGCTAAACAAAAAAGAGCAGCACGACGTTTCGACATCGTACGGTCGTAGTTTAGCGGCCATCGGAAGTAAATTAGCTGTAAATGTCGAAGTATACAACTTGTTTTATATTCAAGAACTGTATACTTTATCAATATTCATAAGCGTCAACGATAGCCCTGATACTGCCAATCCGATCCAGTTAAAATAATGAACAACTGCGCATAAATGTTTTAGTTTAAAAATATCGTGTTTTCTAATTAGCAATTCACCTGGATGACAAAAAACTGAAATATAAACGTTTATTAAAAGGTAGTATTGATAAAAACAAACTAACTTGTGAGAACTAGATCGCCAACTGTCATATTTAGAGTAAAAAGATGAATCGTGTCTCCAGATCGATTGAACAATTTTATTGCACAAAAAATAACCATAACGTTGAAAACGGTGGCTGTCATATTTGCGGCCAAAAGCATGTCATCTACCTGATTTGATCGAAATAGAGGAAAAACCTTAAAGTTAACTTGAAATAATAAAAAAGTTACCGTATTTGTGAATGTTGTAAACATTGGATCAGAATAGCATTCATTGAAAGCTGCAGCAACTGGAGCACTTGTGCCGTTTGTATTGCTCATTAAAATTTCAAAACGCTCATCTAACAACGATTCATCCATTTCGCACAATTTAAAATGATATAAAAATGTTTATAAACGCGGGGCAGAAGAATATAAAAGTTTGGAAAAACCAATTGAGGTGCACGAAAAAGAGATGCCCAGTTCCAATATTATGAAAACGAGAGTGTATCATTTATTGTTTTAGCTTGTTTCTTGAATAAAGGTTTTCAAGATTAAAATTATGTACGGCAAAATGACATGAAGTTAAAATTAAAAAACACACAAGAACGAACAGTTTGAGATATTTAAAGTCTGCTCATCATTTTTTTTCACTATCGGGGATTGCGATTCTAATCCATCATGAGTGCTGTTTGTGGAGGCTCACTCATTGACATACGAACTACCTGAAGCAGAACATTATGCTCATAATATGCAAGAATTCGTGAAATAAACGGATTACCTCTGTAGATTGTCTCAAGCTTGCCAATTCTGTGCAAGTAGATCTACGGTTTCCGGCACGTCGAACGGAAACGAAGCTGCTATCAGATTGAAGTCCATCAGGATGGTATGAATACAATTGTCGATTTCCAACAGGATTGTTTACAAGGCATTTTTTAATAGTCAGTCGGTATGGAGTATAGATCAAAGATGTTATTAGTGGATTGACGATCTGTAAAAACCTCGCATGTTTTTAATCGAAATCCTATTTTTACCGGGTTTAATGTCAATAAGTAAAAGAATACCCATGAAATCCAATTCATTCTCTGTTGTCCTTCACATGTATGTTCCGACCTGCAAAAGTTGTTTTATTTCGTTAACGGTACATTCCTTCAAACTCACGTGAAAAAGTGAATTCTTGCAAGATTCACAATTCTGTATGGTAAAAGACTACAAGACGTCCAAGTAGTGGTCGCAAAAATAAATGCCAATGATTTGACTTTATTTTTGAAAGCACTCGAATCTCCACAGTTTCCAGTATTTCTCTTCTTCCTTGTCAAATTGAAAAGGTAAATGGAGACGATTAATGAAGAAGTCACGGGTAGCACGCAGAAAATCATGGTGAAAATTTCATAGTAAAATTTTTTTGAAGGCGGATTTTTCTTCTGAATTGATATTTTTTATTTATCAGAAATATTGTCATCATAAAGCTTGTGATAGAAATTCTAGTGCTAGTGGTTATCAAACGTTGTGTGGAACAATAGTGTTATGATTATTATATTCTTACCGAAATTACGTCGTCCGGTGACAAACACGATTCATCATCTGAGAGCTAAATAGAACAGTAATTTGTGTTTTTAATTCAGTTTGGAAAAATATGAGTATGTTTGAGTTTGCATACCTGGAGTGAACAATCTTGAGCAAAAATGTATACGATGTTGAACAGCCAACAATAGGAGACAAAACTAGAAAACATATTAGAAAGCTATCCTTTTGTTTAATTTTTACCCGACTGAAACTGCCCAAATTGCTATACAAAAAAGAGCAGCACGACGTTTCGACATCGTATGGTCGTAGTGTAGTGGCCAGCGGAAATAAATAAGCTGAATTGTTCAAAATATACAACTTTGTTTATATTCAGAAACTGTATACTTTATCAATATTCAGAAGCGTCAACGAGAGCCCTGACACTGCCAATCCGATCCAGCTAAAATAGTGAACAACTGCGCAGAAATGTTGTATTTGAAGAAAATCGTGTTTTCTAATTAGCAATTCATTTGGATGACAAAAAACTGAAATATAAGCGTTTATTAAAAGATAATATCTATAAAAACTAACTTGTGAGAACTAGATCACCAACTGTCATATTGAGAATAAAAATATGAATTGTGTCTCCAGATTGTTTGAACAATTTTATTGCACAAAAAATAACCATAAAGTTGAAAACGGTGGTCGCTATACTTGCGGCCAAAAGCATGTTATCCACCTGAAGTGATTGAAATAAATGACTAACTTTAAATATAACTTTAAATGATCAAAAATTACCGTATTTGTGAATGTTGTAAACATTGGATCAGAATAGCATTCATTAAAAGCTGCAGCAACTGGAGCACTTGCTACTGTTGTAATACCGCTTGTACTGCTCAATAAAATCTCCAAACTCTCCTCTACCTCTAAGAACGATACATCCATTTCACACACGCGAAAATAATCTATCAGAAAATGTTTATAAGCATGACGCAGCAAACGTTAAAGTTAAAACAACAATTGAAGTGCACGAAAAAAAGAAACCCAGTCTCAATATTATGAAAGCGATAGTGCATCATTTTTTGTTTTAACTTGTTTATCGGATGTAGATTTTTAAGATTAAAATTCTGTATCAGTTTATTTCTGTTAAAAAAAGCAATAAAATCAGGCAAAATGACATAAAGTAAAAATTAAAAAACACACAAGAGCGAACAGTCTGAGATTTTTAAAGTCTGCTCATCATTTTCTTTTCTGTGGGGGATTGCGATTCGAATGAAAATCCATCATCACTTTTGAGTGGTGTTTGTGGAGGCTCACTCATCGACATACGAACTACCTAAAGCAGAACATTACGCTTATAATATGCAAGAATTCGTGAAATAAACGGATTACCTCTGTAGATTGTCTCAAGCTAGCCAATTCTGTGCAAGAAGATCTACGGTTTCTGGCACGTCGAACGGAAACGAAGCTGCTATCAGATTGAAGTCCATCGGGATGGTATGAATACAATGGTCGATTTCCAACAGGAATGTTTACAAGGAATTTTTTAATAGTCAATCGGTATGGGGCATAGATCAAAGACGTTATTAGAGGGTTGATGATCTGTAAAAAACTAGCATTTTAAAAAATGGAAATCCAATTTTTACCGGGTTTAATGTCAATAAATAAACCAATACCCATGCAATCCAATTCATTCTTTGTTTTCCTTCACATGTAAGTTCCGACCAGCTAAAGTTTATTTTTTTTTGGTTAACGGTACATTCCTTCAAACTCACGTGAACAAGTGAATTCTTGCAAGATTCACAATTCTATATGGTAAAAGACTACAAGACGTCCAAGTAGTGGTCGCAAAAATAAATGCCAATGATTTGACTTTATTTTTGAAAGCACTCGAATCTCCACAGTTTCCAGTATTTCTTTTCTTCCTTGTCAAATTGAAAAGATAAATGGAGACGATTAATGAAGAAGTCACGGGTAGCACGCAGAAAATCATGGTGAAAATTTCATAGTAAAATTTTTTTGAGGGCGACATCTGAAATGACATTTGTTGATTTATCAGAAATATTTTTATATTAAAGCCTGTGATAGCAATTCTAGTGCTAGTGGGTATCAAACGTTGTGTGGGAAAAATCGTGTTATGCTTATTGTTTTCTTACCGAACTTACGTCTTCCGGTAACGAAACTGGTTTATGATCTGAGCTAAAAGTAACGTAATTTGTGTTTTTCAATCAGTTTGGAAATATATGAGTATGTTTGAGCTTTCATACCTGAAGTGAACAATCTTGAGCAAAAATGTATACGATGTTGAACAGCCAACAATAGGAGACAAAACTAGAAAACATATTAGAAAGCTATAATTTGTTTATTTTTTACCCGATTGAAACTGCCCAAATTGCTAAGCAAAAAAGCGCGGCACGACGTTTCGACATCGTACGGTCGTAGTTTAGTGGCCATCGGAAGTAAATTAGCTGTAAAAGTTGAAGTATAAAACTAGTTTTCTATTCAGAAGCTGTATACTTTATCAATATTCAGAAGCGTCAACGAGAGCCCTGATACTGCCAATCCGATCCAGTTAAAATAATGAACAACCGCACATAAATGTTTTTGTTGAAGGAAATCGTGTTTTCTAATTAACAATTCATTTGGATGACAAAAAACTGAAATATAAGCGTTTATTAAACGGTAATATTGATAAAAACTAACTTGTGAGAACTAGATCACCAACTGTCATATTGAGAATAAAAAGATGCATTGTGTCTCCAGATCGTTTGAACAATTTTATTGCACAAAAAATAACCATAACATTGAAAACGGTGGCTGCCATACTTGCGGCCAAAAGCATGTCATCCACCTGAATTAATCGAAATAAATGACTAGCTTTGAATATAACTTAAAATAATAACAAATTACCGTATATGTGAATATTGTAAACATAGGATCGTTATAGCATTCCTCAAGTTCTGCAACGACTGGAGCGCTTGTCGTTGTTGTTACACCGCTTGTACTGCTCATTAAAAACTCCAAGCGATCCTCTAGCAACGATTCATCCATATCGCTCGATTGAAAATAATCTATCAAAAAAGGAGTTTATAAGTATGAAGCAGCAACACGTTAAAGTTTGAAAAAAAAACAATTGAAGTGCAAGAAAAAGAGAAACCCAGTCTCAGTATTATGAAAATGATAGTGTAGAAATCTATCTATTGTTGAAACGTGTACAAAACAAAATGGGTGCTAATTTAGAATATGTACCAACAGATACATATCATTTGTCGACTATAATGTCAGTTAATTACACTTTGCATTCTATTTCTCCTATTTTATTGACAAAAGAAAAGAATTCATTACTGTGGTTGACATTGAACTCCAAAATCTTTTTGCTGTTCTGAGAAAGTCGGAATAAGTCAATTAATTCTTAGAACATTAAATAAGAATAAACGATGCAACTTAAAACGTCGCTGTCTGAGGAAAAACACAAAAACAATAAATTATTTGTTTCCCGTTTCAAACCCTCTTATAAGTTCAGTTTTCAGTGATTGTTCAAATTTTCAAATCACATCATCGAATTATAGACTGATTTTCAGTCTGTTTCGGTTGAAAATAAGAAAAAATCTGAAGAGATAGTCTTAAGTTCGACAAAGAAAAACGGCGTTGACTTTCCGGAAATAGCCGTCCTTTGGTCACAAACGACAATTTTAGGGTCATTAGTTCTACAAAACGATCTCTTTTCTTGAAATGAGAAAGGCCGAAACTGATTCTGAGATTTTCGGTCAAGGAACAATGCGATATTTGTTTAGACATTTTAATATAACACTTTATTCAATCACAGATGAAGAAAAAAGAAACATTTCAGGAACAATCCAAAAATTAATGGTATAGTAATCAATGGTTATGGTGAGATCATTTTATTGTCGATATTTAGAATTCAAAATTCAAAAAAAAAACAAACGTTCTAACAAATCTTCAACAAATTTGAAAAGAGACTTATAAACTATATCGTATTGTTTGGTTTATTTAAATAGATGTCTCTTCCGATTTTCGCAATGTCGAATTTAAGCAAACTCATTAGCTGAAAAAATAATAAATTATAATTATTATTCATTTCTATAAAAGCACCGTAATATAATCCCTCCGCTTTTCTCCATATGTGACAAATGTTGAAATTGTCATCAGAATTGTAGAAAATCGTTGGATTCCAGCTTTGAAACCATGCTCTGCTATTAAATATTGACGTAACAAATTGGTAAATCTCATTCGTTCCTCATTGACAATTGACCTTCCTCTTGGTGACATATCAGAATTATCTTAAAATTATCCTGTGAAGCTGACATTTTATGAATACATAAAACTACCTGGTGAAAACAGTGAAATGGCTTTGAAAAATGAAAATTCTATCATAGACATCCCATGTCTCAGAAAATCCCACACCGGCTGACTATACATCTCCGCATAATAATTTACAAATATTTGCCTGGAAATATTACTTTCGAAGGGATTAATTGATATTCAGTACTTTCTCGAGTCGAATTTAGCGGCTGTCATTTTATTGGCCAGTGCATTTGTCCCATCCGGAAACGTTAAAACACTTGCTTTCGATTCAAAATATGAATAGAATGATTGGGTGGCGACGTGTAATAATCCACCGGTATGATAAATAAGGCATTTCTGATCATTTTCTTCAAGCTCTCGGAATACGTTGAATGTTTTTGCGAACTCCACCAGGAGATGCAAATCAATAACCATCCAATATCGAACACGATCATTTTGATAAAGCGAGCTTATTCTCTAAAAAACGCTCGTTGATAAGTACGGAATTCCTTTTATTACGTGTCCAGTCGGCATTTTCCCAAGGACCGGAGCAAGTCTCAAAGCCTCAGTTAGCGTAACATCTGAATCCGTTTCAATACATCCAGGCGTCCTCATCTTCAAAACCGCATCTTCTCTTCGAAACTGAAATTTATCAGCTATTCACATTTTCCTGTGCAACATCCTTACCAGTTCGTCAACCCATCGGTACGTTTTAATCGTGTTCTCTCTCAAACTAATGCTTGAAAACGGCAATAGCGCCAATGATTTATCATCATGTCGATTTTCATCATCGCCACTATCGATTTCTTCATGTTCGTCGTGTTTCTGTGGAAACTGAATTGCTGCAGGATTCATTCCAACTCTGACACATTTATCAAATCTACACGACCGGCAAGCACATCGGAAATCTTGAAAAAATTGCAAAATTAAAAATATTTGTATTAGATTTTTGAAAACCTTTAGTAAATTGACAATTTCCACCTTTCGAACATGAAAACTTCCGGTTATTAATAATGGTTCTTCTGAAAAATGTTTTGCATCCATTACAACTGAGCACATCATAATGATAACCAGTAGGCTAGAATTGTATTTGTTTAAGTATTGATTATTCAATTGATTATCTTACCCTGTCCCCACAAACTGAGCAATGATGTTTATCACTTTTCCGGACATTTCTTATTTTCCTTACATGTACTGGAAGTGCCGAGAATTCATTAACCGATGAACATTGCATCATTTTCTCGTCTGGTGGTGAACATATTGGCGATATTGAATCCGTTGACATTGGTGAGGTCGAAGATAAACTTCCGCTGACCTTTAAAACATTTCTTTTTGTTAAATGTTCAATAAACTGATAAGAACCTCAACTACAGTTCAAATGTAAATTCTTTTTTTCCTATTGCACCCACATTTAGAATAACTATCAACATATTTTCCAACGTGTTATTTAAATTTGAATAATTTGTTTTTGGTCACTGAAACTTGTGATTTCGTAGTTGTCACAATATTTTGTGACTTGTTATTTATAAAGGAAAAAAATAAAGGAGAAGAAACAGAAGAACATTGTGATTTTTGGTCTTCGAAGGCAAACAAACTTATCTTGATATTTTAAAAGAAAAAAGAATGAAAAATATCAAGCGACGCATGTGGTGATAACAGATGACAACGAAAAAGGATACAAGGTACAATTGTCGATAGTATTTATACATGAAATATTCTGATTAGACCATTGAAACAATATCCTTTTTTCTCTTTCTGTGTGTTCTGTACGTTTGTTTTCTATGATTGAATTGAGTGACCAACTTAATATCAAGAAAGCAATGATTTATCACGAAGAAGATTCGCGGAAATTTAGTTCAAATGTTGTGTTAATTAATTTGTATTTCAAAAAATTTTCGAGACATATAATTGATTCTTCATTAAAGTAAGTATTTAAATTTAAGTGCATAAATTTCACAAAACTAGTGCACTAATTACAGACGTATCTCGAAATAAATTACTCACCCAGTTATTAGAATCACGATTTATCCAAATTGGTGCTGATGTTTGCAATGAATTGATATCTGTTTGAAAAGGAATGTAATCCGAATTCTCCCAATAAGTAGACATTCTGAAAAAAGGGCACATTTTAATTTGTCATGAAAAAAAATAGTAAAATTTAACAAGTAAATAGTGAAATAAAAAAAAGCATATGGATGTTAACAAAATCGAAAGTTTAAAAGTGTTGTTTTTTAACAATATATGTAGCTATTAGAATAAATATGAATATGTAACTAGGCAACCTCACTGCTTTTCATATTCTCATGCATTTGTTTCGTTTCACAAACATGTGAGTAATTCTCACGAAAAAGTCTGATTTTCGAAAGAAAAAATGTGATCAAATAGATGAAATGATTTTCGTTGAAAATAGACAGTACATCATCCCTTGCGATACAAACTAGCGGAAAACCAAAGATTCCAGAGGGAGAGAGAGACGATAAATATAAGAGGGCAAAAAACAGGTAGAATTAAGTGTTAAATGCGGAAAAAGATTGGGAGAGAAAAAGAAAAAAACGAAAAGAGAAAAAATCGTTTTATATTGAGTCTTCACGTGTTACATGACGTGAACATCGAAACCAACTAGAGAGACCGTTGCTGCGACAAAAATTGGTTCAATTAGTTCGCTAAAAGTGTGTACACCTTTCGTAGAAAATGTAACCATCTAGTAACATTTATGTATTTCGTTGACAATTGTGCTGTGATCGACAATAAAACGAAAAAAAGGGTTGATGTTACAATCAAATTATTGATTGAATGTTCTTTGTATTATGCCCACCCGAGAGTATCTAAACTATTCCAATTTTTTAAGGATATTCAAGCTAATACGTTTGTATATATGAGAAGAACAAAAACGGTAGTTATCGTTTGTTGCACTTTGTAATGTTCTCGCCAAATTGAAAAAAATAACAACAAAACACTATTGTTTTGACAAGTTTTAATTATCGAAAAAACATGCAAGATTCTTTCAAGAATTAAACAACACAAATTAGCGTTATTTATAAATTTAAAGAACTTTAAAGAACAGGACGAATGAATGAAAGTTTCTAATCTAAAAATGCTACCCATGCTCGCCAGCTTCTACGTCAAATAACATTTAAAAAAAAGATAATGATACACGTTATCAGAAGTTCATTATCAACACCATTTCTTCAATTTATTTAAATCATGGTATTTTTAGAAGTCAAAAAACACTAGAATATAATTGTCCTTCTTATCAATTTTTAAGCTGTGAGATGAAAAGCTTCAGCTGCAATTAGGGATTACAACGACTTTTAAGTCCAAAATAAAAGGAAAACATCATAAATTGTCTCGCGTTGTGACTCATTTAAATAATCACAAGTGTAGACATTCAATCTCCTCTGTGTGAATATGTAGGGAAAATGAGTACATAAGAAAACGAAAAATAAGAAAACGAAAACGAAAAATATGTTTTTGTGGAAAATAAAAATTATTTCACTTGTTTGAAACAAACTCTGAAACATCACGCAGCTGGAAAAAAATAGCGTGATAAAGGGGGTGGGATTATAAAATTTGAAATCGTACATAAAAGGCAAAAATCAAAAACGTTTTCTGTTCAAAAAAAAAAAAGAAGAAAAAACTCATTATTTCAAAAAATATTCACTTTAAATCAAAATAATCCGCTACCACCCAACAACACATTATTGGTGTTAAATAGTTGAAAATGACGAGTGTGTTATCCAATTTATTGTCAGCACTTGAAAAGTTGTGTTCTTCGGTCTCTTCGTTGTTGAAATAAACAAAACATTGCAAAACTTCCACAACGTTGTTTCACTTTTAATGATAATGATTAGAATACAATTGTCACGCGAGATAGTTTAAAGATCATATTTTTTTCTCAAATTCACAGACAAAAGTATAGTTTCTTATCAATTTTTAAATATAGAATAAATTTTAAGAAGTATGCAAAAAGCAAAAGTATCAAAAATGTCTCTAGATCAAAATGCAATAAAGTGGAAAGAAATATTGGTTAAAGCAAGAGAGTCTCGCTTCCGAATTACGTTTTCTATTTTTCCTTTCAACCCTAGCAACGAATTCAACATTTCCAAAAGATTTAAACATTTTTGGTTTATTTTTTTCATATTCATATATATTTTGACTTTTTGATGTCATCTGCTACTATTAAAAAAGCAAGAGTTACTGCGAGAATCGCTGAAGCGGAAGGGGTTAATCTTCCTACTTCTTCCGAAAATACACAGAAATTATTAGTACAGGTATATATTTTTATTTTTAAGCATCTCAATTTTTCATCAATATTTTTTTCAGACTGAAGAAAAACGTAAACTACTCGACAAAAAATGTGGGGAGTATGAGCAGCTCTGTCGAAAATATGCAAAAATCAAAGATCATTGCGAAACTTTAAAGACAAAGTATATAAATGGCTCGGTTAGTGACGAAAGCAAAAAATAATCATTGAAAAGACACGCCGAACTCGTGCTGATAAAAATGTGATTTTTACAAATCAATGAAACAGTTTCTAGGTGCAAATTGATGAAATAAATGATCAGTACGAAAAAGTAAAGCAAACATCGGAAGTGAGTTTTTTGAGTCAACAGCAGAAAAACAACGAGCAGAATGAGCTTGTTCAAAAATTGTCTGAACAAAATGAACAACTTGAGAGGGTTACAGCGGATTTAGAAAAGGAAACACGTTTAGGTGAAGAATTGACGGAAAAGTGTGAGTAACGATAGTTTGATAGATCAATAAAAAAAACATTTTAGGTGATGTTTTGTGCAAAACCGTGGATGATTTGAGAAATGCCGCCGATATGGACATTAAAGAGTCGGAAAATATACAGAATGCGTTTGAAAATGATATCAAGACGGAAAAGGTAAGAATTGTTTAGTATTCTTGGATTGATTTCTGATTTTCATAACATATGAAGAATCATTAGATCATAACATAGTTCGTCTTGTTGTAACTCTTATAGTAAGACACCATTATTGTTGTTTACTATTATTTTCTATCTATACTTTCTAGATAACAGATTACATAAATTTCATCAAAAAGGCGATATATTCTAGTTCAGCCGTACTCCAATGTAGAGCATTTAACCTCGAAAAATACTATAATTTGCAAACTCGCTCTAATGTTCGGAATTTTTTAAAGGCTTCCCATTTTGAAAAGTACAGATGTTGGGACTGACCACAGTATGTTCTGATCAACTCTTCAAAATATTTTAAATTTTACTTTTTTAAATTACATTCGATAACTTGCTGGTTTTTAGACATTGGAACAGTATTTAACGCGGCTTTTTGACGACGTTTTTGCAAATCAACGACGTTTGGAAGATCTAATTATTGGTGAAGCTGATATTTAACACATCAAAAACAATGAGTTGAATTCAGGATCATCGAGAGGAAGAGCCGACTTTAGACAAGCGGAAAAAATACTGAAGGAACAAAAACGAAAGCATAGAAAACTTAGTGCGCAAATATCAAACGAATCCAAGAACGTGAGTGAACCGCTTTTAATTTAAACAATTCAGGATTAAGGATCAACGGATATTCGTTGATAAAGATCTCTCAAAATTGAATGAACTTGAAGAGGAGTGGGAGTCCATAAAAGGACAAATCAAAATCAAGGAAGATGAAATGATGAAGGGAATTGTACAAGTCTGTTTCATTTGAAGAATAAGATGCATGTGTATTAATCTCGTACCTTTTAGACGAGAGAAAAAATGAGATATTTGGAGAAAATAGATCAATCAATAATCAACAAACGAGAAAAAGAACAACAGATGCAAATCGCCGCAGATTACAAAAAATTGCAATCGTAAGTTTTTAAAACTGATGTTTGCGACAATAACACGTGTTTTGTTTCAGGCATACACCAATGTACGCCGCATATACTTCGTCCATTGACTTAACCAAACATCTAGTCGAGAATTTAGAATTACAAACTTCGAGCCCCTCATTTTTGAAAGAAGTAAGCGAAATTGCCTTTTTCAATTGAAATTATTTTATTGAAGAAAGCTCAATCTGCTGTTTCATTAGTCTCACCGATTTCAACACTCCGGTCTGTTATTTTTTCGGACGATTTTTCCGAATTTCCGAAACATACAGAAATGTTAGAAAATAGAAGAAGGGTAAGAACAAATGGTATTCTCAACCAAAAAACATTTGATTACACTATAATTTTATGTTATGCTCTCAATGCGTACTTTCTCGTATTTATGTGTTTTTGGCAAAAATAGAAAAAAAAACGCCAACGAGGGATTATTTTTGAAGACGAAAATAAAGCCCAACTTTATTCAGATTTTGAGATTATCGGAGAATGAAGCTTATCGACAGCTGATAAACGAGCTAAGATTGCTTGAAGGGATCGTGAGTGGGCAGCGACAGGAATTTCAATCGTTTGAAAGGCAGATCAAATCATTGAACGATTCTATTAATGTAATCATTTTGTTTTTCGAATTTGACAAACATATATCAACAAAAATTTACTCAAACCAAAAAACGTGTTTTACTGTCGAAAAATTCCAAGTACAGCATCGGAAGTGGGGTGGCATCAATTATGATCTTTATGATCTTGATGCGCAACGACTTTGTGTTTTCCGTGTCTCTATCTCTCTTATACCTATAGTTTTTAAAAATCTCGAAACACGTTTTCTGGTATAAGAAAGGAAGTAGCACAAAATAATTTATCAATTTTGTTCTATGAAGTTAAATGATATCATTTTGATCCAAATCGATCAGAGGGTTTATTTGGTTCAAAAGTATCTGATGCAATATTAACCTCACAAGAGTGTAGTATCATTCTTACCTTAAATAATCACGTTATAATCGAGAAAAGTATAAAAAATAGGCAGTTCACTCCAATTAAAGTTTGTTCTATCACTCGTGATATAATCTTATATCTCTAACATAAAACGTTGATCGATTTGCACTGATAAATTTCTGATTATTCGACTGTAATCATAAGTTTCCTCTATTCAAAAGTAAACATTTCCAAATGTGTTTCAAAGAAAAATTATTTCTCCGACATTCTTTTGCACACAGAGAAGGTTCTTTAAAAAACAGGGGGTTTATGAGGTTAAATTATATAAAAGTCATAAGAGATTGGATCGCGGTAAAATAGGGGAGCCTCTAGGTCCCTCATAGCAAAATTTTTATTGATTTTTTTCCAAAATGAATTGTATTATGTGATAAAAAGGTGTGTTGGAGATCCACGAACCCTACAGTTGTCCTTCGAGATTCTCATTTTTACCAATTTTAGAAAATTATGTAGCTCTATCAAAGTCTTTCTAAAAAAATAAAATTTTATAATCCGTAGAAAGATTATTTCATAACAATTACTTGCAGCTTCAACAAGCGAATGTTCGATTTTATCAGAAAAAAATTAACGAATTCAATGAAAACGTCAAAAAAGATGATGAAGCAAAAGAATTGTACGAAGAAAAGGAAGGGAAGAATAAAGAAACAATGGCAAGTGCCACAATTTGTTGGTGATTAATTTTTCTTATTTATGAATTTCAGGAGCATAACACAAAAACTTTTATACAAGATTTGATGGAAAGACGTATATTGTTGGAGGATGAGAGAAATGCACTTACCAATCAGCTTAAAGATACTAATTTCGAGCATGATAGGCTTGATGAGCAGTGGAAGATTGCAAAAATTTATAACAAACATTTCGATTTAGAGGTTAGATATGGCACACTATTTGTGATTTATATGTATATTTTCCAGGGTAATCAAAAATTAACAACTGATCTTCAAATGTGGAAAAATAAGGTTGATCAAACAGAAATTGAAATTCAAAAACTACAAAGAATGGAAAATTTTGCATCTCTCGCAAATGGTCAACTTCGCAGTCAGTTAGCATTGTTAAAACCTTATGGTAATTATGCAAAACTTTGTTTTTTTAAAAATATATTCATTTTGCAGATATTGAGTATCAAGAATTCGAAAAATTAATTGAAGACAATAAATACTTAAACGTACAAATTGCAGATCATGTAGCTAATGTTTTTTTAAACCAATTTTAATATTTTTCTCATTTCAGGAACTACGAAAAAGTGCCGAGAATTTGTTGGAAAGCGGGGATATAAAAATTATTTCATGATTATCAATATATTTCAATATTCATTTTCAATAGATCTCATTTATCAAATACAATTTAATATGGTATTTTTTTAAGTGTGTATATTTATCACATATAAATTGTTAGGTTTAAATATAGATTTTGGATTAGTTTATGTTGCGTTGAAAAATTCGAATTTTTATTTTAATATTATAGTGTAGAATTCAAAAATAAAACAAGTTTTTACGAATCAAAACCGCAAACCATTTTTATGATGACTCACACATGTTTTCCGCAATTCAATACACATCGTACGATGAACATATCTACTATATTAAAATATGATATTTTATATATTATTTGTAAAGGTTTTTAACTCTATAAATAAAAATGTACGAGAAAGCTTGACAAAAATTTTTTGTTTGATCGCTTACCCTGTCCCTCGAAGCACACTTCCCACATAGACTAAACCCCAGTTGGACAAATATTCGCAAAATTGTAAGCGCATAACATACCGCGACCTCACCTTCTATTTGAAATTTTCCTTTATGTTGCTTTGTTTCTTTTCTGTCTCACTAGCAATGTTCTTTCTTCTTAGTGCAATCAATTTTATTGTATTTTTCTTTTCAATATATTTATTGTTCAAAGCAAATATAAGGTGAAATGCCTTTTTGAAAACCGTTTTTACAAAATAAAATATGTTGGGACACAGATATGTTCATTATATTGTATGCATAGCTTTCATTTTCTTAATGCAATGAAAAATTATATTGTTTTTGTTGTTGTCTAAATTTATAACTGTTCTTAATCAAATCGACATTTTTCGCAAGCTTTTTTTTTCAAAACGCCAAATAATTATGATAACAATGTATAAAAATTCATTTGAATTCTTTATTTTGAGTAAAACTGCCCTTCAAAAAATCTAAAAACAAGTGATGTCACCTCCCGTTTGCACTGCCATCTCCGATTTTCACACATTTGGAGAGGGGTTGTTATTTTGGAGTGTTGTCAAGGCAAAATTTCCTTTCCTTTTAGAGCGCATTTGCAATAAAACCGCACGCAATGCAGCAAATACCACTTCCACGCGTCGTGGGTCACGTAAACTCAAAATGAAAACGCAAGCGTGTGGACAAGTCAATTTATGTTGACAACAATAAAAAAAAACCAAAATAATTATTTGATAAATTCGCTAATTTATTTTGAATGAATTTTAAAAAATTGGAAATCAGTAAACAAGCTCTTTAATGATGATATTTTAGCCATTTTGACCGTATACCTTTTACATTTTAAAAAGCGCTGTGTTGAATAAGATTTGCAACATAACCATTTAACAAAAAATCAGAAATTCTGCAAAATTAACAATATTTTAATTTTGAAGTTTCATTTAAAAAATAGTGGAAATTAATGATAGAACCAAAGTTTCAAGAATATTAGTAATTAGACTGGATACTTTTTTGAGCTCGATGTTTTTTAGTTTCAATTAATGTTTTTTTTTCTAATCGCTATTCATCTTCCAGACATATGTATATTTTGCTTGTACATTGTGTCGTAAGTTTTTTTTTTCTATTTTTATAAAACGATGAATACATTTTTAGTCGCCTATGAACCGAGAACATCATGCGCTTTATTTGTCGTTCACTTTTGTAACCATAGGCAACGGCTTTTGATTCAATTTTTTGTATGAGCCATAGCCATGTGATTTTTTCCGTTGCTTTTTTTGTTATTTCGTATAGTTCCCCTCTATTTTTGGTGATCTCTGCAAAACCTTTGATGCAGAGTTCCCGCATAGTAGAGGCTTTTCCTGTTTTTTTTCGATTTATTAAAGACTTGTTTTTGAAATTATCTAAATCGGAAGTTAACTAATAGTGAGCCTATTCATTAAGTTTACACCTGTCATTGTAGATTAACATTCATTTGCCAAAAATATAGAACCTTCGATTGTTTTTTGAACGTTTGTTCGAAAAGAATATTCACCAGACAGACTATTGTAGATACAATCTATGACCTCCATTGTTTCGTTCTTCTACATTTTCGTCTATCAAAACTTTCAGGACGATTGTGAACCGGAACAACCGTTAAAAGTTTTATATAAATATTTTCGGTCTATCGAGTCAAATATACAACAAATTACTTATTTCTTATCAGCAACTTTTTTTATTCTGTTCGAAATGACTTGTTTTTTTGCTGCTTACGCAATAATTTCCAGCGTCAATTGCAATGAGCATAGTTCAATCGAATAACGAACTCATAGGAATCGGCGAACTGTTAACTCCATTTATTTACAACGATCAAACGTAAGGTTTTTTCAAGATTTGTTTTTATTAACTTACTTACATTTTAACTTACTTACGTGAAATATATTCACGAATGTCTGTTATAAATGTTTGATAATTTTTTCAAAAACAAAAAAAAAGTATGTGAATTCACATTGAGCATTATCATTTTAAAAACTGTTTTTAAAATCCCATAAACGTTATGAATAAAAACAAATCGATTACTTTGCAGTAAGTCACCGAATAATATGTTTTGTGGAGAGCTACATCAATATCAGGATGTAAACATTGACGATACAATTCCGATGAATAACTGGACAGTGAGTGAAGAGAGCTTCGAAATAAAAGGTGTAAAAGATGAAATTACTGAATGCGACGAATCTCCAGAAGAAGCGACAGCGGTAAACTTTCGAATTAATTATGAAGAAAATGAATAACATACTTATATACATACATATATATAATTACAAGTAAAAAATAGGTGTTTTCTTAGTAAAAATGTCAATTTCAAATCAGTTTACTTCAAAATTTGACTAACATTGATGAACTTTTAATCAATTTATCGAATTTTAACATTCAAAAATTTTAATTCATGTTCGATACACATTTCGAGCTTAACATTCCTTGGAATTCATCTATTTCTTTCACATTTTCAAAAAAATGGTTTATTTTTTATATTTGACATTTTTCTTAAAGGTGGTTGCTTTTCAACATCTTCCCAAGAATGTTTGTCCAACGTTTTGTGTCGTGTGTAAGGACAAAGCTACTGGGTATCACTATGATGTAAGTTAACAATTTTGAACTTGATTTTATGTGAAGTTACTAATTAAGGTTCCTTCGTGTAACGGTTGTAAAACGTTTTTCCGTCGAAGCGTTTTGACGCAACGAACATATGACTGTAAACGAGACGAAAAGTGTTTCGATGTGCTTTTTAAAGGTAATCACAACTTTCCTTTCCAAGTTTACTTTGTTTGTTTCTGATTAAACTAATTTCCGGTCAGCCGTATTATGAATTTAAGAAGAGAAGTTGATCTTTGTTTTATGAAATCACTAACGCCTCGTCGTTGCACTAAATTTGATGAAATGTGAACTGTAAAAGACAGTTCAATGATGATACCATGAACTTATAACTGATAACCGGAATTACGTAAAACTAAAAACATTATTTTCTCGATTAAAAAATGATGTCACAATATTTGATCCTTCATTCAATTTTATTAATATAAAAACATGTATTTTTCAGAAAAACTGAGATCTTGCCGAGCTTGTCGATTCAAAAAATGTGTCGAAGTTGGAATGAATCCAATGGGTATTTAAAAAACAAAACACTGAAAAAACGATTGCAATTTTCAGCTATACAATCAATAGGAGGGTTGACAAACAATACGGTTGTTTCAACAATCGTTAGTAAGAGAAAATGTTCAACTGAGTCGTCTGACCTGCCATCGACATCAAAGGTACATACTATTGGTTTAGTTTAAAATTGGAAACGTAGGAATTTAGATCACTGCACCAATGAATCAATTGACGTTAGACGAAACTGTGGAAAAATTAATAGATGGATTATTATACCTAGAAATTAAAGTTGATGATTTCCGAAAGTGCGCTTTTAACCCAATGGATGATCATTATGGAAAATTAAGTACAATTATGGAACAGAACTCGTTGTTATCCATTTCCCAACGTGTCGGGGTATTAGAGTAACAATGCATTTGTAAAATAATAATTATAATTTTAGCCAATGCCCAACTGGCCTGTATCACATTTATCACATGAGGAACTTAAGTATATGAGAGGAAAAGTACCACAAGGACCATTAGCTCCAGAAAGGTAAATACTTACAATTACTCGAAATTAATTCATTTTTAAAATTTTAAAGAAAAAATTGGTTTGCTTATGATATGTTGACATCGGTGGAATATGCTAAAACTTTTGGATTTATGCACAAACTTGATAAAAATGACCAGGTAATATTTCATCCATTACCTTAAAAAAACTGACAAACTTTAGATTCTTTTAATAAAATCGGTTGCTTTGAAAGTTATGCACCTGAATCAATCGTTTTCTTCATATGAGAACAAGTATGACATTATTTTTCATCCTGATGGAACCTCCCCGCGACCTCTCAGATTTCTCGAAGATTTATTACTCACCGAAACGTATGTTAATGCAAAACTTGTTCAAATTTTAGACTTTTGCTTAATCATAACATGACTTCCAGAACATCGGAACGAAGGAAGCATCATCATCGAATGATGTCTGCAGCAATTTGTTCACTAATAAGAAATAATATCGACAAAACAGAATATGTTCTCTTCAAAGCTATTACTTTATGCAATGCGAGTAAGTTCTTATTTTACTGATTAATAAATTGGATCGCTTATTTGTTTTCAGCTGTCAACGGTCTAAGTGATCATGCACGCAAGATTGTTTCACAAGAAAAAGAAAAATTCAGTGCAGCACTTCTCAGATACTGTCTCACAAAACGTGGAGCGTCTGGAGCAAGTCATTATGTAGCTTGCTTAGAATTGAGTAATCGATTGGAACAACTACAAAAAGAAATGAAAGATATTCATCTGTTGGTAATGCTGTTTTTGGAAAAAAGTGAAAAGCGGCCCATTCATCAGCTCATCGATGATATAATGGAAGACATTTAATTTAATAATGTTTCAATACTTTGTGTGGGCAGCTTAAAAGTTGGTGCCATTGTCTGTTTTTCTTTTAAATTTCTGAAAATACTTTTCGAAAATTGAGTGGTGTCCTGTTTCTTTTTAATACAACCATTTTCTCCTGTGTACATGTAACTACTAATTTTTAAACTTCAGTACAGCTTTTTTTTGGTTAATTAACCGAGTTCAAACTAATTATAAATAGGAATTCAACCTCAATTAATAAAAATAATGCGATTTTCTATTAAACTTTTATCTGGGATTGTTGCAATGATTTTTTGTTAGATACATTAGTTATTAAATTATTCACATTTTTTCTTGAAAATTTATGATAAAAGTTTGTTTAAAAAGTATTGTGAACTTAAAAATTTTGTATTATGCATTTTCTACTAAAAGACCGCAGCGCAACCGCTCGCAGGTAAAAATAGCGTGACTTTGTGAGAGACTTAGATTTTCTGGGTAGGTCAAAACAAACTTGCATGATCAAGAAATTTTGAGTTGCCAATAACATTTTTAATGAAATAATTTCAAACTGTGGCTTGACACCAATTTTAATAATGACTACCAATTTAAAAAAATAATTTTTTTCCGAAATTGTATCAACTCTCAAACTCATTTTATTGAAAAAAAAAGCACAAGTTCAGAGAGAAAGAGATATTGATTTCTCACTACATGTAATAAGAACAATTTGACATTTTTCTTGTGCACAAAAATGAAAAATGAATTAATTTCAAAGATATATATTAACAAATGAATGGTTACGGCCTAGAAATGTCACAACTATAGTGTACAAAAGAATAAGACAAATTTTACAAATGAAAAACATTGAAGTAATAAAAAACAGACTTTCAGTGACACTTTCCATCATGATTCATAACCCGATATGTCCAGGAAAATACTGATGTGTTTTTTTAATTAGAAAAAATATAGCATCTCTATTCTGATTCTTCGGAAAAGTTGAACACCTATGCCAAATAGTACGAGCTGAAAGAAGAATTATCATAACTATAGCATGGCAAAAATAACACTAACCTCAGCGAAGATCAATAATGAAAATATTCCAATAATTGAAGAGAAATGAATTTGATTTTCTTGATAAAGTGGAGTGATACAACCCTGAAATTTATACACATTTTATTTTATTTTAACAATTAATTAGGAATTTTAATTAGAGCATTTCTCACTATTGTATTTGCTCAAAAAAGATCGTCGTCAGTTGTGATAGAATCGCATAACCAGAAGCCAACAATGATACCAACCACCTGAAAGTGCATGCTTTTCATTCATATATATTTAAAATTCTTCATCCGTTCAGACAGATGTATTGAACAAAAACGGATGTAATACATTCCCGGATATTACCTGAATAAGTGCAAAGAAAATCACAGTCCAAGCAACAATTTTGAAATGAGAAGTAAGCTCTTGAAATGATTCAGCGATTTTTGCATAGCAGCCCTGCAGAATTACAACAGATTTACAGAACACGATACAAACGCAACGTACATGCACGTTCAATTTTGATAGACATTTAATGCTTTAATTGTAAAATCTAACATTGGAATTATTTAAATATCACTGTGGTAAATACAATTTTTGTCAATATGATCCTTTTTTATTGGAGGAGCTATTTTGAAGTTTCACAAAATTATTCGAAACATATTTTTTGAAAGTTCAATAATATGCAAATTTTTGAGCTATATTTAATATTAATTTTTTAAATAAATGTAGAAGTACTACTAAATAAATAATTAAAAAATTAATGCTGAATGTTTTATTTGTCCAGGGTGAGCTCACTGGGCAAAAAAAGTGTTTGTTTAATGGCTTTTAATTTTATTTTCAATACACTCATAATCATCAATTAGTTTAAGATTTACAAAAAATAGCTCTTCAATAGTCCGAATAATTGGAAGTAGCATATCATGTTTGGATGGGCCTCCTCTATTTTTTTCTAAGTTTTGCTTATTTGTTCACCCTATAAGCCTCAATTACATTTAATTGACACGAAACAATTTTTTAATCGGAAAGAGAGAACGAAAATAAATGCTGTGAATACAATAGTAATTAAAGATTCTGTGTGATTCCAAAAAGAGCCTACGAGAAAAATCCAGTTAAAAGTAGTGTATCTTCTAGTTAATTTTTTCAAATTATAGGAACATATTTTTGAAATTTTTTGCTCATAGACAAAAAGCATCAATTACATTTCATTGACATGCAACATTTTCAAATAGATATTCTCGAAAACGATATTTGAAAATATTTTAAAGCATGGAAATGCGTATTGGTGAAATATAGAGCATTTTCTGATATTTCTTAATTTTTTGTAGTATATTCTCATATGGATAATAAAATGATATTCTTTGAAAAACCTACGTGTGCATGTCTCATAATAATGTTACAATGAGGCCGGAGTCTGCCGTGTTCATCAGGAGGACAACAAGCTGGCGGGAATGGATTCCGTCCTTTTGTTAATTTAAACCATCCGGATTTATTGAAATCGCCAATCTTTGAATCAACTCCACAACATGATTTTTCAATCATGATTTTATCCCATGCCGTTTTTACGAGCATTCCATCTTGAGGATTTGTGCTAGCTTTGACGTTGTCCGTTCCATTGTACATTTTTAATGAAGAGTGAAGGATGTCGCGGAAGTCGTTTTCAAACTGGAAAAAGACAAAAAAAACAGAATAACAAACAAGAAAATAGGAAGTTTGATGTACCATATGACTGTGAAGGAACGCATATATTGTTGCTGCAATTTCAATCGCAAGGATGAGCATCAGACAAGAAGCATACTGAAATTTTGAGGTTTTTTAAATTCTAAAAAAACGATTTACACAGCATAGTAATGGTCTCCATTCTTTTGCGGCTCCACAACAACCCAAAAATGCAACAAAAATGACAATCAATCCGCCACCAAGTAGAAGGCTTCCAATTTGGCGAACTGCTGTTGGTTTGGTTGCCTAAATTTAACAAATTATATCACATAAACTTTCATTTCAATCACCAAGTCTCGTAACCCAGCATCTTGATCATATCCCTGAACTTTAGCGGTTGCCATTGCCAAGTTGTCAATCGCGTACTTATCAAGAACCAACCAAACACCAATGCCCACACATATTAAACCACATATCTGGAAAATTTTAGTTTATTTTCAAAAAAAAAAGAAATTAATTATTATTTATTTATAACTTTTAGAAATTATGTGTTTTTTGTTTCATAGACATCGCACTTATTGATAAATTCCAAAATTAATTGTTACTTACCAAGAAAACTAAATTGAATATGAATAAAGAAAACTTCAGAGCTCGAGCAGTACAACTCAACGGCATTTTGCTGAAATAAAAAAAACACATCCACGAAAAATCCTTGAATCTATGTGAAAAAAAAACTAAAACGAAACAGGTGTTCGCGAACAAAATAAAAAGATAGAGCAAAGTTTTCACAATAAGAACATGATGTGATGTAGGTAGAAAGCACGTCGAATATTTACCCAAAAAGATCAACAAAATGGAAATGGTCCACCTGAAAGTCAGTTGAAAATTAATCTAAATGGTCAAGGTGCAAACATCGTCAAAGTTTCAAATTTCAAATATATTTTATGGGTGTTGAGTTCGAAGCTTGGGAAAGACCACATATTGTAATTAAGGGCTATATAAAAGTAAGGAAAACTAGGGTGTCAATTAGAATGGCAACACATGGGGCTCCTCGCAATCAGAACCAGAAGCGCATCCACAACCACATATATTCAGTCAACTATGCGAAACGGATAGTTGACTTGGAGCAGAGGGCAGAGGATGTGAGTTCGAAATTAGTGGTCTTCTCTTTTATCGAATAAGAGAATAGCGTGTAAGATTATGAGTCTCAGACTGAAATCATCACCGAGTCAGTGAGTAACAACAGTTGTTAACTCGTTCAGATGCATTTCTTGTGGGTTATGTGCACCAAAAATGAAGATAACATGGCTAGACAAATTACAAGTTTTGAATGGGACTATTAGCATTTTTTAACATTCTGACTTTTCTAAATGTGTCTAAACAATTTGTTTTATCAAAAGTGCCAAAATTAACGGTATATATCCATTTGTTGTTCACCTTTTTATTACTATTGTGCTTTTGTTCTTCAGTGAAACGATCAATCAAATTGGCAGAAACGATGTGGGATAAGAGAGATTGAACGTCGATGCTTGTCACTTTGTTTATAGTTTGCGGAAGTCTCTAACAGAAGTTAGGAAGGAATGTACGTGAACAGAACAACGAAATAACAAATAATTCCTTTGATGCAAAATTTTATCCAATATGAAGTTTTGATTACAGAAAAAAAGACATTTAATAACATTTTTGATTTTACAGAATAATGTCACACATAGTATAGTACAGTGTAATATTGTTTTTTTCGATACTTTTACTTATTGGCTTCTGCAACAATTTGCAAGATTCGAATGAACAAGTTCAAAATATCCAGATACAACGAAACACATGCACAAATATATTCTTCTGGAGAGAATCTGTGCATTATCATATCCAAGTCTATAACCAATAGAACGCAGAAAATTCCAGCTCCGATAACATTCAACATGAAATTAGTGACTGGCGACATGAGGAAAATCTGAAAAAAGTAACGTGTCAATTTATTTTTAAACTTTGATATTTCATTGTTTTTTGTTGACGACCACTGTCACTCTCAAAACAATTCATTAATGAGCCAATACCCTAAAGCATTGCATTAGTACGAAATCTCCATAATTATTATTCGCCAATGCGCGTTTGTCTACTACTCATATTCCTTCACCCTTCACCTGATTATTCACATTGTATTCCTGCTCTTAATATGAACATCTTATCAACTTTTCTCAAAAGTGAGTTTTTTTTTCCTATTTTTTAATGTTTGCAATGCAATATACCTGGAAGAATGAAGCCAGCAAAAGAACGCTGAGCAATGATCCGCCAATTGCATACCCAGCCGAGAAATCTCGTTTATTTTGAAGTGTGAATGCGAAAAGTCCCGCAACTACTAATCCAGTTATCACAGCAGCTTCAAGAATAACTGTTGCTTCAAAAAGAACCACTAAAAATAAGAGCATTTTTGGGGACCCATATTTTGAGATATATTTCTTCGTTACCAAAGCAGCCAAGTGTGAGAGCTTGAAGCGCGGTAAAGGCTGCAAGGAGAACATAGTTGAGTGGAACTTCACGAGCATTAACGTGGAGGGCAATGATCAAAGCGATTGAACCGAAAAGATTTGGAAACAATATCCATGAACTGAAATTAAATAAATTTTCAACTTTTCGAGATAAACTTTTATAATGACAAAATATGCTATTTACCAGAGTAAAGTATATCAAATGCTGTCATAGATTTTAATTTTTTTTAAGCTCAAGATTTTCGTTCAGCGCCAATATATTGATATTTCCGACCATATTGATATGGAATTATTTTGGCAGTCGTTTTTTTAAATTCAAAATTCAAAAATGAGTATTTCTCACATAAATTAATAACAGAAACGTTATATTTAACCCAAGACAGACATTTTTGAACATTATGTCAATTAAAAATAGATGACGTCACAGAATTTTGAAATTCGAGTCTCTTCATTGTGAAAATGTATTTTTACCTACAATGCTAGAGAATCACATTGAATATCAAAAAACATGAACATGTACTTAACAATTTATCAGTTTCGGAAGAATGTCAGCTTTTTAATTTGCAAATTTCAGAAAAAAAAACGTGACGAAAAGTATGTACATCGTATAACTTTCAAGGGTTACGAAATGAAAAATGCGTTTCTACGAATGTTTGCAAAATGTCCTCTTTTTTCATTTGGAATCTTGCTTTTCAATATTTTGTATACACAACCAATTAGCGTCATTGTACAAATTTAAATAAAATAACATATTTTAATCATAAAAATTGCATTAAGAGTGCTCCGTCTAAATAACTTCCCTTTAAAAAATTAATGTTTCTTTAGAAAATTTTTTCAATATCAACCAACTTCACAAAAAATCCCGACACCTGAAAAACAAATTCTCACGCTGTTTCATTTTATTTCAACCATTCGGGGGGCAATTTCTCAAAAAAAAAAAGATATTCTAACGCGACGCCTAGTTTTATTTAAATTAAATGATCGTCAAGTCACAAATTGTCTAATCCTTTAATTTGCTTGAAAACGTTTCTTCTCTTTCCGTTGCATTTCTATCAAAGCTTTTCAGCAAAAACATATCGTTTCGTTTGCTGAAAATCAATTTCAATAACAAATCTTGACATACAAAACAACATTTGTTTTTTTTTCCATGCATTAAAAAATAAGTTCACCGTCTTGACAATAAAACTATATTTCAAAATTATTTCCAAATTTGAAGGCTTGTTGTAGTTCTTGCATAATTGATTTTTGTTTTTCAAAAAAAAAACTTTGCAAATTGGGTTAGCGTTTTTTTATGCAGTACCACCGGTAGCCACTCTATTTTGCTCTCGCTAAACAATTTTTGAAAAATATTGAACATTGTTTAGTCTCCTACTTTTCTGTGAAATTCTAAACAAAATTTATTTTTCGAAAAAAAAAAATCAAAACGCGAAAAATAAAACCAAACAATATGTGCCCTTTCTTTCAATTTCTTCAAAACAAAACGAAAACTTTGCGAGAGCTCATTTTTCCTCAAAAAAAAAGTTTAATGAAGTTGCTTCGTACTGAAGAACTACTTGAATTCAAATTAAATACTGGTGTATTGTGTCATTTCCAAAAAATCTTTTACTTACTTCTTCTTCTAAAAAAAAGAACAAGAAAATTTTTGAATTTTGAACAGCTAATGCATTTTTTGTATTATGTGTGTGTGTTTTTTTCACCGGAATTTGGATGAAAAATGGGGTGGATGACTTCTAAATATGGCTTTTCTGACTTACTTCAACTATTCTGAAAGATTCATTGGGTCATGCTTCATTTTCCCATTTCTATGTTTTTCTTCATTTCAATGTCACATGATTTAGTTTTAAGTCCATTCGTTTCTCGAAGTTACATACTTTACAAGTTTTCTTCTATAAAGTCAAATTATCATCGAAGACGATAGAGACGAGAGTTTGATGAATTGATAAATGAGCCAAAGCACGCAATATTAACTACTTTTTACATTCGTGGTAGATTCTAAAACTCCTCAATTTCATTTTAAATGAAATCTAGTTTTTTTTTCGTGGACTCTAAACACAAATATTGCTGTGCCATCTGAGTCGTCGTTCCTCCAAAACTTTTCCATCCGTTTACATCTGTTTTGTTACATTTGTCCTTTGTTTTTGTTGGAACCGACAGAAAGAGTGGGGGGGGGGGAGACCTCCTCGTTTACATACTTAACCGAAGTCCCATCGTTAAACCAATTCCAGACGCTGTTGAAAGAATGAGATCAGCAAAAGTGGGAGTGGCAAGGCAGTTGGAAACAAAAAAGCCTCAAACTGGCCGAAAAATATCAACGTCGTCGCGTGGAACTATACAATCGCAGCAAAGTCAACAGGACGACACAACACAAATGAAGTATACAAGGTATAACCGATTGTTTAAATACTTCTTTGATGATTTATTATTGCAGAAAAGAATTGAAAGAATACCGTCAGTTGTTCAATATGTTTGACACTGACGGTTCTGGTGCAATTGGTAATGAAGAACTGAAACAAGCAATGATCAGCATGGGTCTAAATGCAAATAAGTCTGAGATTGACAATGTCATCAGAGAGGTATGAAATGTCGTTATTAAGATAAACCGTAATTAAACACGAAAAATAGACCCACAGTTAATGAAGGTTCCTGAATTTTCAGAAAAGGACGCATGGAACAGAAAAAGCTCATCTTTATTAGAAGTAGTCCAAAGTTATTTATATTTGTATAAATTTTAATCGAGATGTTAAAATTAACGTGACTTAGACTGATTATTCATTATTGTCAACTTAAAAATTTTGGATCATCCATTTTCTACTAAAAGACCGCAGCGCAACAGCTCGCAGGTAAAAATAGCATGGATTTGTGAGAGTCTTAGATTTTCTTGGTAGGTCAAAACCAACTTGCATGATCTATTCTTGAATTGACAATAACAGATAAGAAAACAACGCCTATTAATCAAGCTAGCGTGTTCCTAGGTAAATGTATTCTTATGAAAATTACTTTTAATAATATTCCAATTTCATATTGAATATGAAATTGTTGTTCGTTTGGGAACAATTGATAATCTATTTAGAGTCCCCATTTAATAAATTAATTAATGTAAGTCATAAAAACTGCTAATAAATAATTATGAGTCTTCATAGATGTTTTTATGTGATTTCAATTAAAAAATCATGTCATGACGCCTTTGAACTGTAACATCTGTTTATGGCCAGTCCGCTTTCTAGATAGTGTTCAAATATAAAGAGCAATTATTTTTAAGGTTGATGAGGATGGTAATGGTGAAATAGATTTTGAGGAATTTTGTGCTTGTATGAAAAAGTCTCAAAATATTGTGAAATCTACAAATGAAGAGCTAATACGTGAATGCTTTGAGATTTTCGATCAAGATCGCAACGGTATTATAACGGAAAATGAATTCAAGGTAATCATTTCAATTTTTCTAACAAAATTGGACAATATATTTTCAGTACATAGCCAAAGAGTTTGGTGACTATGATGATGAATTGGCTGAAAAGGTTTTTCGAGAGCTTGATGTTTCAGCAAACGGTCACCTTTCAGCAGATCAAGTGAACAGCTATCTATTAATTTGAAAAAAAACGCAATGTTCTTTTTTTCAGTTCGCAACTATCGTTGATGATTACTTGTTAAGCGATCCGATAAGGCATGAGATGGAGAATGAAGAAAGTCAGGAAGACGAGAAAAAAGAAACATTTGATAACAGATCAGGGGGTCGAAATAGCCCATATCACCCGTTGACAAGTGTTCCAGAATGAGCCAACAATAATAATATGATTTTCTTTCATGCATTCTTCACCGTTTTTATTTTCTCATCTGTACATAAAAATTTCAAATAAACTTACTTATTTTGAATGAACTTGTCAGAGTGTGGAATGCAATAAATTGCCGCGCATATCCCAATGGTGAATAGAATTTGAAATGAAACTATACCAAGGACTTTTCTCAAAAATGCTGGAAATTTTAGATATTAAACAAATGTTGCTACCAAGTCTTAGTACCAATTCTAATCATTCTATTAGCACTGGAAACACATCCAGGAACGTTTCCTTCCATATCAACGATTGCAGCTTCAGCATGTGCAGAATTTGCGATATCTCTTGGCCAGAATTGGGCTGTTCTGAAATTACCATACATTTCGTTTTTTTTAATCAAAACTTTTAAAAAATTAATAACCTTGGAGCTTCATCTTTATCTTCCGAATCACTATCAGTATCAGCTAACAGATTAACCTGAAAGTAACATCTAAAATAAGAGAATTTACTAGTTTTAAAAATTACCCTTTCTGGCTCGCGCTGCTGAGTTTGCGCCATTATGAGAACGGCAAAAAACGGCTGAAAAGAAATCAATATTAAAACCGAAAACCAATGTTATGAAATAATGCAGCGAATGATATGTTCCTTTTTTGGAAAGAGAGAAGTGAAAGCGATCAGTGAGATTGATAACTACTTATTGATTATATAAAAACAATACAAGTAGCATTTCTCAGTAATTAATAATTCATTTCAACGAAATTAATTGAAAATTGGAAGGTAAGGTTTAAAAGAGAAAACATAAAGAATATTATAGAGGTACTTGACGAGGAATGAAGTGAAAGAGTATTGAGAACAGAGAGAACACGGGAAAAAAGGGAAGAACGCAGGGACGCGTTTATTTCAGTTGAGCGGGCTTTCACTTCGCCACGTATTCTAGCCGAAAACGATTAACTTACAGTTCAATAGTGAGAACATATATTTAAAAAATATGACGAACATCAAGAAACCTAACAAAGGGATGAGAACTTGTTGATGAATGCTTTTTCCTGGATTTTAAATTAATAGTAAGTAATAATATGAAAAAAAAATTATTTACCTTTAATATAATCTACAGAGTAATTCGTCCAATTGAACTACCATAGCACATGAATTGAATATTTTGGCACATTGAGTTGATTACCATTGCACAAGTTTTTATTATCATTAATGAAGTGGTCCATTTTTAAATGATCCTGAAAAACAATAATTTATGTGGTTTTTTTTGAAAAATTGTAATGATTTTCCTTTTCTATCAGCCACATAGTATTTGATATATTTGAATCACCAAAAGTTTTGAATGGTTTTGTTGGGCACAATGTGATGATTGTCATAGCACAGTTCTTAAAATATTGCCCTTAAATATTTTACACAAAGAATTAAAATCTTTTGCTCATTTTCAGACATTTTAAGCTAAAATGGTATTTAGTTTGAAAAATCTGAAAATTTTTGGTATTTTTAAATTGTCCACACGATGACGATTCTAATTATACTAATATTTCCTATGTAAATATTTTTGGAGCAAAAATTCAAATCTTTTGCTCATTTTCAGACAAAGACACTTAAAATGACTTTAATTTTGAAAAATCTGAAAATTTTTGGTATATTTAAATTCTCCACGCGATGACGATTCTAATGATACCAATATTTCCTATGTAAATATTTTTGGAGCAAAAATTCAAATCTTTTGCTCATTTTCAGACAAAGACACTTAAAATGACTTTAATTTTGAAAAATCTGAAAATTTTTGGTTTATTTAAATTCTCCACGCGATGACGATTCTAATGATACCAATATTTCCTATGTAAATATTTTTGGAGCAAAAATTCAAATCTTTTGCTCATTTTCAGACAAAGACACTTAAAATGACTTTAATTTTGAAAAATCTGAAAATTTTTGGTATATTTAAATTCTCCACGCGATGACGATTCTAATGATACCAATATTTCCTATGTAAATATTTTTGGAGCAAAAATTCAAATCTTTTGCTCATTTTCAGACAAAGACACTTAAAATGACTTTAATTTTGAAAAATCTGAAAATTTTTGGTATATTTAAATTCTCCACGCGATGACGATTTTAATTATACTAATATTTCCTATGTAAATATTTTTGGAGCAAAAATTCAAATCTTTTGCTCATTTTCAGACAAAGACACTTAAAATGACTTTAATTTTGAAAAATCTGAAAATTTTTGGTATATTTAAATTCTCCACGCGATGACGATTCTAATGATACCAATATTTCCTATGTAAATATTTTTGGAGCAAAAATTCAAATCTTTTGCTCATTTTCAGACAAATACACTTAAAATGACTTTAATTTTGAAAAATCTGAAAATTTTTGGTATATTTAAATTCTCCACGCGATGACGATTCTAATGATACCAATATTTCCTATGTATATTTTTTTGGAGCAAAAATTCAAATCTTTTGCTCATTTTCAGACAAAGACACTTAAAATGACTTTAATTTTGAAAAATCTGAAAATTTTTGGTTTATTTAAATTCTCCACGCGATGACGATTCTAATGATACCAATATTTCCTATGTAAATATTTTTGGAGCAAAAATTCAAATCTTTTGCTCATTTTCAGACAAAGACACTTAAAATGACTTTAATTTTGAAAAATCTGAAAATTTTTGGTTTATTTAAATTCTCCACGCGATGACGATTCTAATGATACCAATATTTCCTATGTAAATATTTTTGGAGCAAAAATTCAAATCTTTTGCTCATTTTCAGACAAAGACACTTAAAATGACTTTAATTTTGAAAAATCTGAAAATTTTTGGTTTATTTAAATTCTCCACGCGATGACGATTCTAATGATACCAATATTTCCTATGTAAATATTTTTGGAGCAAAAATTCAAATCTTTTGCTCATTTTCAGACAAAGACACTTAAAATGACTTTAATTTTGAAAAATCTGAAAATTTTTGGTTTATTTAAATTCTCCACGCGATGACGATTCTAATGATACCAACATTTCCAATGTAAATATTTTTGGAGCAAAAATTCAAATCTTTTGCTCATTTTCAGACAAAGACACTTAAAATGACTTTAATTTTGAAAAATCTGAAAATTTTTGGTATATTTAAATTCTCCACGCGATGACGATTCTAATGATACCAATATTTCCTATGTAAATATTTTTGGAGCAAAAATTCAAATCTTTTGCTCATTTTCAGACAAAGACACTTAAAATGACTTTAATTTTGAAAAATCTGAAAATTTTTGGTATATTTAAATTCTCCACGCGATGACGATTCTAATGATACCAATATTTCCTATGTAAATATTTTTGGAGCAAAAATTCAAATCTTTTGCTCATTTTCAGACAAAGACACTTAAAATGACTTTAATTTTGAAAAATCTGAAAATTTTTGGTATATTTAAATTCTCCACGCGATGACAATTCTAATGATACCAATATTTCCTATGTAAATATTTTTGGAGCAAAAATTCAAATCTTTTGCTCATTTTCAGACAAAGACACTTAAAATGACTTTAATTTTGAAAAATCTGAAAATTTTTGGTTTATTTAAATTCTCCACGCGATGACGATTCTAATGATACCAACATTTCCTATGTAAATATTTTTGGAGCAAAAATTCAAATCTTTTGCTCATTTTCAGACAAAGACACTTAAAATGACTTTAATTTTGAAAAATCTGAAAATTTTTGGTATATTTAAATTCTCCACGCGATGACAATTCTAATGATACCAATATTTCCTATGTAAATATTTTTGGAGCAAAAATTCAAATCTTTTGCTCATTTTCAGACAAAGACACTTAAAATGACTTTAATTTTGAAAAATCTGAAAATTTTTGGTATATTTAAATTCTCCACGCGATGACGATTATAATGATACCAATATTTCCTATGTAAATATTTTTGGAGCAAAAATTCAAATCTTTTGCTCATTTTCAGACAAAGACACTTAAAATGACTTTAATTTTGAAAAATCTGAAAATTTTTGGTTTATTTAAATTCTCCACGCGATGACGATTCTAATGATACCAATATTTCCTATGTAAATATTTTTGGAGCAAAAATTCAAATCTTTTGCTCATTTTCAGACAAAGACACTTAAAATGACTTTAATTTTGAAAAATCTGAAAATGTTTGGTTTATTTAAATTCTCCACGCGATGACGATTCTAATGATACCAATATTTCCTATGTAAATATTTTTGGAGCAAAAATTCAAATCTTTTGCTCATTTTCAGACAAAGACACTTAAAATGACTTTAGTTTTGAAAAATCTGAAAATTTTTGGTTTATTTAAATTCTCCACGCGATGACGATTCTAATGATACCAATATTTCCTATGTAAATATTTTTGGAGCAAAAATTCAAATCTTTTGCTCATTTTCAGACAAAGACACTTAAAATGACTTTAATTTTGAAAAATCTGAAAATTTTTGGTTTATTTAAATTCTCCACGCGATGACGATTCTAATGATACCAATATTTCCTATGTAAATATTTTTGGAGCAAAAATTCAAATCTTTTGCTCAATTTCAGACAAAGACACTTAAAATGACTTTAATTTTGAAAAATCTGAAAATTTTTGGTTTATTTAAATTCTCCACGCGATGACGATTCTAATGATACCAATATTTCCTATGTAAATATTTTTGGAGCAAAAATTCAAATCTTTTGCTCATTTTCAGACAAAGACACTTAAAATGACTTTAATTTTGAAAAATCTGAAAATTTTTGGTATATTTAAATTCTCCACGCGATGACGATTCTAATGATACCAATATTTCCTATGTAAATATTTTTGGAGCAAAAATTCAAATCTTTTGCTCATTTTCAGACAAAGACACTTAAAATGACTTTAATTTGAAAAATCTGAAAATTTTTGGTATATTTAAATTCTCCACGCGATGACGATTCTAATGATACCAATATTTCCTATGTATATTTTTTTGGAGCAAAAATTCAAATCTTTTGCTCATTTTCAGACAAAGACACTTAAAATGACTTTAATTTTGAAAAATCTGAAAATTTTTGGTATATTTAAATTCTCCACGCGATGACGATTCTAATGATACCAATATTTCCTATATAAATATTTTTGGAGCAAAAATTCAAATCTTTTGCTCATTTTCAGACAAAGACACTTAAAATGACTTTAATTTTGAAAAATCTGAAAATTTTTGGTATATTTAAATTCTCCACGCGATGACGATTCTAATGATACCAATATTTCCTATGTAAATATTTTTGGAGCAAAATTCAAATCTTTTGCTCATTTTCAGACAAAGACACTTAAAATGACTTTAATTTTGAAAAATCTGAAAATTTTTGGTATATTTAAATTCTCCACGCGATGACGATTCTAATGATACCAATATTTCCTATGTAAATATTTTTGGAGCAAAAATTCAAATCTTTTGCTCATTTTCAGACAAAGACACTTAAAATGACTTTAATTTGAAAAATCTGAAAATTTTTGGTATATTTAAATTCTCCACGCGATGACGATTCTAATGATACCAATATTTCCTATGTAAATATTTTTGGAGCAAAAATTCAAATCTTTTGCTCATTTTCAGACAAAGACACTTAAAATGACTTTAATTTTGAAAAATCTGAAAATTTTTGGTATATTTAAATTCTCCACGCGATGACGATTCTAATGATACCAATATTTCCTATGTATATTTTTTTGGAGCAAAAATTCAAATATTTTGCTCATTTTCAGACAAAGACACTTAAAATGACTTTAATTTTGAAAAATCTGAAAATTTTTGGTATATTTAAATTCTCCACGCGATGACGATTCTAATGATACCAATATTTCCTATGTAAATATTTTTGGAGCAAAAATTCAAATCTTTTGCTCATTTTCAGACAAAGACACTTAAAATGACTTTAATTTTGAAAAATCTGAAAATTTTTGGTATATTTAAATTCTCCACGCGATGACGATTCTAATGATACCAATATTTCCTATGTAATATTTTTTGGAGCAAAAATTCAAATCTTTTGCTCATTTTCAGACAAAGACACTTAAAATGACTTTAATTTTGAAAAATCTGAAAATTTTGGTATATTTAAATTCTCCACGCGATGACGATTCTAATGATACCAATATTTCCTATGTAAATATTTTTGGAGCAAAATTCAAATCTTTTGCTCATTTTCAGACAAGACACTTAAAATGACTTTAATTTGAAAATCTGAAAATTTTTGGTATATTTAAATTCTCCACGCGATGACGATTCTAATGATACCAATATTTCCTATGTAAATATTTTTGGAGCAAAAATTCAAATCTTTTGCTCATTTTCAGACAAAGACACTTAAAATGACTTTAATTTTGAAAAATCTGAAAATTTTTGGTATATTTAAATTCTCCACGCGATGACGATTCTAATGATACCAATATTTCCTATGTAAATATTTTTGGAGCAAAAATTCAAATCTTTTGCTCATTTTCAGACAAAGACACTTAAAATGACTTTAATTTTGAAAAATCTGAAAATTTTTGGTATATTTAAATTCTCCACGCGATGACGATTCTAATGATACCAATATTTCCTATGTAAATATTTTTGGAGCAAAAATTCAAATCTTTTGCTCATTTTCAGACAAAGACACTTAAAATGACTTTAATTTTGAAAAATCTGAAAATTTTTGGTATATTTAAATTCTCCACGCGATGACGATTCTAATGATACAATATTTCCTATGTATATTTTTTTGGAGCAAAATTCAAATATTTTGCTCATTTTCAGACAAAGACACTTAAAATGACTTTAATTTTGAAAAATCTGAAAATTTTTGGTATATTTAAATTCTCCACGCGATGACGATTCTAATGATACCAATATTTCCTATATAAATATTTTTGGAGCAAAAATTCAAATCTTTTGCTCATTTTCAGACAAAGACACTTAAAATGACTTTAATTTTGAAAAATCTGAAAATTTTTGGTATATTTAAATTCTCCACGCGATGACGATTCTAATGATACCAATATTTCCTATGTAAATATTTTTGGAGCAAAAATTCAAATCTTTTGCTCATTTTCAGACAAAGACACTTAAAATGACTTTAATTTGAAAAATCTGAAAATTTTTGGTATATTTAAATTCTCCACGCGATGACGATTCTAATGATACCAATATTTCCTATGTAAATATTTTTGGAGCAAAAAATTCAAATCTTTTGCTCATTTTCAGACAAAGACACTTAAAATGACTTTAATTTTGAAAAATCTGAAAATTTTTGGTATATTTAAATTCTCCACGCGATGACGATTCTAATGATACCAATATTTCCTATGTATATTTTTTTGGAGCAAAAAATTCAAATCTTTTGCTCATTTTCAGACAAAGACACTTAAAATGACTTTAATTTGAAAAATTTGAAAATTTTTGGTATATTTAAATTCTCCACGCGATGACGATTCTAATGATACCAATATTTCCTATGTATATTTTTTTGGAGCAAAAATTCAAATCTTTTGCTCATTTTCAGACAAAGACACTTAAAATGACTTTAATTTTGAAAAATCTGAAAATTTTTGGTATATTTAAATTCTCCACGCGATGACGATTC